>CM052800.1:135591215-135630813 GCA_028533885.1 Nasua narica | reverse complement strand
AGTCATGAATTTTAAGAGAAAGCAAAAGGTGCAGTCCCTCCTGGTCCCGGGAAGGGTGTTGGGATCAGGGCTGCCCCATCTGAGGAGGCAGCACAGGGAGCTTCCTGCGAGTTGTGATTGGGACTACATCTCTGGCCCCCAGATCACTTCCCTCACCAGCTGTCCTGGTGCCTGACATTTCACAATGAGCTGACTGCTCCGTTCCGCTTATTAAAATGTCTTGGCTCCCAGCAAATGCAAGTAGATGAAGTTGGCCTGGGCGGGGGAGAGGGAGAGGGCAGCCGGGGCAGCCTGGGGACCCCGGGGAACATGTGGCAGCTGAGACAGCTTTGGCGACCAGTCCTTTCTGTGGCTGGCCAGCAGGGAGCCTGGGCCTGGGGGGGGGGGGGGTGGGAAGGGGCGGACACTCCACAGCCTCACTCCCTGCGGGAGGTCTATGCTTCCAGGGACAGAGGCTAGGGGAGGGGACTTGAACTCCCTGAGGTGGTTTATGAGTGTCTCGAGGCCAGGAAGTCTGGTGTGAAAAACAAGGAAGTCCACACAGGAGCACTGAGCCCGGGGCAGAGGGGACACACTCACAGCCTAGCCAGGACTCCAAAGTCTAGGTGAGCCTGAGTGGGGGGAAGGCTGAGCAAAGCATAAACAAAGGACGATCTCCTGGTTGTGTCACTGGTCTTAAGGAACAGAAGCATGGGATGGCCAATAGGGCTATCATAAAGTACCACAAACTGAGTGGCTTAAACAACAGACGTTTATTTTATTGTATTTTATCTTAATTTTATTACTTTATTTTAATTTTATTATTTTTAGTTTAATCTTATTACTTTATTTTATTTTGATTATTTTATTTTATTTTATTGTGTTTCAGGGGGAGAGTTTAGTGATTCATCAGTTGCCTAAAACACTCCGTGGTTATTCTATCCAGTGCCCTCCTTAATGCCATTACCCAGTTATCCCATCCCCCACCCTCCTCCCCTCCAACAACTTTCACTTTGTTTCCTACAGTTAAGAGTCTCTTACGGTTTCTCTCTCTCTCTCTGTTTTCATCTTATTTTATTTTTCCTTCCCTTCCCCTATGTTCATCTGTTTTGTTTCTTAAAGTCCACATGTAAATGACATCATGAAACAATAGATGTTTGTTGTATCCCAGTTGGAGAGGGTGGAAATCTGAGACTAAGGTGTCCGTTGGTGCCTTCTGAGGGCCATCAGGAAGAGTCTGTTCCATGCCTCTCCCCTAGCTTCTGGTGGTTTCCAATAGTCGTGGATGTTTTTTGGTTTATAGATGCATCTTTCCAGTCTCGGCCTCTATGTCTCCCCATATGTCTGCGCTTTCTCTTCTTATTAGGATCCAGTCATATTGGATTAAGGCCCCACCCTGCTCCAGTACGACCTCTTCCTAACTAATTATATCTGTGATGATCCTATTTCCATACATGGTCACTTCTTGAGGTATTGGGGGTTAGGACTTCAGCATATGAATCTTGGGGGTACATGATGCAACCCTAACACCCACCTTTACTCTTCCTTGTTTGCTGGGGTTTCTAACTGAGCACGTACCCCACAGTCAGAAGGAAAGCTAGGTGGGGATTCAGGCTCAGTGAGTTGGGGACGCCAAGAGCTGAGGGAATCCTATTGCGTATCTCAGATCATTCAAAAGCGTCCTTTTTCAAAGAAGCTTGGAAGGATCGGCCTTGAACATTTGAATTATTAGACCTCCTTATAATTGCTACCGGCCTTGCATATGATTAATACTGTTGCACTTTAGGGGCGCCTGGGTGGCTCAGTGGGTTAAAGCCTCTGCCTTCGGCTCAGGTCATGATCTCAGGGTCCTGGGATCGAGCCCCGCATCGGGCTCTCTGCTCGGCAGGGAGCCTGCTTCCTCCTCTCTCTCTCTACCTGCCTCTCTGCCTACTTGTGATCTCTCTCTCTCTCTGTCAAATAAATAAATAAAATCTTTAAAAAAAAAAAATACTGTTGCACTTTAGGGGCACCTGGCTGGCTCAGTCGGTAGAACATGGGACTCTTGATCTCCGGGTTGTGAGTCCCAGCCCCACATTGGACTTTGAGTTTACTTAATAAAAAGTAAAAATAAATAATGTTGCACTTTAGCACTTCCCTGTGGGACTGGCCTCATCCCCACTGTCTCTTCAGATACAAAGTTTCCTGCTGCCTCATGACAGAAAGTCACTTCCTGTAATCCAGTGTCCCCTCGTGCCCAAATCATTTATGAAGGTTCTTGGTGACAGGTGACAGAAACCACCTCTGGATAATTTAAGAAGAAAAAGTCTGGGTGGAGGCAATTCCTCCCCTGCCTCTGAAACTGCACCTACACTCTTGTTTTCCGGATCCTGAGGAGTCCCTGAGCCCGAAATGGGAAGCATATCGAAGGCTGCAGATAGAGTTTCCAAGGGCAATAGAGGAAAGGCCTAGTGCTCTGGATGCAGAGGCCACGGGGGATGCCCGGGCCCAGAGGCAGGGCACCAGTGGGGCCTTCGTGGTCTCGAGGCCTTGGTTCTCCCGACCTACAGAGGCCGGAGACCGCCAGTTCTCCAAAGCTTCAGACTAAGTCTGACTCTCTCAGCAACCCTGCCAGAGCCCAGCCCCAGGCTGAGCATAGAGGAAAAGCCCCAGGCACATTTTCTGACACATCTAAGGTGGCTTCTCCCTACTTCCCCATCCCCATTGTTTCCAATCCCTCCCCAGGCCTGCCCCTCAGCACTGCAATTGGCAGGTTCCATTAGACAGGCCATACCTTAAGCCCCAGGGCTCACTTTCAGGAGGAATTTCTGACAGATGAGTGCTTTCTTCCCCAGCCCCCTCTCAGATCATTCATTGTTCTTGTTGCAAATGAAGGAGGAAGGCAGGCAGGGCCTCGGCAGAGCTGCTGGGCCCGCTCAGACACCTCCCTCGCAGAAAGGCATTTGACAACCCGTTCCCATGGCAACAGGCTTTCTTTGAAATAATTTCTTGTTCAGTGTGCCAGACCCCCGCCTTTCTCTTCTTGAGAGTAATGGCCAGCATGGAAAATGAGATCGGATGAGACAAGGAGAGAGCACCGGGACATGTGGAGCCAGCAGGCTGGCCCAGGAGGGGCACATCTCAACGTGTCGATTGGGGGTGGGGGGGTGCACTGGTGGTCACCAAGGGGTTAAAGATGAGGGAGGTCTGAAAAAAGCTGACGGTGGCATCAACAGTCTCTATTTAGAGCAAAGAGTACAGCAGAGCTCTCTAATTTTGGAAAAGGGCCATGTTCGCACATTCTGAGCCACGCCTGCCCTGGAGCTGCTGGCTTCCCTTTTTTTGCTTCTTTGTCAGTCGTGGCACATGGGCACTGCTTTCCCCTCCGAGGAGAGCTGCCCCTGGCCCCTGGCCCTCGCCCTCGTCCCTCCTGTGCTAACCTGTGAGTGACCCAGACTTGACTTCTCCTCCCGGTGGAGGTGCCCCGCACCTCCAATCTTACCTCGGAGCCCCAACTCCCAGGACCTCAGAATGGGACTTGGGGAGATAGGGCCTTCAAGGAAGTTACAACGAGGCTCTCGGGGGAAGGGGGCTGCTGATGCAATCTGAGTGGCGTCCTTATAAGAATGGGAAATTGGAACACACGGAAGAGACACCAGCGGTGTGCAAGCACGGAGCAGAGGCCTTATGAGGACCCCACGAGAAGACGGCCATCAGCAAGCCGGAGAGCGGGGCCTCCGGAGAAAGGAGGCCATCTTGATGTGGGACTTCCAGCCTCCAGAGCTGGGAGAAATACTTGTCTGTTGTTTGGGACGCCCTGTCTGTGGTACTTTGTTATGGCAGCCTGAGCAAACTAATGACTTCCCTCTGGGTTGCTGAAGCTCCACTTGTCACACTCAGGAATGTCAGCCTCAGATCATTCTGCCCGACAGCCCTGTTCTGAGAGGATGGGCTCCACCGGGGGCGCCGGCATGCTGGCTGCCCTCACATGATAGCCTTGTGTGTTGACATGTCTGAAGGTCTTTTCTCTCACGGGACACAGCGTCCTGGGAAGTTGCTGATGGAGGCCCGGCCATCCACAGTTCCTAGGAAAAGGAGGCCAAGGCCCATCTGAGTGATTCAGCTTAGGGAGGCCGGGCCCACACAAGTGCTTGTGTCCCTGCCTCTTCCCCGCTCCCACCTTAACCACACCGGTAATGTATGTGAGAGCCCATAATGGGATTCCTTGAGGTTGGGATGCTCTCTTCTTCCGCTTGGTATCCCAGCCACTGGGACTGTACTCAGAGCGAAGACATGGAGTAGAGATTTCTGAATACATGAATGAATCTTATTCTGGCCCAGAGATAGAAAATTACTGATATTTTGTTCCTAATGTTTTTGGTTTGTTGTTGTTGTTATTGTTTTTTAAGAGAAGACAAAGGCTTAGGGAAGGGAAGTGGCTTGTCTGAGGCACCGAGAGGCAGAACCAGCACTAAAGCCAAGGTCTCCTGGATCTCAGCTCAGGAATAGCTCCCCTCTGTCATTCTGTAAACTTAACACAGGGCTCACTGTGTGTACACCCGCTTCGGGAGAATAAGGACAACACCTATGTTTTCAGTCAGACACAATGTCACTTGGACCGCAACCAAGTGTGAACATATGTGTTGTGTCTCGGAGGACTTGCTAGGACTCTGTGTACTTACTAGGAGTTACCTGTTCTGTCTTTCCACTCCCTTCACTCAAACTCTTAATGGCTACCAACGCCCATGGTTCCAAGCAAAGAGAGTGCACATAGAAAGCCCTCAATACAATTTAGAAAATGAATTAATGGACAAATGAAAGAAATAATTCTTAATTTTCCCCCCTGACATTCCTAGTTCTCCAGGATCTGGTCCCTAATTTCCACTCTTCACAGATATAATCTTTTGCTTTAGGTGGCTCAGTTTCCTCTCTGGTCCCAGAAAAACGTGGCCATTGTAACTCTGCTCTGCTTGTTCTCCCACACTCAGATCCCCCTTCTCTTCCTTACTTGTCCATCCTGAAGTTGCTCACATCTTCAAGCTTAACTGAAGCCTCCTCTTGCTTCCACTTCTGGCCTGATGCACAAATAAGAGCAGGAGGATTCGGGGTCTGGAAGGCATGGGTGGGGGAAGAGGAACCTACAGAGCCTTGTGAAATAGGGCTGTGAGTTAGGAAGAAAGCCTGGAGAGACGAAGACAGGGGTATTGCCTTTGCCTTTGCCACTCGGAGAAACCATGACCTTGGGCAAGTCACAAACTCTGCAGCTGAAATTTCTTCATTTACCCAGGTGGGATTTTAGACTGGACAATCTCTAAGACATTCTGGCCTTAACATTTTGACTGAGCATCAACCCAAATAGCTGCTCTTCATAGAGCCTTCAACTCTCTCTTCCCTCCTCCCCAAGGCCTTGTGAGCAAAGAATCCTATTCTTCAGAGACCCTGACCCTCAGTCACTTCTCTTCTCCATCTTCAACTTCCCCTCTAGCGGTTCTTTCCTACTGGTATTTAATGTACTGAATGTTTTATATGTATTTCAAACAAGAAGGTGGACTTACACTTTTGTCCATGAGGTATCACCTAGTATGACAGCAGACTTGCCTTCCTGCTGTAAACATCCATAAACAGGATAAAATATATGAAAAAAAAGGTTTTCAGACATTAAACTGTAGGCAGTGCAGAACTGTGATTCCTGATAGATAGGAGACAAATGAGATGAGCCCTAGGATTGCCCTGGCTTTCTTCCCAAAGACACTTTCTTCATATTGGTGCACGGAAGAGGTACTCAAGCAGAGACAGTAGTCTCACTGAGTTGAAGGAAAGCCAACATATTAGAATTTGTCAGGCAGAGTATTAGAAGTGAGCTGTGTAGAGAAAAGAGCTCCATTTGTAAGCATTGAATCTTTGGCTAAATACTTAATTATGCCTCTAAAAAAACATTCTACATCACCAAGCAAAGAAAACTGTGATTCCTAAAACTGAACATTCCCAGAGCTCACACAGGGCTTGGAGTTGTTCGAGTTATGCTAACTGAAAGAGTGAAGCCTCTTTGAGTACCTGGATCATTCCCTAAACTCCAGAAGGATCATAGCCAAATTAGCCCTAGTTGAGTTCTTTCAATAAAGTTTAAAAACAAGCTTCACAAGGTTGAAGCTCTTTCACAGAGAATTTATCTATCTACCAGAACTAACTTTGACACCCTTTAAGGGAAAAGAACAAAATCCAGGCCCTCAACAACCTAACATTCACAATGACCAGTGTATTGTCAGGGTTAAGTAGTCAGAGTTCAACCAGAGAAGCAGAATGAGTAGGAGACTATCATCTGTTATCTATCTATCTACTTATCATCTCTCTATCTAGTTGATCCTTGAACAATATGGGTTGGAACTGCATGGATCCACTTATACACAGATTTTCTTTTTTTTTTTTTTTTTAAAGATTTTTATTTATTCATTTAACAGAGAGAGAACACAAGCAGGCAGAGAGGCAGGCAGAGGCAGAGAGAGGAGCAGGCTCCCCGCAGAGCAAGGATCCCGATGCGGGACTCGATCCCAAGATGCTGGGATCATGACCTGAGCCAAAGGCAGCTGCTCAACCAACTGAGCCACCCAGGCGTCCCTATACACAGATTTTCTTAAACAATAAATACAGTATACTATTATAACTGTATTTTCTTAATAATGCTTTCTTTTCTTTAGTTTACTTTATTGTAAGAATGTAGTGTATAACACATATACGATATGTGTTAATCAACTGTTTATGTTATTGGTAAGGCTTCCAGTCAACAATTGGCTATTCGTAGTTAAATTTTAAGGGAGTCAAAAGTTTTATACCAACTTTCGACTACCACAGGCAGTTGGTATCCCGAACTCCTGCATCATTCAAGTGTCAGTGTGTAAGAAATACGTATGTGTGCCTTTCAACTGGAACTGCCATCTTCTAGTCATTTGCCAAAATGACCAACACAAAGGGAAAGAGGAGAGGCACCCACTGTAAGTTCTCCAAGCCTTTTAGGAACCATGGAGTCGTTCCTGTGACCACATACTTGTGAATCTACAAGAAAGGTGATATTGTAGATATTAAAGGGATGGGCACTGTTCAGAAAGGAATACCCCACACGTGTTATTAGGGAAAAACTACAATGTTACCCCACATGCGGTTGGCACTGTTGTAAACAAACAGGGACAAGATTCTTGTCAAGAGAATTAATGTGCTTATTGAGCATATTAAGTACTCAAAGAGCCAAGACAGCTTCCTGAAGTGTGTGAAAGAAAATGATCAGAAAAAGAAGGAAGCCAAAGAGAAAGATATTTAGGTTCAACTGAAGCACCAGCCAGCTCCACCCAGAGAAGCACACTTTGTGAGAACCTGAGAAAGGAGCCTGAGCTGGAACCCATTCCCCATGAATTTGTAGCATAAAAAGTGCAAAAATAAACAGACAAACAAACAAAAACCCCTTGAGTGAAAAAAAAAAAAAGTGTGTGTGTGTGTGTGTGTGTGTGTGTGTGTGTGTGTATGGATTTATTAGAAGAGGGCTTACGTAATTATGGGAACTGGCTGAGAGAGCCTGAAGTCCATACTGCAGACAGTCAGGAAGGAGAGATCACAGCAGACTGGAGGGAGGGGAGAAAGAAAAAAGAAGAGTAATTTCAGACCCAACTGTTGTTTGGAGTCTGAGTTCTGGGAGGTGTGAACTCTCTTTTTAAAGGCTTCCAAATGGTAAAGTCAGTACCACTTGTAATAATCTCCTTTTTATTAACTTAAAGACAACTGAATATGGACTTGAATTACATCTGTAAAATTCCTACAAAGCAGCAGCTAGATTTGTATTTGATTGAATACTTTGGAAAAGGTGTGTGTGGCTACAAAACCACTGCTGCTTTCCCTCTATACTCCAACTTCCATGAGACAATATGCCTCGTACCCTATCCTAATTGGGTACAATTTTCACCATGAAAACAACTCTGTGGAGTGTAGTTCAGCCTAGCCAACTCAACATATTACAAAGCCATCTCATTTGGCATCATTAAAAAATATTAGACATTCAATGAAGCAGGAAAATGGGACCCATAACCAGGAAAAATATAAACAAATCTATATATAACAGAAATTATGGAATTAATAGAAAAGGACTTTTTTGGGGGGTGCCTGGGTGGCTCAGTGAGTTAAAGCCTCTGCCTTTGGCTCAGGTCAATGATCTCAGGGTCCTGGGATCAAGACCTACATCGGGCTCTCTGCTCAGTGGGGAGCCTGCTTCCCCCTCTGTCTCTCTGTCTGACCCTCTGCCTACTTGTGATCTCTCTCTCTCTCTGTCAAATAAATAAATAAAACCTTTAAAAAAAAAAGAAAAGAAAAGGACTTTTTAAAATGCATTAAACATAGTTAAGTATTTAAAAGAGGCTGACTTGGGGCACCTGGGTGGTGTAGTTGGTTGAGCAACTGCCTTCGGCTCAGGTCATGATCCCGGAGTCCCGGGATCAAGTCCCATATCAGGCTCCCAGCTCCATGGGGAGTCCGCTTCTCACTCTGACCTTCTCCCTTCTCATGCTCTCTCTCTCTTTCCTAATAAATAAATAAAATCTTTTTAAAAATAAATAAATAAATAAATAAAATAAAAGAGGCTGACTCACTTGGTAGATCATGTGATTCTTGATCTCAGGGTCATGAGTTCAAGCCCCATGTTGTGTGTAGAGATAACTTTAAAAATAAATAAATAACTAAAACCACATTATTTAAAAAAAATTAAAGGAAAACTTAAGATAACGAGATAAATAGAAGTCATAAAAGGCAACAAATGGAACATCTAGAGCTGAAAATAAAATATCTAACATGAAAAATTTACCAAATGGGCTTCACTATAGATTAGAAAAGAAGAAAAAAGAAGAAAGAAGAAAAAAGAAGAAAAAATTAATAAACTTGTAGACATAGTAATAGCAACTCTCAAAGTTGAAGCACAGAGAGAAAAAAAAAGGCTGAACAAAAGGAACAGATTCTCAATGACTATGAGGACAATATTAAGTGGTCTAACATATGTGAAAGTGGAGTTCCAAAAAGAGAGAGGAATCAGCAAATAGTTTGAAAAAATAGTTAAAAATTTTCCAAATGTGATGAAAAATATGAACCTCAATATTCAAGAAGCTCAATGAACGCTAAGCAGAATAAATACCACATCAAAGCACATTATAATCTAATTAATGAAAACCAGTAAGAAAGAGAAAATCTGAAAGAAACTAGAGAAAAAAGATGCATTATATACAGGAGAACAAAATGATATCTACCATGGTATTTTGGTCAAGAGCAGTGGAAACCGGAAGACAAAGGAAAGGCTTATAGTGTGCTACAATAAAAAAATTACCAACCTTGAATTCTATATCTAATAAAAATATTCTTTAAAAGTATAGATAAAATAAAGACATTTTCATGTAAACCAGCTAAGATAATTGCCAGTAAACTAGCACTAAAGAAACTGTTGCATGCTCAGACTGAGAGAAAGTGATACTAGATGGAAACTTGGCTAAACAAAAAACAATAGAGTGCTAAAAATATTAAATCTAGGGGCGCCTGGGTGCCTCAGTGGATTAAAGCCTCTGCCTTTGGTTCAGGTCATGATCTCAGGGTCCTGGGATCAAGTCCTGCATCAGGCTCTCTCTGCTCAGCGCGGAGCCTGCTTCCCCCCAAACCTCCTGCCTGCCTCTCTGCCTCCTTGTGATCTCTCTCTCTTTGTTAAATAAATAAATAAAATCTTAAAAAAATATAAATAAAATAAAAAATAAAAATATTAAATCTAAAAGACATTTGCTCTAGTTTTTAAATCTGTTTAAAGAAATTGAACCCAGAACACTTGTTTTTAACCAAGATAGATGAACAGGAATTGGATTTACTTTTTTTTTTGGTCTGAAACAACCAGAAAAAAAAAATGAAATAACAGTTCATAGGATATTGACTATCAGGTGTCAGAGGCCAGTAATCCCTGAGAATGAGGAAACAAATGAAGTGACCCCCATAATTGTTCCAGCTTGCTGCCTGAAGAGAATTTCAACTGTAGTGCAGAGAGAAGGAAACCCAGGTAGAACTTGGTGGGTTCCCTGAGTTAAATACATGGAGGTGAGAGCACAAAGAGAATTTGTAGAATCCACAAGCCAGAGTATTGGAAATAAGAGAGCTTTCACACAGTAAGAATTCCAGAGATCTGAAGAAAGTCATCCTAAGGATCCAGCTAACTACTGATTAGCTCATGTGTGTGAAGAAACTATCTAATGCTGAGAAAAGAATCATTTCAAAGGACTGATGAGAACAGTCCTCCCGGTACTCATACCAGGTCCAGGAATCGTGCCTGTTCCCACAAGCCAGAGTAGAAAGTTTCTTAATTCATGGAGCATTAGGTAGAGTACTTCTAAAGGTTTTGCCTCAGTATGGGGTAAAATTAGACTGAGATTAAATTCTATTCTTCTGGTGTTGCCTAACTGCTTAAAAGCAAAAATCAAAAGGATAAAGCTGTTACCAAGTAACTTGCCCCTATCTGATTATACAACTACTAGGCCATGTCTAAAAGTAGAAATCTGACCCAAAACTTCTGCAGCAACTAGCCCCAAATAGTCAGCACTTGGTCAGTAATTGCCAATTTAAAATTAAAAAATTATCCAGCAGGCAAAACTCACAATGTCTGGCAAAAATCACCACGCGTGGCATACACAGAACCAGATGTATATGACTCACAATGAGAAAAAAATAAATTGAACCTAACCCAGAAATGACTCAGAGGATAGAATTAGAAGAGATAAGTAAAATAATTATTAGGATTATATTCCATATGTTTATGAAACTAGAAGAAAGATTAAGCACAATAAGGGGAGATATGGTAGATATTAAAAAAGACCCAAAATAGATTTCTAGAGATGGAAAAGAAGAAATAAACTGAAATAAAAAAATACACTGAAAAAGATCAGTAAAAGATTAGCTATTACAGAAGAAAAGATTAATGAACTAGAAGACACAGCAATAGAAATAAACCAAAAAGAAACCACAGAGCAAAAAGCTCCCCCCAAAGAAGACAGGACCACAGTGAGTTGGGGCACATTTTTTTTCCTTTTTATATGCTTGTCATCTGGATATCTGCTTTGGTGAAGTGTCTGTTAAGATCTTTGGTCCATAAAGGTCTCTAATTTTAAGGGTTCATATGATTAGATAAGGCCCACAGATAATCTCTCTCTTAAGGTCAATTGTGCCATAAAATATAACATAATTGCAGGACTGAGATCTCATTATATTCACAGGTTCCAGGGCATGGGAGTAAAGGGAGACTACCCAAATAAGAACAAACAAAAGCTACTTATTTAGCCCTTGCAGGGGGGCTCAGACACCATCATTTGCATTTAGCAGACACTCAAAGTCAGGGTCTGGGGAAGCAGAAGGCTTTATAGTGGAAAAAGAAGGCTTAAAGTACTCTGATTGGAGACTTTTGGTGTAGGAAACTTGGACTGGGCCAAACGGACGCAGGACATCCTGAGTGGTTTCTTAGGGGAGCATATTTGGCTTTCTCTTATTGTTTTTAAGTTGGAAGTGGCAACTAATTAGGGAAGCTGGCAGTTATTGACCAAGTGCTAACTATTTAGGGGTAGTTGCTGTGGAAGTTTTGGGTCGGATTTCTACTTTTCTAGATGGCCTGGTAGTTATATAATCAGATTTTCAAAGGATTAGGAGGAACATCTTTGGGGAGCCATTTTAGAAATTCTACTTACTACAAGTATCTATGAAAAACCTAGCTACCATCAAACTTAATGGTAAAAAATGCTTTCTCCTTAAGATCAGGAACAAGACAAGAATGTTCTCACCACTTTTATTCGATATGGTACTGTAGGTTCTAGCCAGCACCATTAGGCAAGAAAAAGAAATAAAATGATATTCCGATTGGAAAGAAAGAACTCAAATAGTCTTTAATCTAAGATGACATGATCTTATCTGTAAAAACTCCCATGAAATCTTTAAGAAAGTGACTATGGGGTGCCTGGGTGGTTTAGTTGGTTAAGTATCTGCCTTCAGCTTGGGTCATGGTCTCTAGGTCCTGGGATTGAGCCCCAAGGGAGTCTGCTTCTTTCATTCCCCCATCACTCCCCTCTTGCTCTCTCTTTCTCTTTCTCTCCTCAAATAAATAAGTAAAACCTTTTTGAAAAAAGTTACTAAAACTGATAAGTGAGTTTAACAAGGTTGCAGGACACAGATTGATATATAAAATTTAATTGTATTTCTATATACTAGCAACAAACAACTTGAGATAATACGACTTACACTAGCACTAAAAATGAAATACTTAGGATTATATTTGACAAAATATGCATAAGACATCAATACTCAAAACTACAAACCATTGCTATAAAAAATAAATATGACCTAATAAATGAAGAGATCTACCAAATTGGTAGATCAGAAGGTTAACTATTGTCATGATGCAATTATCTCCACACTGATCTAGAGATTAAAGGTCATCCAAACAAAATTCCAGAAGGCTTTTTGGCTAGAGATTGAAAAGTTGGTTCTAACATTCACATGGAAATGCAAAGGATCTTGAATAGCTAAAACAACATTGAAAAAGAAGAACAAAATTCGAGAACTTACACTACTTGATATCAAGACATTATATTGCTACGGTAAACAAGACAGTGGGTATTGGTGCCAAGATAGGCAAACAATAGGCTACAATAAAGTACAGAAACAAGCACCTCCATATATGGCCAACTGATTTTTGACAATGATTTAAAGGCAATTTAGTAGAGAAATGATAGTCTTTTCAACAAATGGTGCTGGGACAATTGGATATCCATATGCAAAAGAGATAAAAAAAGAAGCAAAAACTGGAGGAACTAAATGAGAGAAATAGAAAAATCCACAATTATAATTGGATATTGTAATACTCCTCTCTCAGTAATTCATAAAACATGTAGACAGATGAGTAAGAAAATAAAAAAACCTGTCAGCCTTTTCAACCAATTTGACTTAATTAAAACTGTGAAAATTAATAAAAAGAAAACTCATTTAGAATGGCATCAGGAAGCTAACGGGGAGCTTTCATGTCCAGTCCTTGTTGTCAATTGTAAATTCAAAAGGAAGAAACAGATCTTGCAAGTCAATAGTACAATTATTATACCAGGAGAAAGATTTCTTCCTATCCCGGTAACAGCCTAGCCAATGAGAGACAGTCACAGCTCAGCCAATGAAAAGCGACAATACTTTGAACTCCCAGTTTACTCCAATGAACTTTTAGTTTATAACAGTCCCTCCCAACTCCCCTTTTCTTTATAAAAAAGCATTTCTCTGGTTTGTTCTCTGGGACTTGTCTATGGTTTAGCAGTAGCTTGCTTGTTCTGGACTGTAATTCTCAGCTATTCCTGAATAAACCCATTTTTGTTGGTAAAATAACTGGTACTTTATTTTGAAGGTTAACAAAACATATAACCTTCAATAACACAGTCCACATTATTTCCATGGGCATATCGAACACTCACCACAATAGACTATATGTTAGATCATAAGCTAAGTCTCAATACCTTTGAAATCATACAGAGTGTATTCTATTGCCACAAGAGAATTAGATGAGAAATCAGTAATGGGAAGATGATTGAAAAACCCCAAATATTGGAAACTGGACAACATATTATTTTTTTTTTTAAAGATTTTATTTATTTATTTATTAGGAAAGAGAGAGAGTGAGAGAGAGCATGAGAAGGGAGAAGGTCAGAGTGAGAAGCGGACTCCCCATGGAGCTGGGAGCCCGATGTGGGACTCGATCGCGGGACTCCGGGGTCATGACCTGCGACGAAGGTAGTTGCTTAACCAACTGCGCCACCCTGGCGCCCTGGACAACATATTATTAAGTAATTCATAAATCAAAGAAGAAATCACAAGAGGAAGAAATATTTTGAAATGACTACTAATAAAAACATATAAACATTTGTACAATGCAGGCAAAACAGTTTATAAAGGGAAATTTATAGCTTTCAATGCTTATATTCCACCTTAAGAAGCTAGAAAAAGAAATTAAGCACAAAGTAAGGAGATAGATAGAAAATAATTAAAGTAAAAGCAGAAATCTATGAAATAGAAAATGAGCAAATAGAGAAATCAGTAAAACCAAAGTTGTGTTGTTAAAATCGCCAATAACGCTGACAAACCTCTAGTTGGAGTGATCAAGGGAAAATAGATGCAAGATACTAATATCAGGAATGAAAGTGGGGGAGGGGGAAGGGAGGGAGTACTAGGGCTCCTACAGTCTTGGAAAGGATACAAAGGGTGTATTATGAGCAATACATTTATTATGACAAAATTTTTTTGACAGTAAATTTGATCACTTAGATGAAATGCGCAAATTTCTCGAAATTGTCATAATTGACTCAATAAAAAATAGAAACTTGGAATGACTTGAATTTGTAAGAAAATCTTTCCCTAGGGGCACCTGGCTGGGTCAGTTGGTAGAGCATGTGACTCTTAATCTCGGGGTTGTCAATTTGAGTCCCATTATTATTATTAAATAATAATTTGTTTATTATATTAATATATATCAGTATAATTATATATTATATAAATATATAATATAATATATTATTATATTAACATAACAAATTATTAAATAATAACGAAATATTATTTAATTATATACAATAATAATAATAATAAAAACATTTCCCTAAATCAATTTCCAGGTCCTGTTGGCTTCACTGGTACATTCTAGCAAACTGAAGCAAAATTTAAGTTTCAGGTGCCTGTGGAAGGCTTAAGCACTTAACATTTTAGAGGTTGTCTAGATCTTGAGATTACCAAATACTTACTGGACATGTGGTGGGATGTGAAATTAGAACATTTAGTTTCTCACCTGCTTCTGTTACTTCATAGTTATACAACCTTGGAAATTATGTTAAATCTCTCAGAAAACATCTATGTCACAGGTTATTGCGGAGAACCTAAGTATATGTGAAAGTAGTTTTATACTGTAAAGTACTCACATATATGATATTAATATTTAAAAAATAACAAGCTGTCTTTTCACAGGCTTTGCCATAATTAATTTTTTTACCATAATTAATTTTTTATGATGATGGTGGTTGTTTGGGGGCACTTATGATAATCTTGTCTGGGCTTGTCCAATACAGGGACAAGAAATAGGATTTCTGCACAGTCAACTTGAGGAATTTAGATTGGCTTGGATAAGTAACACAAAATACTCAGGAGGATACCTGGCCTAAACACCCTAGAAAATTATATCAAGCCAGAGGCAGGTTTTTTCTTTCAAGTTTCCTAACACAAGGGGCCATGTAATCATATATGTGACCAGGGTCACATTTCACTTTCAAAGAGTGAATTCTTTTTGTGATTCTGCTTCACACTCTGATTGGATATTTGTGCCTGAGGAATTCACTCTCTAGCTGATGTTTTTGGCACGAGGAAGCATTCCTGTTCACCAATCTGGAAAGTCTTTGAACCCCTCCTCCATTTGTTTTTTTGTGGAGGCTTTATCACTTAGGCACAATTGATTAAATCCTTGGCCATTGGTGATTGATTCAACCTCCTGCCCTTCTCCCCTGCCTGGAAATCAGGGGTGGGACCAAGCCTCTATTCATGGTTGGTTCAAAATCCCATCATTAACATAAACTCAGTGGTTGAAAGGAGCTTGTTGTGAATAGTAAGACACCCATTTCACTTCTATGGCTCTGAAGTCACTTAAGGAACAGAGGACTTTGAGACCAAATAGAACAAAAGATGCTCCCATTGTTCTTATCACTTAGGAAATTCCAAGGGTTTGGGGAGCTGTAAGCAAGAAACTGGCTGGAGGACCAAAATATATATTTATTATCAATCACAGTATCAATAATATTGTTAATTACTTTGCTTTCCTCCAAAACTAATTCATGCCTTAATGAAAAAAGTCATAATGAAAATATTTAAAATATCACATAGCAAAATAATGGCGGTAATTAAAGTTGTACTTGGACACAAATTCTTACACTTTAGTACATTTCTTGAAAAAATCATGAAACACAGAAAACAAGGAAGACTCCTCAAGGAGCTAAAAATGAAAAGGTATATTAATTCTAATCATGGTGAGAGGAAAGAAATAATAAAAATAAAACAGAAATTAATAAAAGTAATGACAGAGAAGTAATGAAAATAAGAACAGAAATTAATAAAATGATAAATAATATAAAACCAACCCAAAAGCTGATCCTTTGAAAAGCATTAATGAAATAGGTAAGTTTCTAAGAATATTAACCCAGAAAGAAAGAGAAAAAAACCATGAACAAATAATTAGTATTAGGAGTGAAAAGGGAGCCATAATCATAGAACCGTTAATAATTTAAAACCTCTAAGAGATGTTAGATCTCCTAGATCTATCAGATCACTGACTACACACATAAGAAAAATTTAGATGAAATGGAAAAAAGTAGAATATTTGAACTATGAAAGTTGAATTCAGAAGAAAATAGAAAACCTTAATATTCCAAAACCCATTAAAGAAATCTAATCAGTAGTTAGAAGTTTCTTTCCAATTATCCCAAATCCCCACACTGCCAACTGCCTCCATATATATTTCAGGTTCAGATGATTTTTACAGGCAAATTGTAACTAAACTTTAGCTAAACAACAACAAAATCTCTATTTATCCAGTAGTTTAAAGATGTTATTGCCCTGTCTTCTGGTCTCCATGTTTTCTCATGAGGAGTCAGCAGAATTCCTACGATGCACTATTCTTTTGTATATAATATCTCATTTTTCTTCAGCTGCTCTCAAGATTTTCTTGGTTTATGAAGAAGTTTATTTTTGGTTACAGCAGGGTGACTATGATGTGCCTGTGTATGATTTTCTTCATACTTATTCTATTTGGGTTGTCTGTTTTCTCTTGCTAATGTTTTGTTCTACTCCTTAGTGTCTAATTTCTATTGGTCTCTCCTTTGTTTTTGATGTTGGTTGGAAGTGTCAGGAGTGGGGGCGGGTGGGTAGGAGACACGCATGACCCATTCTCCCCTCGTCTTATTCCCCAGTATATATCAGTACCAATCCTTTTGCCTATGAAGTTTTTGTCTACTTCATAAGCAGAAGCCCAGTTCTGACTAACCTGCCCTCTCCTGCCACACACCACAGCCTGCCTAGTAACAGAGGAGATACATGTGCTCAGCCCACATGCTCAAAGTTGCACTACGACTTTGATGGATTCCTAAGCTGAGTCAAAAATATTCTAGTTACCAGTAGAAAACATTTCAGATCCATGCCATTGTGTGTTCTGAAGCATCAGAGAACTTTTGGGTGGGGTCTAGTCAAGGAGGAATAGCTCCCAGGCGGTTCAGCTATTGATAAAACTTAGTGGTCCCCGTGGGGATTCCATGGCTCTGCCAAGTTGACCATTAAAGGCCTGAGTATGGCCTGTGGGACCTCTAATGACTGGGTCCTTGCCCCGCATTACCACTTGGAGGTCATAAACCCAGGCCAGTGATAGGACTTGGGAGTCCAAAGGATTACTACTCTAGTTTTAGACCCATCAATCACCCTGCAATCTGAAACAATAATTGGCAATTCTGGAGTGGTAGATATTTTTCCCAAGATGGCAGCACATCTAGCCCCAGACTTTTACAGTTGTCTTAGGCTCATGTAGAAGCTTCCTGTTTAGAACCTTTAAAATATCCACTAGCTACTATTTGGAATAGCAGGGTTCCTAAGTTTAACAAATGTCATCAGAAGCTTGCCATCCTTTGTATGGGATTTTACCAGGGAATGCAATGTCATCATTAATTAGCAGAACTCAATGTCCCTTATGTCCCTTATTCCCCAACCTGGTTTCCACTGTCTTTCTTATGTTCACCTACAATATAAAGTTTACTTTTGTAGAAGGAAACCCTGCCATGTGTGAGCCAGGAGGACACTATGCTAAATGAAATAAGCAGACACAGAAAGAGAAATAGTACATTATCTCACTTTACATGAAGAACCTAAAATCATAGAGGCCATTACTAGGGGCTGGAAGGTGAGAGAAATGGGAAAATGCTGGTCATAGGGTATAAATTTTCACTTTTACAGGATGCATAAGTTCTGGAGATCTAATGTACAGCATGATGACTATAGTTAATAATACTATGTGGTGTACCTGAAATTTGCAAAGAGAATAGATTTTCAGTGTTCCCATCGCACACATGCATGCATGTGCATACACGGTAACCGTGTGAGGTGATGACTGTGTTAATTAGTTTGATTGTGGGGACCATTTCACAATTTATAAGGACATCAAAACATCACATTGCACTCCTTAAATACACACAATTTTTACTTGTCAATTATACCTTAAATAAAGCTGGAAAAAAAGAAAGTTTACTTTTGTGACAATCGCTTGTTATTTCAAGAAAGCTGTGTTAGGAGCTGAGTTAATTGGGAAAGCTGTTGTACCAAGAAGACAGGGAAGGCCTTTAGCGGGACTGCCTTTAAGCTATGCCGAGCAGGGGCAGGTCTGGGACAGGATGGGATGGAGGTGAGCTTTCCCTGCCTTCCCTGGGGACTTCCTGCCTAGGCTTCTAGCCTCAGCACTACCCATAGTCTGGGTAATGTCTCTGGTTGGTAACCTTTCCCTGCAAGGGTCGGTGGGGGTGGGGTAGATTGGGAAAAAGCCTCAGCTGCTGCTTTAAGCACCCAACACAATTAATGGGCAGCTCCAGCTGTGTCCTGAAAGACCGATTGAAATCCTACACCTTTTTATCTTATGATCGAATTGACTTTGGCATCCACTTCCAGAGTTACTCTAGTTTTTAAGAAAACGTTCATCTGGGATGTCAAGGACCACTCGGACACAGCAGAAGGTTGTGTAATGTTAGGTCAGGACCAGGGACAAATCCAGAGCCTGCTACAGTGGGGAGGCTAGTTTCTGCGAAGCTCATCTTTGGACACCATCTTGCACCCCAGGAGATTTTTTCAAGTGAGTAGAAGTCTTCCCTGAGCAAACTCAAGGAGCTCCTGGCCTGCCCTGAAAGAAAGGAGATGGGAGAAACAGCTGCTCTGTTCATGAGTCTTTAGACCATTCAAAGATTATGATGGTGGTCAACAAAAATGAACTCTGAGTGTATTTGACAAGACTGTCTCAGATCCTTTTACTTCACTTCTATGTTTCATTTCAGGCTCCGCTCCTCGAAACTCTAGCTTCCAACCACCTTCGCTTTCCCAGTCTTGACTTGGAGGACTCCCTTAGATATGGCTTACATTCATTCTCTTTCTCTTCCTACTTTTTCTTGCTAGAGATAACATCTGGCCAGGTGCCATCCCAAATAGGCTCTTTGCATATCAGGTTGCTTTGCCAATGCTCTGTCTAGGCTTGCCAGGACTGACCTACAGTGAGCGGTGGGGCAGAGGGAGTCCGTTTACGCCAGGAAATGCATTTGCAAGTGGGGAAGTGATGATGGTGAACTAAACGAAGTGCCACCAGCACTCTCCAATCTTTCCTGAGATAGGAGACTGAGCAGCTTCCACTCAAGGGACCTGAGGGCAGCAGGCTACCAGGAGGACCAGAGTTCAGTGAAGGAATATGGTGCCAGGGAATTTTGCAAGGACTCTGATAATATAGGCTAGTTTGTCTAGGACACCATGAGTATCAAGAAGGCATGTTGGATGACCTTGAAGACCAGCACTGGGAGGAAACACAGTGCAGCGTGGACAGGAGAGTAAGGATGAGACCTGATGATCAGAATCTTGCATTTGGGGTGGATGGTGGATGACAATAGGACACGAGACTTGGCAGTACTGGCTGGTGCAGTGGAGATGTCAGATGACCCTAAGGCCTGAGAAAGCTGATGGCCATGGTGAAACGTTGTCTTCAGCAGGAGGCTATGTAATCTTGGAGGCCTCAGTGCCCAAGGGCCAGGCCTGGAGACATAGAAAGTGTCTATGTATAGTATAAAGTATAAAGTATATAGTACATATACTTTACTACATAAAGTGAAGATATATTTCACTTTAAGTATAAAGTGAAGCCAATTTTTTGCAAGGTTTTTGTTCAAGTGATCGGGAGAGGGTGTCGGGCATCAGGACACTCATCCTGTAATAGGCCACTCTGCACTGTGTATAGCCCAGGGAGGAATCCTCCCCCACTGCACTGTAGAAAAGTGCAGGAGAAACAATTTTGAGAAAGCCCGTGGCAAGAGGAATTTTCCTCCTACACATCTACAAGGTAAAAAAAAAAAAATTAACTTCATCCAAAATATGCAATGTTTTACCTCTCCATCAGTTCACTCTTGGCAGAATAGACATGGAGAATTTATCTGTATTAACTTGCCCAAGAAAATGAGTTGGAGGTCTCTAAGAGAACAGGCCCCCATCTGTTGTTTCTATGGAATTTAAAAGGGAAATCGATGATTGGTGGACTGCGCCCTCTTTCATCCCTGGAGACAAAGCTCAAGTACCCTTTTTCCAGCACATTGCTCTGAGGTTTTCCTATCTAGAAGAGTTCAAGACCTTCTGGCTTTGGTTTGATTTTCTAACCTTGCCTATCAATTTTTTTTGGTAACAAAACTCCTTCTTCAAGCAATAGCTAATACAGAATCACAATACATGAAACAAAAAACCTTAGAACTTTATTAGCGTGTATTTATTTTATGATTTCATGTTTATAACATCTTACTTTATATACTGTCAATAACTGAGAACAATGAGGCCATTTTCATGAATACAAAAAAACACGAAATCAGGGTGTATTTGGTTGAACAGTATTGAAAAATTGTAACTTAGAAATGATCACAAATGGTACCTTTAAAAAAATGCTTTTCTTACAATATCAGGATATTTTTCTGTTAAAATTATCCACAACCAGAAAGAATAATTTGTTTCCAAGTCAATTCACTAACAACAGTCAACAGCTGCTGGCATACTTATCACCAAGATAACAGACAGCAAGCACTCAAATGTACCAGGGGAGCTAAAATGGTTTCCAGTGCAATGTGATCACAACTTGACTGACAGATTATATATTTATTTGTTACCACACCACTGCTAGAACAATAAAGACAGCATGCATTGAACATACAATAAGTATTATGAAAATCATGAGTCTTAAGCCTTTTTAAAGGCTTTCCAGACATCATGTTAAGTGATTCAAAGGCATTACGTCATTGGAGCCTAACAACAACCCTATTCTATTATGTTCCCATTTTCTTGATGAGGAAACTGATTTTTAAAGAAGGTTGCTGTATAAAAAAAGCTACCACGATGCTATCTATCAACTAGCATTTAACTGAATGGTGCTCATTTATGCTCTACAAGCACGCATTACATCACAGGGCATGCATGGACATGATTTAAACACCTGTGAGGTGCCATAACTTCTTTAATCTTCGAACAATTAAGAGAAGTCCAGATATGCACTCAGATATCACAAGAGAACATTACTTCCAAGGTCTGCACAAAACGAGTCCATCTGGAAACATCAGTGAGCCTGGGGGTGAGTGCCAATGTGTGGCCATTGGTATATCAACACAACTTGAATCTACCTGTTTTTCAGTAAAGATGTGAAGAGTTTAAAATACATTTTAAAGGTGGAACTGCTGAAAAATCTCTGCAGATCTGCAGAGCACAACTTGAAAATCACTCTCTCAGTGTCCAGAGGATTACCAAGAGAGAATTCTGGACTTCTATCTCAGCTCTGCCACTTGTTAGCATTTCGATACTGAGGAAACCACGTAACTCATCTGAGCTTCGTCTTCTTTTGAAAAAAAGGCAAAATGGTACTACCATACTGGGATTGCTGTGTACATTACATGAGATACGTGACATAACAGATCCTCAATAAATATGAGCTCCTTTCCTTTCCTCCGTCCGCTTTGTTGCCACTAAAAATCTTCTCTGACCAGAACGGTCTGCTCACTAAATCTAATCCTCCCTCTCTAGCATGCTTTCCCAAAATGTCCACTCTTTTTTGAAGGTGTCTGGCACACTGTAGATCTCTTGAAAGCAGGGATTAGGCTGATTTATCTGTGTCTTGAGAGCCTAACACAGTGCCTGGAACTGCCCATCTGCCACCTAGCGGAGAAGTGGGGGAGTGCACCCCAAGTAAAGGAAACATCATAGCAGAGGGGGTGGTATTCATTTGGCAATGGTGTATCTACTGGTTGGCGTGGTGACTTATTTACACATGGTTATTTAGCTTCTTCCACGCCGCCAAGGCCACAACCTCAAGGAGGCAGTAAGCTCCCTGAGAGCACCGCCCATGCTCTTAGGTTTAGAATCCTGACCTCCTTCAACAGTGCCTCACACTGCTAGGTACTCAGAGAGAAGGTGCTGATTTGAGAAAGGAAATCACCTGACAAGTCCAATAACTTCGATTACCTCAGATTCCTTCAGGCTTCCTAGCTCATATTTGGAATTGAATCCGGTGTTTTCTCTCATCATCCATGTAGGGTCCAAGAAACTCTCCGATAATTTTTTCTGAGAAAGAAGCAGCAAGACCTGGCTCCAAAGCCTCTATTTCAGTTGCGTACATTTTATGACAAAAAGAGCGATGAAGTCTCAGCCACATACATCGAATGTCCCTAGGCGTGCTTGCTGTGGGTACTGCGCTGAGCTGGTTTTTAGTCGTCTGTCTCGTGATCCCAGTGGCCATAGCCATCCCCTTCATCGGGCTCTTCGATATTCTCATTTTCAAAAGAGGCCTCTTCTTCCTCTTCCTCCCGGATTACCTTCATTAGCTCCAGAAAGCTGGGAGGCGGGCCCTGATCCTTCAGCTCCCTCAGCCTGCACCAAAGGACCTCGCTGAGGCTGGCCCCCGCCATCACCTGCTCCAGGCGGACCTGATCTGCGATATTCCTGGGGATGGCTCTTTTCTCCACGGCTCGCCGGAGCAGGGTTTCTAGCCGCAACACGTAGGCTGAGACCTTCTCCCCCTCCTCTTGATAGGTCTTCAGGTACTTCACCTGGGAAGTCCTGCGGCTCTCCAGGCTTCCAAATACTTGCTTAAATGCCTCCAGACACTCTTCCATGCTGATGGCCGCGTTGTCTGCCTGCACTATGTGCATGAGGTCCAGGGCGGGGCCTCGAAGGCTTTCCATCAACCACCTTTTCTTCTCTGCCTCTGCTATCGGCCACTCTTTGACGATCTCAGTGGCTTGTTCCAACCAGATTTCAAAGGGCTCTTCCTCGGGGGCGGGCACGGCATTTCCTGAGAACACTCTCAGTTTCCGGTATCTCATAGGCAGCAGAGGCGGCGGGGCATGTGCCATCGCCTGTCCCAACCAATGCGCCAGTAACTCTGGCGACACGCAGGGCATGGTGGCCGGAGACACTCCCTCATGCCCGAGGGCTCGGAACATCCCCGAGACTGTCTGCCCCTCTTTCTCCAGAAAGAGGTTCAGTCGTTCAAGAAATTCAGTGTCCTGGTTAGGGGTCTTGAAGACCACTTTCCAGATCCCCCCCTTTCCCTGAACCTCACTAGGGATCACCGAGACGTCAGTATCTTCCATAAGCTCTAGTAAGACCGCATTGGCATTCTCCTGCTTCCTGAATATTTTGCCAAGCAGTCTATACCTGCCCAGAGACTTCAAAGTCTCCTGGAGAACCTCCTGAATCTCAGCCTCATCACAGTCCACTGGTATCCCCATAACCATCAGTGATTTCTGTTCATCCACGCTCATGATCCTGCACCAGTCCTCCAAAAGGGCCAGAGCCATGGTCCCGGTATTCGCTCGCTCTAACTCTACAGCTACCAATTCCTTGTGGTGCAGATATGCTCAGAATATCCTGGGCCGAGCTCCTGAACTTCTGCTTCCCCTGTGAATGAGTCCTAGGCCACTCACCCAGCAGTCCCTAGGTATTCTGGACCAATAACCCTTACTTGCGAGGTGGCAAGAACTCAGCACTTCCAGTTCCGTCTCTAGACCTGAGCCAAGATGACTGGTTGGTATCTCAGAGCCACTCCGTGCGGCAGTCCGGGGGCTGCTGTGGCTCTCTCCTCGATGCTAGCAGCCACGTGGCGTTGACGCTTCTCCAACTGCCCCAGCCTCCTGCAGGAGCTGCTCTCGCTAATCACTGGGAAAGGCCTCCACTCTGGCACCCAGCGCTCCCAAAGAGAAGTGTCCCAGCAGCGTGGCTTGGACTCCTAGTGAAACAATGCTTAGTTTTACTACATAGCCCTCTCCTCCCTGGGGAGCATCGTGCTTTGGTTCAGGGGTAGACCAGGGGTTCTGTATCATGTTGGATTTGCATCTGCCCCACTCTGTCAGACCTATTCTTTGCTTAGAGTGACTTTTTTTTTCCCTCTTGGGGGACCCTCCTGCAATCTGGATTCCCCACCATTTGCTCATCAGGCATGCCAATTTATGTCTGAGCCCCGGTTGAAGACAGGAACTCGAGATTTTCCCCTCGTGAGGAATGAAATGAGATATGGCTAGATACCTGTGTATGTGCTCCAGTTGTCCCGTGAGAGTCACGAGTTTAGTCAGCTTCTAGAAAAGGAAGGCGTCACCCATCTCCACACAATGGTGTATCTGGGTCCTTCTTAGCTCCAGCCAAGCCAGGCTGCCCTGTTACACATAAATAACAAAGACATATATTTATGGCTTGATGATATCCAGTGATGACTGTTAATGAACTTATTTAAAAATGACAATCTTTTACAATACAATTAAATCTACTAAACAATATGGAGTTGCTCCATTTCTTTGATTAAAAAATCCAATTAGAAATCATTCAAACATTTAAAACCAACTTAATATAGGTATAATAATTTAACTTATATATCATACCATACTATACTATAGGCATAATGATTTAGTATAGGTTTAGCCATTTTTTTTGAAGATTTAATTTATTTATTTGAGAGAGAGAAAGAGTGAGTGAGAAAGAGAGCACAAGCAGGACAGAGGGAGAGGGAGAAACAGACTACCCACTGAGCAAGGAGCCCAATGCGGGGCTCCATCTCAGGACCCTGGGATCACAACCTCAGTGGAAGGCAGAGGCTTAAGCAACTGAGCCATCCAGGTATCCCTAGGTTTAACGATTAAAAAAAAAAAAATCTCAGAACCAAATATATGAAACTTGGAATAATGAATTCTCTTTTGTTATGTGTGGGCGGGCTTTGCAAGTGCACAACTAGGTGTTTCTTTTGCTATGAATGTTAAAAATGCTTCATAACATTTAAGTGTGAATGGGTCATTGGAGGAAAAAGAAAAACAGGAAGCACATGTGTGGAGAGTGGTGGAGACTGGGGATAGAGAAAGGGAAGAGTTCCTACCGTCTTCCACTTACTGCCATGGGCCGTGTGTTAAGGGGCTACGAATATTCTTTATTCTTCAGCAGGTGTGAAACATCCCCATCAGTCCAAATGGGGTCCATATGCCACAGATGTCAGCCCACCGCTATGGTGGCAGCTGCTCCCACTGCAGGCACATTTTCCGAGTCCTTCTGGAAGGTGCTCAAGGCATGGCGTGTGCCAGAGAGCCAGGAGGGTAAAATGCTGGATCTGACCCCCAGCCAGCAGCCCCAGGGATCTGAGCCCAGTGGCTTCTCCATGCCACACTTTCCCTTCTAAGATATGAGGGAGGGGGGGACTTTCTCTCCTCATAATATTTAGAGGAAATAGGAGATGTACAAAGACATGGAATGCCCAGGAATAAACATCTCCAAGGTCTACATAATAACGGCCATGCTGAAGTTAGGCTACCTTTTGGCTGGCTGCTTTTTCCAAAGGAGATCTCTACCTGCAATGGAAATATTTGGACATGAAAAAAAAAAAAGTAAAAATCTTGTATTTTCGCATGTAAAGAGGATACGTTGGAAAAGGAATCAGACTTTCATTTGTAATTGTTGGACCACTTAGCTAGATAGTGACCTTGGCCAAAGTGCCTCACTCCCTCTAAATCTCAGTTTCCTGCTCTGGAAATGGGTGATGATAAAAGCACTCTTCCCACGGGGCTTGCTCTGGGTAGGAAATGATGTAATTCGTGTGGAAGCACTTTATTCAAATCCGAAGCACATTGGGTGCAAGGTCCAAATGCCTGCCTCTGGTTCTCTCGGGGCCCCTCAACACAAATATTCCTCCCCTCTCGAAGTCTCCCGTTCTCAGCCCGGTCCTCCTTCCCACCTGTCATGGTGGGCTCAGCCCCAAGCCCCTTCAAACTGTGACTGGTTGTCCTCCAAATTTAACTCCATTCCCCAAACTGTCCTTCACGATTGGTGGTGGTGGTGGGGGGGGGGGGTTGAGGTATCTGAATTTATCCTTCCAGGGGCAAGGGTTGACAATGGGGATGGATCCTTGGTCACACTCCCTGCGCGACGGTCTTGCGGTATACAGCCTCTCCTAACCCAAACCCACCCTGGTTACTGAGCATGCCCAGATCTCCCTCTCCAGCCACCAAAGGATGGGCATCATTCCTGCAGGATTTTGCCACTACGGAAAGAGGGGCGGGGCTGTAATCGACCAGAGGCAGGGACTGATACTCGGAAAAGACTTGGGGACAGGAAGAAGCGATGGACTCTCAGAGACCGCGGTACCGGCACAAATCAAAATGCCCCATATCTGCGCACCAACCCAGTAGCTGTGGCTGGTTCAGCCGCACGTACACACCAAGTCCCCCACACCTTTCCCCGGCGTGGCCTCACACAATTCAAGGCACAGTCACAGACTGCACCCCATCTCCTACCCCACCACTGAACTCGCGCACACGCACTTTACATCCCAGGCACTTGGCGTCTGGCAACCGGGGAAACCCCGCGGCTCTGGCGCAGTGCGCCACGGGGGCGGGGGATCGAGGCGGGGCACCCTGGGAGCCGAGGACTGGGGACTTGGGGAGTGGGCTTCAATCTGCGTCTTCCCCTCTTTTTTGGCAAGGAAGGAGGGGCGGAAGATACCAAATCCAGACATTCTCCTGGTCCCTTCTTGGTGCAGTGGCGCAGTTACTGTACTTGACGCCTTCAGGCAATAGAACAGGTCTCATCCCACTCTTACTACAAGTTGCGGTTCGGTGCCAGAATTTGCAGACTGCACTTTTTGCTACGCTCCCACGGCGCGTAGACCTCTGTCTTTATCCACACCCTCCTCCCGCCGCCACGTTTGCTACGCCCTTCTGCATTTCTCCCCGCCAGGCTAGGCGCCCCCCACCACTGTGGGTGCAGTGAGAACCTTTTCGTTTCAATCTCTGCGTAGCCCACCAAGACCCGTGGGTAACAAGGTTTGGTATCCTGTAAGGCCCCCACCTCTCCATATGGTCTGCGCCATCCCTTCCCCACCATCAGTGCTGCACCTTCCTCTCCGCCCCCCACCGCCAGGTGTCCAGGCATCAGTCGGTTCGTCCCCCTTTCCCCATCCATCAGCTCACACCCTGGGTGAGGAGGAGGGAGCCTCTCTCTTGTGGACCCTCGCCCCTGGCCCACCTCCGCAATGCGGCGGGGGAGAGGCTCCTGGGCCAGGCAGGTGGGGGAGAGAGGCGCAGAGGCCTGGGGCTGCGCCCTCCTGTCTTCGCCCCTGCGTACCCTGCCCCATACTTACCCTGGCGCAGAAAGCGGTCAGCAGGCCTTGCGCTCCGCATCCATTAGCGGGTGGTCTGGCCGCTTCACTTCCGGAGCGCGGGGCTCTCTGCTGCCCGGCCCTCCCCTCCCTCCCCTGCGCTCGGCTCCCCTCCCCTGAGCCGCGCCCCGCCCCCGCCCCGCCCGCGCCTCCCTCCTCCCGCCGCTGCCTGGAACTGGCAGTCTCTCGGCTCCCGCTGCCGCAGCGGCCGCCCTCCCAGACCCAACTTTGCTGCTCGCGGGAGCTGGCGCGGCGGCGGGGGGCGTGGGCAGGGAGGGAGAAAGCAGGGTCAGAGGGAGGGACCGGGAGGGGTGGGTCGCTCGCTCGCCAGCCCTCCTTCCTTTCTGTACACCTTGCGGTAGGCAGAGAGCGGCAGCCTCGGCAGCAGCGAGGGGGTTTGTGCACAGAGAGGCCGATTTAGGGACCGGCGACCGACGGACCGAGAGGACCCTCCCCGAGCTCCCGCACCATGGCCGAGAGGAAGCAATCCGGGAAGCCGGCAGAGGACGAAGAAGTCCCTGCCTTTTTTAAAAACCTGGGGTCAGGCAGCCCCAAGCCCCGGCAGAAATTCTGTGGTATGTTCTGCCCGGTGGAAGGGTCCTCCGAGAACAAGACCATCGACTTCGACTCGTTGTCTGTGGGCCGGGGCTCGGGGCAGGTGGTGGCTCAGCAGCGGGACGTCGCCCACTTGGGCCCGGACCCGCAGCCGCCGTACTCCCGGCAGGGCCGGCGCGCCGGCGGGGAGCCATCTGTTGAATCGAGCCGGAAGGTGGAGATCCGGCGGGCCTCGGGCAAAGAAGCCCTGCAGAACATCTATGACCAGGTTGGTATGGGGGCGGGGGTGTGTTCGAGAAGCAGTACCAGACGTGGGGTCGCTCCTCCCTCGCCCTCCTTCCAGCTCGGTGGAGAACCGAGGATCCCAGCATGCCTACCGTCCTGCCTCACTTGAATATTGGATCCTCAAATCTGTCCATGCACCCCACCCTACTTGCCCCTTCTACATACAGGGTGCAGAGAGGCTCGGGCGCGGCGGTGGGCGGCTGTGCGCCCACAAAGGCTGCCCGCGCCTGCCTGGTCCTGGAAGGTGGGGGGGTAGGAGTAAAGGATGAACCGATCCCCAGTTAGGGGTCGTATGGTGGTGTGGGGGAGGGTTGAACCGATTCCATTCTTCTTAAATCCTTCCGGGCGGCTTCCGATTGCAGTTGTGGCTGGGTGCCCCACCCTTTTTTGATGCATCTCGGAGCGTGCAGTGGAGGGTTAGCTTGCAGGCCTGAAGGCTCCCCGGGGTTTGGGAGGGGCGGGGGCTTCGACAGCAGCTCCCCGCCGCGCCCTGCGCGCTCTCCCACGATACCCTCTCCCGCGCCCTCCGCGCTCACGTCGGGAGTCGGAGGCCAGGACCATGGTCAGCGCCTCCGCGGACCTCCTGGGAGGATCTCCTCGCCTTACCTCTGTTCGCCTCCTAAAACCAGGGAGGCTGTGTAACCTGAGACGCTCCAAATAGCCCATGTGGAGAACAAAGTTCCGCTAAGTATTTCAGCAAGGGCTTCCCAGAGTGCTCCCCCCGCCACTATTTGGGAGGTGCTTTGGGAATGGAGACTTAGTGGATTATGTTCAAAGGATAAAAAAAAAAAAAAAAAAAGAAAAGGGGAAAATCCCTCACATTTTGAATAGATTGTCAAAGATGGACTAGACCCCCTATACCGTGTTAATGGAGAAACAAAGACGACCAATTTGCAAACCCTGATTTTAGAAAATATCTGTTATCTCTGGCCATCGTGAACAGTGTGCATTTTAAGTGTGGTAGTCTTTTCACACATTTTTTTTCTTTATCAGGGTGACCTTCATACTTGTGCCTCTTTCCCCACATCCTTAATTTCTCAACCGATAAATTACACTGTGAAATGTTTTAACATTTGTTTGCTGTTTCTCTCCCATGTCTATTGGTGAAGAGAAATCAATGATTGATTATTGAATACCTATTGTGTGCCTTGCTTTGTGGGGCAGGAAGAAGGTTAGCTATAAAAAGTTCAAGGTGATTTCTTCTGAAGGGGCTTTCAGCGTAATTGGGAGTGGTCTATACATATTCCCTGAGCGGTTCCACCAGCATTTATTTAGTATTCAGGCTATGTGCTTACTGTGAACGCATGGAGAACAATTAAAGAGTTGGTGATAATGGCCAGAATACGTTACTGTTTCCTGACATGGCATAGTTTTTCAGCTTTTGACTTTTATTGCACCAATTCTAGGAAAGATAAACCATTTACTGTCATTTTCAAAGGTGGGACAATTAATTACTTAACTGATTCCTCCTCTCCCACCACTGTCCTCTAATTTATTCATATAGGGGGTACCTGATATCCATATTTCACTGTGAGTCAGCCCGAAGAACTTAATCCAGAAAACTCACCTGAATTCAAGTGATCAGACAATTGAAGCAAAAGTTTTAAAAAATGTAACTAATATTGAAATGCAAGGGAGTGTGAAATACTTTCTCCCATGAATACATTGGATGAGGGCCAAACCATGATCATATAGCATCATGGTTGTGTGAGTATCCTCATCCTTAACAAGTTGTGCTGGTAATCCTAATGTCTTAAAGGAAGCAGAAAAATGCCTTGAGATAAGGAAGAGATTATCTTTAAAATGGCAGATCAGGGGGCAGAGTTTGAGAATGGCCACCCTTATAATAATGGCAGTGAATTAAAATTCAGGTTTGAAAGGCAGAGTTTCACTAGGTTGAATAATACATTTCTTTTCCTGTCCATCTGGAAGCTTAGATGTTTGATCATAAGCTTCTTGCATGAACACTCCCTGATTTTAACAGACATTTAAAACTATAAACGTAGGGTGCATGGAGGGGGAGATTTGAAGAGGAAATACACAACCAGAACCCCAGCTACTTTTAACCTCCGCAAATTCACATTTGCTTTAGTTGCCCTGTTATTGGCAACAACGGATGATTCTGCTTGGGGTTTTTCTGCAGTTTTCCCTGAATTTTCATTCAATCTTGCCTTATCACATAAGGGTTGTTTCTAGGGGATTGGTTTCATTCATGACTGAGAGCACTTATTGGGATCAGTACTTACAGTGGTTGAATATTTCATGTTTATACAAGAAAGAAAAGATATTTGGTGTGTGTGCGTGTGTGTAACAATAGTGATTTTCAAAGGCACAGTTGGGCTCACCATTTTGATTGACATGAGTAGCCATCACTTAATTTTCAGGTAAGGAGCAATGTGACTGCCAACATCTCAGGGCATTCCTGTCTGAAGCCTTGGGATAGAGACAGGAGGAGAACTAGAATGAGTGGGCCCTGGGGTCCCTGATTTGCACCACTGTCCTCCCCTGAATCTATATTTGTAAGTATTGTTAATGTATATAGGTTGGTCAGAAGTGGCTTTGTCCACCTGTTGCGGGGGGTGGGGGGTGTCTTCTGTTCTCTAGCAAGGCTTTGGGAAAGGAAAGGAGGGAACAGGCTTCCTCAACCCAGATGCCACGCGGCTTGTGGGAAATGGGTGTCTACATTTGCATTTATAGGTGCTAGCAGGTAATCATCAGAAAAAATGGGTGTGGCTCTGGCTGGGATATTAGGTTTTGGTGAAGGGAAAGAGGCAGTGTAATGAATATGACTGAGGAAAGCTACCCCTTTACTCTCTTTTGTGTCCTTGTCAAGGTGCACTTTGGACTACAGGGAGGTTAGATTGGTTACCATCTGTGAAGGACTTTGAGCCTCTTGGAAGAGAGAGCAGAAAGGCTGTATTATTGGCCTAATTCCCCCTTTCCGGTGCCCACAGGTCCCTCAGCCTTCTCCCTTCCTCTTAGGAATCCCCTTTATTCTAGCTCAGACGAAGTTTAACCAGGGATGCTGGATCATGAGCCTCTCTTCCAAAGGTGTTTCCAGGCTCTTCTTCCCACAGCAAACCTATGTGACTGGGGAGTGATTCTCCATTTCTCCAGGGCGGGTGCTGGAGAACTCCTACATAGGAGTCCTACTGAACTTGACCACATTCCCAAGTCTGTAAAATGCTTTTGATATTCCCTGCCATTGTGTCTCTCCCATCCCCTCTCCAGGATGATAACTCGAAGTCCTTGGTGCCCACTGACCCTGCTGCTTTCTTGCTGTTCAATGCCACCCTTGCCCCATCCTGATAGTGATGCCCATTCTAGATCTTTCTTCCTCCAGAACAACAGGTTCTGAAATCACTCTTCTCCTTTGTCCTCACTTCCCATTCAAAATCCCTTCCTTGTGTTTATCCTAGTTAGAAAGAAATCCTGGTGATTGAAGGCTTATATCTGTTATGTGAATGACTGATATATAGATTGTCCCCAGAGATACTTGTTTGATAGTAGGCTAGCCTGTCCAACAAAATGAACATCCAGTCAGCCAGATATGTGGTAGAGATTTGGCGAGAAGCCAAGAACAAGAGCATTCATTTGAGACTGTAGAGGCCACATTGTTTCAAAAGAGGAGACATAAATGTGAACATTTGTATGTTCAGGATTCCAAAAAGCCCAAGACCCATCTGGGATCAAAGGAAAAAGAAGGAAATGGTGATAATCCATAACTAAAAAAATAATTGTGGTGAAATACACATAACATACAATTTATCTTGATCATTTTTAAATATACAGTTCAGTAGTGTAAATACACTCCTATTGTTGTGTAATCAGTCCCCAGAACTTTTCCTTTTGCAAAACCGAACTCTGTGCCCATTTAACACTGACTTCCCATTTCCCCTCCCCCCAGGTCCTGGTATCCACCATTTCACTTTCTGTCTCTATGAATTTGACTACTCTAGATACCTTCTATAAGTGGAATTGTACAGCGTTTATCTTCTTGTGACTGGCTTACATCACTTAGCATAATGTCCTCAAGGTTAAACCATGTTCTAGCATGTGCCAAGATTTCTTTCTTTTTTTAAGGTTGAATAATATTCTTATAATTTGTTAAATTTTAATAAGTCACTGATGATTGAAAATTTGTTGCACAATTAATAGAGCTGCAATGAATTAATTGTGGGCGGAGGTAAGAAGGGTTTCACTGGGGGTGAAATAGACTCCTCCAGCCAGAGACCTGAATAGAAAACTCTTACCAGCTAAACAGCCTCTATCATCTGTCTCCCTTGTGGCTCAAGGATGGAGAAGAAAATTGCTGTCATTGAACGTCCAGTGGCAACATCTGGTTGAATGTGGCATAGTTCATAAGCTCGTGGGCCATGGGAATCAGGAATGGGCTGGGCACTTTCCTACCCTTGGTAAAGATAGGCCAGTTTTTCTTTTTTTTGTTACAAAAATTAACCCATTTATTATAGGCTAGCAATGTTTCAAATGGTGGAGCTTCTACTGGTCTTTCAACTCCTTCAGTCTTCTGATGGCAGACTTTACTGTGACCGCAAAAGCAGTATTATAGGTCCAGGAGCCACCAGCGACAGCTTTCATGCAGGAGCCACAATGTCAGATCCCCACACCTCCTCTTTCCATCTTGTGTTTGTCACAGAAGGAGCCAGTGTACTTGGCGTGCTGGCTTATCTCACTCCCTTTCGCCATTTTCCTGAGGGAGGCACCATAACGGGTCCTGTGTTTCACAATTCCGACCTTCCTGGTGCGTTGAGCCATGTCCCCACCAACTAGGTCTGAGCCCAGGGAGTGATAGGCCAGTTTTTCTTGTGGGTCCTTTGGTGCCAGCGTCCCTGCATCCTTTCTTGGGAGAGTCAGAATTGATCATGGGGTTGAATGTACACTGCCATTGAATGTTAGAGCTTGAAAGAGACCTAATAATTATTATTTATTTATTTATTTATTTATTTTTTAAAGATTTTATTTATTCATTTAACAGAGAGAGAACACAAGCAGGCAGAGAGGCAGGCAGAGGCAGTGAGAGGAGCAGGCTCCCTGTAGAGCAAGGAGCCCGATGCGGGACTCGATCCCAAGACGCCGGGATCATGACCTGAGCCAAAGGCAGCTGCTCAACCAACTGAGCCACCCAGGCGTCCCAAGACCTAATGATTATTTAATCACCCCATTCCAGCAGTGGGGAAAGTGATGCCCGGAAAAATTATGCTCCATCCCACGGAATTCTCGTGATGGTTTCAGGGTGAGGTTGGAGGCCTCTCACTGCCCAGTCCCACTGCAGTCCTATACCGGTAAAACCTTGTTATTTTGGTAGCATTATATAATTCTAGAATGTACGTTTACATCTAGATCTTATATTTTAGAATGTGTAGAACATATTATTTTGAAACTTGCCTCAGCACCTTCTGATATAGGCATTTTCCCTTTTTGTAAATGACACTGAGATTTAGTGATATTTACTGACCAGTCCCAAGGTCTTGCTCTTTAGTAAATGTATGACCTAGGATTTGAACCTGACTCAGTGCCATACTTCTTTTTTTTTTTTTTTAAGATTTTATTTATTTATTTGAGGGAAGAAGAGACTGTGGGGAGGAAGGGTAGAGGGAGAAGGACAAGCAGACTCCATGCTGAATGTGAGCCTGACGTGGGGCTCGATCCCACAACCCTGAGATCGTGACATGAGCTGAAATCAAGAGTGGGACACTCGACCAACTGTGTTACCCAGGCTCCGGTCAGGGCCATACTTCTTGCACTACACCATTCTGTGGTTCCATTCCACGGCTAGAGGTAGTGAGCTTAAAGATACAACTTAGTTTTGCAGGCAAAATATTTTGTATCCCATCAAACTTCATATGCTCTATGGGGTAGGCTCTGTGCTAAATGCTTTATGTGTGCTATCTTATTAATCCTAAGGTAACTCTATTAAGTGGGTGCTACTGTTGTCCTTATTTTGCCAAAGAAATATCTGAAGGTAAAAGTAACTTGCAAAGCAACTTGCTAACCAAAATCGGGATTTGAACCCAGGTCCATGTGACTAAAGAGCCTTTTAATCATTATGATGTACTGAATTGCTTTCTATATTAATTATTCTTTTCTCATTTTATCTCCAAAGAATGAACTATTATGAAAGAGTTCCGAGCGCCTACCTTTGTTTGTTTGCTGTTTTGCGGTGTACTCTTTGAAGCCATGTGTAAAAAGCACTGTTGATCTGTCTACACTGCTGATATTCTGTCCATCATTTTTTTTTTTAACCCAAGAAGTGTCTTCAGATGTCCCTGGGACAAAGGCCGAATCTGACAGTGTGAATGACATGCTTTTCTAAGATCAGAGCAATGCGATGACAATGTGATTTTTCCACTGGATGTAAATCACAAACTCCAAACCAATAACCAGGGAGCCACCGACAGAAATAAAAGCATTGGCAGGTGGGCTGATGGGCACTTGAGTCTGGTTGGCTGCAGCCCGGGGCGAAGGCTGGCAGCATCCACCAAGAGCTGCACGCAAATAGTGCCTTGAAGGGGAAGCATCTGGTCTTGAAGGTGGTGGCTTGGGGTATGTTTTTGAGACATGTATAGACAGCTTGCCCTGCCTCTGAGGCCAAGGCAGCTCTCCCAGGGAAAGAACTCTGATGTAGGGGTCAGGAAACCCTGCCTGAAGTCCTGGCTCTGCTGTTCACCAGCTGAGCCACCTGCACAGTCTCCTAACCTGAGCTGTCACCAGGCGGGCCCTTGACCTCCAAGACTCCTTCTCTCATTTCCACTCAAGGCTCTAAAAGAAAGCGATGCTGTCCCAACTGTTCTCTCTTGTTTTTTTTTTTTTTTTCTTTTTTTCAACATTGAGGTAAAATTCATATAACATCAAATTCTCCTTTAAACCATTTTAAGCTACAGTTCAGTGACTTCTAGGACATTCACAGTCTTGGGCAACCATTTAATTCCAGAACATTTCATGGCTCCAAGAAGAAACCCGATATCCGTTAAGCAGCTACTCCCCAATACCCTCTCACCCCAGCCTATGGCGACCACAAATCCACGTCTGTCTCCATGGATTTGTGTGTCCTGGACATTTTCCATACATGGCATCCTACAACATGTGGCCCTTTGTGTCTGGCTTCTTTTACTCCGTGCAACGTTCTCAAGATGAACCTGCAAGGTGGCGTGTGTCAGTCCTTCGTTCCTTTCCATCACTGAACAATATTCTGTAGTTTGTATATATCACATTTCACTTATCCATTTACCAGCTGATGGACATTTGAGTTGTTTCCACTTTTTGGCTTTCATGAATAATACTGTGGTTACCATTCTTTTACAAGTTTTTGTTTAAACATATGTTTTCAGTTCTTTGAGGTATATACCTAGGCGTGGAACTTCTAGATCATATGGTTATTCTGTGGTCAACTTTTTGCAGAGCTGCCAGACTGTTTTCCATGATTTTTACTTCCATCTTACGTTTCCACCAACAGTGTAAAAGAGTTCCAATTTCTTTCTGCACATCCTCCGTAACACATGTTTCCCCCCTTTTTTGGATTATAGCTACCTCAGTGGTTGTGGAGTGGTATCTCATTGCGATTTTGATTTCCATTTCCCCAATGACCAAGGATCTGAGCAGCTTTTACGTACTTGTTGGTCATTTGCATACCTTCTTTGGAAGAATGTCTTTTCGAGTTCTTTCCCACTTTTAAAAAATGGAGTTGTTTGTCTTTTTGTTGTTGTGTTGTATGAGTTTGTTTGTTTGTTTGTTTGTTTTTTAAGATTTTATTTTTAAGTAATCTCTACACCCAATGTGAGGCTTACATTCACAATCCTGAGATCGTGCTCTACTGACTTAGCCAGCCAGGTGCCACTACGAGTTCTTTTCTTTTTTTTTTTTTTTAAGCAAATATTGTGGGTTGGGTTTTTTTTTTTTTAAGATTTTATTTATTTATTTGAGAGAGAGAGAGAGAGAGAGAGAGAGAGAATGCACACACAAGCACGAGCCTGGGGGAGAGGCAGAGGGAGAAGCAGACTCCCTGCTGACCAGCGAGCCTGACGCGGGCCTTGATCCCAGGACTTTAGGATCATGGCCTGAGCCAAAGGCAGACACTTAACCAACTGAGCCACTCAGGTGCCCCATGAGTTCTTTATATATTTTGGATATCAGATATATGATTTCCAAATATTATTTCCCATTTTTAAAAATGATTTATTTATTTATTTTAGAGAAAGAACATGCAGGAATGGGGGAGGGGCAGAGGGAGAAGAACAGGGAGAATCTTAAGCAGGCTCCACGTTCAGCCCAACACAGCACAGAGCCCCACAGGGGTCTTGACCTCAGGATCCTGAGATCACGACCTGAACAAAAAACCAAGATCTGGTAGCTCAACTGACTGAGCCACCCAGGTACCCCTATTTTCCTCCTATTCTTTGGGTTGTTTTTTCATTTTCTTCATATGTGCCTTTTGATGCACAGAAGTTTTTAATTTTGGTGAAGTCTGATTTACCTGTCTTTTCTTTTGGTGTTAATATTATTCCCAGCTATTCTCAAAACTACTGGATCAGTTGAAATCTAGCAAAGAAGTTCCAGGGCCTCATTTCTTAGAATGATAATTATGTAACTAAATCCCATTGCTTTATGGGAGTTTTGAAACTCATTTAGAATAGTATTTACAATAGGTCAGTATTCTTGAGTGTTTTGTGTACTACCTAAGTCTGATCTATTTCATGATCCTGTTCATATAAAGAAATTTCTTTCTTGTGTGTGTATTCACACATATATTTGGTATTTTATATGAATATATATACACACACATATTTTTTACTTCAATTATATATATAATAAATATAAATCAATCAACCAATCAATTTATCTTTTAAAAAAAATATTTATTTATTTATTTGACAGAGAAGAGAGAGATCACAAGTAGACAGAGAGGCAGGCGGAGGGGGTGGGAAACAGGCTCCCCGCTGAGCAGAGAGCCCGACGTGGGGCTCGATCCCAGGACCCTGAGATCATGACCTGAGCTGAAGGCAGAGGCTTTAGCCCACTGAGACACCCAGGGGCCCCACAATCTATTTATCTTGCCAGTGATTTGGGAGCAACAGGGATGGTGTTGAGGAGGGCAATGACTAACAAGCTGAATTTAGGAAAAATGAACTTGAGAAACGAATTGAATTTAATTTTTATTTTGTTCTATTTTTTTCTTTAGAAATAGCATGACAGAGTACCATGTTCAGTGTACATATGATAAGCAATTTTTTTTTAAAAGAAAGAAATCCTCGATAATCTGATTATCTAGAAATAAACATTGATAAAATTTTGGTATAATATTTTTTCCAGTCTTTATACTCCCACCAAAAATGAATGAGAAATACTGTTTTTCAACATTTCTGATATCACTAGGTATTATCATTTTTATAGATATTTCCCAAATTTGTAGGTGACAAATGATATCTTACTCTTTGCCAGTTTTCCTATTAAAGCATTCATATTTTAAACACTGACTTATAAAAATTCTATATTGGAATATATCCACTTCAATGTTAACTTGTTATACACTTTTTCTTAGTTTACATCTGATTTTTTGTGGCCTTTATATTTTGACATACAAATTTAAATTTTGAACTTAAATCAGTTTGTCTTTTCTGATATGTTCCTGCCTTTCAAGATTATTACTTACTTATATTTTCTTCTAAAACCTTCTTGGATTCTGTGTTTATTTATATTTAAATCTTTTTTTAAATTAAATTTTATTTTTTCAGTGTTCCAAGATTCATTGTTCATGCACCACACCCAGTGCTCCATGCAATACGTGCCCTCCTCAATACCCACCACCAGGTTTGCTCAACCCCCCACCCTGCCCCTCCAAAACCCCCAGTTTGTTTCTCAGAGTCCACAGTCTCTCATGGTTCATCTCCCCCTCTGATTTCCCCCAATTCACCCTTCCTTTCCTTCTCCTAATGTCCTCCATGTTTTTCCTTATGTTCCACACATAAGTGAAACCATATGATAATTGACTCTCTCTGCTTGACTTATTTCACTCCGCATAATCTCCTCCAGTCCCGTCCATGTTGATACAAAAGTTGGGTATTCATCCTTTCTGATGGAGGCATAATATTCCATTGTATATATGGACCATATCTTCTTTATCCATTTGTCTGTTGAAGGGCATCCTGGCTCTTTCCACATTTATGTTTAAATCTTGTAACTAATTTTTCAATACCTTGAAATTAGGTGTAATTTAATTTTCCAAATAGTTAGCTTGTTGTCCTAATGACATTTAGTGAATAATTGATGTTTCTCGACTTATTTTTTATGGACTCCACCTTTTCCATATGTCAGGATATCAGTTTTGGCTTCCTGCTGTTTCATTGATCTGCCTTACTAATGCAGTCGTTCAAAACTGCTTTAGTTATTGTTGCTTTTAAATATTTTTATTTTTTTCATTTTTGCCACCATTCAACTGCATTTTCCATGAAAGATATTTTCAGTTATAGAAACCTGATATGATTTTTACAGGAATTATATGAAATTTATCTAGTGAACTAGAAGTTATATATAATTTTTAAGATAACAAGTTTTTCTACCTAAGCTTATAGTATGGGCTTCCCTTTTATTTTTTCAGGTATTTTGTCCTATTGCTCTGAAACTTTTTTGTTACCTTTATTCCCAGTGCTTTGCTGTTATTGTGAATATAATTGTCATTATATTGTGTAGTTTACATTCTATGTGACGCTTGAGTTTTATATTAATTAATAGCAGAAGAGTACATTATTCAACTTACTCTTGGATCTAATATTTTCCAATTGATTCTCTTGGGACAGTTTTATTACCTAATATAACTTTTATGTCTTTTTTTCACTATCTTTACTTATTTCTTTTCTGTGTCTGACCACATTGGTCAGAGCTTCTAGAACAATGTTGGATAATGGTGGAAGTATTAGGGCTCCCTGTTTGATTTCTGATTTTAATGAGAAGGTCTCTATACTTCACTATTGTTTGAGAGAGATACTTTGTATCATGTTAAATAATCATTGAATTCCTACTTGAGCGTACTGGTAATGTCCTTCAGCCAGCAACTCTTAGGAGCGCACTTGTGGTTGAATGAGATGGGGTTATTACTTGCTATAGTGAAGGAGAACACACACCGTGGAGAACCATGGGGCATCTTTTTAAGAGGGTACTCGAGAGAGATTATTTGGGTTTCAGTGGGGTTATTTGGGGGAGGATCCAAGGAAATGAGGGTTACCTCTGGGCTGGGGATGCAAAAAGGAAGGCAATTCTATGATTCGTTGTCTCAATAAATCT
>CM052800.1:135389302-135590715 GCA_028533885.1 Nasua narica | reverse complement strand
TGTAGGCAGCCAGCTTCTTCATTTATCCTCACATGATAGAAAAGAGAGAGAGCCAGCTCTCTGGCCTTTTCTTATTAAGGCACTAATCCCATTCATGAGGGCTCCACCTTCATGACCTAATCCCTTCCCAAAGACCCCACCTCCAGATACCATCACATTGGGGGTTAAGATTTCAAAATATGAATTTTGAGGGGACGTAAATATTCAGTCCATAACATTTAGGTTGCTTAGGGAGATTAAATGTGTGAAACATATACAGTTTTGAGAGCATGAGTTGGCACATAGCAAAAACTAAACCATTACCTTTGATGTTGTAGAAACTTTTCCTGCTCTAGCTTGAAGCCTGAATTTACTTCATAGAATGTTAGATATGGCAGTTGGGGTAGAAAACAGCAACAACGATAACAATAAGAGTGTTTCAGGCCTGTTCATGCACAATTAAATACTGAGATTTGGATTTTTTTTTTTTCAGTTAAGGGTCATGTAGAACAATATAATGAATTGGGATGTGAACTGGTTATTTATTTTGATGAGCTGGTCAAAATGAGATTGTTAACTTGTTGACATTGTCTTGAAATAAATGTGTCAGGACACAGTGTCAGCATGTTCCACTTCAATAAGAGGGACTTTATGTTAACACACAATGCTATTATCCTTGCCCACTATCATTACAAGTTCAGGTAGCTTTCTATCATTAAACAACAAGTTCTCTGTTGGTAACATGCTTCCAAAAGGTGAATTACTAGGTGTGCGAGACATGAACGGTAGATTCATGAAGGACAGTAATTGAAGGACAGTAAAGAAGAAGCCAGAAATAAGTCTCAAAGAAGCAAAACAGAAATGAAAGAGAAACATGTGCATCTGATAAGAGAAATGGTAAAGACCCTGACTGCAGATTAATTGACAGATGATGAAGGAACAATGAGGAAGATGGGAAGTGAAGCCTGATTTAGGCCACTGAGGGGACTCTGGTAATTCCTGGAGAAAATGCCTATTAGATCCGGTGTCCTTTCATTGCTGACAGGTGTGCAAAGGGAGGTTATGATAGGTAATAAGGATGCATTTATTTGGTAGAAAATTTTAAGAATTGATTTTCTTTTTTTTTTTTTAAATTTAAAAAAAAATTTTTTTTTTAAAGATTTTATTTATTCATTTAACAGAGAGAGAACACAAGCAGGCAGAGAGGCAGGCAGAGGCAGAGAGAGGAGCAGGCTCCCTGCAGAGCAAGAAGCCCGATGCGGGACTCGATCCCAAGATGCTGGGATCATGACCTGAGCCAAAGGCAGCTGCTCAACCAACTGAGCCACCCAGGCGTCCCAAGAATTGATTTTCTGATTAGTGGTATAAGTAGATTTGTTCACAGCTAAATTTATATTAAAGGGCTGTACGGATTGAAAGTCCTTCTTACAGAAATGATTGGGGGACAGTTTTTTCACAGCTGCCTGAATATTTGGATGATTAGGACAAAATCAAGTGTTCTGGGATAAGCTGAGGGATGGCCTTGACTCTCCACTTGCTGGTTTAGTGGAGCCTGATTTAGGCAGGTTGCCCCAGCTCTGCGGAATGAGGGCAAGTGCAGCAGCTGCAGGATGATTGCGCGTAGGGTCCCTAACTCTAGGCGTTGGCTAGTTTTTGTTACATCTGTGTGCAGTCTTTACTCTTATGAACTATTTAATAAAAGTCAACTCCTGGTTTTAAGCTTATTTTTTAACTTTAATATTTGGAAGAAATTTAAAATTTAGAGAAATGGTGCAGAAATAGTATAGACTTTCTGTATAACTTTCTCAGTGTCTCTAAATTGTTGGCATTTTACTACATCTGCCTTATTTTCTCTTCTTTCTCTCTCTTTGAATATACACACACATCTCTATATGTGTTTTTTCTGAATTATTTGAAAGTTATAGATATAATGCCCATCACTCATTAATACTTGAGCGTGTATTTCCTAAAAGACAAGGACACTGTCCTCCATAACTAAGTAGAACCATCAAAAGTGGAAAATTAACATTGATACAGTGCTACCATCTAATCTTCAGGTGCCATTGCAATTTTGCCAGTCATCCCATGTCCTTTCTTTGAATTAACATCTAAATCAGGACTTTTTTTTTTTTTTTTTTTTTCAGAGAGAGAGTGAGAGCAGGGTGGGGAGGGGCAGAGGGAGAGGGAGAATCTTTTAAGCCAACCCCATGCTGAGCACGGAGCCCACTGAAGGGCTTAATCTCATGACCCTGAGATCATGATCCCAGCCCAGCTGAAATCAAGAGTTGTATGCTTAACCCACTGACCCATCCAGGTGTCCCACAAGTCAGGATTTATACTGAGTTTTCTCTCTTTAATATCCTTCAATCTGGAACAGTTTGTGAAATTACATAAAGGTGAGGGGGCACCTTAGAAGTCTGCCTACCTTAGAGAAAAATGCTTCTTATGTCAGTGTGTAGCATTTTATAATTGTCAGGACTTTTCCCTATTTAATCCTCATAATACCCTGTGAAATTGACACTTGTGAGCTTGGGGCCTAGGAAGGTGTTGCTGCCCACGGGGACACAGTTAATCTCTGACAGAGGCAGCACTGGAAGTAGTCTGGGTCTCCCTTCACTATGCAATACTGTTCCAGCTGCCCTCTGCCTTCCCGGGACATCCTATGATAGCCTGCTATCTGCTCTCCCCTTTTCCAGTCTGAGTCTTCTGGAATCCATTCTCCACACTGTAGATATTTTCAGAACGCATCTGCTCATTTCTTCTGTGCCCCTTATTAGTTTGTAATCCTAGCTTCTCACTTCATTAGTGTCACTATCTAATTGTCTATTTCCTTTTCTAATCTGCAACTTTCTGGATAACATGGACCTTGTCTGTCTTTACATGCCCAGGGCCCAGCAGCATACTTGGTTCATTATTTGTTGAACGGGCTGGAGGAGGGAAGGAAATTGCATTGTCCCTCATGAAAAGCAGAGGCCAGGGTAGACAGATAGCTCTCACCTGATTCAAAGTCTTTGTTCTTAGGAGTTTGGGTTACTGACTGATTGGATGCGGAGTTGCAGGAATCTAAGTGATCTATCTTGAGCTCCAAGGTCAGATTTGATCTCCTGCAGTTACTGAGTAGGACCAGTACCTGCTGACCATGCAGGACCATTGAGTCCTAAGGCTCCAGCTTCATGGCTGAGTTTGCCTGGAGAGGGGATCCTCTGAGGACTTCGTCAAGTCCAGGTCCTGGGAGCTGGTGAGTTTTGCAGCGGTTGCCTGCTATATGGTACACCAGAACCTCAAAAGACCATGGGATTTACCCAGCTTTGAACATTGGATATACAAGTTCTGCGGCAGATGAGTTGTGAAGACAGAATGTATATATAGACATACCCTCTAAACCCCTGCTGTTTCACTAGAAGTCAGGGAAAGGGACTTATGGTCATGTTGTCCCAATTATTCTCCATTATAGTTATCTAAAAATCTTTCAACTGGAGCTAATGGATGGTTGAGATCACTAGTTGTGACCAATTTTTAAGAGAGAAAACATTTTGTTTTATTTTAGTTGCACAGACACTTATGTAAGTTAGGCCCTGATGTAAAATGTATTTTTTTAACTAAGAATTGTGGTCAAATGTTTAGAAGACACTGATCTAAAATTTTCCACTGGAGGAATATATGGGCTAGAGCCCATTATGGAGACAAGTGGTAATGTGACCTTAGGAGTGGATAATGGAAGAGCAATGTAGATTTAACTTGGACATGTTTTCTCTGATTTCCTCCCCAAGCTGCCTTGCATTCCTACCTCGTTTGTTTTTCAAGACAATATCTTTATTTTATTGTAGAAGTAACATGTGCTCATTGTGAAAAAAATCAGACATTCTAGAAAAAAATAAAGAGGTGACTCTTATCTAATTCTACCCCAAGGATAACCACCAGTTAAGTGTGCAAATGCTGCGACAGATCGTCTGGTTTCCAATACTTACTTAGGTGAGTTACTTGACCTTTCTGTGCTAAGTTCCTTCATCTATAAAAAGGAAATAACAATAATATCAAGCTGTCTCTGGGATTGGTGTCAAGAACAAATGATTTATTTATTTAAACATTTAAACAATTAATTAATTAACTAAATAATTAATCATCATTATTAGTAATTATATAATAGCATCATAATTATATAATGTAATAATAATTAATTACCAAAGAGAGCATAAAATATACTTGGCACACAGTGGCTGCTCAAGAAATATTAATGATATTAACATTTTGGTACTTATTCTTTTAGAGTCTTTTAAAGGAATTTATACAAATGCATTTATTTACATTTATTGTGTGTATATACACTGTGTATATTATATTAAAAATAAACAGGATCAGGGCGCCTGGGTGGCTCATTTGGTTGGGCAACTGCCTTCGGCTCAGGTCATGATCCCGGAGTTCTGGGATCAAGTCCCATGTCGGGCTCCCGGCTCTACGGGAAGTCTGCTTCTCCCTCTGACCTTCTCCCCTCTCATTCTCTCTCTTTCTCTCTCTCAAAATAAATAAATAAATAAATCTAAAAAAAAGAAAAAAAAAGAAAAAAAATAAACAGGATCAGATGAGAGGTTTCTGGTTTTTGGTCTGACATATTTGAAGTTTGGAAGTCATGACTTCTGTTTCCACAATAAAAATAAAGTTGAACAAATGAAAAATCAACAGCTCTCTTTAGATCCATCAGATAACCCAGGTTACAGGTCCAAAATTGGAGAGATAATCTAATACAGAGAATCAACTTACTGGGGCAGAGGCCCTCCATAAAAACAAGTATAGATTTCTTTACCCGAGACATTGTGGCTAGCTTTCAACAAAAAATTACAGAGCATACTAAAAGACAACATAGTTTGAAATCACAGAGCAAACATCATAACAAGACTCAGATATGACAGAGACTTTGGATTTATCAAATGGGGAATTTAAAACAACTATGATTAATATAACTAAAAGTTCTAATGGAAAAAGGAGAAAACATGCAAAAACAGATGGAAACTCCAAGAAAGAATCAAAAGGAAACCCTAGAAAACAGAAACACTGTAACAGTAATGAAGAATGCCTTTAATGAACTTATCAAGAGACTAACCACAGACAAAAAAAGATTAGTGAGCTTGAAGAAACTTTAATAGAAACTTCCCAAACTGAAATGCAGAGAGGAAAAAAAAAGAATGAAAATGACAGAACAGAATATACAAGAACTGTGGGACCGGGGTGCCTGGTGGCTTATTCGGTTAAGAGTCCGACTTTTGGGGCACCTGGGTGGCTCAGTTGGTTGGGCGACTGCCTTCGGCTCAGGTCATGGTCCCGGAGTCCTGGGATTGAGTCCCATATCGGACTCCCGGCTCTGCGGGAAGTCTGCTTCTCCCTCTGACCTTCTCCCTTCTCATTCTCAGTCTCTCTCTCTCTAATAAATAAATAAAATCTTTAAAAAAAAAAAAAAAGAGTCCAACTCTTGATTTCGGCTGAAGTCATTACTTCAGGGTCGCGAGATGGAACCCCACATTGGGCTCCATGCTCAGTGGGGAACCTGCTCAAGATTTTCTCTATCCCTCTGCCCCTTCCCCATTGTGCTCTCTCTTTCTCTCTGTCTCTCTCTCAAATAAAAAAATAAACAAACAAACAAACAAATAAATAAGTCTTAAAAAAAAACCAAGAGCTGTGAGACAGTTATAAAAAGCATAACATACATGTAGTGGGAATACCAGAAGGAGAAGAAATAAAGAAAAGAACAGAAGAAATACTTGAAGCAATGGTAACTGAAATTTTCTCAAAATTAATGATAGACACCACAACATAAACCTAGGAATCTCAGAGGACACCAAGCAGGATACATCTCAAAATTTTATCCCTAGACATAGCATATTTAAAATGCACAAATTTCAAAAGAAAGAAGATCTTGAAAGAAGCCAAAGAGGGCTGGGTGTGGTGCATAAACAATGAATCTTGGAACACTGAAAAAGTAAAATTAAATTGAAGAAGAAGAAGAAGAAGAAGAAGAAGAAGAAGAAGAAGAAGAAGAAGAAGCCGCCGCCGCCGCCGCCGCCAAAGAGGGGAGGGAAGAGCTTATGTAGAGAGAAACAAGAAATACATCAGATTTCTCTTCAGATCCATGCAAAGAAGAGAATACAGTGAAATATTGAAAGTGGTGAAGAAAAACAACAACAGCAGCATCAGCACCATCAACTTAGAATCTTGTATCCAATGAAATTAACTTTCAAGAGGCAAGGAGAAATAAATACCTTCTCAAACAAAATTGAGGGTATTTGTTGACAGTAGATTTGCCTTGAGAGAAGGAATTCTTCAGAGGAACTCCTCAGAGAGAAGGAAAATGATACAGGTCAGATGCTTGGGTCTACATAAAGGAAGGAAGAGCATTAGAGAAGGATTAAAGATAAAATGAAATTATTTATTTTTCTTATTCTTTGTGGACCTAAAGGATAACTGTTCAAAATAATACCAACAACATACTTGTTCTGATACCTTATGAAGTGCAATTAATGAAAGCAATGATATAGGAGATGGGAGGGAGAATTTGGGAATCCTTTGTTATAAGGTACACATGCCACCAGTGAAGCAATTTAGTGTCATTTGAAAGTGAACTTGGATTAGTTGTAAATGTGGATTGCAAACTCTATGACCACCACTAAAAAGAAGTTAAAAAGAAGTAAAATGGATATGCTTAGAGAGGAGAGAAAATGCTCAATTAAAACCAGAGAAGGCAGCAAAGAATGTGTGTGTGGGGGGGGGACAATAAAAAAGAACAAAGGTCACTAATCTGAGCTTCCACCTTGGGAAACTAGAGGAAGGAGAGCAAATTAAAATCTAAAGTAAGGGCTCTTGGGTGGCTCAGTCAGTTAAGCATCTGCCTTTGGCTCAGGTCATGATCTCGGGATCGGGATCGGGATCGTGGGATCGAGCCCCACCCCGTGTTGGGTTCCCTGCTCAGCAGGAAGCCTGCTTCCCCCTCTCCCACTCCCCATGCTTGTGTTCCCTCTCTCTCTGTCTTTCTCTCTGTCAAATGAATAAATAAAATTTTTTTAAAAAAAGGTTTTTTTTAAAGAATAAATAAAATTGATAGATCTCTAAGTATGCTATCTAAAGACAAGAGAGAGAAGAAACAAATTACTAATATCAGAAATGAAAGAAGAATGATCATTTCTGATTCCAGGGATTTGAAAAGGATAATAAAGGAGTATTATGGACAATTCTATATCCACAAATTTGGTAATATAGATGAAATGGACCAATCACTTGATAGGCACATATACCTAAATTCACAGAAGAAATACAAAATCTGAATAGACATATCTATTAAGGAACTGGAATCAATAATTAATAATCTTCTAAAACATAAAATGCCAGTGAATCCTACCAAACAAGGAAGAAAATGTACCAGTTCTTCACAGTGGCTTCCAGAAAACAGAAGTGGTGGTACTTCTTTCCAATCCATTCTGTGAGGCCAGCATTACCTTAATACTAAAACCAGGCAAGGCATTACAAGAAAAAAAAAATCTATAAACTAATGTCTCTCATGAACATAGATGTAAAAATCTTCAATGAAATATTAACAAGTAAAATCCAACAAAACATAAAAAGAGTTCTATACCACAACCTAGTGAGATTTATTCCAGATATGCAAAATTTGGTTCGATGTTCAAAAACCAATTAGTGTAACCCATCACATTCATGGGCTAAAGAAAATAAAATCATTTGATCATATCTATTGAGATATGCAGAAAAAGCCTTTGATAAAATCCAACATCCATTCATGATAAATATTCCTAGAAAAATTATAGCTAACATCATAGTTAATGATGAGAAACCAAACACTTTCCTGTTAGCATTCGGAACAAGCCAAGGATATCCCTTCTCACCACTTCTGTTCAACGTGGTATTGAAAGGTCTAGCTAATGCAATAAGATAAGAAAGGGAAACAAAAGGTATACAGATTGGGAAGGAAGAAATAAAATTATCTTTGTTTGCATATGATGTAATTGTCTAAGTCCTAAATTCTGAAGAACCAACAACAAAGAAAACCGTCTTGGAATAAGTAAGTGATTAAAACAAAGCTATGTTAATGTTAATTACATATATATTAATATACAAAAGTCAATTGCTTTACCACAGCCACAATGAACAACTGGAATTTATAATTAAAAACACAGTACTAAAAAAAAAAAAATAAAAGCAGTACTATTTTTATTAGCATCATAGGTATAAATCCATTAAAACTTGTATGCAATCTCAATGAAGAAACCTATAATTCGCCGATAAAAGAAATCAAAGAAGATCTAAATAGATAGATAATCCATGTTTGTGTATACGAAGATTCAATGTTGTTAAGATGTCATTTATCCCTAACTTAATCTATACAATCAGTGCAATCCCCATCAATTGTTTCATTAGTATTAGCAAACTGATTTTAAAGTTTATACAGAAATGGGGCACCTGGATGACTCAGTTGGTTAAGTGTCCTACTCCTGATTTCAGCTCAGGTCATGATCTCAGGGTTGTGAGATCAAATACCACATCAGGCTTCGCATTGAGCACGGAGCCTGCTTAGGATCCTCTCTCTCCTTCTTCCTCTGCCCCTCACCACCACTCATGCTCTCTCTCCCTCTCTCTAAAAAAAAAAAAAAAAAATTTATAGGGAAAGGCAAAAGATTTAGTATTGCCAATACAATATTGAGAGAGAAGAATAAAATCGAAGGACCAATACTACCTGACTTTAAGACTTAATATAGAGCCATAGTAATCGAGACAGTATGGTAATGATGAAAGAATAGACAAATAGATTTCAGTGCTAAAAAGAAATGAGCTATCAAGCCAGGAAGAAACCTAGAAAAACCTTAAATGCTTATTGCTCATAAGAAAGAAACCAATCTGAAAAGTCTACATGCTATAGGATTCCAGTTATGTGACATTTTGTTCAAGGTGAAAATATGGAGATAGTAAACAGTGGTTCCCAGGGGGTCAGGAGGAGGAAGGGAATGATAAACAGGCAGAGCACACGGGATGTTTAGTGCAGTGGAATTATTCTGGGATACTATAGTGGTGGATGCATGTTATCCTACACCCGACCAAACCTGTAGTATGTACAACCCAAGAGTAAACCCTCCGTGTAAGCTGTGGACCTTAGTGAATAATAGCATATCAATACTGACCTCAGCAGCTGTTAACAAATCTATCATCCCAATGCAAGATGTTAATATGTTAATAAGGGAACTATGTTTTGGGGATAGGAAGGTGCAATATGAGAGCTTTCTGTACTTGCTGCTCATTTTTTCTGTAAAGATAAAGTTGCTCTAAAAAAAGTAAAGTGTTAATTTTAAAAATGGTTTGTAACTTACTTTTCCACTTAATATGTTGCAAACATTAAAATACTAATAATTGCGTGGTTGGAGGTATCATGAATTTAAAAAATTCTCCATTGTTTCTACTTTTTTACTCTTTCAATTTTTTTTAAAGATTTTATTTATTTGACAGAGAGAGAGACACAGCGAGAGAAGGAACACAAGCAGGGGGAGTGGGAGAGGGAGAAGCAGGCTTCCCGACAAGCAGGGAGCCTGATGCGGGGTTGGATCCCAAGACCCTGGGATCATGACCTGAGCCGAAGGGATATGCTTAATGAGTGAGTTACCCAGGAGTCCTTTTTTTTTTTTTTTTTTTTTTTTTTACTATTTCTAATAGTACTGTGAAGAACATCTGTAAACATGCAGATCTGTCAGTTATTTCCTTAGGATACATTTCTAGAAAAGGGATCAGTTTGTATCAGGGGGTATGCACCTTAAAATTTTTACTTGTATTTCCCTCCATAAAAATAGTGCCAGTGTATTTTCCTGTGAGAGAATGAAAAGGCTCATTTCTTCATACTTTGGTCAAAACTGAATGTTCCCAATCTTTCCAAGGTTCATTTACTTGACGGCTAAAATAGTAAATAATACTTACAAGTTCAATATTATTTTTGAATTAACAGTAAAGTTAGACATATTTCCTTTGTTCTCCTTTTTGTTTCTTATGAATGTGAATTTAGTTTCATCTTTAAATATACTGGAATGTTCATCTTTCTCTTACTGATCTGTAAAGAGTTAAATCAGGATATTAGTTCTTTACTGTCAGGGGTTCCAAATGTTTATTTCATAGTTTGTCACCTGCCTTTTAATTTTATGTATGATCTGGAGACATTTCTATGAATCTTTTCCTTTATGGTTTTTGGCTTTGATGTTAGGCTTCACAAATTCCCCTCTACCTGCTGCTCGTTCCTTTGTGCTCTGGCTCCTATAAGTCGAGCAAGTTCCAATAAGAGGTCAGACACAGGGAGGAGTGCCCTGGGACTGTGGTCCGGGACGGTTCGGTAATCACACTGTGCTGGATTGAAACATCCCATGGAAGACTTTGTCCTATCTTCTTGCCTCGCATCCCAGCTCCCCTACTGTTAGCCCAAAGCAGATACTCTGTCAATAGTAGTAACGCAGTTGGCTCAGCGTAATTAGACCAAGTGTAATTATGCGTCATGAGCAGACTCCACCATGCTTGATGGTCTTGGCAGGTAACTCTGCCTGACCTTGAGCATGTGTTTTAGAACTTTCACAAAACCAGGTCTGTTTCCATTCTCTAGGCCAGGCCACATTTGGATTAATTACAAATAAGCAATAAAGAAATCTTGGGACACTTAAAGACAGCGCCCCGTCAAAGGATTTGCTTTATTCGCTACTTAAGATGACATTTAGATTTTATTCACAGGGATCACTGGTGAGATGAACTTCTTCTGGCTGAAGGTCTGAGAAGTTCTGACATCCATTTAGTTGATCTTAAAGATGGACATTAGTGAGTATGTCCCTAGCTCCCAGCCAGGTTCTGTGGGGTGGACTCAGTGAGAACTGGTCAGGGAAAGCACTGGGGGACCTTCACTCCCTGGAGCAGACACCCAATAATGTCTTGGTGACACCTGATAATGTTGCTTGAAGCAGGTTCGTCTCTGTTCTTTAATAGAAGCATTAAAAAAGCGAGCAGCCAGAACTTCGGGGTACGGGGAGATTGCCTACGGGGATTTGGTGCCCATCACACCACAGCCCCCTGCCTCTGTGGCTACTCCTTTTGAGGCTTCACAAGCAGATTTTTTTCTAATTGCAGTAGAAAAATCAAAGCGGGGCCCTCTTCTGTCCACCATCCTCCCTTTGTCCCCGTGTGGTCTCATGGCGTCCTCTGGCTTTAACGACTGTCCTCGTTCATTCAGGGTGCCATAGCAGGATCCACAGCCTGGGTGGCCTATAAACAACAGACGTTTCTTTCTCACAGTTCTGGAGGCTGGGAAGTCCAAGGTCAAAGCACCGGCAGATTGGTGTCTAGTGAGAGCCTGCTTCTTGGTTCATAGATAGCTCTTCTCCCTGTGTCTTCCCACGGCAGAAAGGGAAGGGAGCCTTCTGGGGCCACTTTTATAAGGGCACTCATCCCGTTCATGAGGGCCCTGCCCCCATGACGTAATCATCTCCCAAAGCCCCACCTCCTAAGACCACCACATTGGGGATTAGGAGTCAATATATAAATTTTGGGAGAACACAGACAGTCTATAGCAGTTACCATCCATGGTAACTAATGAACCTAAGCCCTGACTTCTCACATGAGCACTTTATTATTTCCATTTGGTGTTTAAAAGACATCTCAGATTACCATGCCTCAAATGGGAATCCCTTCCACTATGATGGAAATGCCGACCAGCCTCATATTCACTGCCCCTGCCATCAGCCTGCTGCTCTCGTCGTGTACATACACACACACACACACGCACATAGGTATGTATACATATACATACACACACATATATACATATGTGTGTGTGTGTGTGTGTGTGTGTGTGTGTGTGTGTGTATACATACACATATACATACATACCACCAGTCCCCTCCAGTCAGGCTTCAGGTCTGGGATTTGCACTGGTGGTTTTCTTGCACCTCCCTACGTCCAATCCAGCCATGATTCCTGTTGTGCCTGGAGCGTTGAGAAGGTACATAGACTCCGATCAGACCGCAGAGGCCAGAGGCTTGACTCTTGTCCCTGCCACTTACTAGTTCTGGGTCCTGGAGAAAGCTCCTTAATCTCTCTCTGTTTTCCCCCTGCACCTCACAGGGTTTGTGTGAGGATTAAATGTGAGTGTTATGAGGATTAATCCGAGTTAATACACATAAAGCACTTAGAACAATGCCTGACACAGTAATTACTGAAAAAGTGGTAACTGTTAATATTACTTTATCCCCAAAGTAAATGACATGCCCAGCCACTTCTCTCACCGCTACCGGCTCCCACCCTACCCCTGGCCATTATCAGCTTCACTTTCCTATAGACTGTGTCTCAGCAATCCTTCTGCTATACAGTAGAAGTATGAAGAACTATGAAGTATAGAAGTATTTCTATATATAGAAAGTATGAATCGGATTTTTTTTGCTCCCTGATTAAAGCCCTCAAATGGTTTCCTTTTAAACACAGAATAAAAATCTAAATTTATTTCCATGACCTAGAAAGTCTTCTACATGTGGCCCCTCTCTACCGCTTTCAGTTCAGTCATAAAAGGTAGATATTGCTGCATAACAAACTACCCCAAAATGCAGTGGCAAAAGTCAACAATAGTTTTATTATCCTCATGGATCCTGTGGGTTGGGAATTTGGACACAGTAGAGGAAGGACATTTTATCTCTACTTCACAATATCGGGGGACCCATCTGGGAAAACCCGAATGGCTTGGAGTGACTTGAACATTGGGGATTGAATCGGGGATGGAATCATCTGGCTTCTTGGCAATGATGGCAGGAAAGCGGGGCTCAGCTGGAACTGTCTGTTAGAATTCCTACATCGACCTCACCATGACTTGTGCTGCTTTCCATCATGGCAGCCTCAGAGTAGTTGGGTTTCTTACGTGGTGGTTCAGAATTCAGAACATGATCTTTTATGACCCTGTTTCTTGCAAGGCAAATAGCATCTCTTCTCACATACTCTTTTAGTCAAAGCAGTGACAGTCCCACTCAGATTAAAGGGGAGGGCACTCAGACCCCACCCAAGGTAGGAGGATATTGAAGAAATATGGCAGTGTTTTCATACTGACTTACTTATCGTTGTCTATCTCTTCTGCTCACAGCTTTCCAGTCACACCAGATTCCTCCATCTAAGTGCCTCCATCTTTCTATCCTCTGTTTATCTCATCGATACTGCTTAAAGCGATCTGTAGTTAACTTGTGTATGTTTATTTACCTGTTTATAGAATGTAACTTCCATGAGGGCAGGTTGTATGTTTTTTTTTTTTTTCCACTACACTATTCCTTGTCATGTAGGAGGCACTCAATATATCCTTTTTGGATGAATGAATGAAGGTTGGGAGGGGTCAGAAATGAAGTGTCAGAAGTCAGAAACGTCGAAGTGGTTAACCTTCTGGTTAATCATTGAATGTGGCAGAGAAAGAAGCTCAGGAGATAACGTTAAAAATCATCAGTATTTATGATGGGGTAAGAATGAACATTGAGATAGAAGGGGCATAAAGGTATGAGGGGAGCCAGAAGAAAGGCACCAAGAAGCAAGCAAGGGAGGGGACCTCGAAGAAAAACAGTAGAGATGATAATGTTACGTATCATAGGGAGGCTTGGCTCTATCCACTGCAGTCTGGATGTGCAAGATGAGATACACACCCTGTGTGAGGAGAAGGTGTGACATCTTAACACCTTACAGGCAGAATGCTTGGTTCTTCCTATGGGAAGGGACCGTGATCTGTCCTAGATCCTATGTTGAAATGGATATGCAAGGAAGGTGACTGTTGGGCAGAGATTGGAACTGGAGCTTTAGTCGGGCAAGTACAGTCCATCAAATAGTTCAGCTTTCTTGCATCCCATTTCAGGCAAAATGAGTAGCAGTGGCAGTGGTTGGTGGGGGTAAGGTGCAAAGGTCAGTGGTCCATCAGTTAAGGAGAATCCTGGGACATGGGGTCCAAGAGAGGTCACTCTGAGAAGCACTAGCTGGTGGGCAGGCAACAGCCTTTCTGTGACCTGCCATTCTGTGGGAGGTCCACCATTTCTTGGGAGGTCCTCCATGCATATCAAATTCCAGTTCCTGGAATCCACTAGGCTGGAGTCCAGGGCCAGACATCCATCCTCAAGAGGGAGACTAGCAAGAGCCAGGCAGGACCCAGTCTATAGGAGTTGATGGCACCTGGGAGGTGCTGAGCCCCAACTCCAACTTCCAGGACTCCTCTCCTACAGAGTACCTGTAGGAGAAGGGGGGCAATAGTAACTGGAGAGAGTGGAACAAGAGCCCACTGTTACCTGCAAAATCCTGAGTCCTCTTTTAGAGAAAAATACCTAATAATCAACCCTGACTGTGATGCCTTGCAACACTTGCATCCCATTTGGACTTGTCTGGAAACTGAGGAATGTGGTCAACAACGTGATGGGGCATTCATAGGCTTGGGGGCAGGTATGGACGTTTACAATGCCTTTTGAAGCAAACCTCATAAACCTGACAGCAAGGGGAAAGGAGAAAAAAATGAAGAGACAAGGAATAGAAAAGAAGCCCTCTACATTTGACCAAAGGTCTTTTTTGTCCTCTTGTTATCCGCAGGACATTTGAGGCAAGAGAATAATAACCACACAGAGAAAACTGATGCCTAGAAGGTGCTTTTAAGTTGATGCAAAGGCTATTCTAGGAAGATGATGCGGAGGACGGGCTGGACCATGGTCATTGCTGTCATCCTGAGCACCAAATTAACTTTCACAATCAAGTGGGGGAACTTCCAGATTGTCCCAGTGAGAACTGCGGCTGAGCATTAACCTCAGTGGGCTGAAATAGTGATGCGAGCAAGCTGCATTTTGGCCAACTGGCTGTGCCTATCCGTGCCAGGAATGGCTGCGTGTCCTGATATCACATACTGGGTTTTTTATTATGATGTTGCCACCTTACATTTTGCTGCATCATTGCTAGTCAAAATTACAAGGGCTTTGATGTATTCTTTCCCACTTCTTCTCCACCATCTGACAGTAGGGGAGGACTCAGGAAAGGATTGGTGTGGGCTCAGGCTGTCCCTTTGCTCTGGCCTTGACCCTAAAGAGGGCTGAAAGGGAAGGTCTCAAACTGCTGGCCCTCCAGAGGTCACAAGTTTAGCATTCAGACCCCTGCAGCTCTGGTGATAACCTTGGTTGTCCACCAGATGACGACTACTTCTGGCACTTTCTAGGCAAAAATGGCCAAACGACTTTTTAAAGCCAAAAAAAAAAAAAAAAAAAGGAGAGGGGAGGGAAAATAGTGGGAAGGGGAAGGATAAGGGATAAGGACCATTTGTCTCAATATTGGATTGAAAGAGCATTCCACAGGTTAAACTTGGTCATCCTGCCTTTGGCTGTCTGAACATCCCCCATACCAAGCAAGGATATTTGTCACATGGGAGGATGCCAGTGTTGTAAAGATGTCCTTTGTTCAAGGTTTCCGATCCCATTCCCATCAAAGAGAAGTGCCTACAGATATGTCTGAATTTCCTAGACGTTTCTGTAACATGGAGAGTCTCTCTCAGAGAGGGCCTAATCCATTTATAAGTACATGGCAGTGCTGGTAGCAAGTTAGAGGTACGTGGGCCCAAGTGGAAGTTCTGCAGTCTTCTCTGGCAAGAGAGAATGCCTGTCATGAGTGCTCAGTGGTGCTCCTGGGAACTTGGACTAAATGGATGGGGGCTAAGACAGAGCCTGGTGGTGAACTTTGTGCCTTTGAAGATCATTTTAGACTCAAATCTCAGTGTAACTATATTTTATAACTGGGACTTTGGTTCAGAGAGCTTATTCATTTATTCATATGTTCATTCTTTATCCCTCCATCCATCCATCCATCCATCTGCTCACTCATCCGTCCATCATCCATCCATCCATCCATCCACCCATCCATCCATCCATTCATCTGTTCACCCACCCATCCATCATCCGCTCATCTATCCATCCATCCAACCACCCATCTACCCACCCATCCACCCATCATCCACCCATCTATCCATCAGCTGCTCACCCATCCATCCATCATCCACCAATCCACCCATCCATCCATCCACCCATCCATCCATCCATCGTCCACCCATCCATCTATCCATCCATCCATCCATCTACCCACCCATCCATTCATTGTCCACCCATCTATCCATCATCTGCTCACCCATCCATCCATCCATCCATCTGCTCACCCATCCATCCATCATCCATTTATCCATCCATCCATCCATCATCCATCCATCCATCTGCTCACCCATCCATCCATCACCCATCCATCCATTTGCCCATCCATCAGTTCTTTCAGGATGTGTGTATATGTATGCAAGGCCTAATGGTGCATGCTGCAGAAAGAAAGTATAGTCTTCTGTCATCCAGATGCTTCTTGACTAAAAGGAGACAGTGTATAAAGAAATAACACAGGGGCGCCTGGGTGGCTCAGTGGGTTGAGGCCTCTGCCTTCGGCTCGGGTCATGGTCTCGGGGTCCTGGGATCGAGCCCCGCATCGGACTCTCTGCTCGGCGGGGAGCCTGCTTCCCCCTCTCTCTGCCTGCCTCTCTGCCTACTTGTGATCTCTCTCCTCTCTGTCAAATAAATAAATAAAATCTTTAAAAAAAAAAAAAAAGAAAGAAATAACACAGGAAACTGCTTCAGGCACTCGGCTAGGAGTCTTTTTTTTTTTTTAAGACTTTATTTATTTATTTATTTGACAGAGAGATCACAAGCAGGCAGGGAGGCAGGCAGAGAGAGGGGGAAGCAGGCTCCCCACTGAGCAGAGAGCCCGATGTGGGGCTCGATCCCAGGACCCTGAGATCATGACCTGAGCCGAAGGCAGAGGCTTTAACCCACTGAGCCACCCAGGCGCCCCCGGCTAGGAGTCTTTATAGGGCCCAGTGGTGCACAGCAGAAGGAGTGGTCAGCTCTAGCTGGGGTCTCAGGAGTGCTGCATAGAGGAGGTGATGGTTGAGGGGTGAGAGAGAGGATGCAGTGCTGGGAGAGTGGAACTATGAGTACAGACACAGGCTACAAACAGCCTGACACATCCCGGGAAGGTGCAGAGCTTGACGTGGCTGGAGTGTGGGATGTGGAACAGGGATGCCGATGGCACTCACGATGGCACTCACGAAGGCACGAGAAGCAGGCAGAAACCAGGTTATGCGAAAAGCCTGGACACGGTGCTAAGGACTTTGGACTTTGTCACACAGGTATCGTGCAGCCATGGAAGCATTTTAAATGGAAGAGTAACATGGTCAGATTTGCACTTTGGGGAAAGTGCTGATTCAGGACAGCATAAGATCCAGAAGCAGCGGCACCCTTAATTCAGGGCAGGAAAGACGGTGACACCGCCAATGAGACAGTTGGGGCCCTTAGTCTCTTGGGGCCCCAAGATCACTTTCTTCCTATCTCAGCTAATCACCTTAAAGCGGCCATTTTACTAATTTAACATCATTCCTCAATCTCTGAGGAAGAGAGGGATCCTGAGGCACTCTGCTTCCTCCTCTGGTTTGATGGCATGCCTACCCGAAGTCGGTGTGGCCCATACACATGGAATCTGGTTTAAAGGCCCACGTATGTGATGGAGAGTTTACTCCAGCTGGTGTAGCTTTCAGTCACCTACCTATCTGCTTATGTCCCATCGGGTCCCATTCTGCTTCTCGAGGGAGGCCAAACATGCTCAGAAGTGGGATGGTGCTCAGTCTTTGGTGGGTGACCTTGTGGTTGACCTTGTGGGGTCCCAGGCCCAGGCCCGTGGCAGAGGAGCCCAGCTTCTCTGGGGCTGGGGAAGCACCGTGTGTCCTCACCCCATGGCTCCGCCATGCACAAGGCCTCGCAGCCCACAGAGGGGCTGTGTGTGCGCTTGTAAGCTCACCTCCCGATTACCCTTTGCTCCTTTTGGGCTGGCGCACTGTGGATGATAAACTCTAACTTGAAGTTAGAATGGCGGGTAGGCAGGGGAGAGGGGAGTGAGGAAGCCCAAGCTGATGAAGGGAAAATTCAGCAATTCTTTAAATCTTTGCAGTATCCGAATGGACTACTTCCAAGAATTCACAGACTAAGCTAATAAATCGCCCCCAACAAGGTCTCTAGGGAACCTTGTTTGAATGAATGGACTAGAGGCACAGTTTTTGAGTAAGTGGGTAGTTCTCAGTATTTGAGCACGGCTGGATTCTTCTAAGAGACTGAAGCTCCTGACGTATTATTTAGACTCTCTGGACATGCAGTTGACATGTTTTCTCAGTCCTCTGTGGAACTGACACAGCTTCTGAACCAAGGACGGCCCTGATGGATGAGCATCTGCTTTACTTCCTAGTGTGTTGGAGCCTGAGCCCGAAGCCTGGGCTTGGAAAAGGGAACCCACCTGCAGGTACCACAGGCGCATCTGCAGCTGGAGTCACGCTTGGTGAAGGTCAAGGCCCAGTGCCACTGAAGGCCAGGTTCCAGTGGGAGAGAAATCTGCCACAGGGAGTCACGAGGCTAGGCGACCCAATCCAGTGCGGTGAATTCTTGCCATTTGGCATTTTAAACACTGGGGTGAATGAGGACTGGTGGGGGGCGGGGGGCAGGTGCATGTCAGGGAGACAGAGGTGGAAGGGGAGGCCCGGGTCACCTAGGCTGGAGGGCTGGCAAGCAGGGGCAGGGCGGCAGGAGGCCATCAGCGCTGGGTGGTCAGAGAGGCTCTGCTCTTGGGCTGCTCCTTGAGCTCGTGTTTATTGAGCTGTGAGCTCTTTGCTGGGTGGGGTGGAGAGCGAGGTGGCTTAGGGAGGCTGTGGTTTTGAGGTAGAGACTAAACAACACAGACGGAAACAAATATACCAAATACTTCCCACTGGGATTCCCGCTGGTGAGGGGCTGCCCAGCTAGGGAAGGTAGCGACTATGTGGGGTGACTTCAGATGGGGGGTTAGGGCCCGTGTCCCGGAAGGGGGCATGGAAGGGTGAGAAGGAGCTGTCCCTGCAGTGAAGGGAAGAGGAGGGGACAGCTGCAGCAGCAGGAAACCGGGGTGCTGCGGAGGTGGGGAGGGCAGGATGAGGCTGGGAAAGAAGGCAGCCTGGACGGTTTGCATTTTCTTTACGCCAACTGCCAATTAGGGCCTTGCCCTTTGAGCTCCAGGGTAGCTCGGTAAGAGTTCATTGCTCATTTAAATGTTGGTGATGATCTATCATGTTTCCAGTGAGAGGAGAGCTGGCCACTGACAAGAACTGAATCCTTCTGAGTGATGAAGAAAGAAAAGGAGAATTAATTTTGGGACAAGGGGCAGGGACGAAGGAATGTAGGAAGTCCTTGGAGCTTTAGGTGGTGGCAGCGGGGGTACTGGAAAAGGGATAAAGAAAGACAGCAGGCCACCCATATCCACTTTTTCACTTTCTGCTACGGAAGTACTTTATCATTGAAAGAACTAGTGCCTCGGGCTGTGGGGTCACACAGACCTCGATTCAAATCTCGTGCTCACTCTTACAAGCAGCTGGGCCCGGAACAAGAGGTTTCTTTGAGTTCTATTCTCTATATGATAGGGATGTGAAGACTTCCCTAGTAAGGTTTTTGGGGAGGGTTAAATAAGGTGTATTTGAAGCACTCTGCTTTGCGTAGACTACAGTAGGTGCTCAATAAATGTTAGTTGCCTTCTGCGGACTATATGGGTGTTTTACTAGAAGGCAATCAAGTGGAAGGATAGCAGGAATATTTACAACTCTTTCATAAGATGTGTCCATGGGGTATAGAGCAGGGCCATGGATGTACTTTGGAGAGTAGAAAAGTCCTGGGTGGGCCTCAGACCTGAGTGCATGTTCTCCCAGCTTCCTCTTCCGTAAAAAGCAGGGTGTGGTCGGCTACTGGCTGGAGGTAAACCGGTTAAAAAACATCCCTGGGCTTTAGTTCTGGAGACTCTAATCAGAAGGTCTGAGGGGGTCCCAGCTGATTCCAATGCAGGGGCAAAATCACCCCCGGAACCCTAGGACCAGGCCCTTTCCTAGTTCTGAGTTGAAGACAGTTGGGACCCCAAACGCACTCTCCTCATTGACCACCAGAGGGCGGGCCTGAGGCACGACGAGCAAAGCAAGGGGCTGTCTGTCTCCAGCTCCGGGCAGAAAAGACCCCAGGGAAAATCTGTAGTCACACAGAGGACGATGTGCAAGGTAGGTAACGAAGCAGTGATAGAGGAGAAAGCCAAAGGCTACGAGATTCTAAAGTGCATGCTTTCCTCTTGTCCCAGTGTCCGAAAGGACTGGGACAGAGGAGCCTCTTCTCTTCACCCAGTAAGGACTGTGTCGGGAGGCTCTCAGAGCCCCTGCTGAGTGGGCTTTCCAGTGCACGCCAAAGCGGCGTCTACGCGGTTCAGAGGGCCAGTCAGTTCCACCTTCTGGGTCAGCACTCCGCAACCCTGGGTAAAGGACGCACTCACTGGAAAGGCCTGGACCGGGCAGCCCTCGCCTGTCCCTCTGCGGACTGCCCGTTCGGGGTTATGCACCCAGTGGAAACGGCTGTTATGGCCGGATTCCATCTGCAGAGACGAAGGCATCACTTCCAGCTCAAGTGTCCTAATCAGTGCCCTTAGTTTTTGGCAAGGAAGAATTCCGGTGCTTTCTCTTTACCACTGCATTAATTTTAACCTCCTCTGCAGAGTGCATTTGAGGCTGTAGCCCTTGGCAGCAGTCCTGCAGCGATGAGGGGACTTGGGGTGCTTCTCTCCTTTGCCACATCCAGGCTCTGTTCTTCTGGTCAAAATGTCTGTTTGGGGGTTTCCCTACTCTGGGACATCCTGAATGTTGCCCTTCTACAGAGAGACCCAGGGGGACTGTCAAAGCAGAACCAGCTACTGCAGCTTCCGAAAGGGGGAAGCTGAAACCAAGAGCAGTGGTGGGCCCGGTCTGAGGCGGGACGCAGAGTGAGCCGGCAGCTGAGGAACCGAAAACAGCCCAGTCACCCTGCAGCGTCCCCGTCCCCAGTGACGGCCCTTCATCTCCCCACCCCCAGTTCCCGGCAGGCTGTACGACTTGAACATCTTAAAAATTCTGACTGGATGTCATCCCTCTGGACCCCCCCACAGGCCCTGTGAAGGGTGAGGCATGAGGAGGAGATTTGAAAGAGTTCCTAGTCTCTGAGTGCCAGCTTGCAGTGGAAGGAAAGCCCTGCTCGCCTCCTCATGGCAGAGGTGAGGTTGGCATGGTGTAGATTGTAGAACGTGATAAAGGGTCCCCTGCAGGCACGCAGAAAGAGTAATGAAGGGTGGAGATGAGAACGGTCTAAGAAAAGTGGGGGGCGGGGGGGGGGTTGGGGGGAGGGAAATGACTCAAGGCCCCTTGTAGGATTCTAGAGTTCTGAACTGGGTGCCCTCTCCCTGGATTTTATCAGGTGTGGTGGTTCGTGGCAGCTTTGTTTAGGGGATGCTTAGCTGAAAATTCAGGCACCTACAGCCACACAGGGAATAATGAGCTGCCTTATAGCAAGGTTCTCTAGAAGTTTCTGGGACTTGGAGGAGAGGAGGAAGACCCAGCAAGGCGACAATGCTAAAGGAAAAGCTGAGCTGGGGATTTTGCTGATGTGAAAACTCACCATGGCAGTGACATGCAAGAAACATGGCAATTCTCTTGGAACAGCAACGGCAGCATTTAGTTATACACCAAACATTGAGGGCCCGAGTCGCAGGTCAGGGAGGGTACTGGTCACCGGAAAAACAAGTGCCAGGCTCTTGGCTTTTAGGAGTCGTGCTTTGACAGAAGAAAAGGACAAATAATTATAATACGGAAGGATGCATATTCCAGTAGTGGTGGACAGAGGAGGTTGTGCTTAATGCCTTGGGAGGCAGCAGGGAGGCAGAGGGCACCGAGGAGGTGAGCGTTAAGCTCACTTTTAGAGGAAGGGTTGAGGGACAAGGGAGGGAGGTGAAGGGAACCACATAGGGCAGGGCGGGGATTTGCGAAGGCACGTGGCCTCGAGGGGCAGCGTGTGTGCTGGTCCCTGTCTGCATGCACCCCTGAGTGTTGCGATGGAGGCATGGGTGTCCAGGGACAGGAGGCGGAGTTGCAGGGGGGGTCGTGGTCAGAGACTGATGCAGAACCTGGGTATGACGTTCTCTTTTCAAGTTTGACATGCATTTAATTTTTAATTTTTAAAGAGATTTTATTTATTCATTCGAGAGAGCAAGAGATCATGAGCGGGGGGTGGAGAAGAGGGGGGAAGGTTATAGGGAGAGGCAGACTCCCCACTGAGCAGGGAGCCCGACGCAGGGCTTGATTCCAGGACCCTGGGAACATGACCTGAGCCGAAGGCAGATGCTTAACCCACTGAGCCACCCGGGCACCCTGATATGCATTTAATTTTTTAGAAGTTTGGAAAAATTGGGCCCGAGAATAGGCTAAAATATTTGGTTCAGGGATAAGAATTTGTAACTTTACAGGAATTTTCATTGAGTGTTTATCTAAAGACAATGTGAAAAAACTGTGTATATTAATAAGTCTATCAGTGCAGAGTGGGTGGGAAATTCTTCTCTACCCCCTTTACTTTTCTGCATTGCATTGAGCAATGAGTATGGTAGGAAACGCAGAATACAGACTGACTGTTCCCTGGCCAATTAAAACTATTTGGTATCCTCTTTGTGCCAAATACTCTTAAGGTCTAGTTGGAACAGACAAATCAATTTAAATCTTAAATCTTTGGATATGTATGAGTGGAAATGTCAGTTGTCCTGGACTAAGAACCTCATATGGATGGCTCTAGAAATAAGGCTGATACAAAGAAGACTGACATAAAAGCTTTTATTACAGGGGCGTCTGGGTGGCTCAGTCCGTTTGAGCATCTGACTCTTGGCTTCAGCTCAGGTCATGGTCTGGGAGTTCCGGGATAGAGCCCTTTGTGGGGCTCTCTGCTCCGCAGGGGGTCTGCTTGGGATTCTTCCTCTCCCTCCCCACCCCCACCCCTCCTCCTGCTCTCCTTCGCTCAAATAAATAACCTTCTTTTTTTTTTTTTTTTAAAGCTTTTATTACAAAGCAAACTATTCACCGGCAAGTTAGTAGTTAACAAGTTAGTAGTTAACAAGATACAGTTAAATCTGTTATGATCGAACAGTTCAGGAGCAGGAAAATTTAACAAGAATATCAAACAATTTAATTAGAAGTCATTCTGTTTTAATTTAATTTGATTCTCATTATTTGCTTGCTTGCCTAGTGGTGTTTTACTCATGATTTAGTAGAACACTGGCCCCCAGCCCTTCTGGAAGCTACAGTTGGCTTTCACTGGTAGGAGGGCATGTTTTAGCTTCCTCAGACTTGTGACTTTAACCCTTACAGCTTGACACCAATACCTGCTGACATCAAGTCACTTTGCTCTTAGCACATCCCACAGTTGGGGGCAGTTGGGGGTGGGCAGTGGTTCTACTTTGTTTTCAAGATGCACAGCTCATTGGAACTTGAATGAATTAACCAGCTTGGAAGCGTGCTGTATGCCCCACAGCTCTTTCCTGGGACTTCAGAATTTACTAGAATAGAGTGAAAGAGTACAGTCTTACCACCTTCTGGACAGACAGGTGGTCAGAGGCAGAAAGACATTGGAACGTGGGACACAGTAGCCCCAGGATTATTTTGTATTTATTTGGCTAATCTTTGCTGAGCACCTATGAGCCAATTAAATAGATCCTATTTTTTTCTTCCCATGGCTGCCTGATGGCCTAGATTATGGAAGGATTCTATCGTTTGACCTCAACCAGAGAAACCCAATGCATGGGCCTACTCAGATGTTGTAGTCGTCGTACTTGCCTGGGCATCTCCAAAGAGACCCCTGGTAGATTGCTCGGGATCAGGTGGACGGGCTTATTTCTCCTACAGGGATTCTGCGGTCAGAGCACCGGCACACGATTCAGACCAGCAAAGGGGAGGAGTTCCAAGCCCATTCTACTGGTGGTGCCAAGGAGGAGAGGCCTTGAACGCCGTCTGAATCGTAACTAGTGTCTCTGACTGGGGAGTGAAGAGTGGCCTGTGTTTTTCACTCTGATTCCGGGGGTTTTCTCCATGACTCAGTTTCCCCTTCTTTCATTCCTCCCGCTTCCCCACAGTTCATCTCTTTCTGTCTCATTGTGTGATGCGAAGGCCCCGTCTACAGCACTGTAATGCCAAGTTTTTCCTGGACAGATCTGCAGGCACCGGTGAAATGTACCCCTCTATTCCTCCAAATGCGTCTGGGTGGGCGTGACCGCTCAAGAGAGAAGGGCCCTACAGTGGGCCTCAACCGGCGGCCCGCGGGCACCAAAGGGCTTTCACGGCCAGGTTTCCCGATCTCTCAATCTCTGTCTCCCAGCTCCAGCAGTCGACTCACTCGCAGTACTAAGGGCTTCGGCCAAGGCAGCCTACAGCCCGGCGCCTGCAGCGTTCCTCTCGCAGCTAGCCCCCGGAGCCCGGGAGAGCCCGGCCGCGCGCCCCACGCCCACGCGCCGCCCGGCTCGCAGGCCCGCGTCCAGCCGCCCCTCTCTCGGGGGCTGGGCGGCGGACGGGCGTGGCCGGCGCGGCGCCGCTCCCCTTTCCTCCGCTCGCTGCCATCTGAATTCCCCGTCGACTCTTGGGCGGAGGCCGCGCGAGCCTTCGCGAAGGGCGAGGGCGGCGGGAGGAGGGCCCGGGCGCCCCTCCCGGGCGGCGCGGCGCCGGCCGGCGGTGCAGTCGCGCGCTCGCCGCCAGCAAAGCCATTGGCTCGGCGCAGTCACCCCACGCGGGGCTGCAGCGGCGGCCTCCGCGGATTGGCGCGCGGGCGAGCATCCAGCGGGGCGCGCGCGAGCGGGTGCGTGCCGCACAGGCTGCAGCGAAGCCCACCGCCGCCGGGCTGGGCTCCCCGGCCCGTAGTGACCACCCCTCCATTGTCCTTGAGCTGCTGATGCTGCATTTGGGGTGGCTGCCAGCCACAGTCCCCGGTGCTCCGGCCTAAAGAAAGGGCGCGAAAGGCGCGCTCCCCGCTCGGGCGCACGCACCGACCGCCGCCCTCGGCGGCACACTGCAGCATTTCGCGCTCTCGCGCCGCTCCCCTCCCCGCCTGTGCTCATTTGCATATACCACGATTGTGGCCAATCAGGGCTCGTCTTTCTCGAAGCGGATGGCTTTTGCCTGAGAGGAAAGGGAGTGGCTGGCGGCGCATGCGCCGCGGTGGCCGACTTGAACCGAGGCTTTTATTGCTGTAGTTTATTTCCACCCCTTCCCTCCTGTTCTCTCTCTCTCTTTCTTTTTTTTCCGCCCTAGCTGGGGCTGTGTTGGAGCAGAGGAAGAAAGAGAGACAGAGGATTGCATTTACCCCTTACGTTCCTGAAATCTGCTATCAGCAAGACTAGCTAAGCGGTTGCACCTTTTTCAATCCTGCAAAAAAAAAAAAAATACCATCTCTTTCCTGGCAATTTTTGCTTTAAAGCTGTCCTCTTGAAATTATTTTTTTCCCAGGAGAGAAATGTCTTATCAGGGGAAGAAAAATATTCCACGCATCACGGTGAGTTTGGTACTTGGGAAATCTGGCGTCGGCCAGCAACCTTTTGTGGCAAAGAACAACTAAGGAATTTTTTAAAAGGAGGGGGAGGAAGAGGAACACAACTTTTCTTTTTTCTTTTCTTTTTTTCCTGTTGCTAAAGAATGCGATCGGGGTGGTGGGAGACGCAATAAATAGAATTGTAAGCTACATGATTTGTAAGGCATTAAAATAGGAGCGTAAGTGCATTAAAGGACGTCTTAGGTAGCGCGCCAGATCCTCTGTATCCTTTTATTGTCAGTGCGAGATGCTGCAGTGCTGGCCTGCGGGGTGTAAGCAAATGGATGCCAGATTGAATATGCATGGTTGAAGCTCGGATATTGTTCTCCGGGCTGCGTGCTGTGAGGCTGGACTCCAGGAGCTGGATGGGGGAGATGGAGAAATGGATTCTCCCTGAACCTCCCGCCCCCACCATAAAGGCTTTCTGGAGCTTTCCTCCGGCTTCTTAGAAAAACGAGCGGGTTTCAGCCCGGAGGCGTAATGACAGCCGAGGGATGCTGGAAAGGGCAGGGAGTACCGGGATGATGTGGAAACGGGAAGGAAAAACAGGGACGCGGTGATGAGCAGAGGAGGGTGGGGGGCAGGCGTGGGCTTTTTGTTGATCAGGGGCTGGTTTTTGGTGGCCCTCTCGGCCACTTCGCCCTCAGTTGGAACTGAGACAGGGCTCTGAGCTCGCTCTCTTGTGTCTTTTTGCCCCTTCAGCAGCCAAGTAGGCGCCTGTGTTGGCGCATACAAAGCGGGCTGGGAGGGTGGGCGTTGGGGACAGCGCTGAGCCGGGCTCGCGGAGGTAATGGCGCTGCGCGACGCGCGGAGCAGATGGCTCGGCCTGGCCTCGGCCAGACAATGATCGCAGCGGCCGGAGGTGTCGGCGCAGTTCTGGGGCCTGGGATGGTTGGTTTGTAAATCACGAGAAAAAAAAAAAAAACAACTAAACGATGAATTTGCGATGCTTCAGCGCTGAACCACAGGTTCTTGCTTTCACCGCTCTCCTGCCCCCACCCTCTTCCCATCTTTCCCTGGAAAAAAATTCTCACCAGTCCTAGTTCTCTACATCCTCGAATAAAATCCCGGGGAGGGAGGAACGCGAGCGAAATTCATTGTTATATAATGATGTGCAATTGGAATTGGCCGGTTGATTGCTGGGTAGAACCCAGGGCTGAGGCAGAGACCGAAAGAATCCTGGTAAACTCAAGATGTGTTTAGGGCTGGATTTGAGGGCGCGCTTTCGCTCTGGTTTCCTCCTTAGCCACGGACACCCCGGCTTCCTCTGGATGCACAAGGGCACACCCATCCTCAGGAGAGAGACGTGGAAACAAATGCACAGGGGAGGGGGCGTGTGCTCGGGAGGACTTTATGGGATGAGCCAGGCTGTGCTACAGCGAGGGTGGGTTTTAGCTTTTTCTGGAAGGCGGAAGACCCAAGATCCAAAAGGGTTGGGCTCAGGGGCACCGACCCTACGTTACGTGCTCCCTGCCCTGAAGGAAGGAGTCTGGGGAGTGGGGGTGGGGAGCAGATTTGCTGCAAGCCTCAAATTTGTTGTCTTCGTGAATGAAAAAGGCAGTTTCATTTTGACAGTGTGGGGAGAGAACAATTTAAAAAGCAAACAATCAAGACCTTTTTTTTTTTTTTTAAGAGCGCCCTCTCTACCCTTAAAAATCTGGTTGCATTATCTTGGGACCTATAGCATGGTTTCCCTCCCTCCATCATCATGGCCAGCATCTTATGTAAGAAGCCTTCTGGAAGGCACTGGAGTGGACGGGCTGTGATGTCTCTCTCTCTCTTTTTTTTTTTCTTAGCATGATGTTGGCTCGGGGATTCGCAGTGATGGCTGGGACAGGTACCGCAGTGACTAAGGGCACTGGTAGTGAAGGGCAAGGCTTCTCCTTCCCTCCTAGGCAAGATTTATCCTGTTAGAGCTGGAGACTGGGGGAAAGGAGGAAGATCATTATAGACAGAAGAGGACACTGGAGCAGGTGACCTTGAGCAAGTGGCTTAACCTCTCAGCCTCCCTCTGTTTATGTGTCATAGGGATAAGAATCTGGCCCCACCCACCTCACAGATGAGTTTTGAGGCTTTGGGGACTTAGGATACATGACAGGATTTTGTAAAGGTCTTTACATTTACCTTACACAAGTGCAGAAATTACTGTTGACTGTTGATTCCCATTTGAGTTTCTGAAGTCTATAGCAGGATAAAGGACCCTACAGTGTTCAAAATTAAAATGATCTTACTGTTTTTCATTATGTTAGGGAAACAATAAATGCTTTCTGTACCTGGCTGTGTGTGCATTTATGTGTAAAAGTATCTTTTTTGCCCTAGGTGTTAAGCAGCTTATATCTACTTTTATTATTTATTTATTCATTCATTCATTCCTCCCCCCCATATTTTTTTAAAAATTTGCTATAATTTTCTTTTTTCTGTGGGTGCAAAATACAAATAGCACTTATTAAGAATATTGGTTTGTAATTGGATTTTACGTTAAGTATTATCAAAGTGAATGCTATCCTCTGAAGTGTTTTGTATATTAAAAGAGTGGCATGTGGTTCAATTTGTAGCCCAGTCTGGAAGAATACAGGTGCATTTCCTCTGAACACAGGCCATCAATATCCCACTCCATCAACAGCATTTGGGATAGAGATGAGTCATAATGTAACATTTCTGTTGCATTTCTGGCCCTCATGTGCTGCTGGTCATACATCCATATTTTGCACTAAATAAAATACAAGTGCATCAGCAGTGTAGATTTTGGAACTCCCCATTTCATCTACTTGATCACAGAACTCTACCTTTTTCTTAACAACTTGGTAGTTAAAGTGATGTGTATTTGAAGTGTTTTTCCCCCTCATTGTTGTAATCTCTGTGATTTACCTCAAAGATAAAAAGCAAATATAAGGAACATATTGAAGTGAAACTTTGCAATGGTTGAACCAAATGTGTTTGTGTAGTGTATCCCATGACAACAGACTTGGTTAATTTTTCCCCGACACCATCCTTGCCAAGAATCGACTTCCCTACGTGTGGGTGTATTTTTTTTTTTTAAGATGACGTTTAGCCTAAATCCATTTAAAAAATATTGTCTTCTTTATCTGAAATGTTTTCATTGCTCTTGAAAGGAGATGGTTTTGTGTTCTTTCATTTTTCTCTCTTCTCTTTAAGTGGAAAGGGATAGTTTTTTGGTTTTGTTTTGTTTTGTTTTGTTTTAAAACTTGGATAAGCTTTGAGCTTTTGCCAATAGGTCCTGACTCATCAAGTGATGAATAAGTTGTCACATCAGGTTCACCTTTGTCACTGAACCTTTCCCCAACTGACCCATTTTGGCATCTCTTTTGAATAGTGAAAAATGTGTCCTTAGCTCATTGTCCTTAATGCCAGCGTTCTCGTAAGTCAGGTATGAATTGTGACCTTGTTACTCTCTTTGTTTCAGAGCGATCGTCTTTTGATCAAAGGAGGTAAAATTGTTAATGATGACCAGTCATTCTATGCAGACATATACATGGAAGATGGGTTGATCAAGTAAGTGTAACTCATTATAGAGGTGAATTTGTATACCCTCCTATATTCCTATATAGAATATTCCTATATTCTATATTACAGTTCATGTACATAGCATCAAGCTTTGGAGACTTCAAAGACTGACTAACTTAAAGTCTGTTTCAGCTCATTTTGATTGGTGGTAAGTAGTGAATTTGAAAACTCAGATTTAGGGAATTCAAAGCCACAGTTAAATGCATACCCATTTCCTTATGGGTTAGGTCATTTACTATTTTAACTGAGGTGACACAGTATCTTCTTGTTGCCAGTTCAAATGCTTGCTTTATTATCTATTGAATATATTAAAGGTTTTCCTGGACTGTCGTCGTTTGGGTAGATTGCCCAATCTAAAACACAAGCACAGTGTTACAGCCTCTTCTACCAAGATAACACATCTGCTTTCTTAATGAAGAATCCAAGTTGCTGGGGCCAAGGGACACCAAATTAACCAGGAACTAACAAACGAAGTAACAGACAAAGTACTGCCTCATCCTGAGGGCATTGTAGGGTTCATTCTGTAAGTGGCAACAAACACAAATAAGACTGCCCTTGTGTTTTTGTGTATTGCGTCTCAGAGGAGAACCAACAGAGGGTTAAGTGAGCTGAGTAGATACCAGTATCCTTCTGCCCTCCGGATGGGGACAGCTCGCAGGGCCTTGGAGAAGGAGCACATCTGCTTATAGACAAACACTGTAGCAAATGACATCTTTTAAATAAGCAGCATTCATCAAGTGCAAGCAGCAAACCAGTCCTGAGGAGTGGAAAACTGGAGAGGATGTGTCTGTTGCCTGGAAACTCACACCCTGATTTATGAACCTAAAATAGGGTTTAACCGTTTCCACGTTTAATGATTTCTCCATGTGTGTTTGCTTGTGACATTCTCTGCTCCAGGCTCTCAAATACCATGACTTTCATGTTCCATTTTCCCCCAATTAGAAGGCACCATGATACTGGCCTAGAAGTGAGCAAGCCTGCTTGCTATTTTTAGTCAACACTAATTTGTTTTAGAACTTTATGGACTGCTCCTTGATTACTTTTTCCTTCTGGGAAAAAAAAAAAAAACTGCTAGGAAGATGTAGCCCAGATGTTTTTTAGAAATTGGAAATGAATCCGTGTCCCCCAACATAATATCGGTTTTTCTGTCCTTAGTATCTGAGTTGCTGAGCACATGCTTCCAGATTTTTAAATAGTTGTAATCATCATGTTCACTTTTTTTTGTTTTGTTTTTTCTTTTGTTTTGTTCTCCTACTGCCTTTCCACCCCTGCTTTCTCAGGGTTGAAAATAAATGTTTGTAAAGTGCAGCCAGGCCTGGAGAGAATTGCTCTGCGATAAGGAGTTCAACTATGTGTGTTACAGAGAAAGTGTTGTAGCCTTTCTGTAGATATCTTGGGGCCTTGTTATCATCTGATCTTAGGGGTTTTCTGCCAACTAAACCTCTTTGATCAGGGCTTCTGGTACTTTTGTTTAAATTTTGTTTTCTAGAATGCTCTGCTTTGCCTCTTAGTTGGGCATAGGGACTGGGAAGCTTACATATTATGGAAATGAGCAATAATCCAGAAATTCTACAGTACCTCGGGAAGGATGGTTGCTGGCTTCGTGAAATGTCTGTCAGATGCCATTTGATTTGGGGATGATTCATTTATAGCTGTTATCACCCATCCTGTTTATTTAGGCAAATAGGGGAAAACCTGATTGTGCCAGGAGGGGTGAAGACCATCGAAGCCCATTCTAGGATGGTGATCCCTGGAGGGATTGATGTTCATACCCGCTTCCAGATGCCTGACCAAGGAATGACCTCGGCCGATGACTTCTTTCAAGGCACCAAGGCAGCCCTGGCTGGGGGAACCACCATGATCAGTAAGAGAGCTTATGCATAATAATCTTAGAGCTTGGGAGCCATTATTGTTTGAAAATGAGTCTTTGTTGTTTGATTCTTTCCTTCTCAAAGTTGCTGGACTGAGCAGTGGATTGATTTCCCACAGGTGGGGGTGGGGGTGGGGGTGGGCCAGGGGCTTGTCTTAGTGTCCTTGTCCTTGTCCTTGTTTTCACGTCCATCTCGGAGTTGTCCAGGTGAACTGGAGAATATGGTTCTAGAGAATTTTGGTAGGATAGAAGGAATGGCTTCTTGCTTTTCTGTTTGAACTTTTGTCTTCCTTAACCTGAAAATATGATTTGTGGTCACTTTAAAGACATAGCCTTCGGAGGAATTGTCAAAGCTATCTGTTTTGAGCCTTTGCTCCAAAGTATTTGATTTTGGTTTTTAAGGAATTCCTGAGGGTGCATCTTCCTGGAATGAAGATGGGGTGCAGTAAATGGAATGTCGAAGTGGGAACCTCCTTTCTACTGCTGAGAAAATCAAATGGGGGGAATGGCTGGGCTTTGACATAAATGGAGTTGGGCAGTCCTGCTTGGAGAGGGACCCACAGATATTATTGTCATTTAGATACAAAAATTGCCAGCACCAGCAACTGGGTGCCCTTCATGCATTGCTCTGAAGAATTTATGCTTTTCCTTCATCTAAATCTAAAGTATATTTCCTGGCATATAGCACGCATGTTAAGAGTTTGCTTGTAGCATGTCAATTTCCACGTGTCTCCTGATGTCCCTGTGACAGATCTTGTTTTTGAGGAGGTGGGCAAGCTACACTATCCGTCAGACACATAGGTAAGCAAGTTTCCCTGAGAGTGAAAGTAAATATATAGTCTATCTTCAAAACTTATAGTTTAGTTCAGAAGAGGGTCAGAGTAGAAAGAACTTTGCTATTTTATGCTTTAGAGAAACCCCTTTTACTGCTTATTTTTCAGAATGATGGTCTTTTCCTCTCTAACTTCGTGGTCCAGCCTCCCACTTCCTTTTTCTATCCTGCCACCTACGTGAATGTTAGTTACCCTGCCATCCCCCCCTAGTCTGAGTTCCCCTACATTTTAAATTGTGCATTTCCTGGTCTTCTCTCGGTCCCTGTCCCAATCTCCAAAGTGTCTGAAGGATCAGGGACCGTTCTCTCCTAGTTCAGCTCTCTAATGACAGAACCTGCAGGTTTAAGTCTTATTACTTCTTTTTTTGCTGCACACATCACCTTCTAGCCTAATGGGGGCCATTCTCAAGAGGTGATGGGATCTCCTGTACACACCTCAAGATCCTGACCTCCTGGAGAAGGCTGTCATTTTGTCAGTGGCGTCTGTCAGGCCTCACTTGGTGCCAGGAGGCATGGCTGGCTGCAGAGCCACACTCGAGCTTTGAGAAGCACAGACTGCTTGGGTGTCGGCCTCCAGGGCCACATCAAGATTATAATCTGCCTCCGTCTGGAGTTCATCTGTGGCCCCGGTGGGCCCTCACGTTGGTCATAGAGTATTAAGAAGCCACAATTAATATTTCCCGAGCAAGTGGTCAGTGACGGCTCTCGTTGGAGCGATAGCTGGGCAGGAGTGCTCCCTGGCGGAAATGCCGCCAACCCGGAGTCTGACGCTGTGGGCTCCGTCCAGCATTAAGTCACTGTGACCGTGGGCAAGTCGCCTTCCTTGGCGGGGCTGCTCATCTGCATGATGAAAGATTTGCACCAGAGGACCTCGGATGTCCCTCTCAGCTCCCACATTTGGTGATTCACTGAGCTCAGAGACAGTTTGCCTCTGATCTCTGAGCACTTTGCTCAGCAGATGCGTAAAATCCCCATTTTCTCTCAACCTTACTTGAAAAACCCCATCGTTCTGTTTTCTCCACTCCTGCCTCCCTGAATGTGCCTTCCACTTTTTGGCCCCCCCTTTTTGCTTCTTGTCTCTTCTCTGCTTTCCCATCCCCCACCACCTTCACGACGAGCCAGGGCACATCCGTTCTTGCCGGTGCCCTGACTTTGTCTTTGACCTCCCTCCTCAGCGGCTCTGGAGTTCTTTTCCCTCCCTCTGGGTGGGCTCCTTCTGAGCAGGGACAAGGGACGGCTCCACCAATCCTGCCTCTGGCCTGGGGGCCGAGAACAGTCAGCAGATGGCCTTACGGCAGGTCAGAATGAAGGAGAAGGTGAGAAGTCGGACCGCCTGCGCTACTCAGTTGGGCAGAATGCGATCGTGTTTTAATGTAGGGTTTGGGATGCAGTCAGGCCAAAGAGTAGGGGAATTTAATGAGCAAACCCCAAAGAGTGAAAGTCCTCAGCGGTGGTGGGGATGTAGTCAGAGTTGTGACATCCCAAACTACTGCTTTTAGACCCTGAGAAAAATAGTAACTACCCTTGCAAATAACCACCGGTGTTTACCGACCTCTATAGAATGCCCACCGGCCTGCGCTTCCCTCCGGATGGAAGTGGGAATAACATAGGTGAGGAGGTCAGGATTTTTTCTGCTTGCTGGTCATACAGTCTGCAGTGGCTTCCATTGAGTCTGCCAGCACGGGCACACTTTACAGAGACGATTTGGCCAAGGGGGAGAGCTAGCTTCATGTGACTTTGTTTGGTACCTTCGACCTCCTCCTTCCGTGAGTCTGGAGGCCAAATGGAAGTGCTCATGGCACTTGAAAAGATTCCAGTGAATACTTGCCGAAATGATGAGCCATTGAAGTAAATTGGTCCCCCGGCCCGCACCCCGCCTTGCTCCCATCTCTCTGCGCCGCTGTGTGCTTCTCAGGTCCGTCTGCATCGGCGCTGCCCAAGGTGGAAAATGTAGCCGAGCGGGCCAAGTTTAAAAATGGAGGTGACACGTCAGCAGCAGAAAATAATATTATTGCCATCAAACAGAGCCTCCCATTGAGAACGGCACAAGGAGATCTTTGTAAGGGGCGCTCAGTGCCGGGCAACTTTGCCCTTTGCATCCAGGGATGGGTGGGCGGAGCCTCCAGACGTGCCCTGGGGGCGGCTTCCAGACCAGCGGCTGGGCACCGAGGTGGAGTGCAGTGCATCGTGGGGGTAATGCTGCTCGACTCCCCGGGAGCTTAATGATCATCAGAGGGAAGACCCCAGCATCTCTGGGGAGCAGAGGGGAATGGTTACCTCCATTTTATAGTCGGGAAACGTGAGGCTGGACGGGCGGATGTTCTTCGCGGACACTCATCCTCTGCATTGGTGTGGGTGGTGGGTGTGGAAAACACACCTGTAGATCTGGCCTCCCCCTGCCTCCGGGATCCTGTCTCTGCAGCCTGCACGTCTCCTTGTGCCCCGGGCTCTTTGGGCTGGCGGGGATCGTGCCATCTCCCTCCTGTGAAGCCCTCTGTGGTTCCCTCTTGCCCAGAGAACTCAGCTCTAGCAGCGAAGCCCTCCACGATGTGACCCAGTGCCGCTGCCCCGGTCTGGACTCACATTGTCACCTCAGCCAGGGTTGCCCTTACCTTCTTTTCTTTTTCTTTTTTTTTTTTTTTAAAGATTTTATTTATTTATTTGAGATAGAGACAGTGAGAGAGAGCATGAGAAGGGAGAAGGTCAGAGGGTGAAGCAGACTCCTCATGGAGCTGGGAGCCCGATGTGGGACTTGATCCCAGGACTCTAGGATCATGACCTGAGCCGAAGGCAGTTGCTTAACCAGCTGAGCCACCCAGTCACCCTTACCTTCTTTTCTTTATCTTCAGGAAGCGTTATTACCCTTAGGCCCAGCTGGGTGTTACCTCTGCCCCGGAGCCCCCACTCAGCCCGCTTCACTGTAACCCACCTGCAACCCACCACGCCTTCTCTGTGCCTCGGCAGACCTTGGGTTTTTATCCCATGGCCCTTAGGGCATCCATCCTGTGTTACAGTTTGATCAAGGCTCCTGCCCCTTTCATTTCAGTCCTCCCCATGCACCCAGCAGTGTCTCCCCCCTGCCCTCCTCCCCGGCACTCCATGGACGCTTCCAGTTGAATGAATGAGTGAATAAATGAATGAGTGAATGTAGACGCCGAGGGGACTTGGTTTCACGCTTCATCTGAGCACGCTGCCAGAGGTTTGAGAATCCTGGGGTGGGGTTAGCGTGTCTCACGTCCATCGTGGCTGTTTCGATGAAAGCAGCTGTCCCCTGCAGTAACCCCCTCCCTGCCGGCAGCTCCCCTCCCTATTTAGAGGAGGGAGGCAGCAGGGGAGAGCCCGCTCCTGGATGAAGGTCACCATCAGGGACCGCCCCCTCCTCCCCCTCCGTCTGGATCGTTCTTTCAGGAGGAGCAGGCTTGCACTGTCACGGGGTCACCCTGTGAGAGAGCTAGCTCTTGGCACGCAGGGTCTGAGCTGTCTGAGGAGCAGCCCCGAGCACCATGGGAGACACAGCTGTCCTTCCCCGATGCCCCTTGGGCAGGTCCGTCCCCGTCCTTTCCAGAGAGTCTTGGCTGTGGAGTCAGGAGGCCTGACAGAAAGGCGAGGTGGCTTCCCACGGCTCCGCTGGCCGGGCTTTCCTCAGGAGACGTGGCTCGGGGTGCCACTGTGATACGTTTCCTGCTTGTCATTTCTTCATCCATGTGGCATGTGGCTTTGCTCCCTGCTTCTGATGAGGACACATGTGTGAACACACACACACCATAATATGAATTGTCTGTAATTGATACTTTGATTATTCCCTTTGCACCATTCATTTGACTCGGGTTGGAAAGTGTTTACAAAAAAGGCTGACCACATCAGACTAAAGTTTCAAAGTCCAGGACCAAAATCGCGGCCACAGACACTGCCCGTGGCCTGGCGATTAGAAAGCCACGTTAGCTGATGGGCTGTTGGTAAAGGCTCCGCCTGTCCGCTGCCCTCGTCTCCCCAGGCCCACGTGGGCGAGGTCACTCTTCGAGCAGACCCCGTGGGCCTGGGCCTGCCCAGGTGGCTTGGTGCACATCCCAGCCAGGAAAGGCGGGAGTGGAAGACTGCGTCTACGCCCTGCAGTGTTCGGGGCTGATCACCTACTATCCGCTGCTGAGCGGGATGGAGGAAGGGAGGGAAGAGCTGAAGCATCCCGAGAGGTGGCACAGCTCTTCCCGAAGGTCCGCATACCCACTTTAGTAGGTGCTGTTTTCATGGAGGAGACCGTTGGGTTGGCCTTGACCAGCCAGCCTCATGGCCCCGTGGGTTTAGGGTAAGGCCCCTCCAGAAGCAGGGCTGTTGTCATGGACACGGGGCAGCTATCCGCAGAGTTTGGGGCGTCTCAGTCCTCGGAGGCTCCCAGAGCCTATCCTTTAACTTCCCATAGAGCGGGGTGTTCCGACTTTGGGCCCTTCCTGTCAACCCTGTTGGCTGTGGTGACAGCTAGAGCCAGGAGCGGTAGCGGGGGATGTGGAAATGTTGAGTTCCAGCAAGGTCTTGCCAGCCTCCGGATGGTGAGGGATAGGCCTCAGTGGTCAGCATCCTGTGGGATCAGGGTTCCGTGTGGCTAAGTTAGAGCCTGCATGACACATCCGTGTCCAAGGACACCCTTGCTCTGGGTCCTGGCTCAGTAAGCTGGGCAGAGACTTCTGGAAGGCACAGATCATGCCCTGTCCACATAGGTGCCCTATATGGAGGGCACCTAGCCTGCGTGGACGCTGCCTCTGCTGGCTTCCTGATCAAGGGCTGGTTGAGCCTGGACCAAAATCTGGACCGCATTGCTCCTTCTACCTTCTTCACTTAACATTGTTGTCCTGGGACCCCTCTTCTCATGTGAAATCCTACCTGGGCAGCCCTCCGCCCTCCTCTCCACCACCTGGCAGATATGGCTGAAGAAGGCAGAGCTGCTCTGGCTGCGACGGTGGGCTGTGGGAGAGCCCAGGGCCTCGCCCCCTTTCTCACTGTGCTCCCCGTCCTGGTGGCCCCCTGCCTCTGGGGAAGCACAGTTTGGAAACCACCCCATTCCGTTACTGCCTTCCCCTTTGCTTCCCTTCCCTACCCAGCCACGCGACTCCTCCCTGCACAGCCGAGTTGTAGGGGAAGGGGACGTTTAATAAGAAGGGACATATCCACTTAGTCATTGAAGAAAACTAACCGCAGTGGAAGTTTGGGGCAGTTTTTGTTAACACCCCTCCTTCTGTTCAAGACAGGAACTGGGACAGAGCGCACATGTCCTTTTCCCTGCCTAGGTTTGCACTGCTTTGCTTGGCTTTTCGTGAAAGCCCGTAATAGCTAAACACTCTGTCCTCATTTGCAAAATTACCGACACACAGTCTTTTAAAGGGACAAATGCCTGTCTTAGGGAGTGGCTGGCCTAGGTGTTTGCGTTTTCCTACCTGCCATTCATGGTCCTGGCCCCAGATCACTCCATTTGGGCTGCTTGCCCCTTTTTCTTCTTGGAGAAGACCTCCCTATTTTTTTTTTTTTCTTGGAAAGTGATTATTTCTTTGGGTTTGTGAGGGCTCTGCCTCTGACTTCCTGCTCTTGTTGGGTAAAGCCATTTACCCAAATTTCTTGCTTTTAGGCTCTCCTAACTGCCGTGGTCATGATAAAGGGTAATTACAGTGAGTGGAAATTAGAGTTCTTTCTGGTCAACCCGTATGGGAGGCAGCTTTCTTTGAATGTGACTAAATATTCCTCTAATGATAGAGAGGGTATGGGGAGGGGGGCGGCTGGGGGTCTGGCCAAGGCTGCCTCTCCGGGGAAGGGAATTTTGGGGGGAGCCAGGGCAGTAGTTCCAAACCTTGACTGCGTACTAGAATCCCCCTGGGGAGTTTTCACAAACTGCCAGAACCTCTGACCCTGTCAGAATTTTCTGGAAGCTAGAGGTGCCCTCTGCCCTCTGCTTCCTGCTGTCTCCTGTCCTCTTTGTGAAGGGGGGTGGAGATTGGACTGTCATGAACCTGGGGTGTGTGGATTCTGTAGCCAGGTGGTCTCTAGAAGCTTATGAAACAGGATGGGGCGCCTGGGTGGCTCAGCCGGTTAAGTGTGTCTTCGGCCCAGGTCAGGACCCTAATCCAGGGTCCTGGGATCGAGTCCCACATTGGGGTCCTTGCTCAGTGGGGAGCCAGCTTCTCTCCCTGGGCCTGCTGCTCTCTTGCACCTCCCCCCGCCCCCGACAAATAAAAAAATGAAATCTTAAAGAAACAAGGTGGGGCTGAGCTAATGTCACCAAAAAGGGCCTCCTTCTTCAGTTGCTGTCCTTGGTGTCCTGGAGGCTGTACTTGGCTAATGCCCCAGTAGGGCACTGGTTAGGACCTGGAGGAAGTCGGGTGGGAGGTGGGGGGTAGGGAGCGCTGAAGGCAGGCTGGAGCTGGGATGTGGACTGATGTCCCCAGCCCTGTGGGCCACCTGCTGTGCTGGTTTCCCCGAGAAAACCCTACTGTCTTTAGGTTGAATCAATAGTGTTTATGACCTAATCTCCCTCTAATGATAGGTCAGAACTGGAATCCTTCCTTGTGGGGAGCCTGTGAGGGAAAAATCAAAAGAGCCTGGTAATAACATAGAATCATGGACTCTTAAGGCAACCATTCAGATATTCTGTCCCCGCCCCTGTCTCCCAGCTGGGGGAAGCTGACTGGACCATGCTTCAGCGGGCGCGTGACCGGGCGGGGTGGGAGAGCTCTGCGGGCCGAAGACCTCTGCTTAGCCCTTTCTAGGACGCGGGGCTTGGGTCAGATCATGTGATACCTTAGCTCAAGATGGCGGTTCCCACGTCCAACACAGCCCTGGTTGGTGGAGTGATGTGCGAAGTAAGTGAGGTTGTTTGTACCATTACTTGAACAGGATTAGTGTGTCACTTTCAGCACATGTGTGAATTGATCTATCTGTCTGTCCACCTATCTAACCTATTATGTGTCTGTCTGTCTAATCTCTGTATCAGTCTTTCTGTCTCTCGTGTATCTGCTCTCTCATCTCTGTATGTGATTTATTGTCATCTATTCTATCTATCTAGTCTGCACATCTAGATAAATCTGTTTTACCCTTCTAATCCATCTGCTAACCTAATGTCTGACTGCCTATCGATGGGTCAGTGGGTCTGTGGATGAGTGGTTCGTCTCCCCTGCTCTGAGGGGGCGCTCATGGGCCAGCTGATTCCAGATGGCTCACCTCCCTTTGCTGCCACTTGGCGAGTCCGAATCTTGTTTTGTCTTCAAGCCCTTGTAATGGACATTGTGTTCTGATCCTAGCAGGAGAAAGGACTCTCTCTCTCTCTCTCTTTCATTATGAAGCCCTCTCAAATGGCTTCTTATACAGAAATTTAAAAGTTTACTTTTCAATTCCTGCCTCCCCTCCAAATAATCGCTGGAGAATTTGGGGCTCAAATTTCTTGATCACACAGTCCGCCCCACAGATGCAAAGTGATGTCACCTGGAAAGAGCTCATTGAGTCAATAACTCTTGCTAGATTTGAATTTTCAGCCGAACAGGAATTCAGATGAGGCCAACTTGATACTTGGTTGTGACTGTGCTGTTGGACATGCGGGCCCCTCTGTGTGTCGTCGGGGACTCCCTGCAGGCAGGTTCGTGTTCCTTTCCCTGCATAATACCTCCTTTCCCTCAGCGCACTAAGTGCACCGAGCCCAGCCTGGGATCAGTCCTCCGGTGGCATCGGCGACAGATTCTTCCCTAGTGGGTGTTCTACCGAAGGAGGGCTTTAAGTCATACGGAGCCCAACACCCAGAAAGGTGGTAAGAGAGCCCGGGCAGAATGCTGAGCTCTCTCCTCTCGGGGCAGGCATGGTGAGTCACCTGTATCTGACATCGAATGAAGGGACCTCGTCAGACCCCTCAGAGATGACAGTGCCAGTCCTTGATCCATTACTGGCCAGTTCTGGCAGAGACAAATAGCTGCTTTTTCTTCGACGTGCATATCTCCTGCTGCTTGCAACCAGCTGGGAGTCTTTATTATTTGTTATTCATTTATTTCTTGCCTCGCTTCCTTAGCTACAAAATCGTGGGGGACAAAAAGCAGATGGAACAAATCCATCGTGAAGGCAAGAAGAGGGTTTAGTTAGCAAACCATGTCCTGAGGGGTTGACAGATATTTTGGGGATACACTGAGGCCAAGGGAGGAGGGGGGTGGCATTGGTATTTGGGAGGAAATATAATTTTTGCTTTAGAATTTTATATGTAGACTCGCCAGAGCGTTGCAGCTCAAGCCTAGTATCGGTGGTGTGTTGTGTCAAGTTTTACACCATTAGACGGGGGCTTCAGCCCTGTGAGCAGAGATGGGCATTCTAGTTTTTGTCCAGATGAATGCACATTTGGGAGCGAGGCGGGGTGCTCCTGGTTGTCACCCCAGGACAACAGGGTCAACCAGAGTGGTCTCCGGGAAACCTGGATGAGCATCACTCTCCCTCCGAGGGGCTTGCATTGACTTCTGTCCTCAGATGAGCTCTGCAACTGAATGACCCAGCGACTGCTCTCTGGACCGTGCCACCCGCCTGCAGGAATTCCCAGGGTGGAGCGCCATGGCTGTCTTTTGCACCTGAGACGGTTAGAAGAACGTGGGGCAACGGGGAGAGAGCAGGTGGTTGGTACTACCTATCGGGGCATTGATTCCGGCCCAGCCCTCCGCCTGCCATTTCTAGTTCTTCCGTCAGCCCTGAAGATGCGTGGGCTTCTGCTCATGCCATAAGTGAGGAAACGAGTGGGAAGCCGAGAGAGGCCAGGTGACTTGTATAAGGCCACGGAGCTTGCAAGTGTTAGGGCTGGGATTCTGATCCAGGCTCTGGGCTGACGGTGCTTGCAGATCACAGAATAAAGGGGTACTGTTTGCTCTTTAGCAGTTAAAAAGCGTGCTCATGAGTGCTGCTCTGTGCCCAGCGTTGTGCCGGGTGCTTCCCAGATATCCCAGATGCCACCCTCACCTGGAGTTTGCCATCAGGCATCGGGCTAATATCCATCGCCTAGAAACAGAAAGATTTTGGTGTTCAACCCCTATATTGCTCTTTGATCCAACTTTCGTTTCTTTCCCTTTAAAAAAATTTTTTTTATTTAGGGGCGCCTGGGTGGCTCAGTCATTAAGCATCTGCCTTCAGCTCAGGTCACTATCCCAGGACCTTGGGATTGAGCCCCACATTGGGCTCCCTGCTCATCGGGAAGCCTGCTTCTCCCACTCCCTGTGCCCTGCTTGTGTTCCCTCTCTCACTGTCTCTTTCTGCCAAATAAATAAACAAATAAATAAATGAAAGCTTTTAAAAATTTTATTTATTTAAGAGAGAAAAAGAGAGAGAGTGTGCACAAGCAAGGGGAGAGGCAGAAGGAGAGGGAGAAGCAGACTCCCGGCTGAGCAGGGAGCCTGATGTGGGGCTCGATCCCAGGACCCTGGGATCATGACCTGAGCCGAAGGCAGATGTTTAACCGACTGAACCACTCAGGCGCAAACCCCCCTGCCCACTTTCATTTAAAAGTATTTTTTCCGTAATATTAAGGGAGGAGGTGATCAGATAGTGACCATCCTCTCTAAGCAGGAGGCTGTGCCCAGTGGGGGAAGATGCTCATCAAGGTGGTGGTGGGGGAACAGCACTGGACTGATGCCCTAGATTCTCCCCGAGTCCCAGGGTGTACCCGGAGAGCGATTGAGAGGCGTAACCGATGCCACCCGTTCATCAGCTGAACTTAACTGTGCTTCTGGGAGGCCCAGGAGCTCTTTTCCATGCAAGGCCTGATGGTGCTGCGTCCCATCATGCAAGCTGCTCCAGAGGTCTTCTTGCCCTTGCCTGGGCCTCGTCTTTCCCCATCTCTCTGACTCACGTTGGCGTGGCCCCCCGCGAGGCTCACCGGGCTCAGCTCTTCGCAAGTCTGGCTGGGAAACACCTCGGGCAGATGGCATCGTTCGAGGAGGAGCAAGGACAGGGAGGAAAACCCGACCATCTGGGGATTGCTGTTCTGCACATTGTGTTTTCCTTTATGGAGAGAATCCAAGGAGAAGCGTGAGGTGGAGTGGAAAGAATTTGAGGCCTACACTTCTTGACGACTCATCTTCATGGAGCTGGGAATCAGGAGACCTTAATTCTGGAGGGGACTCGGCTGCATATTCATTAGCTCAGGCAGGTTGCCCTCTACTCCTGTCTTGGTTTTGTCCATCGTCTGAAGGACCTGGATCAGAGTTCCTTGCCTGATAGGGCTGCAGGACGATTTGGTGGGGTGGTGCATTTGAGGTTACGGAGGAGAGGGGGGAGTCAGCCCTTTAGCCCAGTTTTGCTTTTTGACAGAGAAAACTTTCTGTCGTGACGGCCTGGACCCTGAAGTAGTTGAAGAGGTACCTTTGTTTTGTAGTGATTGACTTTAGCAATCCCCTCACATTTCGTCGTCTATACACCTCACCACCTTTCATTGAGATTTGATCAAAGCGGTCAGCGTATTTTTTTTGGACGTTATGGTAGCACAACCTCTCCATCACCCAAATTTCTTTGCTTGCTGAAAGCATTTCGCTCTGTTATTGGAGAGTTCTCCCCTGGCCCCAGGAAACATAGTTTCCACCTTACTTTGGAAAAGGAAGATTTGCTTTGCTGAATTTTATATCCTGCTTAGTGGGAAATTTAAGATACCCGATCATGTTCTTTCTCCCTTGTATTTTAGGAAAAGGCCCATTTGTTTAATTAGAAAAAGGTACTTTTATTTTAGTTATTTATTTTTTTAAAGATTTTATTTATTTACTTGACACAGAGAGAGCACACAAGCAGCAGAGGAAGCAGGCTCCCCACTGAGCAGGGAGCCCAATGTGGGGCTCAATCCCAGGACTCTGGGATCATGACCTTGAGTCGAATGCAGATGCTTAACGACTGAGCCACCCAGGCGCCTGAAAAAGGTACTTTTAAATAATGGCTGGCTGCAAGGATAGGTAAAATTTGAACACCAAAATCTTTGTTCCTGGGGGATGGATGATGGTGCAACACCTGACTGGGAGCTCCAGGTGAGGGCTGTGTCTGGGACTTAGAGATTGTTTATTGCTCTCTCTTCATTTTGCCTCAGGAAGACCAAAGCCCAGGAGGTGGGTGACCTCGGGGACTGGACGGAGATGGCTGCTGTGCCCTGTCTCCCATGGGGCATGTTTCTCTCTGTATTAGCCTATCTTATGTGCATTTTCGGTTACTACCAGCAGTCAGTGCTGGCGGAAGTTCCCTGTCTCTTCTCACGAAGAGAAGCTTTTCCACCATGCAAAGCTCATCTCTCCAAAAAAGCTTCCTTTCTAGAGACTAGCTGGAAAGGTATCGTTCCACCTTGTGGTAGAACCGGGGCTTTCATTAAATGGCCAAGCCTCTTAGCCTTAGAAAGACAGACTGGAAAAGCTGATACATAAAGAAGAAACAGATTCTCTTCTTTAGGGGGACAGAAAGATTTTATTCAACTGTATTCCTGCTGCCATTCGCTTGAGTGAATAAGCTTCTGACTTTTATGTCTCAGTTCGGAGAGTCAGATGATCCTGAGACCACGTTCTGTGCAACGTTTCTGTTTCTATGACATAAAGCCCCGATTTCCATTGTCTCCTCGCCAGTTAAAGGTGGCCTCTAGCGACCGTTGGGTTTTCCATCCATGGCTGTGCCAGAAAATGTCGTTTTCCTGATTGTGTTCCCTCTTCGTGGATAGGCTTGACCCTTGCCTTTTCTCATTCTCTTTGTCCGGAAGGCGGTTTGCACAAAAACCTGCCTGTCCATTCTGCTTGTTCCGAGGAATTTCATCAAGAAGAGATGCTGGGTAACGGGGTCTCCTTGGTTCAGGCTTGCTTCCTCCTTCCTTCCCTCATTATTTATATGTCGGTTTGCACAAACTGTGTCGACTCTCTAAAAGTTAAAAATACGTGTATAACTTATGGGCCACAAAACTTATTCTTTTCAAGTGTACAATTCCGTGGTTTTCAGTTTATTCACAGAATTGTGCAACTATCACTACCATCTGATGTCAGAACATTCTCACCACCCCCAGAGGAAGCTTCGTACCAATTAGCAGCTGCCCCCCAGCCCCGGCTACGCCACACACTCAGCTGCTCTCCATCTCGGTGGCCTGGGACGTTTCACATAAGTGGAACCGTCTACCACGTGGCCTTTTGTGTCTGGCTTCTTGTGTTTAGCAGCACGTTTTCAAGGCTCACGCCTGTCGTAGCATGAATCGGTACTTCATTCTTTTTTATGGCTGAAGAATAGTGTGTTGTGTGGATAGACTGTGTTTCGCTCATCCGTCGACCGGTTGATGGCATTTGGGTTGTTTCTACTCTGCGGCTGTTGTGAATGATATAATGCTCATTGGAGCATTATATCACAATTGCACACAGAATTTGTGTCTGCACATATGTTTTCGTTTGTCTCGGGTATCTATCCAGGAGAGGGAGTACTGGGGTTTATGCTAATTCTATCTTTAACTTTCTGAGGACCTGCCAGACTTCACCAGGGGCACCATTTTCCGTTCCCACCAGCGGTGTAGGAAGGCTCCAATTTCTCCATCCCCTTGCCAACACTTGTTATTGTCTTTTGTTTTGATCACAGCCATCCGGGAGCCAGCGGTGGGGGTGGGGGAGGGGGCAGGGGGTATGTCATTGTGGTTTGACTCTCCGGCTTTATTTGGAGGCCAGTGTGCTTGTTCACTGGCGCTTAGTCACACTCACCTTGATCTGTGATGTGAGAACTTGGTTTCTGAGTATGCTTTCCTGGCCCTGCATATGGGCATCTAGTGTGACAAGGACAGGGATACTCGTCTCTGTAGGACAGAAGAACCGAAATCAGGTCCACCCCAGGAGGGCAGGGCTCACCATCCTGGGTTGGCTGTCTCTGCCCCCTCTAGATTGGTTCTTGTCTCACCCCGTGGCCCAGAGTGAGTCCTGTTTTTGCTGCCCTTGTGACTACCCTTCATTCTGCTTTATGGCGGGGTGAGCAGGTCATTGCCCTGTGCCGGCGAGGGAACTTGGCAGAGGCTCTTCAGCCAGGCCTGAGGAACTGGCTGAGTACTGGAAATCTCCCGGGCCAGTCTATCCCTGCCTCAGATGGGCGGTCCCCCCCTTCCCCTGCCCCAATGCCATAGGCCAGCTAATTATCTTCTGCACTGATAGTTACAGAGCCCTTTATACACAGCTGCTGTCTCCTGGGACCCTCCTTTCCACACTCTGTAAGATAAACGGGGCCGGGAAATGTCCCCCTGCTTCCCAGGAGGAAATCGCAGAACAGAGAGGTTAAATGACTTGCTCAAGGCCACCCAGCTAATACAAGGGCAGATGCAGACTCACGTCCTGGTCATTGGGTGGCATGTTGCTGGGCCTCTGTCACCGGGCGAGGGGCCATCAGGCACGTGAATGTGGTTTCAGGACGTGCGCTGGATTTCAGTGGTGCCATCCTTTGCTTTCTGGAGGTTTCTGGCGTCACGGCGATGAGCACCTGCCGCATCCGAGAACTGTTGGGGTTGTGCTGGGCGGCTGAGGCTGCATTCATGTGGGCTGCTGGAGGTGATAATGAGGATGTGGTCACTTTCCCCGTGCCATCACGGCTGCTGCTTTGTTTACACAAAGTTAATTAGCGCTGTGGTTTCCCCTAAGAAAACCCTGTTCATTCACCCATTCGGCTGATGTTCGTTACGCCACATGGTGGGTTCCCGTTGGCATTAGAGCTGCAGCTGTGGTCCCTGTTCTCTAAAAATTTGCAGGCTACTGGGGAGAGACCAGCAAGTGAAAGCTTACCCTGTAATGTGGTAAAGCCTACACTAAGGTTCAGGGGCAACCGAGGAGAAATCTTTAAAATCTGCCTGAGAGGGTCAGGGGGAGACTTCCGCGGAGGCTGGAAGGCGGGTCAGGATTTTGCCCTAGAGTCCTCGGATTGTGGGTGGATGGCAGGAGGTGGTGTGCAGCCTAAAGAGAGGCTTCCATAAATGGATTGAGGCACGTGGGATGTGGTAAATAAGAGTGTGGCATGCTTTAGAATTGACAAGTCAATCAGTATTTTTGGGTATTTAAAAAAAAAAAGGAGGGGCGCCTGGGTGCCTCAGTGGGATAAAGCCTCTGCCTTCAGCTCAGGTCATGATCTCAGGGTCCTGGGATCGAGCCCGCATCAGGCTTTCTGCTCAGCAGGGAGCCTGCTTCCCGCTCTCTCTCTGCCTGCCTCTCTGCCTACTTGTGATCTCTCTCTCTGTCAAATAAATAAATAAAATCTTTAAAAAAAAAAATAAAAGGAAAAAAGAAGAGCTTTAGCCTGAAGGGCATGGGAGGAGTCTAGAAGGAAGGGGAGTGGGGAGTGGAGGCTGGTGGGGAAGGGTACACTGTATGAAGAGCCTCCTGTTGGTGGGGCAGGGGTGTTGCTGCTGATCTCTGTGGTCAAAGGACAGCCCCCACCACCTGTGTTTTTCTGCTCCTCTCCAGTGTCTGTTCCCTTCCAATTATCATCACAATCCAGCCCATCCTGTCACAGGCAATGCTGAAGGACTCCAGGTTCTAGAGAGTCGGTTCCAGGAGGGCAGAACCAGGGAAACCCGCCTTGTGCAAGGACAGCCTTAGGCGCAGGGCAGGTCCTGGGGACTCGTAATGGTGACGGTGATGGAGAGAGAGATGGGCTCCGGATTTGCCCGTATGCTGTTGGAGTTCTGCCTTCACTGCATACCAGTTGGGCAAGTACTCTTTATTTCTCTGAGCCACAGTTTTCTATTTCTTCCTTTCTTCCTTTTTAATTAGTTAATTTTTAAAAAAGATTTTATTTATTTATGACATAGAGAGAGATCACAAGTAGGCAGGGAGGCAGGCAGAGAGAGAGAGGGGGAAGCAGGCTCCCTGCTGAGCAGAGAGCCCGATGCCAGGAACCCGAAATCATGACCTGAGCCAAAGTCAGAGGCTTTAACCCACTGAGCCACCCAGGGGTCCAATTAATTTCTTTAGGAATGGCCCGCGTGCATACATAGCTGAGAGTTTACCATTTTGATCAGCATACAGCTCAGAGGTGTTGTGTATGATCCCCCTCTTGTGCAACCGTCACTACCATCCATCTCCAGAACTTTTTTTATCTTCCCCGCCTGAAACTCTACACCTGTTAAATACTTCACTCCCTGGTCCCCTTCCCTACAGCCCCTGACAACCCCTCTGCTACTTTCTGTCTCTATGAATTTGACTATGAATTGTTGAATCGTACATATTTGTCTTTTTTTGTGACTGGCTTATTGCACTCAGCGTAATGTCCTCAAGCTCCATCCATCTTGGTGTGTGTGTCAGAATCTTCTTCCTTTAGAGGCTGGGTGATATTCCATTGTATGGATTGGCCATATTTTTCAACTACTCATCTGCTGATGGGCATCTGTTGGGTTGTTTCCACCTTTTGGCTATTGTGAGCAGTCTTCTATGAGCAAATATCTGTTGCAGTCCTTGCCTTTCATCCTTTGGGATACATACCCAGAAGTGGAGTTGCTGAATCATATGGTAATTCTTAGCCACATTTTTCTGATATGTAATATGAGGTTTCAAGGTTACTATACAGCTTAAATTTGATAGGTTACACAAACTGCTGAGCATATGCTTGGCACACAATAAATGTTAATCCCTTCCTTTCTGAAGGGCCCCTTCCACCCTCTCCTGAAAAATGTATCCTCTAAAACAAAAGAACTTTTAACTCTTTTGATAAGAATACCTCTTCATAGACACCTGGGTGGCTCAGTTGGTAGAGCATGTGAATCTTGATCTCGGAGTTGTAAGTTTGAGCCCCACGTTGGGCCTAGAGTTTACTTAAAAAAAAAAAATGTTCTTTGCTGTTCTCATGCATTTAAAAAAAACACCTCCTCAGGGGTAGTGCCTGGTCCCTTCTAAGTGAAGGGAATGGAGCATAATAATTTGATGCCTCTGGGTTATTGTTAGGATTTATGTTAGAGCACTGTCCTGCCTTCAAAGAATTGGGCTTTTAACACTCCCACAAATGGTCTCTAGCTGTTGGGAATATTTATCTCATTTCATCATTTTCCTGCCTCCTCCCTTCCTGTCCCTCTTAGTGCTGTTAGTGTATCTGACTGTGGTTGCCAGTCCTCCTGCATTTAAGTTCATGTTTCAAGTCCTCCCGCTACTTGGGAACCAAATGACTGAGAGCCTCACTGTTGTGTGAAGGTAGAAGGAGACAGGTGCTGAAGGAAATTTTGTAACCACCCTTCCCTGAGAGCAGTTTGTTTTGACTAAATAGAAGTCTTTTTTGGCAATTTTATGAAGCCTGAGGTAGGAGTCAGGTGGCCAGATTTGGATAGTGAGGTCATTGCGTCTTGGAAATTATTCTTGCCGAAGGGCAAGTGAACAGCTTCCATCTGGATAGTCACCGAAGATTTCTCTGAGGAGGGGAAATGGGCCCAGCTGGGGGAAAGAGAAGGTGAATGAAGGCATGAGAGAATGTATCTCCCTCTTCTGGAGAGAGTCAGGGGAAGCACAGAGCTAGGAAATCAGCAGCTGGCTGCCCCCTGGGCTCCGTGGCCACTATGCTTTGGTGCTCCTCTGCAGGACCCAGGAAAATTCTGACATCTGACCATCTCCATTTTGATCCTCTCCCTGTCAAGTCATATTTTTCTAGGAAATATTAGCATTGTCTTCATTTGGTCTGTTTTGTTATCCAGTATCTTACTTGTTTCTCAGAGGCATTTGTTCATTGTGTAAAGTGTGTAGGAGCTGCTATCTTCTTTGCTTTGAACTTTATTTTTGCATCAGGAGTCTGGGCCATGGAACTTGGGCAGGAGTACTAGTGCTGACCCAGCGCATACTTCAATGTCTCTCTCCCTGCTGAGTAAGAGACCAGAATGCCAATTATTATCTCTGTTATTTACATCATTTCTGGAACTCCTAGCCAATGTAATAAGACAAGAAAAATAGGCAGGAAAAAACATTGGAAAGGAAAACTAAAATGATTGTTATTTGTTAGAGGGTCTTAAATATTCAAAAGAAGTAACTGAAGGAAATACTGGATCTAAGAAGAAAGTTTATTTAAAGATGACCAGTTTAAAAATATGTATTCAAAATTAACAGCTTTCTCTTATGCCAGAAATAACCAATTGGAAAATATAACTTAAAAATCCCATTCACAATAGCTATACAAAATAGAAAATAACTGGAAGTTACAAGAATACATTCTTATATGGGACCTGACAGAAAGAATTAATAAAAAAAAAATGCTATGTTAATGAATAGAAGGACCTAATACTATAAAGAAGCAAATTCTTTAGGGATTAATCTATAAATTCAGTGTGTTTATAAGCAAAACCTCAAAAGATATTTTTGTTTTTTGACACTTGACTGAATGATTCTAAATTTCAGGTGAAAGAATCATCAGATTCTTGGTAAAAGCCAAGGAAATATTTTAAAAGAAAATAATGAAATGGGTAGGAAGCCATGCATAATGGGATATTTAAAAAAACCATAAAAAATGTCGTAATTAAAATGATACGGCACTAGCTCCAGAAAAGACATCTATATCGATGAGATGAAGTAGATAATGCGTTAAGTGGAACTGTGTCTAAGTATTTAGTGTTTGAAAAAAACCAACAACATTTCAAGCTCATGGTGAAATGATGGCATATTTTGCTGGCATAGTTAACCATTTGAGAAACAAAGAAAGGTAAATTCCTTACCTTATATCCTATATCCAAATTCCTTTCAGATGGGTTAAGTTAAATTTAAACCACAGAGTCAAAAGAGAACCAGAAGAGAATACAGATGAAGTGTCCTATATTTTAGATATTTTATCAGAGGAATCAAAAAAGACAGACACTAGACAACATAGAAATGAAAGACATCATCAGAGTAAAATAAATAAAAGGAACCCCAGAAGTAGGAAATTAGATTTGCAAAATATGATAAAAGGTTGATGCATTTAAAATGTGAAATCTTGGAACGCCTGGGTGGCTCAGTTGGTTGAGCAGCTGCCTTTGGCTCAGGTCATGATCCCGGCGTCTTGGGATCGAGTCCCGCATCGGGGTCCTTGCTCTGCAGGGAGCCTGCTCCTCTCTCTGCCTCTGCCTGCCTCTCTGCCTGCTTGTGTTCTCACTCTGTTAAATGAATAAATAAAATCTTTAAAAAATAAATAAATAAAATGTGAAATCTTAAAAAAAAATAAAATGTGAAATCTTAACATTTCAATAAAAAGATGAACACTAGTAGAAAAACTAAAGGATGTGAACATGGTATTCACAAAAGAAGAAAAATTCTACCATTAAACTTCTGAAAAAATATTCAACTGAATGAGTAATACAAAATACAAATTAAATGACAGTGAGCTAAGTTTTTGTCTTCTAAATGTTCAAATATTGAAAGGAACTTTCCTTCCTTGTTAATGTGAAATGGGCACTCTGAAACCGTTGCTAGTGCTCACATTGGTATGGCCTTTCTGAAGGGGAGCAAGATAAGTGTATAACAAGAGCTTTGACAATGCATAAGCAGAAGGTATTCATACCATTTGAATCCAAATTACTGATATGCAACATTTCTTTTTGAGGGTGTTCATTGTGACATTTTTATGATGAGAAAAAATTAAAAACAAGCTAAATGAGCAAAATAGGTGATCTGCTAAGTAAATGATGGCCATCTGTAGGAAAAGGTAGTAAGTATGTAGTCATTAAAAACCGTAGTGGAAAATACATATTAATATGAACATGTTCACAGTATATTGATGGAAGAGAGCAGACCATGATCACTATGTCCAATTTCATACAATTTTTTTAAAAAAGAAGCTTTATTGAAATATAAATTACATATTGTAAAATTAGTATACCACTTTTGTAAAGAATATATAAGTGGGTGTGTAAGTGGGTAGGAAAAGAGATTGGGTAGAGTACATCAGTATGTATTTTCTTTGGATGATGGAATAACAGAGAATTTTGGGTTTTTCCTAAATTCTTTCTTGTTTTCCAGGTTTTTGGCATTTAAGTACTTTTTCACTTACAGGAATTTTATAAAAAGAAAAGTTTCCTTGGAATCCTCCTTTGTATCTGGGTATTATCTCTTACCCCTGCCGTTCCTGGGAAGGAAGAGAACATAATGTGAGGAAGTGTTTGAATTTTATGTACAACAGTGGCAGAGGCTGGTGTCTGTGAACTTTCAACTACCTACTCAGTTGTGAGGTTTAACGAAAGGCTCCCTGGGGGCTCCTGGGTGGCTCAGTGTTGATTTTGGCTCAAGTCTTGATCTCAGGGTCATGAGATCGAGCCCTGGGTCCGGCTCCCCGCTGAGTGTGGAGTTTGCTTGGGACTCTCTGTCCCTCTCCCTCTGTCCCTCCCCCAGCACCCCACTCATGTGCATACATGCTCTCTTTCTCTCTGTCTCTCCCTCTTTGAAAAAAAAAAAAAAAAAGACTCCCTGAACAACTGGTTCCCTTACCAGGCTTCAACCTCATTGTCCAGATACATTGGCTGTTATTCAGAGTCTTATTAATCAACTATGGTAAAAAGACCCATTGAACGGTTAGCCCTCAGCCTGAGATGGAGAGCACATGATGGCACAATGACCATGGTTCAGACTTCAGAGATGTCATGCTATGTTTTTGAATTCGGTCCAGGTTCCTCGGAGGAAAACACCCGTCAATTATGTTGGCTCTAGATGGATAGGGCCCAGTCAACACATGACATCACCAACTCTTCCTTCCCTGCCCAGTTTTCTTTGAGGGGATGCAAGGAGGACGGTTGTGCAACATTGGAATAAACAGAATGGGTACCAGGCTCCTCTCGCTTTTGTTTCTGGATTGAGCTCCAATCCAAGAGCCGATGTGTTCTTTTCCAGATCCAGTGAGACTGTCACAGCAGCCTGGGTGGATTAGCTGCTCGTTAGCTAATTCGAGTCCTGTGTACACGTCAGTTCTTATTTGAACTAGGTACTCTTGTCTTTTTTATATTATTTGGTGTGTGTCCATAAATGATTTCCTGAAATGCAGTGGGAGTGAACATCACATCTTTTATTTCAGACCCTATTTCCGCACAAAGACGACTGCAATCAGGTCATAGGGTTTGTCTGATTAGCTACTTAAATAGGAATGTAAACCTGACCCTGTTTCTTTAATTTGCTTCCTGTTTTTTCCTGTTGTTGACCTTGACCTTGGGTCTTTGGCTGTAGCACTAGACTCAGTACTACCCATTATTATGTATGTGAGTACTTGGGTTTCTGTTGGGCTCTAACTAGGAAGCCCCAGGTCCTTGAATTTACAGTTGGATTCTCTTTCCAACGAGGGACCAGCAGGAAGGAAAACGAGACAAACCCACTTTGCACGTGAAAGCCTTGCAGTGTGACTTTTATTTTTTTTTGTGCTGTTCCACACAGCCCTGTAATCTCTTATTTTTGGCAAGCCAGCCCTGAATCTGTGGTCCGGTAGCCCCGGGCAACCAAAAGCTGAGACAAACAGAGGAAGTGTCATTACTCACATGTTTCCGTGGCCACCTCATCTGGGCCCGGCGCCGACAGCTGCCGCCCCTCTTGCGAGCTAGAGCCCCTCGGCGCGGAGTCGGACCAGGCCCCACATGCAGACCCTACAGGTTGTCGTGCCCTGACCCCCGAGGGCCCCTGTGGCTCCTTACCTTGCTGCACTCTGTCTGTAATTTGTTTACAGTCTGGATTTTATTTTATGGCAGACTTTGTGGTGGAAACAGGGAAGTCTCTGTTTCCTTAAAGGAGCCCGAAGGCTCAGGGAGGTAGAGGGAACTCGCCTCCTTCCCCACAGTCCCTATCACACTCACACAGGCATGCACATGCATGCACACACACACACAGATGCGCACACATGCACTCTTGCATCATCATGCTGGTGTCCAGGATATTGTGTCTTATAAACAGAGCCGATGGATGTGGGTGTGCTCAGGAAATCTGCAAACCCTTGAGCGGCCTTTCCTAGGAACTCTTAGGAAGATCACCTCCAACTAGGTCCTTTCTTCCCCCAAGGGGGCCGGGGAGAACCAGATCCTGGATCCCCGCCTGTGGTGCCCGTATCCCTGGGGTTTTTGAAAATATGAATCATTTCAGTGTTTTAAAAGCTGGCTGGAGACTTAACTAAAGTGATGTCTCCAGGCTAGGCCCAGGTTTCTTTGCTTGTGATTGGAATTATAGGGACTCTGTTAATGGTTTGTGTTTTCTGCTCTGATTGGGTCATTTTTCTTGCATTTGACTCATAATAATGGGATGAATTTATTCATTCCTAATACATTCCATTTGAAAGGAAGATTGTTTCCATCATAGTATCCAGGGTTTAGGAGGGGTTTGAGGAGGGAGGTTCGCTGGAAGGTGAAAAGTCTACATATACGTTGCTTGAAAGAGGGTCTCTGATTCAGCATTTACTGTGTTTGGTTTTATAGCCAGTGCTTACTAGCTATATCAACAGGACAGATTTGTTTTGCTTGTCTTTGTCTTACTCTGTTTTATGCAAAAGACTTAAAGTTCCATGCCTTTCTTGTGGCCTCCTTTCAGTAAGGCCTTTATCCTGTCCCTTCCCATATCCTATCACTCCTCGAGGGGTTTCTACCTGAGCCTACCCCGCTGAGGCCTTCCCCTGCCCCCTGGTCCACCAGCAGCACTGGAGAATACTCTTGGCCTCCTAGATTCTCTGCCCCCAAGATGCCCTAAGCCCTGGCCCCTTTGTGTGATACTTCTCAGTAAAATGGAACATTTAGGGAAGGCTGACTTTGGGCCAGGAATTGGTTCAAGCAGCCTTTTATCCTCAAAGACAATCCCATTTTGCTTTTAAGTTAACGAACACTTATGTAAGACCTTTTGCGCAAGCAAGTGCCCTAAGCCCTTTACAAATACCATTTCATAACAGCCTTGTGAGTGGGTGCCATTAAAATCTCCATTTTACAGGTAAGGAAACTGAGGTCCAGAGAAGGAAAAGGTTGCCAGGGATATGCAGCTCGTGGATGGATGATACAGCTGGGGTGCCAGCTGAGGCAGTCTGACTACAGAGTCCATGCTTTTAACCCCTATCCTAGGAAGAAGCCACTGGTGCTGTTCTTACTTTGCAGATGGGGAAACCGAGGCACTTTTTTTTTTTTTTTTTTAAAGTACCTTGCCTAAGGTCCTAGAAACTAGTCAGTGGCAGGGCTGGGTATTCAACTCACTTCCCATGCGTTTTTTTTTTCCCCCTTGTTTCTTTCTTTTTTTTTTTTTTATAAAGATTTTATTTATTTGATACCGAGAGCATGAGCAGGCAGAGGGAGAAGCCTCCCCGCTGAGCAGGGAGCCCGATGCGAGCCTCAATCCCAGGAGCCTGAGATCCTGACCTGAGCCGAAGGCAGACGCTTAACCGGCTGAGCCACCCAGGTGCCCCTGCCTGTGAGCTTTCATCACACTCTGTTTCCAGCACATTCGGCACAGATACTTAGAGCATCAGAGACCATTCCCTCACGACACTGCTTCCCAGTTCTCTGGAATTTCCTCCATGAGCGAGAGCCCAGCTTTGCAGATGGTGGTGCTGAGGCCCAGGGTTCTGATCTGGGCGTTTGAGAGCCAGCACGCCGTGGGGCCTGGGAAGCCCGGTAGGGAGGAATCACTCCCCAGGACTTCACGGTGCTTCGGTGCTCTGAGGAATCCCAGGATCAAAATGCTAGCCTGAAGCCAACTTTGTGGTTCTCCCACCGGTGCGTGGATAGGAGATGCCATAAACCTGGCTTTTCTTGAGACGCCAAATGCCTTTCTAATTACAGGAAACAGAACCCTCTCCCACTGTTAGCCAACGATTTCAACATCTCTTGGAGGAATGCTTCATGGATCTGAAGTTTGGAGCTTTGCATTCTAACGAATTTGGCTGGGATTTTCACCTTTGGCTCTCCTCGCCTTCTCCCCGGGCCCTGATTTCATCATCGTGCTTTGGGGATAGAACTTCCTCTTGGGGGTCTGTCTTCCGTGAACACACACGGAGCTGAGACAAAGCTCAGCCTCTCTGGGCACCTGGGCCCTCTCCAGCTCTGCATCTCGGATGCTTGGCAAGGCAGCCCTAGTGGGAGTCATCGTTGGGGTCCCGAGACAAAGCTGGGAGAAGGGTTGAGGGGGTACCGGAGCTGAGATGGTGGATGTGGTCATTTAATCGGGTTCTTGTTAAATTATCAGTAAGTCCTTTGTACAGCTGGCTGGTCTGGTCTCTCGTGTATTACTCAGTTCCCGATTTGGGTCTTGGAAGGTGGCCATTTATCAAACAGAGAAGACGGCGTAGGCCAGTGAAAAGAGCTTTGTTTCTTACCCCCCTTAAATAGCAAGGAAATAAAATGAAAATACCAGCATCGGCTGGGGTGACATCCTGGCATCTTGCTGGTGGCAGCCTGAAGGGGTGATGCTTTTGGAATGCAACGTGCTCATCTGTATTAAGAACCCTGTATTAAGTTCATCCCAGCTCTAGGACCTTCTCCCGAGAAAAGCCCCTAGAAGAGGGGAGAGGTATTTGCATGAATGTGTTCCCTAGAATGTTACGTAACAGGAAAACCGGAAGCAGTCTACAGGGTCAGCAGAGGGGTTTGGTTCAGAAAGTTACAGGAGATCCCTCCCAAAAACAGCTCTTAGAAAAAATTAGAAAAAATGGAGTTACAAAGACTGTAAGGCAACGTGGTATTAAGGAAAAAGTAAGTGTGCCCTGTCATTACCCCCATATCAAATAGATGCAAAAGACAGATCTGGAAGATGGTAGAGAAAAAGATTGATGGCTGCTATGAGGATGGTGGGGTTATAGGTAATATTTTCTCCTTTTATATATATATATATATATAAAAAGGAAAGGCAATAGTATAGATTTTGGCTTCAGTCCCAGGATTAATTCTGGTATTGCTCATCTCATGTATCTCTTAGCAACTCTTGAAACTTCCCAGGGACTCCGGTTTCCTCATCAGCAAAAAGGCAGGACAATTTCTAAGTGTCCCGGATCTGAGCCTGATTCCTGCCACTGACACCTCTTCGTGGAGAATCTGCCAGACTGGCCTCGGTCAGTGAGACAGACTCCCAAGCCCTCAGGAACCTCACTGCGCACCGACGGTTGAAGGCCCTTGACGGTTTTTTTTTTTTTTTTTTTAATTTGAGAGCGAGAGAGAAAGTGAGAGAGAGCAGGTCAGAGGGAGAAACAGACTCCCCGAGGAGCTGGGAGCCCGATGCGCGACTCGATCCCGGAACTCCAGGATCATGACCTGAGCCGAAGGCAGTTGCCTAACCAACTGAGCCACCCAGGCGCCCGCCCTTGACGGATCTTCATGGTTAACAGTGCACCTAGGATTTGTTCTCACTGTTCTTGGTTTGGTGGAACCTTCCCTGTGGGCACTACACAGCCCAGACACTTTGTTTCTGAGTGAATTTAGAGCAGACTACCAAGTCCTCCCCCAGAGGCCGATTTTGAAGTGAACTCTTCCTGGGGAAGTGGCTTTCTTCTTTCCTTCCGCAAGCCCCTTGGTCGACTCTGCTGGGCCCTTTCCCGGAAAGGCTGCGCCCATGCTACCTACAGATGGGTTCCCGGACCCTCCCAGTCTCGCCACGTCTGCACTGCCTCAGTCAGGGAGAGGATTTCTGCCCGTGCTGTGGTTTGTCACTCTGAAAGGATTTACACGTTATAAATGACCCTTCATCGCCACACACAGATTTCATTAGCCCGGCCTTTGATCTTGCGGGCCATGTGCTTGCTAGGCCCATGTGCAACCTACACCAAGCCTCAGAGAAAAGGGTTTTACGAGGTGCGGACATTTTGACAGGCTTTTTATCTGACGTCCCCAATTGACTGTCACCGGCTCACATTGGCCATTTCCTCCTCTGTCCACTCCGTTAAGGTCGTTAGCTGCGCACGTAAGTGAACCTGCAGATGTTTCCGATGATGGAAGACAGCCCAGGTTTGGAGGGTTGAAGTGAGTGGTATTCCTAGAAAAACGCCAGAAAGGGGGCGGTTCGTAAAGGCTGTAACGCAAGGGGGTTTAGACTCCAGCTCTGTGAGTTTGCGTCCCCTTGACTGCAGGCAAGTCTCACAGCCACGGTTGGTTTGTGACGCCAGCATCGGACGCGTCTGCCTCCCTAGTGTAAGCATCCAGTGGGGTAAGGCCTGTGCCAGCACTTTGTGAATCGCCGAAAAGCTGTACCCATGTGAGGTTGATGTGCTTGCCTTCAAATAAATGCAAACAGTGGTATGAAGTTATCACATGGGTCCCTTGTCCCATTCCCATTGATAAATGCTTCTGGAGGGGTGGATATATTTTCTCTCATGTGGGGAGCTCTGGTTATGCCGGTGTTAAATCGTGAAAATGGAGGAAAGCTCAGGTTGTCTTTCCAGGATCGTCTTTAGAATCAGAAATAATGCTGGGTTCAGAAGCTGGGCCTTCTCTGCCCTGTTCCCCACCTCTCCTTTCCCACCTTCAGCCTCCGGCTCTAGCTCCTGGACTCGCACTCATCTTCCAGCAGCCTGGAAGGAATGGCACTCTCATTCTGGTGGGCGCAGGCCCCAGGAAGGGAAGTGGGTGGGCAGGAGGTGTGGACTGCAGGGGGAAGCTCCTGGTGCCCACCCCAGCTTCTAGATGGGCGGCTCCCTTCACGTAGCAGAAGCCAGCGCCGACAGGTGCTCTAGCCGGTGGGGCTCTCCTGCTTCCAGCTGTGGATCCCAGGATCCCGATATCCGTCACCTGTCGGATGCTGAGCCCCAGACACGCTGCGGAAGACTTCAGGAAGCAGAGGAAGGAGGAGGAGGGGGATCGGGAGGGAGGAAAGAGAGGACATGGCCGGGGGCAAGCAGAGCAGAAAAGTGACAAGAGCAAGAAATAAGGGACCCCGAGCGGGCCTGTTGGAGGAAAGGGCCTGTGGTTCTGCTGTTCAGATCCCTGGCGCAGGACCTTCTGAATAAATGTCAGAATGTGAGCGGAGTTTAATGAAGTCGGACAGAGCTCCTGGGGAGACCAGCATTGAAGACGCTGGGGGCCAACAAGGGACCAGGGGACAGCTATTCAGAGAAGCAGGAGCAGACCTGCGGAGTGCTGTCCGGAAGCCAGGGCGGGTGGGGGCAGCAGGGTGCCGCGGGCGGTCCCGCCAAGGCTGCAGAGGGCGGCGGTGGTCCCCAGGGGAGGGGAAGAATCGAGAGCTCGTTCAGGGGGTGTGGGAACAGTGGAGTCAAGGGTGCAGTGGGCCGAGAGTGAATGGGAGGTGACAAAGCGGGACATCCACAGAGCTTGGTGGGAAGGGCAGGGTGGGGGGCGTGCGGTAGCCTGAGGTTCGAGCAAAATCACTTCTTCTTCGGTGCGCTCTTGAAAGCCTTTTCTGTTGTTGCTCCCAAACTAGATTTTCGACATTTTAGGCGTATGGTTTGTATCTTTTACCTCTTTGTTTTCCTCCGAAGCTGACTGGTCATCAGATCACATCAGAGGTTGTTTGCTTGTTTTATAAGTACATTTTACTGGATCTCACTTCAGCTCTTACTCCCTCCAGATTCTGGCTTAATGATTCTAGCGGTGATCCCTGGATGCCGAACAATTACTCCTGGCTCAGCTTGCTCGGTAGGACTGTATTTGTTTAGCTTTCGCTGCAAGATTCCATTGAAGAAAGTTTGGCAAAGAGAGAAATAAGGGGATTACCCAGGTGCCTCCAAGGTCAAGCAGTTAGGAGCCTGAGTTACTATCTCTGGACTTGTTAGGCTAATTATCCAGTTTTCTGTTTATTGAATTAATTGAGCTACATGCTGTAGTTCTCAAATATAAAGGGGTAAGGCTCCATTTGACTTCTCAGCGACCCAGCCCTCCCTGCTCTTTTAAAGGTAGAGGTTCTGGAGTCAGACTTCCCGGGCTCCCATTCCACCTCCTCCAATTAGCAGTGGTACCAGGTATGGCCACATTCTTGACCGCCTTCCAGAGTTCTCCCAAGGGCCTTGCTTGGCCATGGCACAGAGGGTATCAACGTTGCAGATCTTTTCTATGCATCTCTGCATTTTTACGAGAGGGTTACGTAACCCCACTGTCCCCAGCTTCTCCTCCAGCTGAAAACTGGGGCCCACACTGGCTCCAGCCTTAGCGGGCCGATGTCAGGATGAAATGAGATAATCCACGGAAGATGCATGAAATTGCAGCAGACATAGCAAGCGTTTGATAAGGAGAATGGTTACCGGTCCTCCCGTTTTGCAGCGTGTGAATTACACTTCTGTTAAAGGTAGTCAGTGTGGGAGGGCCCCTTGCCAGCATTCAGGAGGGCTGGGATTTAACCGCCAGCTGCAGTGAGTCTATATGGCAGATGCGTGGGAAAGCTGTGTGCTCTGAGAGCTTTCCCCGGGAGTGCTAGGGAGCCGTGGACCGGAGTGTTCAATCAGAGCCCTGTGGCTGGGCCTCGTGGAGGAGGAGGTTCCTCTGTGCGTCGGATCTTTCTTGCCAGAGGCATGTGTGACCTTTGGTCTCTCCTCTGCTTATTGAGCACCTTCTGTTTGCCAGTCCTCCCGCTGGATGCTCTGGGGAACCCAGGGAAGAGGATGTGCTCATATCGGAATAGCACTTTGTTGTTAACTAATACCACCCTACCGAGCACTCGCAAAGGTGCTGTGAGATGTGCATGGTCACTGGTTTGTAAAAGAGCAAACCAGGCACAAATGACCAACCTGTCATTCCAGGTCTTTGGAAAATGCTTCTTGGCATTGCCGGAAGAGCAGTGTATTTACGCAGGGCAACTAGGTAGCCCCCTAAGTATGTGCTTTGGAGGCAGCCGAACTACTGCTTGAAGGGGTTTGTGTGTGGCAGTTGTCCCTATAAAGGAGTGTAACTGCCTCCCCCCTGGTGTTTCTTGAGCACAGCCTCATCCTTCTAGGGAGTTCCCTAGCTGGAACCCTGTGGAGGAAATTAGCTCCATTTCCTCCACCACCGCTCCTCCGGTTCGGTGGAGGATGTCCCCAAGGACAGGTGCTCTCTCTTCCCTTTCTCCTTTTTTCCGGAACAAAACCATGTTATTCTAACTGGCAGGCCAGGGGCTCCCGAAGGCTCTTATCTCTCCACCAACAAAAGCCATTCTCTGCTGAATAGGTCACCCAGCATTTTGCTGAGTAGGTGGCAGCTCGATGCCCCACGGATGAACCATCGTGTCCCTGATGGTTTGCTTTTAATTCAAGTCCGCTGATTCCATCTAGGACGGGAACGGGAGAGGCAGACGCACAGACGGCTAAATGCAGGGACTAGAGAATGAGGCAGCGACGATCCTGGAATGGGAGGCAGGAGATGGGCAATTCTGATAGAGTCAATGCCGCGGGGAGTGCGGGGTGGTACATGTATTAAATGGAGCTTCTAGAACTTCTTCCCTCCGTGCAACTGTGTGTGAGGCTTCAGAGAGGCCGGGGCCAGAGGGGTCCCAGCAGTTCTGTCCCCCTCTTTCCCCTGCTCCACCTGCTTCTCCCCAGGAGACTTTTGGGATGGGGTTCCTGCTCAGCCGCTTCAATTCCTGAACAGGGACCGCCATGATGACTTTTTTTGGGCACCTCTGGTTTCAGTAACACTGGACCCCTTGAGAGCTGGTCACAGATACCAACTGCTGGCCTTTTAAACACTTGGGGTCTTGGATGGTGTCAAGGCGGGCGCCTAGGTGGTGATGCTGTGTTACCGTGAAGCAGGATGTTCCCCCTGGGGGGCCTGGGTGGAGGGTCCGAGGATCTCTCACAACTGCATGGGAAACTGTAGTTGCCTCCAAGTTGGAAGTTAAAAACATAGGGTCTTCTGAATCCTGCAGACTTCAGAGGCGTTCTCTGTTTGAGTTTTCAAGGAGGAGCTTATTTATTTTGCATTCAGCACCTTGCCGATATCCTCTAAATATAAAAATAGGGTACTACAAGCACTCAGGGCAACAAAGAGGAATGGAGGGCTGACGCCTGCTCCGCGTGGATGGACCTTGAGAACATGATGCCGAGTGACAGAAAACAGACCCTGACGAGCCCATATGATGTGATTCCATTTACACGAATGTACAGATGGGGCAAATCTATAGCGACGGACAGACAGATAGACGGCAGATGTGTGGTTGCCTGGGGCTGGGAGCAGCAGGCTTAGAAATGGGGAAGGGCTGTAGATGAGTATGGGGTTTCTTTTTGGGGGGATGTCCCACAATCAGATTGTGACGACGGTCGCACAACTCTCTGACTCGCCTAAAAACCGTTGACTCGTACAGTTTAAATGGGCGAATCGTGTAGTATGTGAATTACACGTCCATGCAGCTGTTAAGAAAAATTGGGGGTCTTTTGACAGTTTTAAGAGAAGTAATAACAGTTCTTTGGAAGTAGCCAGTGCCTTCTAGAGGCAGGCGCTTCCGGACCCGGTTGTGGCTCGTCGATTCAGGCCACTGTCCCAGGGCACGTTCTCCCTTCTAGACCAGACTCACGGGCCTACCGCCGAAACCACAGCATGTTTCCGAGAGTTCAACCCAGGGGAATGAAAACCTTGGTGTGGGCCAGACATTTTGCCAGGTGCTTTCAGACAGGCTTCCTTAAACCTCCGGCCTCCCTCCCGGTGGGTAGTTTCAGGCCTGTGTCCTACACGTGAAAAAACGGAGTTCCGAAAGCATAGATGCAGCCGGACCCGGCTCGCTGACCCCAGGGTCGTTCTCTTCCCTGCCTGGTGGAAGGCTGGGTTGAGGAGCTTTCTCTCACCTCTTAGGTGAGGGGGAAAGGTCTGTGGCAAGGTAGGAGCCAGGCTCTTGCAAGGCTGAGTAGCTTAGGAAAATCACCAGAGGGAAGGCCTGTGAGTTTCGGGCAAATCCTCTGCAGGCTTGCGTCTCCAGTGGGGAATCTCTGCTCCCTCCGGAAGCGAGGATGACATTCTGCCCTGTTCCCTGCAGCAGCTTTTCCCCGGAGACAGCTCCTGTGGGAAGACAACTGTGGGAAAACACGAGGAGGCTTTTCGTGGCTCCATTACTTGAGTGTCATTAGTTTCTTAGCGGAAGCATGTGGATTTCCCCGGAGCCCTCAGCTTTGTCCGAGTCTGTCCCTCTAGGAGCTGTTTTGGGACATGATTTGTTAAGTGATAATGCTGGTGGGTCATACAATGGGACCCTCGGAGTAAAATGGGCAAGAGTGAATTCAGGTGGTAGGAGAAGGAAATGGGAAGAGAGCTGCACTCAGTTAGTGATGCTCAGAGTGGTCCAAGGCACACACATCCTCTCCAAGAGAGAGGATGACAAATGCAAGTTCTCAGGTTCCAGCCCAGACCTACAGAATCTGAAACTCTGGGGGTGATGTCCAGGAACCCGTGTTTTCATAAGCTCTCAAGAGAATTCTTAAACACACTCAAGTTTGAGTAGCTTAGCACCAGAAGACCTTACATGTACTTGAGGCTGAGCAGGAAAATCTGGCCGAGTTCCTGGGAGAGCACCTCCTTCTGTGCTCAGCCCCATCTTGCCGGGAGGAATGCGAGCTGGAAGGGAGCATTCATTCTTATCGAAAACGTTTATCAAGCACTTCCTCTATCCAGGCACTCAGTCCCTGTGCTGAGGGAGTTTACGTCCTAGTGGGGGAGTCAAATAGCAAACGGGGTCGGGGGGGGGGGGGGGGGATCGGGCAGAAATTACTGCCGATGGGGATGTGACCCTGAGAGAGTGATGACGAAGCAGCGATGCCTGAGGAAGAGCCAGGGGGATGGGTTTCCAGAGAGCGAGAACTGCTGGTGCAAAGGCCCGGAGGTGGGGAGGAGTTGGGCAGGTCAGGGAATGAAAAGAGCTGGGGGCTGATGGTAGCGAGCAGGGCTAGAGGCAGAGAGTACGGTGGTGAGATGAGACCTGATCCACAGGACCAAGGGAGGGGATTTGAATTTGGACTCTCAAGGTGGTGGACAGCTACCGAAAGACTCGTCAACAGAGTGACAGGATCTGGGCAGAGATTGAAGAAGGTCCATTTGGCTGCTTATGCAGGCGGGTGTGGGACAGGCGATGAAGCCAGGGACATGACTAGGGAGATTCTGTGATGGCCACAAATCATATTTTCTTCTCCTCCTCCCCTTCTCCACCCCCCTCCCCACTCCCCCTTTCTTCTTCCAGCATGGTGGGCGGGGGGCACAATTTAAGAAAATACGGAACTGTTTTGTCAGGGTTTCTTCTTCTTTTTTTTTTTTTTAAAGATTTTATTTATTTGAGAGAGAGAGAGTGAGAGAGAGCATGAGGGGGAGAAGGTCCGAGGAAGAAGCAGACTCCCCACAGAGCCGGGAGCCCGATGTGGGACTCGATCCTGGGACTCCAGGATCACGACCGGAGCCAAAGGCAGTCGCTTAACCAACTGGGCCACCCAGGCGTCCTTGTCAGGGTTTCTATGTTAGCATTGTACAGATGGAACCAACTCGCGTTACCAGTGCACGTCCTTATTGCTTTCATTAGATAATACTGTCTGTGATATAATACCAGTGGTGCGTGGACCCATTTAATTACATATACTATTGCTTATTAAGAAAGAGCATTTTATTGGGGCGCCTGGGTGGCTCAGTGGGTTAAAGCCTCTGCCTTCGGCCCAGGTCATGATCCCGGGGTCCTGGGATCGAGCCCCGCATCGGGCTCTCCGCTCAGTGGGGAACCTGCTTCTTCCTCTCTCTATGCCTACTTGTGATCTCTCTCTCTCTCTCTCTGTCAGATAAATGAAAAATTAAAAAAAAAAAAGAGCATTTTATCAAAAGAAAATTCCGCTTAGCGGTCCACATTTTTGAGACCTATAAAACCAAGCTCAGTCGATTACCCTTCAGCAGCATCTGCAAGATTTGATCTGCTTCAGAAATTCGAGCTCAACTAGCATTGCCCGGGCTGGCATTTTTTTAGCGGAGATCTGCTTACCTGGTTGTAGACGATCTAATGTTTTATTTAGAAGAACGATTCATTGCTTTAGGTGTCTAGAGTCCTGGGTTTTATATTCTTTGTTACATAAGTTTGGTTTGACCTTGGACCAGTCTTCTTGGTTCATATTTTAGTGTCTCTGTGCAGAAGATGGGGAGTAATTATTCTGGTAAACTGTTCATCATTGGGGTAACCTGGTAAGAGCTCTCTGAGATTTAGAGATAAAGTACCTCTGCAAAGGCCCTGTGGCAGAAGGGAGCAGGAACTGAAGGGTAGCCCCCGTGGTTGGAGAGCAGAGTGCAAGGTGGAGATAATCCAGAGTGATGTTGCAGAGGTAGGCAAGGGCCAAGCTGGGCAGAATCTTGTGGCCCTTGCTGGGGACTTGGTTCTTTACCTTAAGAGCAAGAGGAGACTGTTGGAGGATTTAAATAGGCGAATGACAGAAGATCAATAGATACGCTGTTTCATCCAATCCTCCTAAGAAATGTGTGTGACAGTTCATATCCCCATTTGAAATTACTCCAGAAACTTAAGGTGGTGGAGATTAAGCCGCTTACCCAAGAGCACGTTGCTGGTAGGCATTGGAGCCAGGAGACCAACTCGGGTCAGCCGGAGTCCAAAGTCCCCTGTCATCCGTCTCAGCCTAACTCCATACCAATATAACAATAACCACCCTTTTTAAAAGACGCTTTGAGCTCTTAAGACGAAAGATCTCCCTTAAATTACAAAGTGGCATTATGTAGCAGAAATATGAGCGGTGCGGAGAGATTGGATACGCCGGGAACCTTTAAAAGCCCCAGTCTGCATGGCTGTGGTCCAGCATCTTCAAGTTCCTTGCCGTCTGGTGGGGGGCGTCTCACTGGCAGCTATCAACTCCCGGAAAGGGCTGGCAGCTCCGGCTGGCCATTTGACACTGCCGTTGTCCATAAGGACTCATTGTCCGTGAAATGTGCCCGAGGTACGAGCTCTCAGGGCCCTTGAGCCGGGCGATCAGATCTGGGCAGTGCCTGCGTGGGTTCACCGGAGTCATCGCGCCATGCCAAGTTTCTGCTTTCTCCCTCTTGGGGCATCTGCTGGTTTCAGGGGATTCTTAGAAGCTGGTTATAGAGGTCACCATCTCGATTTCAAACCCGAGGAGCCTTATTCAAGGTTGCAGTGGGAAAACAGCTGCTGACGCCTGGCCCTTGAGACTTCTGTTGGTGACGACCAGTGTCTCTTCTTTTCCAGTTGACCATGTCGTGCCCGAGCCCGGGACAAGCCTGCTGGCAGCCTTCGACCAGTGGAGGGAATGGGCGGACAGCAAGTCGTGCTGTGACTACTCTCTGCACGTGGATATCACAGAGTGGCATAAGGGCATCCAGGAGGAGATGGAGGCACTGGTGAAGGACCACGGTAGGTTGTGCTGACCAGCGGGCTCTGGGGAGAGTCCCCCTTCGGTGCCTGAGCCGCCACAGCTCTGTGAAGGAAAGCTCTGTGAATCGGGCTTGCAGATCCCTTCCGTGCCTTCCCTCCCCACCTGCCGGGAGGGAGGGTTGGGCTGCAGCTGGGACCCGTTAGAGGTGACCACACCCAGTGCAGTGGCAGAAGCTTCCATGGACGTGGGAACCTGAGCCTCACCATGGAGACCGGTTCTTATGGAGCAGCTCCTCATGGCTTACTGACGTGAGGGAACCACACCCAGCCAAGTTGCAGAGTTGAGGCTGAGGCTGAGGATTCTGGACAGTCATGGCAGGGATGGGGACCCAGGACCCTGAGTGGGGGCTCAGGCAAGCTTTTTGTACAAACCTGTAAGAACCAGGATAGATCTGAGGGTAAGGAGGCTCTGGGACAACCTGAAGAGTCTTCTATTTTTTTAAAAAAATTTATTTATTTCTTTTAGAGGGAGCGAGAATGGCAGGGGGAAGGGCAGAGGGCGAGAGAGAACCTCAAGCGGACTCCCCGCTGAGCACAGAGCCCGATGCGGGGCTTGATCTCATGACTCTGAGATCATGACCTGAGCCAAAAGCAAGACTCAGACACTCACCCAACCGAGCCACTCAGGTTCCCGGATTCTTTTTTATTCCATAGGACTATTTTAGGGAGTATTATTCCAGAGGTTGGGCCCTAGAAGATTCTCGGGGAGGCTGGAGGAATGTGGAATGCCTTAAGGTGCCTCTGGGACCGTTTTGTCCATAGGACCCTTGGGAGTTGGGGTGGTATCGCCAAGTCCCACTATCTTCTGGGGTCTTCTTGAGCTTGGCTATAGACTAGACTCCTGGGGTGACATGTTGACCTCATTGGATCTTAACTGTCAGGGATGCACCTATTGCTTTCAGGTTCTGAGACTTCTAAACTCAGAAGTACCGTGAGCTGTGAGTTAAATAGCAGGAGGGAAATCTCTGGGCACGGGTATGAGGTATCCGTAGACATGGCAGAAAATGCCCAGAATGAAAGTCTGGAGTCTTATGACCTTGGAGAATTAACCCAAGTTTTATGAGTCTCAGTTTAAAAAAAAAACAAACATCTCTCGCATGAGAGTATTGGACTAAATATCTTAAGATTTTCTCTGATACGAAGATCCCACCTAAAAGAAAATAGGTCACCCTTGACCTCTCTTACTGTTGAGAGTACCAAAGCTCCCGGGGGTTTAACTTTCCATACTGAAAGTGAATTGACTTCAGATTAGCCAGGAGGGTTACCATAGCAACTGTTGCCTGGCAGGAGAGAAAGGCTGGGATGTCCTGAGCGGGTGAGCGGTTGAACCGGGGCATCGTCCAGCACCCCCAGGTGGCTTGAATTAAGCGCCAGGACTGGAAGATTGTCAGTGCAGTTGTTTATCTTCGTGATGGATGTGGGGCCGGGATGTTTGGTCTGGTGCCTCGGGTGACAAGGACTCTGAAATGCCAGGGTGAGAATTGCGACATCGACTTGTTGGACCCTTTCTTACTTAAAAATGTTTCTTAACAATCAACTTGGAGTACAGTCTGTTTACCAGAGACAAAGCATTCATTATAGATCTTCATCCCCCGAATCTTCTAATTCGAGTTCTTCTTCAAGTCCCAACACTTGAGGGCAACTTTTATTTTTTAATTTTTTAAATTGTGGTGAAATAGAGCATAACATAAAGCTTACCATCTGAGTCATTTTTAAATGTACAGTTCAGTGACATCAAGTATGTCCACGTTGTTGTGCAATCATTACACTCTCCCTCCCCAGAACTTCTAATCTTGCCAAACTGGAACTCCAGACCTCTTAAACACGAACCTCCCACCCCCTCATGCCCTCCCTCCTCCAGCCTCTGGTAACCCGCTACTCTCTGTCTCTGCAAGTTTGACATATTAATGGAACCCTCCATGTCTGTCCTTTAGTGACTGACATATTTTCCTCAGCGTAATGTCCTCAGGGTTCATCCATGTGACAGGATTTCCTTCCTGTTGTATGGCTGTATGACATTTCGTGTATCCATTCATCTGTCGGTGGACACCTCTGCCCTTTGGCTGTGTATTTGGATGGGTGTACAACACGGGCAACTTCCGGTTTCAGTAAACTTAGAAAAAAACTGTCAGGATACTAAAAAGAACTTTTGCACCCTAGTCCCAGATTTTTTTTTTTTTTACCAAGTCTTTATATTTTACCTCATTTGCTTTATCCTTCTTTCTCTGCTCTGTCTCTGTGTCTCTCTCCTGTTCTTCTCTGTCTCTCTCTATATACATATATGCCTTGTATCATATCTTCCTTATTTGCTTCTGGATTATTTGGTTTATATATTAAAGTCCCGTTTCCGCCTCTCTATTCCGTCTGTCCACTAGGGGTAAATTCCTTCCTCGTGTACATGGCTTTCAAGGATCGCTTCCAGCTAACTGATTCCCAGGTAAGGAAAGTTGACTTTCTGCCCAAGCTCACTGGCATTGGGTACATTGGGGCCAATGCTGTTGTCTGGGAAGCTGCCTCCAGTGTACCTATGCCCCTTAGCTTTGTGGGAAATGGCTAGTGGATGAGGGCCCTGGGGCAACTTTACCTTTAGGGAGGGTATGACCCCAGTGTCCTGGCACCCTCAGAACTGTGTTCCACCAGGCTCTCAAGTCAGCCTTGGAGCTCCCTGTCCCCTCTGTGGGACAGTGTGGCCCAGCGGTGTCCTCCATGAGCCTCCCCTGCTCCCCGTCCTTTAGGTTATGCTGCCTCTTGATTCCTGAGTGGTCCTGCGGTGGTCCCACGGGTAGCCTGGAGCCTTGACCTTGGGGCTTGTCAAGAGAGCTGGCTTTAGCAGCAGCAGCCTCGGGGTGCTATTTCTGACCCCTGTGACAGGCAGGGGTGTGGCTGTGCTTGGAACCGGGGAGGTGGACACCCCTGTCTCTGCTTTCACCCCCGCAGATCTATGAAGTCCTGAGCGTGATCCGAGATATCGGTGCGATCGCCCAAGTCCACGCAGAGAACGGTGACATCATTGCAGAGGTACGGGGCTTTCCTCTTTGCGGTGTCTTCGTGACCTGCAGGGCAAGAGGCGGGCTCGGGAAAGGGGAGGCACTCTAGCTCAGCTGCAAGGAGGAAAAGCAGGGAGTCCTGGTGCCCGGGGCTGGCAGTCCCAGCGGCAGTGTGGATGTTGGTGACGCACGCCTCCCTGTGTTCTGCGGGATGCTCCGCCTGGTCCCTTTCCACAGAGGAGCCGTTTCTCCCACTGCTGGCACGGAGCTGCCTCCGGGGTGGGTGGGGTGGGTGACCCCACACAGACATTTGACACTGTGGCCCAGGGCTGGGCACACGTGGGCTTTCAGCATCCCAGCATCACCTCCCAACACACTTGGGAGCTCAGGCAGGACTGGGGACAGGGTAGTGAGCCCTTCTGTTCCTGAGCTCCTGGGATGAGGGGGGAGCTGTCAGCAAGGTTGTTTTCATATCTTGCCTGAGTGATGTTTTGGGTCAACGATCTCTAACCATCAGAAGGGTCCCTTGTGCAGTCCAGCTCTTGCTGATGGCCTGACTTTCTTCAAACCTTGCAGGAACAGCAGAGGATCCTGGATCTGGGCATCACGGGCCCCGAGGGACATGTGCTGAGCCGGCCTGAGGAGGTGAATATCTGTTGAATGGGACGCGTGACTCGGTGTCCCCTGGGGGCTGCCAGAGCCACATAGAGCCCACTTCCCGTTGAGATGGGGGCTTCCCGGGATCTGAATTTGGGCCTTCTGAGATGTCACAGGTTTCATGCGTGGGTGTCTATGTGGGCAATGTGAAGTCCTCGCCTGAGCCGTGGAGGAGAGCAGTGGGGGCTGTGTAGCCTGGAGGCTCTCCTTTGTGTCTGAGTCTCCATGTCCTTTCTTGGGTAGACACAAACAGCTTCTTATTAGCATCCTGCCGACGGGTCTCGCGGTTCATAACGTGGGGCCTCCAGAATCTCACCATCCCCAGACCCAGTCACGGGGATCTAAAAGCTCTTCTAAACTGCTAAAAGGCATAAGAGGAATTGTCCATTTTCCACGGTAAGTCTGCGCAGGGTATCAGCGGAGAGGGGCGGAAAATCTTCCAGACCCGGGAGGGAGCACCGAGAGCAGGAGCACACAGGCTGAGAGTCAGTCTTGACTCACGTCTTACGTGCTGGGGAATCGCTTTTCTAAACTTAGAATTTGTGATCTTATGGAAATGGGCTCCTTGATGAAGGGTTCCATGGAGGTCAGACTTTTGAGGACCTGGCGGCTCTCAGCAAAGAATGCTGGGGGGTCTCATGGAAATGAACAGACTCTTCTTAGAGGAAAGAAGTGACAGGCAGAGAAGGGCCGATAAAGTCCTCAAGGAACTGGATGTTGACTTTAACAGGATTTTTCCTTTGGAAACAAGTGGAGAGAGATGCTTGATCGAGGAGTATGAATGGGACCAGTGCCCCAAAGCACAGAACTTGAGAACGGGGAGGTTCCCTCTGGCCCTGGGAAGGGTTTGGTTTTGGACCTGTGGTACAGGGGCCACTGGCTCCCCCTAAGAAGAAAATAGGTTTGCAAGGGTTTGGAGACCAAAGGTGCCATCAACAAGATTGTCCAGGTTGGGGTGGGAGAGCCGGCTATCTATAGCCTTTCCCTCCGACTCTGGGGGAGAAGTGAAGCTGGAAAAGGAGAAAGAAAGACAGAGGCCGAAAAAAGAGAAGGGGGAGGCACTTAGAATGTCCTGCACACACACAGGATTTGCATGTCCTTGTCCTGCCCTTCTTCCTGCACATGTGTGCACACACAGACCGGAAGAGACACACACAGACTGACAGAGAGCCACAGACACACACACACACACACCAGGGCATCTTCAGCACCGTCTGCGGCCCTCAGGACACCTTCCTCTTGTCAGCTGAAGGGTGGAAGCTGTGACATTTCCAGGCCTTGGGGTGTCGCTCCTGTCACACCATCCCACCTTCCATGCACCCTAGAAAGCCAAAGGGCTGAGCCGGAGCCAGCAGACGGGTGGGGGAGGTTGATGGTGACGTCCTGTGGCCCCTGTGCGCGCTGTCACTGGGGCTGGTGGGCAGGGACTTGGGGAGGAGCTCATTGGAGAGAGAGGGTGACGTCTCCGTAGCAGATGCTCAGAGTACCCGAGGGTGGCTTTGTACCCTAGTGTGTACACATAACACGGGCACACACGTGTACGCACGTGTGGTCATGCACACGCGTACACACGCACACGTGGTAATGCTCGCACCTACATGTTTGCATCATGCACCTGTGTGCGTGTGCACACACACTCGGGAGCCCCTGTAACCAGGTGATGACACCTGGCTTAGAAAGTGTGCTCCCCCCTTGGTTCAGTTGGCCCAGTGTGCAGGTGGGGGAGAACGTGGTGCCCTCCGAGAAGAGCCGATGCCGCTTACCTTGTTTCACGAGGCTACCTGAGAGCCAGACCCTTGTTGAACGCGTAGGAGCCTTCCTGGGGGCTTGTTCTCCTCTCGCCTTCTGTCTGTCCGCGGATCCCCGGATCCCTGCAGACTTGAACACAGGATGCAAGCCCGGGGTCTGCGGAATGGGCGAAGGCTGTCAGAGCACAGTTGTTCTTGGTGCTCTTTTGACCCCGGAAGTCAAACCCATTCTTCCAGGATTGGACACAGGAGGTTTCCCTTGTAGCAGATGTTGCATGGAGAATTTCAGGGTCCCCAGCTGTGGATTATGAGGCTTCCTTTGGGGGCTGGCAGATCTGGAGTGCTCCAGTTCGAGGAGATCTGGGCTTTTGGGGTGCGCCTTGTTGTCTGATGAACAGCTGTCTTGGGTGCTTTTCGGGGTCACCTGCTTCTTAGCTGATCAGAGACAACTGCTCCCTGGCAGCCCCAGCATTTGGTGCTTCCCCTGAGCAGGTGCGCCCTTACGGCAGCCCTGTGAGCCACCAGGGATGAGCCGCCACCTTCTCCCTCAGCTCCTGGGGGTGACTTTTCTGTTCGTCGCCGGAGATCTGTTGTGTGTGTGAAACCCTCTGTGGACCATAAAGAGAAGAGAACGGGAGCTTGAGCTGGACAGGGGGGTGAGGGAGAGCCCGCCCGCACACCCGCGGCAGCTGTTAACAACCTACAAACTCATCCCTCTCGGTGTCATCACCTGTCGCCACATCGTGGTGGATAACTTGGCTCGGCCTGCATGGACGTGCTCCTGGCCCTCTCTGCTGCTCCTTCCAGCCCGCTGTGTCAGATGACCACCAGGGTTCTCCCCAGGCCCCAGCTGGGAAGAGTGAGAGGGAGACACGCCGGGGACGTGGAAATTTAGAAACTGCCCGGCTGTCAGTGTTGCCCCGCACACGTGATGACCGGGCCCTGCTGGGACAGCGAGACGAACGAGGAAGGGATTGAGGATGAATGGGGGAGGAAGAGACAGGTGGAAAGTTAACTAGGGAGGGCGAACAGTTATAGGAGCTCTGGGCTGAAAGACTGGTGTCTGGGAAGAAAGTTGGGGACACAGGGATGCAGGTGACGGAGACGAAGAATCACTCCCAGAGAAGGGAACTTTCCAGCCGGGCCTTGTGGGAAGTGTGACTGGGGTATACAGACAGGGGGACTGGGCGTGAGAGGGTGTGTTTGTACAGACACTGTCGTGTGTTGTGACTGGTGCGTACCGACACTGTCGTGTGTTCCTGGACAAGGGGCTGTCCTCTCTGGACCTTGGGGTGCCCGATCTTAAAAATCAGCAAGGCTGGATGACCCCTCCAAACCCTTGATAACACTAATGAGAGAAACGCAATTTTTTTTTAAACTTTTTGAGCTGTAATAGTATTTTCACAATATTTCAAGTGTGTATTATTTAAATCCATTCCCTGCATGGAAGGGGCGTGCACAGGTACACACAGAACGGTAAATAATGTGGATCCTGTCACGGTCTGGGTGAAACCCAGAGACATGGGGTATAAGTGACCTCCTCTCCCCATGAGGTAACCTTGTATTTAGGCCTGTGCCCTCCCCCAGGCGTGGGCTGGAGCCGGGGAGGGGTCAGAGGTCACCTTGAGGAGGATGAGTGAATCCACCCAGGGTCCCCGAATGCGGGTCCTGCCGGGGGGGGGGGGGGGCATAGAACTGGCCCTTTTGCTCCATTTACTTCCTAATTAGTCTGATTTCACATTCCGGTTCACCCAGGACGGTCCCGGCCCATGCCCACTGCTCCCCTGCCGTTATTAATAGTGCCTCTGTTCACTGCCGAAGTACGGGTGTTGGGCCAATTAATTGGGTAGTCATTGGCGCCCCTGGGAAGCCGTGAGGCTTCTAGAGGAGTCCTTTCCGTGCTTCCCACTGTGGACTCCTGGAGTGACTGCAGTGATTCAGGCCATCCCTCCTCTGTGCTGCCCCGGGCCAGGGGCACTTCTGTTGTAACTGGAGTCAAGGAGAGGGAGGGCGGATGGCTCAGCTATTCCAGGAATTAAAAACATTTGGATGTTTAATGAGCTTTTTCAAGAGCCATTTGGTTTGCCTTTGAATTTCGAGACCTCTCTCTTCACATAGTTGATGCTCGAAAGGGCCAACGTGCATGGAGTTGTCTTCGTTTATTAAATTAGATTACCAGTTAACGCAGTTCTAGAACTTCAGCTCTTGGCCAAGCTCCTGTAGAAACTTGGTTGGCTGAGATAATTCAATTAGGAGCTCAGCTCTATCTTATGAAAAGTAGCAGCTCTGTATGGAACAGCTTTGCTTTAACCATTAACATACAGTGAAGTAATTTATTTGGTCGGTAAACATTCTGGGGAGACTGCTGTGTACCAGGCACTCTATACCGGAACTCCTGGCGGTGGGGCACAGAAGATACAAAAAATCTGAGTCGAGTCCAGCCCCTTTCTGTGAGGAGTTGAAGTCACAGCTTCTGCCAGGATTGGAGGAGGGAGCAAAAGGCTTTTTGAGATCCATCATTCTACCGTTTCATGGGCTCTGCACTTGCCCACTCTGACAATCTATAGGGTATACCTTGAGCCCAGTAGTCTTACCGGGTCAGGCAGTTAGCAGTAATCACCTGGAGTCTCTGGGATATTATTTGTCGAAGCATCGGGTTTAAAGAATCATTAACCGGAGCCTCTCTCCCATCCCGCACTGAGGGTCATAGCAGCCTGTGCAGCCATGAACGTGTTTCTCGTACTGAAGACCATGGCTTGCCACAAGTCTGCCTGCTCCCTTCCCGGAGCCCTGTGAGGTCGCATTGCTCTTTGGGTCCCATTTGTGGGTGTTGGATAGAAGCCCAGCACAAAAATCTCATCCCTGGATGGCTTGACTCAAGGCCCTGCAGCTGGAAGGAACGCACTGACATGGGGACAATCGCTTTCTGTGCCCGGTGGTTTTCTGACAGGAGCAAGCATTAAAAATCACCTAGAGCTATTAAGACCCACATTCTGGGTCTCATCCCCAGAGTTACTGTTCTGGTGGCTCCGGGAGAGGCCCGAGAATCTGCATTTCTTACCAGCTCCTGGCTGATGCTGATGCTGTAGGTCTGCTGGGCACCCTTCCAGCCACTCACAAGGTCTCGGAAGGAAATGCCCCATCATTTCCACCCACCCGTTTTGAGTGACCCCGGGAAAGTCCCATCCCCCTCCTGTGGTGCCGCTCAGGGCAAAACCCTGGGGCCACGGTGGCGGCCTCTCGTTCCTCTCGGCCTCCCTCAGTGGGCTGAGGGCACAGGCTGGGCCCAGCTCTCATGTCCACGTGCTCCTCTGCAGGTCGAGGCCGAAGCCGTGAACCGCTCGATTACCATCGCCAACCAGACCAACTGCCCCCTATATGTCACCAAGGTGATGAGCAAGAGCGCGGCCGAAGTCATCGCCCAGGCCCGGAAAAAGGGTGAGTGTTGCCTTACCGGCCGTCTGACTGCGGGCAGGTTCGCAAGGGAGGCAGGCTCCTTTTCCAGGCCTGCGTGCCAAGTGGGCTGCGTTCATCACGTTCCCGCATTAACCTGATTACCGCCGAGAGAGGTGGGGAGCTCCAGTTTCTCCTTCTGTTCCACTGCGGCCGCCCTGTCGCCGTCTATTTAAAGCCAGGCGCAGCTAAGTGTGGGTGGGTGGGCACGTTTCCCTCCTGCCCCCGCTCCCACAGGCGAGCTGGCCTCGACTCCATGTGGTCTCCATGAACTAGGCACACACGCAGATGGCATCAGTCTCCCTCTGCCCCAGAGGGGAGTGTGCTATTGCAAAACGAGTCCCTGCTCCGGGGCTGGTGGTGATTTCTGTAAGACAATGTTGTGGGGGCGTAGGGCAGGGTGTTTCGCCCCCGGGGTCCCCTCACGTCTAGTTGTCTGGGTGCTTGAGTCGCTCTCTGTAAATTATACTGACATATTCGGGGCTGAGGCTGGCACTAGGGAGCCCATCGACAAGGTTCTTGGAAGGTAGTTGACTACGTACAGCTTCCCCTGCGGCTTCCAAAGGTGGGTCCGTGGCGCACCTTCTACCTCATGAATGCAGCAGCCGTCTCTCGTCTTCTGCTGGTGACTGTGACTTTGGGTCTTCACACCACCTACGTGTCCTGGGCTTGGGAGTCAGCTCCGCCGACAGCCCAGTAGTGCCCCGTTTGTGAGGGTGTACGTCCTGGCCTCATCATTTCTCTCCTGATTTCTCTCTGGCTTTCTCCTGGTCTCTCTCTATCTCACTCTCTTTCTGTCTCTTTGTATCTGTCTGTGTTTTTCTTTCTCTGCCAAGAAGGGAGCCGTGTGACCTCCTATGTTTCTGTTTCCAGTTCTCTGTGGGATGCGATCGCACGGAGAAGGACTGTAGGAGTTTTTCACTGGTGGGTGACTCGTGCGAGTCCTAGAGCAGATTGCTCAATGACCACTGAGTCAGCTTGTCCCCAGAGATGATGGCTCCCAGGCGGACCAGCGGCTCTGTGCCCAGGCTCCTTGGAGCTCTCCCCGGGCTTCTGCCCGGAGGCTTGGCGGCCATGGTTGCTGCGTTCCTATCCTCCTGGACACCTGCCCTCTCCTGGCCGCTGGTAGGAATTGCCTTTTTGAAGTAAAGGGACGTTCACCAGAGTAACAGCATCTACTCAGAATCAGGATGGAGTTGTTTTCTGGGAGATGCTGTGGATGATCTATGTCAGTGACCCTCCCTTGCCTGGGCCCTTTGTCCCCCTCCAGGCACACGTTAGCTTCAGCCTCAGCCCCCAACACTGATTGCAGAACCGCTGCTTGCTCAGAGCATGGGGACAGTTAGCACGGTGTCTGGAAAGGAGAAGTTGAGCGGGCAGCTATATTTATTTTAGGAACCATGCTGTACCCAGATGATGATAATAAGCAAAGAGTTAAGAGTCTCCTGGGGCATAGAGCGTAGGGCATTTTAACATAATTTTAATATAATTAACCATTCCATTTAAGAGAATGGAAAACCCGAGAACATGCTTTCTGATTCAGACTTTTCACTTGTCCAAATCGGATGGTGGAGGAGTCGGTCTCCCACGAGATCCTGGCCCTGGTGGGTGGCACCACCCCTGGTTGGGGGCACCGAGTCCTGGCCTGTGAGCCAGCCCGGCCGGCAGCACTGGGGCTTCTCCTTCTTTTGCCTCAGTTTCCTTATTTGAAGAGGGAGAGCTGGAGTATATTGCTGGAGAGGCCAGCCCTGCTCTAATACTCTCACCTCAGTGCCCGATGATGTCCCTCTGTGGTCTTTAGGACTTTGACCCTGTGTGTGTATTGGGCAGTGAGCACTAAGAAGGGACTACTTGGGTCTGTTTGTTCCAGAACCTTCTGCCTGTGAGTCCTGCAGTGCAGTGCTTGCATCCTGATTCCCAAGGTGGCTGTTGCATTCCAACCGACCCCCTGTAGTCTGTGGAACCCTTTGCTTCAGATTGGCCTGAGCTGCCAGAAAGGAATTTCCGGTGCATTTAGGTGCTAATGAGCAAGAATAAGAGGTCCTTGCTTGCTTGTGGGCTCTTAAGGTTCTTTCTGTCTTGTTGGAACTTCATCATAACAACTTTGGGAGGCAGCCCGGGCAGGAATTTGTGTGCTTTGGTTTACTTTGCAGCTGAGTAAACCGAAGCTCAGAGCTAGTGAGTGGTAGGATTGGCCTTTGATTGTCAGGTGCCTGACTTCAGGCCTGAAGAGCCACACAAGTAGCTGAATTACCTTCATATTTTGAGATTATTTTAATATGAGCAATGCTGGTATGTGTTGGGGTTTAGTTTCTTTTCTTTCTTTCGTTCTTTCTTTCTTTCTTTCTTTCTTTCCTTCTTTCTTTCTTTCTTTTGATTTTATTTATTTGACATGGCGAGAGAGCAAGCAGGGGGAGCAGCAGGCTGAGGGAGGAGAAGCAGGCTCGCCGCTGAGCTGGGAGCCCGATGCGGGGCTCGATCCCGGGACTCCGGGATCATGACCTGAGCCGAAGGCAGACGCTTAACTGACTGAGCCACCCAGGCGCCCCCGTTGGGGTTTAGTTTAACAAACCTGGTAGAAACTGGTGCTTGTCACCTAGTAGAGTTGTGTGTAACACAAAAGCAAAGATTCCTCAACAACCAAGAAGGAAAACTGGATAAGGTTTTATTCCACATTTGCGCTCTGGGATCAGTGTCCTGTCCTGGATCAAATCCCAGCTTGCACGAGGATGTGGTGCCGGGCAGCTCCCTTACCATCGCTAGGCCTCATTTCCCCCATCTGCGAGGGCAGGGCTAGCGATCGTGACTCATCTTGTAGGGTGAAGAGGGTGCCTAACTGAGCTAATAGACACAGAGACGTATGTAATAACTGTACCCGCTGTTCTCCTGGTTAAAGAGCGAAGCGTTGGTTAGAAGTACGGCAAGGATGCCTGCTGGCCCAGGCTAGGGGTGTTCCACTAAGGGTTCTATTTCAGGTGAGTTCTTCTGGTCCCCCGTGGCAGGTGGTAAGGCACTGCCAACGTTCTGCTGCTCCTTGTCTTCATCTGTAAAATGGAGAGATTCTTCATTTATTCGGCAGACTTTGATTACGTGATCCTGCAGGCTTTTGCTCTGGAGATGAGACATGGTCCCAGCCCTCAGCTCCTTCACTCGTTGGGGTGGGACGTGTGGATAGAAAGTCACAATGGGAAATGGTCAGTTGCAAGCCAGGTGTGGTTAGAACACACAGAGGAGGGGGCCCCTGTTTACAGACACACACCCCACCTGTCTCAGGGAGATCAGGCTGCAGAAGGGGACTCGGCATTTCTCTACAGTGGGAGGGGTTGAAAGATCATGATTTTATGTCTTCTCAATGCCCACGTGCTTCTCCACCTAGAAGCCTGCTGGTCCTAAATCTGAGACAGGAGGTATAGGCTAGCCAGGATGGGAGATGAATGTAAGTGAGAGGATTTTCTGTGTGCCCTTGACCCAGTGCGACCTCCCATCTTGCAGAGAGACAGTGTTATTAGGTCTGCTCCCTCCGTGCTGTGCCCGTCGGCAGGGCTGCGTATCCTCAACCGCATTCTGCAGATAAGGAAATGAAGACACAGCCTGAAAAAGAATATTTGGGGCAGTTTTTACTCTTCACAAGAACTTAGACGTTGGTCACTTTAATAGGCTCATTTCGTGGGAGAGAAGTTAAAATGCGGAAAGTAAATATCTTGCCCCAGGTCATCCGGCCCATGGTTCCAGACTCCTGGCCACCTTTTTCCACTGAGGGTCCAGTGTGGGGATTTCTCTAGAAATGGCTCCCTCAGACTCCGCTTCGTCCACGAATGGAATCTAGTGTGGCTGCTGGTGCCGTCTGTGTAGGAATGGTAGTGTGTCGGCCATGCCTGATACCCTCATCTGACAGACATCCTTCTCCACCCCCCTCCTCACCCCACCCCTGTAACTCAGAGGCGGAAATGTTTAGAACATCTGGTGACTGCTGAGGCATGTTAAACCCTGGGAACCCAAACTGGGACCAAAACTTCCTGTGCCCTGTGAGTCAATCGGAATGACTCTGGCATAATGAGAAAGTTGTGTTCGTGGGGCTTGCGAGGACCACCCCAACTTGGGGATGAAGCCTTAGCATTAAGCTAATTCACAGCCTAACGATCTTGACGTATGTATGGGTTGGCTTGGGAATGTCATAAAATCTCACCAAAATCTGGGTTAGGATTCTTTAGAGAAACGGAGCCCATATGTGTGTGTATGTGTGTGTGTGTGTGTGTGTGTGTGTGTGTATACATATATATATGGAGAGGCAGGGAGAGGGTGAAGCAGGAGGGAAGGAAGGAGAGAGAATGTGGGGGGAGAGAGAGAGACAGAGAGAAAGAAGGAGACTAGTCTTAAGGAAGAGGCTGTTGTGCTTGTGGGTGCTGTGAGGTCTGAATCCAGGCAGGCCTGGAGACTCAGGGAAGATTCGAGGCTGCAGCCTGAGCCCGAGGCTATCTAGAGGCAGACCTCCTCCCCAGTCAGTGTCCTCACCAGGTTGGGAGTTCAGCGCGGTGTTGTTATGTAGCCGCTTGCAGGATGAGACTCTGGGTTTGGTTTCCAGCCGTCTCAACTCTAAGACTGCTGGAGATAAGGCTCTCTTTCAGGGCAGATGTGTCGTTTCTGTAGCACTCGGGCTGGGAGTTTGAATCCCTGGACCCGTCCTTTTCTCTCCCCACTTTATCCAGTGGAATTAGGAAGAACCAGCCAGTCTCGTTAGACTCAGTTTGGCAGAAACGTTCTAAGGAATCAAATCCACAAGCAACCCAAACTTAGCCTCTTCTGAGAAGTATTCAGTAGGGGATCCAGTGGTGATATTTCGTGCATCTCTGTTGCCCTACCACGCCATGGACGGGTCGTGCTGGTCATCCATGGAGGGGTCCTAGGCTGCTGAATTCTGGCCATGGGCTCTCTGAGGGGAGAGGGAGACTGGCTGTGTGTGTGTGTGTGTGTGTATGTGTGTGTGTCCCTGTCCCAGCTGGTTTCTTACTGTGCTTTTGTGGCTGCGTTTTGAAATACACATACATGGTTTCCCCTTGTTTATACTCTGGATTTGTCCTCCTGCTTCTCGTTCATGGGAAATGACTTAACTGTCAGAGCCGGGAGCTGTCAAACCCTTCGAAACCCCAGCCTTGCATTTATTCTCCATGGATGCGCTCCGGCCCCTGGCTCGTGGCGAATAAACACCACCGCCAGGGCCTTGCATTCCCGGACATCCTAGGGGGCCTGCCAGAGGCTGGCTCGGGGTCACATCTTTCAGTTTAGACTCTGCCTGGAGAGGGACATCACGGTCTAACTGCCACCAAGAAAGAGTCAGCAGTGTGTTTAGAGGAGTGCTTATTTCAGCTTATTTCATGGTTTATTAGTATTATTGGGAATTCTCTCGGGCACGCAGTTTAGTGGGGTCTGTGGCCTGATGGAGGTCTGAAAGCTCATCCACTGCTCCCTCCGGTACAGTGTTGGTAAGATGGGAGAGGGGCCCTGGGAGGGGACTGGACGGCCATTAAGACTGGGAGGCAGAGCCCCCCACTTGTGGTCCCACATCTCCCTGGAGGTGGAGGACCCTACAGGATGGCTTAACCCCTGGCCTGTCTTCGGGGGTTAGAGAAATTGACTGAGAGCCAGCAAGGACCTCTGAATCCCTTGGAATGTGAGCAGGACAGAGCAGAAATGAGCCACAAGATGCCTCCCTCCTTCTCCAGGATCCCCATCTGAGCTCGGTCCTGGGCCAGGAGCCCTGTTCGGCCTCAGTCTGAGGAGGCAGGTTCTGGTCTGCAATGGCCTTGAAGCTCTGACCCGGTTCTGGGCTCTTGGGGGGCTGCTGGCTGGGTTCATCCCTTAGTGGGGAGGGGCGTGTTCCTGTGCACAGAAAGAACGGGAGTCTGCTCCCCCACCCCGGCCCTGCCCCCCAGGCTGAGTTCACAGAAGGCCACGGTGGTCGAGGGCACTCACACTTGTGGGATCCAGGAAGTGTTACAGGAACCAGCTGCTCTTTGTACGAAAGTTTCAGGGAGAGGATGAGCAAGAACAAGTCACCGGAAAATGTTTGTGCTTGCCCACGGACTTTCAAAGATGGTCTAACCACTCTTGTTCTCTGAGCGTTCCGCTCTCTCGAACCGATTCATGTCCACAGAACTGGGAAACCTTTAGAGTGGGATCCTTTGGTTCCCTAATGACTGGCAGAGACCTCCCCTCTGTGCTGTAGCGGTAGCGGGACCTCCAGACCCGGCTGGGTCAGAAGGCCCCGTTGAATGTGCAAACCAGAAGCTGGGAGCCCGAGGTCCTATGAGAGCTCAGGGCCCAGCGCTGGTCTGCTCGGCCATTTGCATTTAAAAATGGCGCTGGCAGGGGCGCCTGGGTGGCTCAGTGGGTTAAAGCCTCTGCCTTCGGCTCAGGTCATGATCTCAGACTCCTGGGATCCAGCCCCACATCGGGCTCTCTGCTCAGCAGGGAGCCTGCTTCCTCCTCTCTCTCTGCCTGCCTCTCTGCCTACTTGTAATCTCTCTCTTTCTGTCAAATAAATAAATAAAATCTTAAAAAAAAAAAATGGCGCTGGCAGCAGCGAAGGCCTTCTCATTGGGCAGTGTTCTTCCACTTCGGGGTGAGCTGGAGCCATTTGTGCAGCTGCCCAGCCGCCTCCTCAGGACCAAATCCTGCCTGGGAGGCTTTGAGTTGGTCAGGAACTCAGGAACCCTTCTGGGGGGATTCTGAGCCTTGGCCCTTTTCTGCCTGGGGGCTTCCTGCTGTGTGAGGCTGTCCCCTGGGTTCTGGAGCAGGCCCTTCTGCCTGGGATTGTTACTGATTTCCTCAGGCCAGCTGCCTGCTGGTGTCTCTACCACTCCCTCTGCAGAGAACCTCTCCTCTGTGAAATTCCTGAGGCTAGAGCAGCAGGGAGGGTGTTGTGGTTGGTGGATTATCAAGAGAAAAGTCCTTGGAAGAGGCTGAGGAGAGGAAAGGAGGTGCATTCCTGACTGGGAAGCATTTGGCCTTGAGGGCCCAGTGTTTGGAGAAGCGGGAACCCTGTGGGGGATGCCGTGGGGGTGGGTCAGCCCCGTGTAGGGAGGGAGGAGGAGAGGAGAGGTGCATTCCTGGTGGTGGTGAAGGCCCGCTGAGGTCACATTCCTGTGCTGATGCCCTTGACTCATGAAGTATTATGGCCTTTCATTAGTGTGACACACATTTATTGAGTGCCTACTGTGTGCAGGCACTCCTTTTCTTCAGGAATTCTCCCATCAGGCGGAGAACCAGAAAATTCAAAATTGGGTGATGATGGGGTTATTGGAGGGGAGGACCGGGTGAGTTGTGGGTGGTGTTGAGGAAGGGATGAACTTTGATACGAAGCTGGATAATGAAGGGCATTAGGTGCTTCCTTGGGAAGTTTGTTTCAATTCTTGAAGGCAGAAGGGCTGCTTAGGAGGAGTTTATGCAAGAGAATGGCGTGGGAAGAGGGCTCTAGAAGTGTCACAGAGAATGAGCAGAGGGGTGGGGAAGAACATGGGGAAAGCAAAAGGCAATCTGAACTGTTATTGGGACACTGTGTCAGAATGAGCTGGGGAGAAAGGAAGAAGGCCTGATGGGAGGGAAGGAATGTGGGGTGACTGGGGAAGGATGTATTTAAAGTGTCAAAACACTGGCATTCAGTGGCTTTGTGACTCCTGATTTGCTGGGTCGCACTGGAGCAGACAGGGAGGAGGACACGATTTGAGTGAGCATCCAGGAATTGACGTTCTCAGACGATGTATTCAGCGTCTGGAAACACTGGCATCTCAGTGGTGATTGTGCAGGGCCCCTCATTTCTCAGTCTTGCCAGGTCGGCTGTGCCTCTGGTAGCTCTTGGGGACTGTGGCCCTCATGTAGTGACTCAGGGATCCAGGCTGTCTCAGGGCTGGACCCACGCACAGGGCTGGACCCACCCACAGGGCTGTAGACTGTCCTCAGGTGCTTCAGCCCACTGATCAGGTCTAACTTCCTCTCAGCCCCGGAGCCAGAATGAGGCAGTGCAAAGGGAGACAGGGGGGGCAGTGTTCGGAAAGCCAGAAAGTGCTTCGTGAGCTTCGAGGTTCAGCTCCAGGTGCCATGGATCGCCCCAATAAGAGAGTCTAGATGGCATTTGGGACTGGGTGCCTGGATGCAGTCTGAGCAGGAGGTTGTTAGTAGATGGGAATCAGGAGTGGCAGAGGTGGGAGAGTGGGGCCCAAAGGAGGAGTCTTGGGGAGCACATGTTGGATGGTGACTTTGGCTGGCGGGGGTATCTGGCCGTCGGCGTCCTCACCTGAGAGAGGGTGCTGGCACCTCCTCCGAGGGGCTGGTGAGAGCCCTTGGCCTGCGGCCAGGCGGGCAGTGATTCCCACGGGGGGGCTTCCTTCCCCCACCGTATCCTGAGCACTCAGCCTTGTCTTTCTGTTTGTCAGGGACCGTGGTGTATGGTGAGCCCATCACCGCCAGCTTGGGGACCGATGGCTCCCACTACTGGAGTAAGAACTGGGCCAAGGCCGCGGCTTTTGTCACCTCCCCGCCCCTGAGCCCTGACCCGACGACTCCGGACTTTCTGAACTCCTTGCTGTCCTGGTGAGTCTTGGTGACCCGGTCACACTCCCCATTCCCAGCCTCTCCCCGGACCGGCTGACCCTTCAGGGTACAGCCTGGTGGGCAGAAGCAGGCTCGCACACAGAGAGACCTTTGTTCTCGAAATTCAGATCGCTTAGCGGGAACGGGGGATTATCGCGCTGACGTTGTTCTGCGGGGAAATTCCAGATAAAACCTGGGCCGTCTTGAAAGTCAACCAGCGGGGATGAGGTATCAGAAGGGTTCCACTGTGGTGCCGCATCACCCGAAGATTAGATACCTCACGAAGGGGTTTAGATACACGGCGTTTTTATAAAACTTCAGGACTGGGTCGGTTTCTCCTGAATGTCCTGTCTCCTGATGGGGGAGGATAGGCCAGTTCAGAAACTTTCGGTGGTTTGGCAAATTAAAAAAATCTGCCCCTGGGTGATTGGACGTCGAAGATTAGCTAAAAGGCAGCTGTGTGCTTTCCTTCTAGCGGAGATCTGCAGGTCACTGGCAGTGCCCACTGTACATTCAACACTGCCCAGAAGGCTGTAGGGAAGGACAATTTCACGCTGATCCCCGAAGGCACCAACGGTACCGAGGAGCGAATGTCTGTCATCTGGGACAAGGCTGTGGTAAGGAGCAGGGGCCTCGCTCGCGGACCGATGTCAGCTTGCCCCCGCCTCCTCGTCTCACGCTCATGGGTCTCACGGAGGCCTCGAAATGGCAGTGGAGAGAATTCTAGAAGCTGGTACTTGGGTGACAATATTTTTTCAGTTTGGGAATCCAAGATGGCTGCTTAGAGGTCATTTCCTCCTGAATATTACATATGTATTTATTATCCTTGTCCTCTCGATCAGTGGAGACTGGGGAGAAAAAAAAAACCCATTGACTCTTTACAATAAGGACTTTTTTGACCACTCAGGCAAACACTTTCTTAGCAACCTGGTGACTGTCTCAGTCAATCTTCCACTCTGGGAAATGGGCTCATTTCCTTAAAACTCTTTTCGGGCTCTCTGGAGTTAGCCTTTCTGCCCGCTGCAGACTTCTAGAAGGCTTGTTTTGAATGTCCACCAGCCTTTCGGGGGTTCTTTGAGTTCTTTGATTTTCAGTGTTTTAAAATGTGATAACGCAACAGATTTTCTGGTTCTTAACGATTTTTTTAGATTATGGAAGCAATATATCCTTATTCCAAAAAGAATAAGGGCAGGAGTAAAAATCCCTCATCACACATCTTTCAGATAACTGCAATCAACATTTTTGGCAGACATCCTTCCAATTTTTGCCCATGCAAGGGCACACGTGTGTGTGTGTGTGTGTGTGTGTGTGAGATATGTATGTGTGTGAGTATGTAAGTAACACCGGCATCATCTATACCATTTTGTGGCCTGTTTTTTGAAAACAGCGTATCATGAAAATATCACCACATCCTTAAATGTACTTGAAAAACTTGATCTTTGGTAGCAGAGACTCCATCTTAATGCTGGACTATAATTCATTTGTCATTCTTTGAACGTTCATATTGTTTCTGATTTTTTTTTTTTTTTTTTTTTTTACCTGGGACGAACATCTTGTATACACATCTTTGGACAGATCTTTGATGATGCTTGTAGGAGAAATTTCTAGAAGGGCTGTTCATAGGCCAAAGGGTGTGTATATTTTTGAGGCTGTGTATGCTGGCTTTTTCCACTCGGCCCAAATTGGTATTATCATCAGCAAAACAGAAGTCTTGCTGATCTGGCTGGCGAATTTGTTTTATACTTAATCTCTTCAGTTACTGATTACAGTGAATTTCTTTTCCGTGTCCTTAACTCAACATTTGTGTTTCTCTAATACCTGCTCATTTCCTTTGCTCATTTTTCTATGAGCTTCAGAGCAGGCTCCTTCCCTCAGAAATAGGCAGTCATTCCCTCAGTCTCTGTTTGAAGGGAAGAGGAGCATAAGCGGTAGAGATGAGGAGCTGCAGGGAAGGCCGTGAGGTGACCGGGGCTGGTCCCTACAGCCGCAGACAGCCAGGCACCGGCCTGGGACCTCTGGCTGGACCAGAGTGGAAGCTGAGGGCTGCGCCTGTGGTTGTGAAAAGACCAGTCCTTCAAGCCAAGCGATGTTTCCTGAAGACGCCTTGCAGCCCCTTCAGATTTTTTAAAAATTTTCACTTTATAATCAATAATTATTGATTCAGAGGAAGTTAACAAAGGCAAGACAGAGGGGTCCTGTGTACCCTTCATCCTGTCTCACCGATGACACCATATCCAAGTGACAGTGTTGCAGTGTGTGCGTGTGGTTCTGTGTCATTTTGCCATACGTAGGGTCATGTAACCACCACCACAGTGAAGACTCAGATTTCCTCCATCGTCCCGAAGACCTCTTTTGTGCTGCCCTGCGCCAGTCGCACTGACCCTTGACCCTTGGAGGAATCCCCACCTTGTCCCTCGTCTGTCTTCCATCTCCATAACTTCGTTATTTTGAGAATGGGCTAGAAATAAAGCCGTGTGGTATGCGGCCTTTTGTGACTGGTTCTTGCACTCTGCACAACACGCTTAACATCCATCTAAATTGTTGTGTGGATCTAATGTGTGTTCCTGCTTTTGCTAAACAGTATTCCACTCTTCAACTTTTTAATTTGCTTTTGCGGTGTGTGTGTGTGTGTGTCATACTCCTCAGGTCACTGGGAAGATGGATGAGAACCAGTTTGTGGCCGTGACCAGCACCAATGCAGCCAAAGTCTTCAACCTTTACCCTCGGAAAGGCCGCATTGCTGTGGGATCCGATGCTGACCTGGTCATCTGGGACCCTGACAGTGTCAAAACCATCTCTGCCAAGACCCACAACAGCGTAAGTCTTGTTAAGTGCACGGGCCCAATCCCGAACAAATTAAGAGTCCCAGAAAGGGACTGAGGCAGGGAGAGTCCCCAGAAAGAGCTTGCTGTGATAGGAATGAACTTTTCCCCAGGATGTATTACAACTTGCAATTTGCTGAGGGAAAAAAAAAGCTATCTTATCTTGGTCAGGACAGTAAGACTGTTACTCTTCTCAGCATTTTGGAGTTCTTTAGAGGTAGAGGTCTCTGTCCGTAGACCTTCAGAGCCTACAAAGTCATGCCAGGACATCAGAAGCTTCTAGAAGTCAGGCACCGCCATTTTAATGGTTGAGGCAGCACCTTTCATGGTAGTGCCTGCACAGGGGACCCACAGCAAAGTTTCAGATGTCCACTGGGCACTTCTATTCTTTTAAGCCGCTGCTTTCTCATGTCAGTGTTCCTGGACAAAAACCCTCAATGACAGATGCTCTTGTGGTCCTAAAGGAATGAACTGACTTTGAGTTGACTTTTTCCCTCCTTCCCCATTGGCTGGCGTAGCTTCCCAGCATGGCGTTACAGCCACACCTGCTTGTAACTTCGATCACAGCCTCTCGGGGGTTCAGAACAGCCTCCGCAGGCAGAGCTCCTAGGGTCCTGCCCAGAGAACCCACCCATTCCTATGCATTCACAACACAGTCCCATTTACTCTTCAGGGGGCCTTCTCGGTAAAGAGAAGGTTAGTGGGCTGCTCCCAGCTACTTAGTGGGAAGATAGGAAACGGAAGCTTCGAGAGCCTGAGTGACCAGTCTGATGTTCCATAGCTATTTTGTGGTAGAACCAGAGCTCGAACCCCCAGTTGTCCATGGTTCTTCCCTAGCAGACTGCATATGCAGCCTCCTGGGTAGGCTTAGACGGAGACAGTGCTTCCCCTCCCTGGCAGTCCCTTCTGCGGAGGAGATGGATCAGCTAGGCTCATTATTTCAGCTGTGGATGACTTAGCTCAGGAGTGTGCGTGTGGAGCCTTTACCGTGGCAGAGGAGGAGTGAGAGGGAGCGAGGATTCGAGGAGACAGCGTCTGCCACTCACGTGTCCCTCCCAAACTTTTCCGGAATGAGAGCACTGCCCTGCTTCTAACTCCAGGCAGCCCCGTGTAAGGGAAGTGCCTCTGATCTGTCCTCACCTGATTCAGAGAGTCCACACTAAACACATGAGTGCAGCATTAATCATCCAGGAAAATACAAATGAGAGGCTTTCCCGGCGTAATACGGTGTTTCATACCACCGGGCTAATTAGCTTTAATTTGGAGCATTTAGCTAACTATTACTGAGCCCCATTGCTGGAAGCCTCTGCCTGGGCTTTTCAGGCATCCAGCCAGATGAGTCATTTTAGGGAGCCCCCAGGGTTGGGTATAGGTCAAAAGTGTCTCTACCCGGTGAATAGTGTGGCCTCACTGCCTCGCGGTTTGGTGGAGGGTCGGTTCTGTATCCCTGAGCTGCGATCGGACCGCTGGGCTTGGTAATTTTAAGTGACGTAGATTCATGGGGCTGGTTCTTCGCATCTTTTAGAACTGGGGGATGGCTCAAAACCCTTTTAGGCATTTGTGATCTGTCGTTTACAGGCAATTAAACTTAACATAGCTGTCTTATGATGGCTGTGTCATTAAAGAACTCGTCGTCTTATTGTGAAAGGACAATAAAATAAAACCAGACAGTGGATGAGTGAACATTTCCTAAATGCCTAGTCTGCGCCAAGTACCGTGCTGGGTGCTTTTGTTCCTTTTATTTCCTTGAATCTTGGCATCAGTCCTGCGGGGCGGGCTTTATCACACGTAGGTGAGGAGCTGTAAGGCACTTGTCCGAAGTCACACAGCCGGGGAGTGACAGACCACGAACCAGGGTGGATGGCCCCACGTCCAGGGTGGTCACCAGTCCTCCATTAGGGTGCAAGAGGAGCTTGTTGGAGTGTAGATGCAGGTGCGGGTAAAAGACGGGGCTTGATGGCCTCAGGATGACGCACACCCCGTCGGACGTTGGAGATGCCGGGATTCTGACAGTGTGATCTACACGTGTACATTGCTTTTGTGTTGTCACATCCACATAAGGCTTGGGGGAGAGGCCGATGGAGAACCTGTAGTTCTGAGGCAGGATTCAAGTGATCTGCTCAGAGTTCACACACAATTCCTGGACTTCAGCAAATCGGAGATGCCTTTGAGTTGAAGCTACTCCCCGAGTTTGTATACCACCGGGAGAGAAGACGCACCACTTTGAGTCTACTACAAGACCCTCAGGGCTCGCCCGTGCTTCGCAGAGGGTAACCGAGAGGCAGCTCTGCCCTGGAGAAAGGGGGCGACAGAGAATCCCGTGTGCCTCAAAACACTGGCATTGGGTGCCAAGCAGGCAAAAATGTCTCCTGAGAAGCTGAGCGGCAAGCCGGTCCTCCCGCACGTTGGTGGTGTGAATTCCTACTGACGCGGTGGTCCGCAGAAATGTCAGGCTGAGCACTTAATGTGCAATGGCCTCAGCGTGGTTATCCCCCAGGCCGGTGGGAAAAGCAAAGCCAGATCCCGCCGGCAGAGCTCGGTTCTGTTGCCGTGAGACACACGCTGGTTCCAGGCGTGAGTGCCTTCGAATGGGCGAAAGACAGTCCCAGACTTGGGGACACACACTCTGGTCCTGCCGATTGCTGCAGGTGCGCGTCTGCCTCACTCCTCGGGTAACTTCCACAGGACTCTTTGGGGTCTCAGAGCAGCGCCGACAGCCTTTCCTTGCTGGCTTCCAACAACAGCGTGGCATTCCGACACTGAATGTGAGCTGTGGGACCCGTCCAGGGCTCCCCCATCCTTTCGAGCCACTGCGCCAGGCAGAAATGTTCTCCTGAACCGCACTGTTCCCATTACAGCTCTCTCTTCTCAGACTGACCCCTTACTGATAACCTGTCTGACTTTCCCCAGAAGGCCACGCTGCTTTCTCTGGTGAGAGCTTCCCTATGGATTCTCCAGCCACAGCCATTCGTGCCCGGGAACGGGGCAGGCAGGAAGAAGCACAGGGCATTGTGGAACCTGGGGAAGGAGCACAGGGTGAATCGAAGCTGGGGTCTGGGACTGGGGCCTCCTCATTTCTGTTGCCTCCTTCTGCAACAGCAGACTCACATGCATGTAAAGATCCCCGCCTCTCTTCTGAGAAGATGCCCGGGTATGTCACGGTGCAAAGCTTGAAGCTAGAAGGCTAGCTTCATGGTTCCGGAAGTTAACTAGACGTCAACGTTTCATTGAAGGCATTGGCTCGAGTTCCCACAGGCTTTTCACTCAGGGACTGCCATTGAACCTTGTTGCTAACAGACTGGAGAACCTGGAAAGCCAGTGGGAAAACCTGCTCGTGAATGGCTCATTTGGAAATTTAGAACTTGGTCAGAGAAGATCTTTGGATTTTAGCCCAATGGGTGCTTAAGTCAATGAAAACAAAGCCACCACTAATACAAGGAATCACTTTCTTTATATTTGTGTAGCATTTACAAACCCTCACGCTTTTCCACACTGTTTTTCTGATCAACTGTTTTCCCCCAGATCTTTGAGAGGCAGGGAAAGATGATTCCGTTTTCTAGACAGGGAAATGAAGACAAAGAGATTAAGTGCCTGCTGGGGTGGCCAGTTGGGACAGGGCCTTTCTTTTTTGTCTGTGAGATCTTGGGTGAGTGTATGCTAAAGTTTTCATGCTCTCTCTTCCTAGTCTCTCGAGTACAACATCTTCGAGGGTATGGAGTGCCGTGGCTCTCCACTGGTGGTCATCAGCCAGGGGAAGATCGTCCTGGAGGATGGCACCCTGCATGTCACCGAAGGTTCTGGGCGCTACATCCCCCGGAAGCCCTTCCCTGATTTTGTTTATAAGCGTATCAAGGCGAGGAGCAGAGTGAGTAGCTTTGATCTTACAAACTGTTTTTATTATGGGCTAAGTTTACTTCCACACATGCTGACTACGCGTTTTGAGTTAGAATTTTGAGATGGGTATGGTATGGAGGAGGGGGTGGCTCAGGAATAAGGGATACATGATCTTTTTATTTCTGGAGCTCAGAATACCAGTGGATGAGTTAGGTATGTCCATAGCCAGCCAGAATCAAGTAAGACTGTGGTATTTGCTGGGATGAGAAGTGTATAGTGAGGTTCAGAGGAGGCAGCCACTGCTGTGCAGTCCCAGGGAAAAGTGTCATGGGGAGAGGGCATTTTGAGTTGGGTTTTGAGGATTAGGTAGGAGTTTGAGAAGTCAAGGGAAACAAGGGAATTAGAATGTTGTGAGCAGGGAAGATGTACAGTGTAGTCAGGGCATAGTAAGGCACTGGTACTTGGGGACTGTGAGGCAGAGAATGGACAGAGCTGTGAGGGAATTACAGAGAGTGAGATTGAAAAGAAATTTGAGTGCTAGATCTTGAATATGAGCTCAAATCTCTTCACAACATGTTTGGAGTTTCGGCCTTGGGTGTAAATTAAAGTGCCTTGGGGGGGACAATGGTAAGAGACATTAGTTTTTGTAGAATGACCAGCTACCCATGGTCCCCCTTGGGGGGAGATTTGGCCCGGAGTGGTGGGGGCTGGCTCCTTGCTGACTTCTGTCCCTGCCCTATGTGTCCACAAAGGGAGCCCTCTATCCCCACATCTCACAGGCCCGTCCTAACTGCCGTTCCTTCCCCCTTCGGAGAGTTGCCTGGGAGATGTCCTCTGTGAACGTGGCTTGAGTCAAGGGGCTCTTGTGTTTTGCAGCTGGCAGAGCTGAGAGGTGTTCCTCGTGGCCTGTACGACGGACCCGTGTGCGAGGTGTCTGTGACACCCAAGACAGTCACTCCGGCCTCCTCGGCTAAGACGTCTCCTGCCAAGCAGCAGGCCCCACCTGTCCGGAACCTGCACCAGTCTGGATTCAGCTTGTCTGGTACGGTTATGGTTTGGTTGGGCCCGGTTCTGCGGGGCCGTGCTCACTGAACTGGGGGCTCACTTTTTTTTCTCCAAAGATTTTATTTATTTATTTGACAGAGAGAGAGATCCAAAGAGCACAAGTGGAGTGAATGGCAGAGGGGGAGGGAGAAATAGGCTCCCCACTGAGCAGGAACCTGGATGTGGGGCTTAATCCCAGAACCCTGGGATCATGACATGTGCCGAAGGCAGACACTTAACCGACTGAGCCCCTACCACTTTTCAAAAATTCTGAAAAGAACAAACGTTAGTTTTGTCAGAGAGTGAAATGGGCGTAATCATGTCTGTGCTCTTTTATCTGACCGGGTCATTCCAATCTAGGGGGAAGCACCCTCACTCTTATTCCTGATTCCATGGCAGACGTACAGAGTTGGGGAACAGAATGCCCCAGAGAAGGCGGTGCAAGCCTTCAGAAAAGCCCCACGCAGTCTGACTAATGAGATTCGGGCGGACTGCAGTCCTGGTCAGTCTCCAGCTGAAGCCAGAGTTATTTTATATATAGTTCTACTCTTTCAAGTGAGGGACCCAACCAGCTTTTGCAAGGACTGCTTTATAGGGCCGGTGATTTCTTTGGCTCTTTTAGGCAGGTCCCTTTTTTGTAGTTTAAACTTGCAGTGAGGTTTTGAGAGAGGGACAAAGACTGGGCCTGGCCCTTTTCTCCTGGGTTGTGCTGTTTTGGTTTAGAGCGGAACTCACGGGAACTGTTCTCCACGCCCCCCCCCCCCCCGCCACGTGACCCTTTTTGACCCCCCACCCCTGTCTCCTCTCCAGGTGCTCAGATTGACGACAACATTCCCCGTCGCACCACCCAGCGCATTGTGGCTCCCCCTGGTGGCCGTGCCAACATCACCAGCCTGGGCTAGAGGCCCCGGGCAGCAGCCTACTTGGGGATGGGGGATGGGACACCTGAGGACATTCTGAGACTTCCTTCCTAACTTCTTTTTTTTTTTTAAGAGCCTGTGATAGTTACTGTGGGGCAGCCAGTTCATGGGGCTCCCTCTTGGGCCCTGCACTCCGTCCCTCACCCGGAGTCACTGATTTTGCTCACCCACTTCCCAATACATCTAAGGAATATCACACCCAAGTCTATCCACCAACCCCATACATGGAACTGCATCCAACACTCAGACATGCGAAACAAAGCGAATCACAACGAGGGCGTTTGTCATCTCTAACCTCTGTTGTACTTGATACCATCTTCCTTTTCATGGGGGGAGGGGGGCGGGAATGGGGGGGGGGGAAGATAAAGTGAATTGCCCAGAGCTGCCTTTTTCTTTTTAAATTTTGAAAAGTTTTTTTCGTGGGTCTGGGGAGAGGGTGGGGGGGGAGGGGGGAGAGTAGGTTTTTGGTTTTTTTGTGGTTTTTTTTACATAACTAAATTGGGAAGCCTAATTCAATATTAATACAAGGGGTTTGAACTGGACATCCTAATGATGCAATTATGTAACCATCGAGCTGCTTCAGGGTGGTTGGCAAACTCGTGTCCCTCCTGAGAGGCTCCAAAATGTCCACATTGCATTCCATCATCTTCTGGGTCAACTGTTGATAAAGGGCAGGTTTTCTTTTTGGCCTAGATTTTGCTGCAGATTACATTTCTCGAGGATTCTCTTCTCCTTTCTTAACATCTTTTCTGCTCTCTCTCTCTCTAGCTTTTTCATTGACAACTATTTTCACGTCTGTCCCTTTCTTTGTTGTTTCCTTCAGCCCTTGTCTCTGAGACCCATGTTTTTTCCCTGTCCCCCCGTGTCTTCTCAGATGACCAGGTCTCCTGTTTTAGTGTGGTCATAAGAACCTGCCCGGAAGGGTTTGAGCTTTGTCATTGCAACCATAGTAATAGGCTGTCCTAGTCCACGCACGACCGGTGCTACCCACCTGCCCCCGCCAGGATTTGCGTTTGAGTTCGGGATGCTTCCAGGTGCAGCGAAGGGCTCAGCTCCCCACATTATCACCTGTGGGGTTAGCATAGAACCTCAAACAGTACTGAGACGTTACAGAAACCTGAGGCTGTAGGACGTAAGTTTTTTCCTCCATGCAATGCTAACTAGCTAAAGAAAGATGCGATCAAATCTGTAAATTGAGCCCCATGACCCTGGTGGACCAGTCTTCCTGAAGCCAGCCGCCAGCTCAGTGTTGAGCTGGTAGGAGTCTGACCCTGGGGCCTGCTCTTTCCCAGCTCAGTATCTTTTGGGATTCTAGAGCACTCTGGGGCTTCTCATTTCGGGGCAAAAAATATTTTTTCTTGTTCAATTATTTTGGAAGATGTCATGCAGTACTTCTACACAGGGGATACGTTCTAAGACTCCCAGTGGATACGTGAAATCGCAAATAGTACTAAACTTAATATGTATTTTTTTTTCCCATATGTACTTGTGATACACTTTAATTTATAAATTAGGCACTGTAGGAGGTTAACAACAACGATAATAAAATAGAATAATCATAACAATATACTGTAATAAAAGTGATGTGAACGTGGTCTCTCTTTCTCAAAATACCTTATTCCATACTCACCCTTCTTGCGATGATGTCAGCCCGTAAGATGGCTCTGTGACGGAAGGAAGTGACGGGAGTGACGTAGGCACTGTGATGGAGCGTCAGCTCCTGCTGACCGACCTCCTGACGGTGCGTCTGAGGGAGGAGCACCTGCTTCTGGACGTTGGTTGACCGCCAAGAACTGAACCCTCGAAAAGCAAGACCACAGATGAGCAGGAACGACGGTCTAGGGAGGCCTTCTAAACTCAGAAAATCCTTGGGAAATTAGACTCCGAGTCCATTTTACTTTGTAAGGGGGAACATCTTTTGAAGGAGCCATACGTCCCATCAGAGCTGTTGTGGGGAGAAGATCTTGCGAATTGAGTGTGTGGCTCCCGTTGAGACCGCAGGTGACCTTGTGTCCATGTCCCCGCCCTCATCTCCGTGACCCTTCCCGCTAGCTGCCTTCACGTCGGACCCTGTCTTTGCTGATTCGTGTTGCATTTCCTTCCAAACGCGTTTACAGGTTCTCTTAAGCAATGTTAACATTTGCAGGCTTTTACGGAACCAAATCTGCTTTTGTAAAGCATAACACGGAGAATAGGTCACGTCATTACACTCGTCTCTCCACACATTTTGCCTTTGGGGTTATGGTTGGGGTTTATTTTTGGTGGTGGTTGTTGTTGTTTGTTATTTTAAAAGTAAATTGCACTTTTAAAGAATAATTGGTTAACTTAATATATTTGCTTTTTTTTTTTTCTCACCTGCACTTAGAGGAAATTTGAACAAGTTGGAAAAAAATTTTTTTTTTGTTTCAATTCTAAGAAACACTTGCAGCTCTTTTAGTATTCACTGAGTCTTCCTGTTTTTTCCTGTAGCAGGTCATGGTGGTTTTGGTTATTTTGATTGTTTACTTAAAGCAATTTAAAACCTGAAGATTTCTGCAGGCTGTGTAAGCATGTTTACCTGTTGGCTTGCTTTGTGTGTCTGTTAAATGAATGTCATATGTAAATGCTGAAATAAATGGACAGTGTCTCCGAACTGAATAACTACAGTGACTTGATGCTCTAAAAACATTGTAGGATTTAATCATAGATGGTTTCTAAGCCTTGGAATTGTGATTGTGACCCATGAGTGGAGGAACTTTCAGTGCTAAAGCTGACGATGTGTGTAGTCAGGAGAGTACCTTTTTTTTTTTTTTTTTTTTGTAACCACTGTCTTAATGGCAAAATAATTATGGTAAAAAAAAAAGTCTCGTGTTTATTATTCCTTAAGAACTCTGTGTTATATTACCATGGAACGCCTAATAAAGCAAAATGTGGTTGTTTCAGGGGTGTGTCTGTGTTGAGATGTTCAAGGAGGCAGTGGCTGGGCCTGCCCCGCCCGCAGCCTTCCTTCCTGAAGCATTCACGGGTGTCTTTGGCCTGGCTTTGGTGACGGCCCCCAAAACCTGCAGGCAGCTCTGAGCTTATGTCCGGGCTGCTGAGGTTGAAGGTGAAACCGACCCCGACGCGGCAGAGCTGAGTGTCAGACAGTCACAGACTATCCTAGAGAGGGCGTGAGATCTTGCTTCCAGAATCAAGCTGCAAACCCAAATTTGGAAGTGGGAGTCTGGGGGGGCACCATATGGCTTGCTGTGGTGACCCCTGTGCTCTCTGTGTCCGTCGAGCTGGTTCACCCTGGAAAATCTTCAAGCTGCGAAGGGGCGTACAAGATACAAGAGACCGGGGTTGACTTGCATCCAAGGCCCAGTGGGTAGCTTGCAGGAAAGCAGGACATAGAGTACATGGGCCTCCATGCCCAGAGCAGGTGCCAGGAACCACAGTGGGGAGGGGGGTGGGCCACGCCAACCCCAGCGGGCTGCCGGGTGCCCGTGGTTACCTTAACTGACGCTAGTATATTGGGTCTGAAGACACTGAATGAAGAAAGCGTGTGCTTGGGGCTCCCCAGGCCCACCCTACGATGGATGAGATTTCCCTTTCCTTTGTTTTCTATCCAGCCCTGTCCAAGTAGGATATGAGGTGGTTGACAAAAATATATACACCAAAGCAAGCTTTATAACACCAGAGTGTTTGAGTGGAGGGAAGGTAAGATAAGGCCCTTAAGATAAGGGGTTCGGACCATACACCTGCCCTGAGGCTGTAAAATTGGGAGGGAGCTCTGAGTGTTCTAACAGCAAATCCAAAAAAGGGAGGTGTGGCCTGAAGGCCACAAAAACCTTCATAGTGACCAGAACACACATTAGTCCTTCAGAAGAGAAACCGATTACCCCCCTCAGCTCTACGGGCAAGTCCCTGCAGACCCCTGTAACCAGCGTTGGGTTTCTAGGGCTGGCTACTGCCTTCACTGTCTGAGGTGACAGATCACCCTTAGGAAAATCAAAACCGTCCAGGAGACAGGCAGAAAGGCTCACCCGAACCGTTACAGGACCTGTGACGAGCAGGGACATCCCAGGCTCGCAGCCCATGCTCCTGTTCCCACCCTGGCTTCATCCTACACCACGACAGTCCCCTTGCTCGTGCCCCATGGACCGCTCAGCCCCGTGCCCCAGTGTTTCTTCCCACGCCCTAGCAAAGAGCCTCCCCAAGGCCGTCAGCGCCGGCTGTGAGGTCTGCCCTCTGGAGAGGCCCACGTAGGCGCTGGGAGAAGGCATGGGTCCATCTGAGTGGGGAATTGCAGGGTAGCCAGGAGCAGGTGCTCTAAAGAGAAAGTCCCATGGGTGCCACATGGCTAGACGACAGAGCCGGGCAGAGGTCTCTGTGACGGTGTGATTTAATGCAAAGACAGATTTTATTTTATTTTATAATTGTTTTAAAGATTTACATATTTATTTTAGAGAGAGAGTGAGCACGAGTGGGGGGAGGGGCCGAGAGAAAGAGGGAGGGAGAGAGAAGCACACACCGCCCCGGGCGTGGAGACTGACTCGGGGCGATCTCATCACCTCGAGATCACAACCTGAGCCGAAAAAAAGAGTCAGAGGCTTAACTGCCTGAGCCACCCAGGCACCCGTCCAAAGATAGATTTTAAAGCATCTAGGAAAAGCAAAGTGGAATGCAGACCCTCCAGGAAGGGTTTCTGTCCCGAGTTGGTGTGTGAACTGAAAGTAATATCCTCCAGCAAGTTTCTGTAGCACACGTATTCTGTAAGAAAAGGCAGATTTATTCTTTTCTCGTCACCTGAGGTGGGGATACGCTTGGGTGGGGCCACTGATGAGGTACGCATCTTTCGAAAGGCTTCCATGGGCCTTATTTACCCTTCCTGTCAGAGAGAGAGGCTGTCCTCTCCTCAACCTAGCTCCCAGTCTAGGACCAAATCGGAAAGGACAAGCCATACCTCAGGTGGCAAAAGAACAACAGGGCGGATGGCAAAAGAACAATAGGAAGCTGCTGGAAACGGGTGTCCTCGGGGTCTATTCTGAAATAGACCTAGGTTAGCAGGTGACTGGTGATGGCAGAGGCCTTTAGTAGAGCACCCAGGCCCTAGAGCCAGGGCACATCAGAGAGTGTGTCGGTTGCCTGTTGGCTGAAGTCCTGCGGGATGGTCGCTAACATGATCCCATGCCAGGCTCTGCTCCAAAGGCATTTCACGTGTCCGTGCACGTAGGCTTTGCAGCAGCCCAGGGGAGGGCACCTGGTACAGGGGACGAGGCAGAAGTACAGCGAATTACACAACTCGCTCAGAGCTGGGCTTTGAACCCGTCCGGTCGGGCGCCAGGGCCCGTGTTCTTCATCACTGTTATTTTACTATTTCTTAGGAGAAAGTTCCTGCTCAGTAGCACGTGGCAAAGAGAGAAGGTGGAAAGTGGCAGAGAGTAAGCCTGTGCGGGCAGTTAGGCAGATCCGTGGAGGGAATTGTGGACCGGCGAGAGCGTGGTGAAAAAGAGCACGACGGTCTCATGCAGCCGACACAGATTTGGAGACGTGTGGGCTCTAGGTAAGAGAAAGGAGAGACCTACAAAATGGACAGGGCTAGGAGAAAAATGGGTTAGAGAAGGGCAATGAGTGTGAAGGAGGACAGTAATGAGTACAGGTGAGTTTTATAGAGAAGATTTGGGGAAATTATATTGATTTGGTGAAAAATTACAAATCGTGTATAGACACAAATGTATATACATGATTAATTTTTATAACAATCTGGAAAGAAAAAAAGGAATGCCTATTATTTTAAAAGATTATTTATTTATTTATTTGACAGAGAGATAGCAAGAGAGTGAACACAAGCAGGGGGAGTGGAAGAGGGAGCAGGAGGCTTCCTGCTGAGCAGGGGGCTGATGTGGGGCTCGATCTCATGTCCTGGGATCATGACCTAAGCCGAAGGCAGATGCTTAATGACTGAGCCACCCAGGTGCCTCGGAATGTCTATTTTTTTTTTTTTGAAAGATTTTATTTATTTGAGAGAGAGAGAGAGAACAGGCACAAGCAGGGGGAGGGGTAGAGTGAGAGGGGGAAGCAGGATCCCACTGAGCAGGGAGCCCGATGCAGGACTCGAGCCCAGGACCCTGGGATCGTGACCTGAGCTGAAGGCAGACACTCTACCGATTGAGCCACCCAGGCTCCTCAAAAGTAATGTCTATTGAAAATACTTTGAGGGGCACCCGGGTGGCTCAGTCGGTTAATCATCTGACTCTTGGTATCAACTCAGATCTTGAGCTCAGGGTCATGAGTTTGGAAAAAAAAAAAAAAAAAAGAACGAAAAGAAAATACTTTGAAAAGGAGCAAAAGGACCTAAATACATAACTGCATTGCTGTTTTGAAGATTCGATTCAAGAGAGGGCTGGTACAGTCAGGGCGGGGACAGCACATGCCATCCGTAGCAGTGAAGAATGTGGCCTCCACTCAGGGCTTGGGGTCATGAAAGAGGGAATGAGGGACTCACAGAAGGAACTCTGGGAGGATTGATGACCAAACACGATAGCACATAAAGTATTATGGTTCAAATAATGTAGTACATTGAGATCATGTGATTAGCTTTGGCAGCTAAGTTTTGTCTGTGCTCTAGTTACACAAACATTCGTCATCCTAATAAACTTCACCCCCTAGCGTAGAACTATCTGGAAACTTGCTGCATGGGTTAGGCATGGGGTAGGGGTGAAATGTGGCCTATACTCTTCCAGCAATGACCTCGTTGGGGACTGAGTGTTTCCAGCTTTATTTTACAACTGTGGGGACACCAGAGACCTTTGTGGGACCCAAGTGTAGACGCCTCACGGAAGAAGCGGGGAGAAGGGAACTTATTGTATGCTGTTCACAGCTCTTAAGGGTTGATCCCTCTTCAGAGAAGACAAGATGAACGGTGGGCTTTACACTGAGGGTTTCCATTTCTGGTGGTTATTCCAGTTGAGTTTTCCTTGTCACTCCAAATGGCCACCATTTTTATCCCTCAGCAGTTCAAAAGTCCTCCGAGTACACAATAAGCCTATTACAAGTCTGCTTATCCGTGGTGTTGTGCTCCCTCTGCTGGAGACAATCATCTTTCATCTTTTCCTTATTTCCACACTTATTTAGGTGTTAGGTGAGAAAGCACAGAATGTAATCAAGGACTACCTTGTTTCTCAAGAGAACAAAGAGGAGGGTTAGCTGTCTGCTGGGATGGACTGCAGGTATCTTGCCCAGAAGTAGGGAGATGGGCTCCCAGCTTTATCTTCCACTCTGACCGGCGTTCCCACTCACCCATTCCGACTACACCCACCCATGTTTTGACATCATACACCTTCAGTGTGTTGGCTTGGTTGTCCTCTGGCTGTTGGTCTCCCCGTAGCAATCCACCGGAACCCCATGGCAGGCACTTGAACTCTCTTAATAGTTCCCTAAATTTCTTTGAATCTGCGTCCTCGAATTGTACCTGTTGAACAAACCCAACTCTAGATTCCTGACCACAGCAGCCCTGCCAGCCAGCAGCCCCTGCACTGCTCTGTCTTGACCCAGACCATCAACCCCAGAGGACAAGGACAACTGCTTCGGGGTGAAGGATCTCCTGACAATTGCTTAGTTGCTCCCCGGCGTGTGCCATGTGCCAGATCATGAGGAATGAGAATTCATGACCCACCCCCAGCTGCCTGGCCTCCCTCTGGGCCACTGCTAGATTCTGGGAGGCCCAAGCACTGCTGTCCAACAGGGGACATCTAGCCTTCTGTTCTGTCCTCACTTGTCCCTCACGTGTTGTTCTGGGCATCTGTTGTCTTCTGTAGACCAACCTCTCACTGTCAAACTCTACGTATGAGCTTGATGACCAACAAACTCACTCACCGAATTCAGTATACATCCTCACTGAACATTCCCTTCTACAGCTCTGATGTTAAAAAGAAATCCTGGTTCCTGGGCAAAATTTCATCCTTAGTCTTCTCAAGTGGAAGTTCCCCTGTATCTCGCTCTCCACATTGTCCAGGATGATAGGGAGTTGACGTTCTGCTCAAGCCTCTATACTTCCTCCATCTTCTGCCATTTGGCTCTGCTGCTCTCACACCCTGCTCACTGCTATAATCTACTGATTCAGACACTTCTCAATTACAGAAGACTTTGGCATCAAATCATGGTGGAGTTTTGCCCTCACCACAACTCCAGTCATCAGTAGGAGTTACTTCGACATCCACGGAAGTGGCCCATCCATTCAGTATGCTAGACCTTCAATTGTACGGTCCACTCTCCACTCTACCTGAGCCACCTACTCCCTGGGCCATTTCGTTTCCCCAAATACTTGGCTGAAATTGCTACTGTACACAATAACCCCAGCCCCAGCCAGGGCAACCAGTCCTCTGCTTTCTAACACTATAGTTTTAGTTTTGCCTGTTCTAGAATTTCATATACATCAAATCATAAAGCATGTACTCTTTTATGCCCAGCTTTTTTTGCTCAATATGATGTTCATGAGATTGAGTAACCCTTTCTTTTGTATTGCTGAGCAGCATTCCAGTATATGAAAATACCACAATTTGTCCATGAACCAGGGGATGGATGTTTGGGTTGTTTCTAGTTTCTGGCTATTGTGAATAAAGCTGTTGTGCATTTTATACTATTTGTATTCTTCATTTTATCACACCCGGCTCATAAAAATCACTCAAAATTGTCTGGATTTAATTGAGCTAAATGCCATCTCATTCAAGGGCCAGATAAACACGTTCCCTTGGCTACATTTTAAAGGAGTTGGCAAGACCCAGGCTTTGGTCCTGCAAAAGAGAAAAGGAGAAGAAAAGCTGAGGTGAGTCCATCCAATGTCCTTTGTATCTTTTCTGATAGTCCTTTACTTGACTCGATTTACATTTTCAACTGGTTTTCCCCAGTCAGGAGCAGCAGCTTACTTTGGAAACTAGAATATCTGGAAAAATATTCGGATGAAACTATACAATTAATTGAACAATAAATCCCACTGGGTACAGACCCAGTACTGATATTCGCTGGTACATGAGTAGACTTAGCAGGAGCTGCTTTGGTTGAAAACAAAAAGTTTCTCTTCCCCAGGTCTCATATGCTAATTTGGACTTTGTATTTCTAAGGTTCTTTTTTACTGAATTCTTCACATTACCTAAATGAAATCTCGGCTTTGGCTAGACTACTCTCATTAGTATTTTCCAAACATGCCTGTTCCCTTCACGTCCTTTGTCCCATCCCGTCATCATGCCTGGTGTGAAGGGGGCCTTTTGGCAAGTAATGCTTTGGAGTTACGCTTACGAGAGGTGATCCCGTCTGCAGGAGAGGCTAAGATTTTTTTTCTCTGCTGTTATACAGGTGCTCCTCTCTGAAGAATGTGAAGAATCCATAGCAAATGACATAAAAAAACATTGTTCAGTGGGACTTGCTAGCTCGCTTACAGGGAGGAGAACGGGATGAAGTTACTGACCCAAAGTTAGAAGGTAGGGAAGGAAGGTTGCAGAGGAGTTGTGGGGGAGAGATTCCTGGGAGCAAGCCAGGAAAATTGGCACTGATGGGAAGGTTCCTGATAAAGCAATAAAGTTACATGCCCATCAAGTGTATTTATAATTAGCTGACTCAGCAGGACTGAGTTATTTCTTATGATTGACAGATCTTCTGAGACATTTTGTGGCAGGGTTATACATATTTCTCTTATTTTTTATTTGAGAGGGAGAGAGAGAGAGAGCACACACAAGCAGAGAGAACAGCAGGCAGAGGGAGGAGCAGGCTTCCCACTGAGCGAGGAGCCTATGGTGGGACTCAATTCTCGGACCCTGGGATCATGACCTGAGCCAAGGCAGATAAACCAACTGAGCCCCCAGACGTCTTGGGTTATACATATTTCTGAGTTCTACCTCAGCATGCTTGCTCCAAACACCATCCTTCTCTATTCTTTTATTTGCCTCCATATCTAATGACGATACCAGTGATGATAATAATATCGATGATCCTAGCCCTAAATATAATTTAGTGAGTGAAGGAAATACTATTAGCTTCTTTTTAGGGATGATGAAACTCAGGTTTAAGGAAGCTCAATAATGAGCCCAGCTTCCTATTCCTGGAAATGGCAAAATTTGAACTCTGTGAGTTTCATCTTGGGCTTTTTTGCTGAGTCACACGAGGGGATAGACTGGTGGGTAAGCATTCGGGCTCTGCAGCCAGGCTGTGTGGGTGCGAATCCCAGCTTAGCCATCTCCCCGCTGAGTGCATGGGAGAGGCATTGAAAGACTGTGCCTGTGTCCTCCATTGTAGGGTGGGGATAAGAATAGGACACACTTCATTGATTGGTGGTGAAGCTTGAATGTGCTGGCGTGTGAGAGCTCCCTCATACCCACTAAATGCTCAACAGGTGTTAGTTCTTGCTATGCCCACTGCACTGTCAGCTCTCCCTTCTTTGGCCTCTTACGTTATCGATACTCAGTACTCAGTACCTGACACTTGGTACTCCTCGGTACTCGGTACTCCCCAGTACTTGATACTCAGTACTCGCTAGTAGATCCTTCTCAGTTTTACATATAAACATTTAGCATGGTTTCTTGCACCGGCCGAATAAAGGTCACCTGACCCGTACTGCAAAGCAGCCAACATACTATTTAGGAACATAGACTCTGGAGCCTGACTAATCTGGGTTCAGACCCCAGACCTGCTGCTTACGAGCTGTGTGCTCTTGAGCGAGTGACTTAAGCACTCTGCGTCCCAGCTTCCTCATCCAAAAATTAAGGGATAATCTGTATTTCCCACCTCGGAAGTTCACAGTGATGACTGGAGAAGTTACCATATGTGAAGTGCTTAGAACGACACCAGATTCATCAAGAGCACTATGGAAAGCACTTGCTATTACTGTCATTTTCTTTTTAAGGTGTCTGTCTTACCTCTCAAAATAGATTGTAGGCTTTTTAGAACAAATGGCCTTCAACTTTCAGTGGCTAACGCAGCTACTGTTCGTTTTCATCTCCATTCATGCACATTTCAGCATGGCCGTTCCACTCCAGAAGCATGGGCTTTCCTGTGTGTTTTTCTTCCAAAGGACCATGGTTCCTGACTTCATGGGGACCCTGGCTCCTTTAGTTTTCTGAAATCACCATCCTTAGCACATGGCCTGCCAGAAGGGTCAGGCCTGGACACATGCATTTCGCTTGCATTTCATTGGCCAGAACTCATGACCCACCTACAAGCAGGGAGCTTGGGAAATACAGGCGCTTCCTGTGCATCCTGGGGGACAGAGTGTCATAGTTTGCTTAATACAGAGTCTGATCTCTGCCCCACCAGGGACAAGATGGTTCCCCAAAGGAAAAGCAGCCTGGTAAAAGCAGAAGAGGATGGAAAATGCTATTGATGTCACTACCTTCAGATTATTTAAAAATTATTCGCAAGGCCCAAGTGCCTCTCCACAATGTGATACTCCTATCGCTTGCATTTAAAGGAAAATGGAAAAGTGATTCCAAAGCGTTGCAGTTCTCGGTGCCAGATGGCATGGATCCCAGCTGCATCTCAGAGCTCTCTTGGTTATGGCCTCAGCTCTTGATATAATTGTCCTCAGTGCTGCATCCATAAAGCCCCTGCACCGGGGGCTCACTGGTCAGAGAGAAGAGGGCAGTGTGGTGTGTCTTTCACTCCCCTCCAGGGCGTTTTGTGGAGAGGTGGGCTTCTACCAGACCCAGGTGCCGGGGGGCATGCCCACTACAACAGCAAAGGGACTGGATGACGTTTCGTTCTGGAGAAGGAGGCAGACTTGTAAACAAACAACTCAGATTAGTGTTGTAATGGAACTATAAGCCACAAGATACACAAGCAGGAGATTGTACTAATTGAGGGAATGGGAAAGATTTCACAAAGAATTAATGAGTCTTAAACCATGACAATGGAACAAAGACAAAAATGGGGAAGTCTGGTCCTGCAGAGCTGGGACCCACCCCACCCCCCGCCCATTGTATTTATACCTCAGGCCCAGTTCATCTCCAGGGATACTAATCTGATGCTTGAACTTGAGCTTTAATGGAACCGTGTTAGGACCAAGGTGACCAGATGTCCTGTTACTCTGGTCCTTCAGTGAAATATTCGTCGGTTCTTAGTAATTTGCAATTCGTCGGTTCAAAGTAGTTTGCAAACCTGACACTTATCGAAACGCTATAATTTTCACAAAGGATGACTCCGTTGGAATTATTCATGCCCTTCCCGTTTCTCATTCCCACTTCTTCATCTTTTCCACACCCTACCCTGCAGCTCAGCCTCCACTCATTCCAGAAAGGCATCCTGTCCTTCTGGACCTTACTTAGAAGAACGGTCCTTCACCTGATTGCCTTTAAATGCTTAACTCCCCTTTCACAGTGGGTCCTGGCTGCCCTCACCATGCTCTTTTCCTCCTGCATGACAGGCTTAAGACACAACGGTCTCAGTTGACAAAGTATTTGTGGAGGGATTTGGAATGAAGCCTATTAAGAACTCCGTTCCGGCAAGTTGCACAGTTTGCCCATTAGATGGCAGCAGTGTACCAGCTCTGCCAGAGGGAGCTTGGAACCCTTGAAACAGAACCCAGTGCAGCACCGGACAGGACCCAGCCCCTTCCTAAACAACACCCAGCCCACTATATACGGAGATGGGCTGTGTTCTGTCTAGGAGGAGACCAGCGAATGACTCTCAGTTTGGGGAGTTATGTGTTAATACAAGGTGGCATGGAGAATTAACAAGAGTCGCTAAAAAAGCTGGATTACTAGGGGCCAAAGTCTCAAGTCCTCCCATTAATAAGGTGCTGTTTCTTTTGGGGGTGGCTTGTTTTCAGCAGTGTTGTCAGCTAGCCAGCCAGACACTATGAGAGTTGGGCTCTTCGTTTCCTCTTGCAGCCTGTTTTGGTGTTTCACGTTGATGTCCTGTAGTCAGTCATTCTCTCTCTCTCAACTCTGTCCCTGTCCGTACACATAAAGTTACCAGTGACCGGTCACCCTGGCTACCACACTTCATTTCATTCCTGCTTGCTCCCAGTTCCTGCGCCCACGCCCAGATTTGGCTTCCTTATTATGCCTGATGTACAGGAATATGGATCTACACGTTGTCCTTTAGGATACCCTAAAAAGCATGGTCTTTCCACTCTAAAGTCATGTGTTGGAGAAATGTTCTCTTTACGTTGTATTTTAAGTGAGTCAAGGTGTTATAAATAGGATAGGCAATACATTAGTTGCTTATATACCGTCGATGCAAATTCATCTATCTATGCTAATTAAGGCTCAGCGCTCTAAATGAATGGAACATAGAACAAGTAAGCTTTTTTTTTTTTAGATTTTTTTAAATTTATTTATTAGAGAGCGAGAGACTGAGAATGAGAGGGGAGAAGGTCAGAGGGAGAAGCAGACTTCCCGCAGAGCCGGGAGTCCGATATGGGACTCGATCCCGGGACTCCGGGACCATGACCTGAGCTAAAGGCAGTTTCTCAACCAACCGAGCCACCCAGGCGCCCACAAGTAAGCATTTTAAAATAACTATTTAAAAGCACAAGAAAGGCATGTTAAGTGTAAGAAAAGTATCTAAAAAGCATAAAGCACGAAGAAGGCAATACATTTTGCTCTGTACATTCATGTACTCCACCCTCCAACCCCTGGGGGAAAAACTTGATATCAGTCTGTATATACCGCACAGAAATATTTTTTAGTAATGTCATTTTTTAAAGATTTAATTATTTATTTGTCAGATAGAGAGAGAGAGAGAGAGCACAAGCAGGAGGAGGAGCAGAGGGAGAGGGAGAAGCAGGCTCCCCGCTGACCAAGGAGCCCAACGTGGGGCTCGATCCAAGGACCCCGGGATCATGACCTGAGCCAAAGGCAGACGCTTCACCAACTGAGCCACCTAGGCGTCCCCAGTAATGTCATTTTTTTTTTTAAGGAGCATTTTATTTTTAAGATTTTATTTATTTATTTGACAGAGAGAAACACAGTGAGAGAGGGAACACAAGCAAGGGCAGAGGGAGAGGGAGAAGCAGGCTTCCTGTTGAGCAGGGAGCCGGATGCCAGGCTTGAAGGTAGGAACCTGGGATCATGACCTGAGCCAAAGGCAGATGCTTAATGACTGAGCCGCCCAGGCACCCCCCTAGTAATGTCATTTTTAATGGTCAGTGAGTACTCCATTCTGAAAAAGTACAATGTTTTTGACCAATCCAGTGTTCTTATTGTTGGTTTTCATTTTTTTCTGTTATAACTCATTCTTTAACGAATACACTTAAAGATAGATCTTCTTATTCATTCATGATTTTAGCCTTAGTACAAATTGCTAGGAGCCAAAATTCTTTAGTCAAAAGGTATGCCCGTTTTAAGACTGTGATATGCATTGTCAAAATGGCCATCAGAAAGTGTTTACCTGAGTTCCCTCACATCCTCACTAACACTGAATATACTAACTTTAAATATAGTGTTTGCCAATCAGATAGGCAAGAGAATTCTATTTTTGTGCTATTTATAGTTCTTTGATTACTGTTTATTATATTTATTTTTATTTATTTCACTTTTTTATATTTATATTTATTATTTATATTGTGTTTATTCTTCATGAATTGCATATTCATGTCATTTGTCCATTTAAAATTTATAATGCTTATTTCCATTGACCTGTATAAAGTCTTTGTATACAGATATTTACCCTTTCTCTGTAATGTATTTAATGTATTTGCAAATATCTCCATAAATCATCCTTTGCTTTTTAAAAAAAGATTTATTACTTATTTGTTGTTTATTTATTTATTTTAGAGAGAGAGAGAGAGAGAGAGACAGTGAGAGAGTGTGCGTGTGAGCGGGGGGTAGGGGCAGAGGGAGAGAGAGAACCCCGCTGAGTGCGGAGCCTGATGTGGGGCTCAATCCCAGGACCCTGAGATCATGACCTGGGCCGGAACCAAGAGTTGGCCGCTTAATGGACTGAGACACCCAGGTGCCCTGTTCATCATTTGCTTTTTAAAAATATTTAAAAGAGGGGCACCTGGGTGGCTCAGTGGGTTAAAGCCTCTGCCTTTGGCTCAGGTCATGATCTCAGGGTCCTGGGATCGAGCCCCACATTGGGCTCTCTGCTTAGCAGAGAGCCTGCTTCCTCCTCTCTCTCTGCCTACTTGTGATCTCTCTCTCTGTGTCGAATAAATAAATAAAATCTTAAAAAAAAAAAGGCCAGAAAAGGCATACTAAAAATATTTAAAAGATCTGCTAGTTCTTTAACAGCTACATTGAGGTATAATTGAAATAGACTAAACTATGCAAATTTAAGGTGAATAATCTGATGTTTGGGCACCTGTATATTTGTATGACATCATCACCAGAGTAAAGATAACGAGCATATGCCCCTATGTTGTCATTGTGCCCACGTAATTCCTCCCTACCTTCCATCTCTATGCCCAGGAAGCCCCTGATCTCCTTTCTGTCACTAGCAGCTAACTTGTATTTTCTAGAATTTCATATAAATAGAATCTTATAGTATGTATGATCCATTTTTCCCAGCTTCTTTCTCTTAGTATAATTATTTATAAATTCATCCATGTTGTTGCATCTATCAGTAGTTCATTCCTTTGCATGGCTGGACAATGTTACCTTGCATAGATAAGTTGTTTATCCATTTACTTGTTGATAGTCATTTGGATTGTTTCCATTTTTTTGCTACTACAGTAAAAGCTGCCATGAACTTTCAGGTACAGTTTTTGTATGGACATCTGCTTTTGTATGTAAAAACCTAGGAATTGTTTTTAGATCATATGGCATGTTTCACTTAAAAAAAAGTTGCTGGGGCATCTGGGTGGCTCAGTGGGTTAACGTCTCTGCCTTCAGCTCAGGTCCTGATCTCAGAGTTCTGGGATCAAGACCTGCATCAGGCTTTCCGCTCAGCGGGGAGCCTGCTTCCCCCTCTATCTGCCTGCCTCTCTGCCTACTTGTGATCTCTCTCTCTGTCAAGTAAATAAATAAAATCTTTAAAAAAAAATTGCCAAACTATTTCTCGAAGAGTTTGTACCACTTTACATTTCCACCAGCAGGTATGAGGGTTCTAGTTGCTTCTTCCCCTAACCAACATGTGATGTGAACAGTCTTTTTAATATTTAAATTGTATTTCCTCAATGGTGCATAATGTCAAACACCTTTTCATATACTTATTTGCCATCTGTATATCTTTTTTGGCACTGAATATTATAAATTTTTGAGAGTTTAAAAATATTCTGGATTCACATTTCTATCAGATATATATCTTGCAAATAGTTTCTCTGGTCTGTGAGATGATCTTTTCATTCTCCACTGAAATGCCTTCATACTACTATTAAAAAGCAGATGTTCATATACATGTGGGTCTATTTCTGGACTTCTTATTCTGTGTCAATGACCTATTTGTGTATCTTGACACCAGTATTTCACTGTCTTGATAATAAGTCTTAGAATCAGTTAGTGTTATTCCCCAAAATTTGTTCTCTTTTCTCAAACTTGTTTTTTTTATTTTAAAAAATATTTTATTTTATTAAAATATAATGTATTATTTGCTTCAGGGGTACAGGTCTGTGAATCATCAGTCTTATTCGATTCACAGCACTCACCATAGCACATACCCTCCCCAATGTCCATAATCCAGCCACCCTATCCCTTCCCCACTCCCATCCCCTAGCAACCCTCAGTTTGTTTCCTGAGATTAAGAGTCTCTTATGGTTTGTTTCCCTCCTCGGTCTCATCTTGTTTCATTTTCAAATTTATTTTGGCTATTCTAGGTCCCCTAAGTTTCCATATGAATTTTAGAATGAATTTGTCAATTTTTACAGAAAAATGAATTTTAGAATGAGTTTGTCAAATTTTTACAATTTGGGATGGTGTGGTAGATGAATTTGGGAGAGAATGGAAATTTTTACAACATTGAATTTTGTAACCCATAAGCATAGTATATCTTTCTACTTTTTAAGGCTTTTATAAAATTACTTTCAGCATGTAAACTTTTATTTTAAATCTATTTTCACTTTGAATAGTTTTGGAGTTACAGAAAACTTGTGAAGATAGTACAGAGATTTCCATGCCCCCCATACCCAGTTTCTCCTATCTTTAACATCTTAGGTAAGGATGGTACATTTGTTACATTTAATGAACAAATATTGATACATTATTAATAACTAAAATCTATTTCCTTAGTTTTTACCTAATATGCCTTTTATGATGTGGGATCCCCTCCAGCGAGATAAGTTGTCTTGTCTCCTTAGGCTCCTCTTGGCTGCAACAGTTTCTCAGACTTTCCTTGTTTTTGATGATCTTGATAGTTTTGAAGACTATTGGTTAGGTGCTTTGAAGAATGTCCCTCAGTAGGGATTTGTGTGATGTTTTTCTCACAATTAGACGGGGGTTATTGGTTTGCGGAGGGTGACCATAGAGGTAAAGTGTCATTCCCATTCCATATGTCTCATCATATCACATCTTAGTGTATACTATCAACATGATTCATCACTGTTGATGTGAATCTTGATCACTGGGCTGAGGCAGAGTTTTTCCAGGTTTTTATTCTGTGAAGTTACTATTTTTTCCTTCTTTACATATTTTTCTCTTTGGAAAGAGGTCACCATGCACATCTTGCACTAAGGAGTGGGGAGTTATGTGCCACTTCTTTGAGGGTAGAGTATATAGGTTTTTAATGTACAGATCTTTCATTTAAAAAAAATTAAAAGATTTTATTTATTTATTTGACACAGAGAGAGAGAGAGAGAGAGAGTGCATAAGCGTCAGGAGCAGCAGGAGAAGAAGAAGCAGGATCATGCCCTCAGCCAAAGACACATACTTAACCAACTAAGCCACCTAGATGCCCCCAGATCTTCTGATCTTTATAATTTCCTTTGTTCTATTTACTTTGAGTTTAATTTGGTCTTCTTTTTCTAGTTTCCTAAAGTGTATCTGAAACATTTCTTCTTTTCTAATATAGGCATTTAGTGCTGTAAATTTTATTTTGGTTACTGTTTTACTTTCTTTTATACATCAGTTATTGAGAAATATGGTATTTAGTTTCTAAATATTAGAGCTTGTGCAGAGATCTTTCTGTTATGGATTTCTATTTTAATTTCATCATAATTAAAGAGCATATTTTGTATGACTTAAATAACTTTACATTTATTGAGAATCGTTTTATGGACCTAAATATGGTCCGTTTTGAAAAATATGCCAAGTGCACTTGAGAAGAATGAGCTTTCTGCTGTTGGTAGATGGAATATTCCAAAAATGCCAGTAGGTCAAATTGGATGATAGTGCCATTGAAATCCTGTAATGTTCACATTGATTATCTGTCTACTTCTTATATCGATCCATACCGATATGGTTTAGTTGAGAATAATTTATCCTGAAGTTTTAGAACAATGTCAAAGTGGAGTCAGCAGCATTCCATTTTGTCTTCCACATTACTAAGGAGCCCATCACTACAACATTTTCCAAAGTAAATTTCTGTAAAATAGGAGTCTGGTGACATACCTTGTGGAAGCAATATCCTATAGGGTCAAATGGGTATGAAACATATGGACAGTTAAAATACATATAAACACATAAACATCAGTTTAATTTGGTTAATTAATCATTTCTCAAATTTACTTGTTCAAAGCACAATTTACATATTTACTAATAAAATCCATCAGAATTAAAATTATTTGGGACATATTTTGAGATATACCAAGTAAATATGGCTTTGGTTGTTGTGTTACTATAGATATTATTTATCATGTTAAGAACATATTTTTAAAATCCTGTTTTGGCATTTTTTTTTTAGAAAAACAGATACAAAACTTATCCAATCTTATTGGGATAATTATACTTAAAAAATCTATGAAAGTGATAAATTAATAAAGATGATATCAATTTGTTAGAACTTTATTTGGATCAATATTTATTATTAAGAATGATCTAATTTTTGTGCATATTCAGTTTTTTCAGATTTTGGCTTTAGGGCTATGGTATCTTCTTAAATTAATTTGGATTGTTTCCATTCCTTTCTGTGCTGCAAAGTAGTTTACATAGCACAAGAATTGTCCATTGTTTGAAAGTTTGGAAAGACTGGCCCATAAAACATTGTGAGCCTGGAGCCATAACTAGATTATAAATGTGAACAATTAAGGGAATGTGGTTTGTTTTGTATGTAAAGGTGGGGGGGGCGGAGAGTTCATTGCTTGACATTGAGGAGGTCTGCTTAGAGTAATAGAGCCTTTTGACACTGAATATAAGTAAAACATCGGCTCCCTCTATGTTTTCTTTACTTGTAATGTCTTTTGGTATACATGTAATGGTTTTATATAATGTAATGGTTTTAAATTTTTTTTTTACTTATTTTTATTTTAAACTTAGAGTTTGTCTTTATCAGGTCGATACATGCAGGATTGATCAGCCGTGGCTTTCTGTACTTTGACCAGGATAGAAGCTTCTGGCTTTATCTTGACCAACAGCAGAAGCAGCTGTGGTGGTTAGACCCCTTTTAGCAGTGGATATAACTTGCTACTGCTACAAAGTGAGCTAACCTGAGGGAGGGGGCTCTGGACAGAGCAAGGGCTCACTGCCCTGGAGAGAGCAAGCCTAGCACAGGCCATGGTGCCTACAATCCTGACCGGAAGCACCCGGTTCTCGATGTCAGGGTATGCACATGGTCGTCGCCCAACATCAAGTCTTTTCTTCATGGGCACATCACTTGCTGTCGCCTGTTTCTCAGGGTCTGCTCTATCTGATAACCGAAACATGAGCCTGTAGTCTTTGGAGTGCGATTAGCTCCTGGCATCAGAATCAGGGCTGTGACTTAACCTCTTATCATGATTTCTACTTCTTTTCTCTTTTTTGCTTCTCTTCTTTTTTTCTTTTTCTTCCTTTCTTTTTGCTTTTGAATATTTTTGCCGTATTTAAGTGTACACCTCAGTGGCATTAAATACGTTCACACTGTTGCACAGTCATCACCCCCATCCACCTCCAGAACTTTCCCTATCTTCCCAAACTGAAACTCTGTACCCATGAAGCAACGACTCCCCACTCTCCTTCCCCCAACCCTCTATTTCATGTCTATACTAATCCCAGTACTGTGGGCACCTCACATAAGTAGAATCCTATAGTATCTGTCCTATTGTGACTGCATAATGTCTTCAAGATTCACTGTAGCATGTGTTAGAGTTTCCTTTCTTTTTAAGGTTCAGTATTAGTCGTTGTGTGTATTTAAACAGAGAAGCAGAGGGCGCCTGGGTGGCTCAGTTGGTTAGGCGACTGCCTTCGGCTCGGGTCGTGATCCCGGAGTCCCGGGATCGAGTCCCATATCGGACTCCCGGCTCTGTGGGAGGTCTGCTTCTCCCTCTGACCTTCTCCCCTCTCATTCTCAGTCTCTCTCTCTAATAAATAAATAAAAAATCTTAAAAAAAAAAACAAACCACAAAACAGAGAAGCAGAATCTGACAGTCAGTAGAGCTGAGCCACAATAATGAGGCACACGAGGAAAGGTTCAGTGCATTCCTGCTCCGGGTGCTCCCAGAGTTTGTCTTTCCTAAAGTTTGGCTCTTTAATTCTTACTAATTCTTACTGATTCAGTGTTTCCCAATACAGTTCTTTCCCACCCCTTTTAAGGAGCTAACCAAAATCTGTTGTTCATAACAGAAGAGCATTGACTACTATGGCCCGGGATCCAATACTGAGACTGATCATCATGGAAACCGTTGTTTCTTCATGGCTGAGAGTTTCAGTCCAGATTCATAGAGATGATTCACACCTGAAGCGGCTCTGTAAATTGAATCCATGGCTCAATAAACAAGGGCTTTAAATAAGCATGAGAGAGTGTGCTGCCATAAGAAATTACTCATGAAAAATCTCTTGAGATGTGATGATCTATTTAGCCTATGATGGGTGAACACTAAAAATTCAGAAATAACATAAAAACACTCAGATCCTACCACTTAAGATCTTTTAAAGCGTTCTTCCTCTTTGAAAGAATTCTGAGAATCAGAAAAATTGAGCAAAAGGATTTCAAAAAGGTGTAACTAGAGAAGAAAGGCTCAGAAGAGAAAAGAAGCCAACAGAAGACACTGAATCACACTGGGTGTGTTGGGTTTATTGAATAGGCTGAACTCCATGGGGTCCAAACAGGAAGCAACTTGTATCTCTCCCAGCACTGCCTTCCCACCAGCTCCGCCATGTGCTTCTTACTCTTTGACAGTGTCTCCGGCAGAACCTGTGGCATTTGAATTGCTTTCAGTAATAAAAACAAGTCCCATCTGGCAGTTGCAACCTAGTTTCACCATGAGAAGGACCAACCCCAAACACCACATCCTGCTTTTTTACCCTTCGTCCCAATTCCAGGCTGATCTGCCGCTGGGGACCAGAGTAGTGTGCTCGGGCTTCTATAGCAAAGTCCTACACACTGCATGGCTTAACAACAGAAATTTGTCTTCTCAAATTTCTGGAGGCTATGGGGCTTGAGATCAAGGTGTCAAGTTTTCTCTCGGGCTTCTCTCCTTGGCTTGCAGATGGCCGTCCTTTCCCTGGGTTCTTCTGTCTGGTCTTTTGGTCTGAACACGTCCGTCTTAATCTCCTCTTAGAATGACACCGCTTGTGTTGGATTTGGGCCCATTAATCACTTTACCTTTTAACTTAATGACCTCTTTTTTTAGTTAAAGATTTTATTTATATGTTTGACAGAGAGAAAGAGATCACAAGTAGGCAGAGAGGCAGGCAGAGAGAGAGGGGGAAGCAGGCTCCCCACGGAGCAGAGAGCCCCATGCAGGACTTGATCCCAGGACCCTGAGATCATGACCTGAGCCGAAGACAGAGGCTCAACCCACTGAGTCACCCAGGCGCCCCTTAATGACCTCTTTAAAGGCTCTGTCTCCAAATACAGTCATGTTCTGAGGTGCTGGGTGTTGGAACTTCAACATACGAATTCTGAGGGGAAACAATTCATAACAGGTTAAGCCCCAAATAGGACCCATGGGGGGAAGGAGCATAATCACATTTTTCTTCCTTCCCCATTTCCTTATGTCTCTGTTGTTTTCAGGATCACGGGCGGGGGGTGGGGTGGGGAAGGAAGGTTTGAGGAAAGGAATTTAAAAAGGTATTTTAAAATTTGATTGCTATAGCTTGCTCTTCGCTGACCCTGGCTTGCGATAGTGGCATGCTTTGCCAGTGGCAGGCATTGCAGTTCTGGCTCTTTGGTGGGGCTCAGGTGGGGCTTGTTCAAGGGCTGTGAACTGCGGCACGGCATTGAGCTATGGAGGAAACTCAGTTTCCTGTTAAAGGCTGTACACTTGGTATTTGATCTTATATTTGCATTAAGTCTCTTTCTTCATTCTAAAAGTGTGTGCACAGAGGGCACATGGGGACGTCCAGTACCTTGCCCAAATGTACTAAGGAAGAAAACTGCTAATGGAAGTAGGCTTTACCAGACACACAGCCATCAGGCCAATGTTCCCACGAGTCTGGACCAGCCTCCCTGCCTTGAACCTTTCACTCAGAAGAACACTTCATGCAATAGCGCTCAGGCCTGTGACTGGTGATCGCTTCCCTACCTCCCAAGTGCCAGACAGGTTCTCAGACAGCCTGGTGTTTTCTGCCTGCAACCGTATCTCCCTTTGCCTTGTCTACACCCCAGCCTCTGAACCTGTGTAACCTGAATGTCCCACATCCCACCGGACTGCAGATGTGAAAGAGGTCACTTTAAAAATGCCACCCAGCTCTTGCTAACTTCCTGTCTCCCACATGCTGATGTGAAATTTCAGCTTCCTCAGACTCTCCCCTCATTATTTTGGGATTCCCCAGTGTTTCCCCATGTCCTTAGGAATTGGTCTGCCTCTCTGTCTCTGGCAGAGATCTAGGGCCTGATCTTGAGACCTGCCTGTTTCTGCTGATGTCCCTGGCTGCCATCTCCATGCTGCCTGGCGTCAAAGCCACCTAGTGCTGGGCGGGGGGGTGGGGGGAGCATGCTGAAGATACGGCTGGAGGAATGATCTTTTTCCCAATTTGATCACACTTAGGGTAGTGGACATTCATCAATAGAAATGATTCTCCATCTCGGCTGCTTATTGGAAATGCCTGGGAAACTTTATAAATACTGATGCCTGGGTCCCAGGACCAGCATTCAGATCTCATTGGTGCAAGGTAAAGCCCAGCTCTTGGGGGTTTTAAAGGCTCCCCAGATTCTAACATGGTCAAGGTTGAGAACTACCATCTGTTACTTGAAGCATGGTCTGCAGACCTGCAGCACAGGTGGTCCCTAGAAGTGTATAGGAATGCAGAATCACAGGCCCCACCCTGACCCACTGAACAGAATCTGTGTGCTAACAAACTCCCAGGATTTGTACACACAAGAAACTTTGAGAAGCGCTGGCTTCAACCACACGCCAAATTATGAATGAGCTCACGGTGATCAGATGAGCTCTGCTGCAGTAGCACACGCGTCCTCTGAACTTTGATGTGCTTATATGTGCCCTGCTGAGTGGAAGGCATCACCTGGGTCTCTCCCAGCAGGAAGCACGACCGCTCAGAGCTCAGAGGCATTCCTGAGGATTCTTTGGCTCCCCTGACCCTGCAAACTTCCGGACTTAAAGGCTGAAATGTTTCCCCACCCCCAATTCATATATTGAAGTCCTAACCCCTAGTACCTTAGAATATGACTGTTTTTGGAGACAGGGTTTTTAAAGAGACGATTAAGTTAAAATGAGATCAGTATCCATTCATCTAATATGATTATGTCCTTGGAAAGTGAGAGAGAGACACACACAGATGTCCGCACAGAAGAAAGACCATGTGAGGACATGGTGAGAAGGTGGCCACCTACAAGCCAAGGAGGGAGACCTGGGCAGGAACCAAACCTGCTGACACCTTGATCCTAGACTTTCGGCCTCCAGGGCGGTGAGAAAAGAAATGGCTCTTGTTTAATCTGCACGGTCTGTGGTACTTTGTGATGGCAGCCCGAGCAACGTAAACCAGGACTCTTCAGAGATTGGCAGACTCCCTCTGGTTGCCAAGCGGTCTTTTCATCTCCCTTACACCCTACAGCTAGCGCGAGTGGGTTGTGTATTCCTCTCATGCTCCTAGGGATTGAAGCACTTGCATGCAATCCAACAAACTGGATCCCTGCAGATTTGCTCCAGCAGCCACCTGAGCCTCACTGCTTTCTGTTCACAGGGACTTGTAAGAAAACAGCTACTGACTCTTCTGACTTTGCCCCAGGATGGATCAAAGTCAGCCCATGGGACTAGGTGGGAAGAGATTTAATGCTATCTCCTCTTTTGTCCCTACCTCTCCCCAGGATGCCCATTCACAAAAACATCCCTATTCCTCTAGCCAGTTGGGAAAAATAAGAGCACAGCATGCGTGTCAGATGCTGTCCGTTGGCAGTCAGCTCTATGACGGCCTTTCTGTGTTCTCCTCTATTTTGCAGGGGCCAGAAGTCTGAAAACTGCATTTCTCAGAATCCCCTGCTAGCTGTTTCTCAGGTACGGCCCATCAGCAGGGGACAGGAGTGGGAAACAGGAGGCCTGAGACAAAAGCTCCTCCCTGGGTCCGGCCCTGGGCACAGCCCCAGTAGCAGGTGATGGCGGGGCCCAACAGCATCACTGCAGCCACAGCAGCGACAGAGTTCCAGAAACCACAGTGGCAGCAAGTGTGGCTCCAGCCCAGGTAGCAGAGTCCTGACCTCTGGGTAATCCCCAACCTCATCCTATTTCACTTCTCCAGTTCTGCCAACATGTTTGCAACTCATTCACAGCCTGTCAACCCATTTTACTCTATGCTGAGTGGTTTATATTTTCCTGTCTCGATCTTGACTGAGACAATATGCAAATTAGCTGATGTAAATAGGTCCTGATGAGGGTGCACGGGGTGTGGGTGTAGCGGTGAGGGGTCGCTGGCTTCCCAAGCCGATCTCTGTTCTACCCACTCTGACCATTGTAGCCACTGTGGCTTTTTATGGCCCAAGTGTGACCCTTGTCACCACCAACCACTCAAGTTGGTTCTTTGTGTTTTGAATTTGACCCCTAGTAACTGACCTTGACTCCACCCCTCAGCACCATGCTTTGCTCCTGGAAAGCTTGGCTGCTACCTCTTAGATGCTAGCTCTTGGTTACCTCTTGTTTCAGCCTTCTTGTACCCCAGACATGCAGCATCTGGTGCTCGTACTCTGAGTCCTCCAAGCCAGGCTCCATGCATAGTCTGCCCCATTTCCCTCCCTGGAAGCAGGCAAAGTTTATTTTAAAATTCTGGGTGTATTAGCCTGGGTTCAACCAGAGAAGTAGTACCCATAGTAAACAGGATCAAAATAATCAAAGGGATAGAGGATCAAGGGATTGTTACAGGAATGTGGTCCCACACAATTGGGGAAGCTGGTTAAGCAGTCTCTGTAAGTCTGTTTTCTCCACGTCTGATGCTGGAATTTCAAGTCCACAGGACAGGGATTCAGGAAGGGAATATGGATGTCACGGGCAGGCTAGAAGCCAGGGCTTGGACTGGAACCCCGGAGGATGGGCTGAAACCATGTCAGTTCCTGTTGCCTCTGACCTTGTGGTGTGTCTGCTAAAGCTGAGTTGAGGAGATGGAGCTGGGAATATAGTGAGGCAAACACACTTAAATCTCCCAAGGTAGAGAATCAGAAGAGAGCTGCATAGAAAGAGCTCTGATGATCTGCAGACGGTCTGCCTTGAGTTGTCAGGTGAGTATGATCAGTGTATGCACATAAGGAAATCCCCCAAGCCTAGAAAAACCACCTAAAAGGATTACAAGGAGCAATAACTCAACTCACATATGGTCAGGAATAGTTTCTATTCCCACAAACAGGGTAAAAAACCCCTCATAATTCACAGGGAAACCAACATAATACCCAGAAATGTTAGGTTTATCTCAGTATTGGGGCAGAATCAGCCTTAGACTAATACTGTCTGGTCCTACCTAACAAAACATAAATAAAAGACGTGAAAGGATCAAACTATTTCCAAGTAATTTAACTGCATTCCAGAACAAAGCTCAAGAATATTTGCAGGCATTACAAAATATCTAGTACAAATCAAGGTAATACAATGTCTGGCATCCAAAACAAAACAAAACAAAACAAAACAAAAAACCCTACAACCATCAGGCATGCAAAGAAGCAGGAAAATATGACCCATTATGAGGAGAAAAATCAGTCAATAGAAACAGATACAGAAATGAAACAGATGATAGAATTAGCAGACAAAGACCACTTATTATAGCCAATCTCCAGATGTTTGAGGAAGTAGAGGAAAGATGGGCTGTATTAACTAGACATATGGAAGATTTAAGAAAAAGGACTCAAATCAAAGATCTAGAGATGAAAGTTAGAATGTCTGAGATGAAAAATGCACCGGATGGGATTAACAGAAGACTAGACATTTCAGAAGAAAACATTAGTACATTTGAAGACATAACATTAGAAACTATCTGGAATGAAACTCAGAGCAAAATAAAGAGAAAAATTAAACAGCATCAGTGAGCTGTGAAGCAATTTCAAATAGCCTAATATATGTGTAAATAGAGTTCTCAAAGAAGAAAAGAGGAGGGGGCAGAAAAAAGTATTCAAAGAAATAATAGCTGAAACATTTTCAAGTTTTATGAAAAGGATAACTACACAGATCAGAGAAGCTCAGCAAATTCTAAGCACAATAATGACAAAAGTTATATCACAGCACATCATAATTAAATTGTTTAAAGTCAAAGATAAAGCAAAAATCCTAAAAGCAGCAGAGAAATTTCACTTGTATTTATATTCCCCAAAGAGTTGAAAGCAGAAACTCAAATCGACACTTACACAACTTTGTTTATAGCAGCATTATTAACAAAAGCTAAAAGATAAAAACAACCTAAGTTGTTCCATAGATGAATGGATAGAAAATGTGATATATACATAATATATACATATTATGGAATATTATTCAACCATAAAAAGAAATGAAATTCTGATACACAGTATATCATGGGTGAATTTTCGGGATATTAGTGAATAACAATGACTGAAATAAACTAGACACAAAAACACAAATGTTGTATGATTCCACTTATATGAGGTATCTAAAATAGGCAAATTCATAGATGCAGAAAGCATAGTAGAGGTTACAGGGGGTGTAAGAAAGGGGCAATGGAGAGTTATTGTTTAATGGGTACAGAGTTTCTGTTTGAAATGATGAAAGAGTTCTGGAAGTGGATAGTGGAGATGATTATACAACACTGTGATTGTAAACTTAATGCCACTGAATTGTACAATTAAAAAATGGTTAAAATGGTAAATTTTATGTTATATAAATTTTATCACAATAAAGACAGAGCACTTGGAGAAGGTGAAACTATAGAAACAGGAAAAAATATTGGTCATTGCCAGAGGTTCAGAGGCAGGGAGGGAGGGAGATGAACAGATGGAATATAGAAAATTTTTAGGGTGGTAAAACCATTCTTTATGGTACTGTAATGGTGGATACATGATATTATGCATTTATGAAAACTGATAGAACGGTATAATGCAAAAAATAAACTCTAATGTAAACTAATGACTTTAGTTAATAATGTATCAATATTGGTTCATTAATTGGAACAAATGTGCCATACTAATGTAAGATGTTAGTAATAGAAGAAGCTGCATAGAGAGAGGAGGGAAGGTATAAGGGAACTCTCTATATTTTCCTTTCAATTTTTATCTAAACCCACACTTCTTTAACAAGTAAAGTCTACTGGGGTGCCTGGGTGGCTCAGTTAGTTAATCGGCCCCCTCTTGGTTTTGGCTCAGGTCATGATCTCAGGGTCTTCGGATAGAGTCCTGTGTTGGGCTCAGCGCTCAGCAGGGAGTCTGTTTGAGGATTCTCTCTCTCCCTCTAACCCTTCCCCTCCTCACACACTCTTTCAAATAAATAATCATCTAAAAAATAAAGCCTATTAATAACAATAAAAAATAAAAAAGAACAGTCAGAGAAACATATATGAAGAAACAATTTAAGAATGACAGAAGACTTGTTCTAGGAAACAATGCAACCCAGAGGATAGTGGAGGAAGGTACTACCAGAAAAAACTACCAACTTGGAATTCTTTACCAAGCTCAATATTCTTCAAAAATGAAGATGAAATAAGAACCTTTAGAAATAAATAGAAAAAAACCTGGAAGAATTTATCACCAGCAGACTCACACTGCAAGAAATGTTAAAGGAAATCTTTCAGGCAGAAAGAAAGTGATGGCAGATGAACATCAAGATTACACAAAGTAGATGGAGAACAAAGGAAATGGTACCCATGTGGATAAATATAAATGTATCTGGGTGCTGCCAGTTCCTAAGTTTTGGGGGCATTCTGCAATGTTAATGTTAAATAGCTTTCTTGATGATTTAGTCTTTGTGAGTTCACTAAGTCACTTATGTCTTTATGCCATGATGCCATTTTGATAGACCGTTTGCTTTCCTGATTCCAAATTTTTTTGCATTAGTCACCTCTCCCATTAGGTCAACCATTTCCCCAGAATTGGTGCTTATATCTCATCTGTTGCTGCATATTAGAAACAGACAAAATAGAAGTATAATATTCAAATATTAAAACAGAACATCAGTGATCTGTGGGGCAATTCTTCCTTCACATTCCATGTCCCTTGATTAAAGTAGGTTACCAGTGTGCCCTCGCCTCAGATGTATCCTTGTCAGCTGCTGTAAATCTCCATGTAGGTCCGGAAGGGGTTGATGAACCCATTTTCCATCATAATTCATACATAAATATGAATCACTTATGTATTAAGAATATTCATATTTGTGAAATACTTAGGTATTTGGACAATTTGGACTGAAAATGTGATCATGCAGTTATTATCAAGCAGTAGGAAGTTGTGTGGTGCACTAGAAAGAAGCCCTTCTGGTTCCAGGCTGGTAGGGCTCAGGGGTTCTGGGTCCTAGTTCCAGTTTTCTCAATATTAGCTATCTGTCTTTGGTTAACTGACATCACTTATCTGGATCTTACTTTCTTCATCTATATTTTAATGATGGAGTCGGGTATTGGGAATTTAAACATTTTATTTTTCTTAGAAAACATTTTCTATTTATTCTGTGACAGTGGAGAGAAATCACATTTTTCTCATCCAGTTATAGAAAAAATAAACTCTAAATACTTTGAGGCATTTCATGGAAATGTCCACCATCCCTGTCCAATGAATCTGTTTCTTCCCCCAGCAATTTGTGACATTACACCTGTGATCTGAGATTAGGGAATGGGTATCGGGTACAGTGGTTCAGATGGAAGATTCAGGTATGAATGAAGAATAGGATCAACAAAGAAGACCCTGTATCAAAGGAGGTAAAGAGTTGCCCAGAAAACAAAGGTTAGGTACATGGGGGCCATGACATGGACCAACTGACTGGTAGAGTGAAAGGAACAAGGTTAAGGTTTATAGGAGCAAGGGAGTCACACATCACTACCATAGGACAGTAGCACGGCCTGGTTACACTAGGCCCTTGCAGGGACATGCTGAACTTGCAATGGGGGCAGGAGATACCCACTGAAGTGCTGACACAAAGATCGTGTTAGTTTCAGAGTTAGGAATCTTGGTCATTTTGGGACTGATCAAATCAGGCTGATAAAAAAGGATTTCTGGAGAAGGTAACTTTGAATCAGACACTTGACTTCTCAGCATCTTTTAAGATTAAGAATTGGTATTTATTTAGTGTTCGATACTGTTCTAAGCACTTTGCATGTATTTATCCATTCAATGATCACAACATGACGTGAAATATTTCATGGAGTAGGAAACTGAAGCATGAAGACCTAAAATAATTTGTCTAAGTTTATATAGCTGGAAAGGGGCTTTGCTAGAAGTCAAAGCCAGGCTGTGTCTTCAAATCACACGCCTAGCCACTAGGCCACTCGGTAAAATGAAATAAACTTACCAATCAATTTTGGAAGATAAGACAATGTGCTTAACTTTATTAAAGTTATCAAATAGATTTAATACAGTTTTATACAATTTTTCAGTTTTCCAGAGACCAAGGCAGCATTGTCTTTGTCCACCAGAGGGTGCTTCCTGCACAATTCCCAAGTTCATGGCTCTCCGCCTTTCTCACGGTTCTAATAGGTTGGGTCCCTGCAACTATCTACTGATGACAGGGGCCAGACTTATACAGTTGTCCATCTTTGACAAAATTCAAGGGTGTTCAAAGTGAAGGGCAATCATGGGACGGCTGGGTGGCTCAGTTGGTTAAGCAGCTGCCTTTGGCTCAGGTCATGATCCCAGGGTCCTGGGATCGAGTCCCACATCGGGTTACTTGCTCAGCAGAGAGCCTGCTTCTCCCTCTGTCTCTGCCTGCCACTCTGCCAGCTTGTGCTCTCTCTCTCTCTCTCTGACAAATAAATAAATCAAATCTTTAAAAAAAAAAAAAAAGAACAAAGTGAAGGGCAATCAAACTAAAGGAATTCTGTTCACTGTGTTCTGTTTGTGGCTTTCCTCAAAGAGAGGAAACTGGGCAGAGAAGGGCATGTAAATCTGACTCATGGTGATGATTCTTGTGTCCTGTGAGGGGCATCTCAGAAAGATAGCCTAAGTTGGCTGTCCTGCAGGCACACACCAAACCAGGGTGTTGGGGCATGTGGGGCAGGCCAGGAAGGGGTGTCCCTGCAGGAGGCAAATGTGAGGACATCCTCAGTGCTAAGAGTCAGCACATTGACTGAGACCTCTCAGTTGCTGGTTAATAAAATCAACCCTTAAAACCTCGTGCAGGACCTCAGGTAAGGAAGAAGTTTTCTGCGATAAGCCAAAAAGTGAGAGATTTGTTAGGGCTGCCCTGTTGTGTTGGTAATAGTTGAGGAAGCCACAGATTAACTGTTTTGTTGACTTTTTCTTTGTGTATGTGCGTGTTTGTGACTTTTTTGTCACCAGACGAGTGGTCTGTGAAAAATACGCTACACTAATATTAGGGAAACATGAGAGTGGGAATTTTCTTTTTTTTTTTTTAAAGATTTTATTTATTTATTTATTAGGAAAGAGAGAGAGTGAGAGAGAGCATGAGAAGGGAGAAGGTCAGCGTGAGAAGCAGACTTCCCGCAGAGCTGGGAGTCCAATATGGGACTCCATCCTGGGACTCCGGGATCATGACCTGAGCCGAAGGCAGTTGCTTAACCAACTGAGCCACCCAGGCGCCTGAGAGTGGGAATTTTCAATATTCTAAGCATCACACACACACACACACACACACACACACACACACAAAGAGGATAGCTCAACAAGGACACCTTTTCTGATAATTTTTTATGGCACTGACCACCACTTTATAGGATGGAGTATATCTTATCCAGATGAAATAGGTATTAAGGCATCTTAGAAAAACTTTAAAATCCTAGTGTATACTTCCAAACTCTTGGGGTTGTAAGGGAGCTGAAAAGAGATGTTCTCCCGCCTTTTTTGATGCTTGAGTCACCTCTGTGGCAACACCTTCGAAGGGTTTTCTGACCCATTTTTGAATTTCATGGTGGCATACATAACCTGCAAAGGTATCCCCTTTCATTTTGGATAACTTTGGCCTTCAGAAAATGAAGTCACCTTTCCTTTCTATCCCCTACCCTCTAATTTTTAATAATTGCTGCTAGTATTTACTGAATATTGGGAGCTGGTTATTCTCTTATTTAACCCCTTAAGGTATCTCTACCAGTATATTAGTTTACTAGGATTGCCATAATAAAATACCACAGATTGGGAAGCTTAAAAACAGAAATTTATTTTCTCATAGTTCTAGAGGCTGGAAGTTCAGAATTAAGACCTGACTGGTTCAGTTTTGGCTTCTGATGAGAGTTCTCTTCCTAGCTTTTAGATGGCTATCTTCCTGCCTTGTCCTCACATGGCCTTTCCTCAGTGTGTGTGCTGGTGGGTGGGGAGAGAGCTCTCTCTGCTGTCTCTTCTTATAAGGACACTGATTCTATGGGATCAGGGCCCCACCTTTATGACCTCGTTTAACCTTAATTATTTTTTTAGTGGCCCCATTTCTAAATACAGACGCATTGGAGGTAATGGCTTAAACATACAACTCTGGGTGGTAGACACAAACATTCCATGACAACAGAGTCTGTAACAATGGGGTAAACATTAGGATCCTCATTTTACAGAGAAGGAATCTCTAAGGAACTGATTTGCTTTCTCATGCAATGAATGTTGTGACCAGGATTGAAACCAGATCTGCCTGACTACAAAGCTGCTGTTCTTTCCACTTGTGCCACATGGCCTCATGTTCCTTCTTCTTTTTCTTTCTTTCTTTTTTTTAAAAGATTTATTTATTTATTTATTTTTGCGGGAGGAGGGGTAGAGGAAGAGTGAGAATCCTAAGCATACTCCCCATTGAGTGTGTAGCCCAACACAGGACTCGATCCCATGACCCTGAGATCATGACCTAAGCTGAAATCAAGAGTCAGTCACTCAACTGACTGAGCCACCCATGTATCCCTCATATTCCTTATTCTTGAAATAGAAAGCCATTCCACCTTGGACTTGAGACAACCCATTGCCAATTCCTTGCAGCTCTTACTTTGTCCCGCTGAATTTTCCAGAGTAGGAGACTTGATAGGTGTTTGGGGCCATAGCTGTATCTAGTAACAAAATATGCATTTTTCTGGAGTGGGGTCAAAGAAAGAGGGGTTGTGGTCATGGCAATCAAGGACTCAGTGTGTTAGTTTGCCAGGGCCACCGTAACAAACACCACAGGCTGGGTGGCTTAGACAGCAGATTTATTTTCTCATAGTTCTGGAGAACAGATACCCAATATCTAAGTGCCAACGTTTCCTCTAAGGTCTCTCTCTTTTGGCTTACGGATGGCCGTGTTTTCCCTACATCTTCACATGGCCTTCCCTCTGCGTGGACTCTTCTTATAAGGACGCCAGGCACATTGCATGAGGGCCTGCCCTAACAGTCTTCATTTAACCTTAGTTACCTCTTTAAAGGCCAGAACTAAAAATAAATCACATTCTGAGATCCTGGGAGTTAGGACCTCAAAGGATGAATTTTGGAAGAGATACGATCCAGCCAATAACACTCAGGTGCTGTCCATTTGCCCTCAGAGTCCTGACCAACAGAGCACAGTGATACTTGGAGAGCTGCTCCCAGGAAGCGTCCCACCAGATGCTCAGTCTCCCTCGCAGAATGCTTCCTGAAACACAGCTTATTCCTCTTGGGTGTACCCCAGTTTACTGTGGCTCTCACCCATTTCCAAATGATGGAAGAAGTAAGAGAGAGCAGAACTTTTAATGTGATAAAATATTGTGCTCTTTTTCAACTCTTGGATTGTTTTCTGTTACCAGAACATATTTTTTTCTCCATTAGATAGCATCTCCGTGAGTATTCTATTTGCTTTTTCTCCTAGCACTTCCTTTCTATCCCCTACCATCCGGAAATTACCAGTTAGTTACATAAATTGGTTTCCTTACCTATCATTACTCATAGGAGGAGATTGCCCTGGGCCACAGGGTACACGCTGTCCTCTGAAAAGGGCACGGAGTTACGAAACCAAATTATACCAGGACTTCAGAAATATTTGGAGGAAGATACAGAAGCACCCATGGGTTCGCTACAGCCACGTGGAAAAAACCATCTTCACCTTGCATATTGCTTGTGGTTTTTTAGTTGTATGCTTGTATACTTGAGTCAATATCTATAATGATCTAGGTGGGAACACAGAAGCTAAACTAGTCGTTTTAATGGAGAAAATTTAATATAGAGAATTGGCTAAACAGGAGTTGGAGAACTCACTAAGTACACAGGAGAAACTGAGGTAACACATAAACAGGAGTTGTGGGGAGCAACTCCCACACTTAGGACTGGGGCAAGGGAGGGAAAGGTGTGAGATGATTGGAAAACAGCAGCTTGGGGAGGTCTCTGTGGGGCTGGGACCATTTTTCAGGTAAATGAAGGTATCAGGACCAACCCCCACTCCAATTGGAGGCAGGAAGCCTCAAGAGGAGTCAGTCATGGCATCCAACTCTGGGTGATATTTATTACTTCTCCAATTCAGTTAGACTCCCCCTGGAATATTCTATAACCTGAATAAATTGTTAGTTAACTGCTACCAACAATTTTTATATGAAATAAAAAGAGGAAAGTAAGAAAGAGGGGAAAATTAGTGGATGTATACTGTACACACAATACAAGAAGGGGAAAATATGCGTAAGCTACTAGAGGGCTTGTTTTCTTTATTTGTTTATAAGGTCATAGTTAATATTTAAAATTTCCTTTTCCCAAAGTTATAGGTAAGCAAAGGGGGAAGTTTAGAATGAACTCTGTAGTACTGGGCTTAAGTTGGAGACATCAGTAGGAGCTCAGTTTCATTTAATGTCTGTATACAGATGAATGGATCCAGAAACAATTATAGATGTGGGTATACACGTGGGGTAGTCTGTATACACATGTCACCTAGCTTTGTCCACTGAGAAGACCTAGAAGCAATGATACCCCAGCCTCAATGAGGACACCCAGTGCTCAGATTTTGATTTCTAAATTCTATTCTCTAATAAATGAGATCAGAGTTCTTCGGAGAAATGACATATTTTAGATCTGGGGCAGGAAAAACACGGGATGAGCCTGGAGCATCTTGTGGTGCCAGAATGTAAGGAAATGCTAAAAAAAAAAACCTCCAAAAAGTTGGGGTCTGTCAGAAGGACATAGGAACCAACTTGAGAGGGCTTCCTATGGCCATAATGGACCAATTTGAGCTGTAGAATATAAAGTAGTATTAGATTATAACCCAAAGTTAAGTGACCCCATACTGATATAAATAAATGACTGAATAAATAAATGGAGAGAAAAGACAACTGTTCTTTATAGAAGAATTTCATATGACGTATGCAGATGCTGTCCTCCTTCCAAGAGGGGAAGGTTAATTCTGCCCCTGCTCCTTGAGGTTGGGCTGGACTTGGAGTTCAGGGGGTAATACACCAAGGGTAGTACTAAGAAAATTTTGCAGCACACATTGGAAACACTGGGTTCCAGAAAGATCCCCTTCCTTCTATAGTGTAGAAATAACCCAGTCACTGGGACTTAGCACCAGTCACTCTAGCTAAGTCAGGAGTCTCCTGATTCAGAGGCATGAGGATTTCAACATGGTGGGCTGGCAGTCATCATGGAATCCTTGTGTCTACGCCTCATGGATGCATTCCTGACAGGAGAATGAATGCCTGATAGGTTAGCCAGTGGCACTGGCTGGATGAGCCTTGGTGGAGAGAGAACCAAGTTAGTGGGTTTATGCACATCCTGTTATGGGCTGAATATTTGTGTCCCCCTGTGGATTCATATGTTGAAATCGAATCCCCAATGTGGTAACATTTGGAGGTTGAGCCTTTAGAGGGAGATGATGGAATGAATCTCCTTATAAAAAGACGCCAGAGAACTTTGTGAGGATACAGCAAGAGGGTCACCATCTGCAACTTAGTAAAGGGCCCTTATGAGACGTCAAATGTGCCTGCACTTTGATATTGGACTTCCAGCCTCCAGAACTCTGAGGAAGAACTATCTGTTGCTTAAGCCACTCAGGCTGTGGTATTCTGCTGGAGTGGCCTGAGCTGATTAAGACAGCCCCTTCCCCAACACCAGAGGCTCTTGCACATGCACAGATAGAGCAAGAACTGGGTGTGTGGGAAACAGGTTGGGTCATTCTCACGTAATGAGTAAGAGCCTCCACTGTCATGATGTCCTGTAGCTAATATTCATATGGGACACATATGTCACCACAGCCCATGCTAATTCTCAGAGATCCACGCACATACCTCTTTGTCACCAGACAGCCTAGTTATCAGTCTTCCAATCCTGTTCTAAGTCCTTGACACCTGCCAAATCATTAGCTGCTCCCCATGAATCAGCATAGACTGTGCCTCTGGCTACCTCTCCAAAGAGAATAACGAATGTTCTGATTGGAATTCTTCCCGCCATCTTTCAGGAACACTCTTGATTGGGTTGTAGCAAGGAGCATTCCATTTCTGCTTCATGGATTGTACGAAACCATCCGAAACTTGGGCAGAGCCTCTCTCCACCTCCATCGGTGAGTCCTAAGCAGTTTCCTATGAGCTCGTACAAGGGGACTGAACAGGAGCAGATGCCAGGGCAGTCTGAGACAGACACTCGATGCAAGGTACCCATGCCGTCTGAACCTGCTTGAACCTGATTCATTGTACCATTTTCTACTTGGAAATCTGCACCTCTGATCTTGTGTGCTGCATCCCCAATGTTTTGACTAAGTTTATTAGAGAACACCCGTAGATGATGGGATACTCAAGTCCCATAACTATATGATATCCCATGGCTAGGTATTCAGTCCCCGTGAAGCCCAGTAAAAAGGCAGGAGCCATTTCTCAAAATAATTATCCATGAAACAGGCCAAGGTTTTGCTTCCAAACCACTAAGACACCCTTACTGAAGCTTGTCAGAGTACCCACAGAAACTTCACATATCATGGATATTCCATGCCACAAGGCCCAAATGACTTGTCCCGGAGTCTGGGCCCCTCCCTGGACTCCCTCTTGGCCTCTGGTCTCCACTTAAAACCAGAACTGTGATGGGTCAGAATAGCACATTTACTGTGACATGTTCCCTTTAAAATGAAAAAGGATCTGCCAAGCATTATCATTTCTTTTTCAATGGTAAGGGGGGAAGGTGCCACTTGTTTCCACTTTGGAGAAGAAACCCAACATGCTCTGCTTGGACATCAGGGCTCATCTCTCCCTCCACCCTTGATTTGTATGCATTTTCTTACTCAGGCATCTAAGGTACCCACTACTTCATGTGCAGTGCATCTAATAAGCATAATGTCGTCAATATAGCAGACTGGTGTGATTGTCAAGACCATTAATATTTCTATCTTCTGGCAAAATTTGAAGGTGTACTGTCGGCTCTGCCAATGAAAGCAGATTGATTCTGGTGCTCCTTGGAAACTGGAGTGGAGAAACCAAGAATCTGCCACATTGAGCACTGCATACAAGATGCAATGAGTTGTTCCAAGTTGCTCCAGGAAAGATTTCACATCTGGAGCAGCAGCTGCGATAGAAGCCAGGACCTGTTTACATTTACAGTAACTGACACTCTCTGAGATCTCTCCACCTCCTGATGGGCCAAATGGATCTATGAACGAGAAGAGTGGTACATTTCACACCTCCTTCTTCCTGCAAGTGTGGTGGTGGCACTGATTTCTGCAAACTCCTTTCAGGATGTAATATAGCTTTGGGTTCACTATCCTAGCAGAGAGGGGATGTCTTGAAGACTCCGTGTAGCCCTTCCCAACATGGTAGCTCTTACTCTGTGGGTCCGAGAGCCAATGTGGGGATCCTTTCAGTTGTTGAATGTGCCTATTCTAATTATACATTTAGGAAATGGAGAAATAATAATAAGGATGGTCCTCAGACCTCCTGGGCCCACTGTGATCTAGATTTGAGCTAAAACTTCACTGTCAGCTCATGATTACAACCCTTCACTTTGATTGGTTAATCTTAGAGATGTTTTAGGTTCTTAGAAATAAACGTCCATTCTGAGCTAGGGTTTTATAATCCCCACAAGGTCTGGATATTCTCCTGCCCCTGTTTGCGGTCACCATTTATTAGGCTCACATGTCCATTGGGGGAGAGCTTGGAGGAGTATAGACTTGTGACCATGTTGAAGGGTCTTTTCTTAAGGTGACCCAGTCTCTCCTTCAATCAAGGGTTTGTGAAATAGACTGAATATAGGAAGTAGAGTAAAGTTTTTCCATTGTTGTGACTCTAGTCACATTTCTGACCACCAGATCTGGAGTTTTCTTTTTATATAGACCAAGACACATGTTAGTAGTTACTCTCTCCATCTACTCCTAGAAACATTGTGATCAAAGAACCACATTATATCAAAGACCAATCAAAAGGTTCTGAATTACCATGTCATCCTTGCTGCCTTCACTAATTATGTCACCTTGTCTCTGACATCTAGGTGCTGCCGTAAGCAGCTGCTGCTCTGAGATCCCATCGTTCCCTTGAAACCAAGGAGCCCATCTCAGGAGATGTCACTCTGGCATCCAAGAGACAGCTGCCAGTGAAGTTTGTGAAAGTAGGGGCCCTTTGCTCACCACTGCAGCTCTTGATATCTTAGAGGGGAGGTGTCCGTTGAGTCCTCTTGGGGAACACTGAAAAGGTGTGAATAGATGTGCAGGTTGTGTATGACAAATCTCCTCTAATGTTCTTATCTCTCTAACCCTTTGGATTCCTTACTCTATATTATGCCAGAAAAGTTCTAGAATCCCAAACGCAACGCATGTAGGCTACTGCTGAGTTCAGGGTTCATTTGCCCAGCCAAGCAGACTGTGAGAACCATTTCCAGGTGTAGTAGCTGGCACATAAACTCTGCATCTCAGATATTTCACCCCTGCAATACCACTGGCCTAGTCCTATGCTGTGCTCTATCCTGTTGGTGTAGCCTCCTTACAACCTGCCTCTACATGTGTTACAAGTTTCCTGGTGGTCTCCATGAGCACAGTCTTGGACTTCATTTGGGGCATAAGCTATTTCTTCCAAGGTGAGCTTTTGTAATTGATCCTTTGGAGTGACCTGAGGAAGAGTTTAACTTTTTTTTTTTTTTCACTTAACAGTTGAGTATCAGCTTTCCCCTTGTTATCTGCTTAATTACCTTTAATGGTTGTGTTCTATTCCTTTGTATTGTAATATAATTTTCCAACCTATTCTCCTAGTATTGAGAGTTTAGGTTGTTTGCAAAAAAAATTTTTAAAAAATATTCTGGAATTGAATACATAATTATTTCATAATATACCCCAAGTCTTGTTTTGCTAAGAAAAAATTAAAACTAAGAGGAAATAATGAAGGAGAAATGTTCTATTAAATGAAAGTAGGCAAACATCTGGGGAGTTTAGGTCACACTTAAGTTTCTGCACATGAGAAATGGGTCAAGTCAGAAAATATAGAACATCTTAAAGACTTTGAAAGTTGAGGTAGGAAAAAAATCCAAGAAATCGTTCTATTGTTCTGTATTTTTTTTATAATTCATGGGTCCATCATCAAGTAATTCTCAGAAATAGTCAATCAGAATGACAAGATTGGGGAGTGTCTGTTTTCCAGAAGAATGTAAATGATAACTTTTTAACCTCATGGCTTGTACTAAGAGTCAGCATCAGAATGCAGTGCCTGACCCCAGGTCCTTAGAGCTCAGTAGTACGCCCTTTGCCCTTCTTAATGGAAAGGGCTTCTAAGGGGAAGTCACTGATGTTCTCCAATTTCATTTAGAACTTCCCACTTTTGAGTAGGAGCAAGAAGACTCTCGGAAATGAAAGCTTTGGTGCTCACTGACCTTGTATGACTTACATGACTCCTGGACTTCTATATTACCTTTGAGTCACACCATTTCCATTTCTTCAATGCTTTATTACTGGGCTTCTGCCCCTTTCCCTTCTGAAACTGGAGTTTTGTTTCAAATTCCATATAGTTCAGGCCTTGACTCCCTGCTGATGCCTAAGGTCTCCTTTCTCCCGGGCCTTGGTCCAGCTCCTTGGGGACCCTAAAATGCTGACTGGGGCTCTATTGTTCATGGAATCTATGTGCTGCAGCTGACTATAATCATGACTCTGACTCTTCAAATTGGATTATCTATTGTTGGTGCTTGCACAACCATGCCTGATTCCCCTTTGCTTTAGCTTACTTGGTTGCCTTTATCAGTGTAATTAGACAATTTCATTCACCATAATTCCTGTTTGTAAGAGTACTTAATTTGTTTAGGAAAATAAAATACCAAGGGTGAGGATTTTAAATGGGATCCCCTAGAGCATGTAACAAAACAAAAGATGGTGTCTAGCTACCTCTGTAAGATGGTGGATCCAATAAATTGGCAGACCCCAGTGATGGTTTTGGGAATGAATACTGGGTGCAGCGGCTGGGGCACAAAGAGTCTTTTATTTTATTTTTTATTTATATTTTATAAATTTTTTATTATGTTATGTTAGTCGCCATACAGTACATCATTAGTTTTTGATGTAGTGTTCCATGATTCATTGTTCACATGTAACACCCAGTGTTCCATGCAATACATGCACCAAGAGTCTTTTAATGAAGATTTTGAAGAGTGGGTTTTGGGCTGTGTAACTTAACACAGGTCTCTCCCTTGTCTCCTTGGTGAGATCTTCAGTAAAGTTCACATTAACTCCTAATGCTTTGTGCGAGTGGATTCTTTGGAGGGGCAGGAGCAGATCTAGCATATTGCCAAATCCTAGGCATTCAGAACATATGGAAGTTTTTATCTGAACCACATGGGAACAGGACCAAGGCTACTATAGCCCATTTCTATATAAAAGCCTATAAGCCTCTACAGTTTATTACAGCCTGTTTTTCACTGTCTCCAAAACTTCTTGGGAAAAAAATCCAGGAAGCAGAACAGCTTGACCTGAATCCTTGAAACTTCAGGAGGGGAGCGACCCAATCTCTAGCCCTTGAGTCTAATCCTAGGCAACGACAGAGGTTCAGAAGGTTCTACCAACATCCCTTCTTACCAAGGCAGAAGTGTTGCTCAATATCCCAATGGAGAATCCCATCGCTCTTGTCATTAAGAAGATCCCCTTGCCAGCCCCTTCTTTGCTCTCTGGAAGGAGGATGTGATGCCTTTGTAGTTGGGAGAAAGTCATATTGTGCATTCCCAGTTTTGCATTGTCTTTTCCCAACCCCTTGCTCTTCTCCATAATGTTTCTCTCTCACATCATCCTGTTTATGGAACATAAAAATACATTTTATTTATAAATTTATAAAAATACATTTGTTCTGAATACCAGTAATTCTGTTTATCCACAGTGGGAGCTTTAGGGACTCGTGGAAGTCTTGAGGCCACTGGGTGAGAGAAATAACTGAGCTTAAATCTATTCCTTGGCTCTACCTGGAGGTAACAATCTAGGGTGTCTTGGTTGATGTTTGTTAGGCTGATGACTAATCAATTAGAATGCGAATACTTTCATTTTACTGCCCCAAACATGTTTGCCTTTACAAATTCAATTTCCAGAAGTAGCTTTCCAGGAAGCAATTAGAGTTAATTCTTCGATGATTCCCTGAGTCCTACCTGGAAAGTGACAGCAAGATCTGGAGTATTCTTTGAAGGGTCACCATAGTTAAGACTGTTGCACAAAGAAAACATGCCAATGGTCATTTGAGGAGCTATAAAAACATTAAAAACAAATTTCTCTGAAGGAGATATGAATGAAACAGCTGTTATGACTTTTCAAAGCTTGAAAGAAACTCTAGAGCTATGACGCTGGCTCCAAACGATACAGGCCAACATGTGGAAGCTGTTTAAATGCTGGCCATCCACAGTTGTTAATGTCTTCCTTGCACCTGCTATGAGAGTAAAGATAAAAACAAAAAATACCCTTTTACTCATGAGAAGCAAAAATGGCAGAGATCACCTGGAGTAGATCCCTTGAAATTTAAGGGGAAATAAAAGGCTGCAAGTGCCAACGCTTTGACTTTATTTCTTAGATGATGACGGTAATATTTACATATTTCTGTCTCCACTTGTTAATACTCTAATGAAGTTCATTTTACTTGCCAAAAGCTCACAGCACATGGCAGGGCTACCAGTTTGCTACTAGCAATAGATTCTCTGTGGGTAAAGGCAAGAATTCTTTGCAATGTCAAAGAGAACTAAAGCCCTGTGCTCTTATATTAATGCTTGTATTTTAGAAAACTTGGAGCTCCTATTGCAAATCCTACTTTGTTTGTAATAATCAGGACTTGGTGAGAATCTTTTTTTTTTTTTTTAGATTTTATTTGTTTATTTGACAGAGAGAGAAGTCACAAGTAGGCAGAGAGGCAGGCAGAGAGAGAGGGGGAAGCAGGCTCCCTGCTGAGCAGAGAGCCCCGATGCGATGCGATGAGGGGCTTGATCCCAGGACCCTGAGATCATGACCTGAGCAGAAGGCAGAGGCATAACCCATTGAGCCACCCAGGTGCCCCCATGACTTGGTGAGAATCTGATCTCCATTCCTTGGAGATTCAGGGAGAACCAAGTCTTACAAGCTTGAGTGCTGAATTTATATCATGGACAATGAAAACAAAGTTTCTAAACATTTGTTGGAAAGTAATACAGTTAGGAAAATTTACTTGTATAATAAGTTAACTCTATGCCAGTCAATAAGTCATATAATTAGTACAGCTGCACCTACAGGAAACACAAATAGTATTAGTCTGGACTTAAAGCAGTTTCAAGAAGACATTTTTAATACCAGAGTAAGCTTATTTTTAATTTTCTCTGCTAGAAAATTCTTCATCTTGTGACTTTTGGCAAAATATAAAAATACAAGAAATTGTTGATGTGGGTTCCTTGACATTTCAGAGAGGGTTAAGGTTCAGAACTTTGATTCTAGTCCTCAACAACAATGAGTTATTGTTTAGAAGCTCTTTCGAATGCCCACTTTTAAGTGTAATGAATTAGTTGGCTAACAACTATTGTTTTGGTATTATAAAGGTCCAACAGTTAACATCTGATTGTTTGCTCTTGTAGATCCTTAGAATTTACAAGTAGAACTTAAATTTCAGTTCTTGAAATCCAGACCAATGTCTGGGAACTTGGGTGGATACTTACACAAGTCAGGAGTGAGTTCAAGGTAGAGTGTATGAATGAATTCTTCCCTTTTACCCACCCCAAGACTTTGCCTTGCTTATAGGAAGTACACAATTCTCTGCAACTGTGGAAAGATCTGCAAAAATAATGTTTGAAAGTTTCTTTCCTTGATGAATATGGTTATGGCTTAAGGCAGTGAAAATATTGGAAATATTAGAAGTACTTCATTGACACTGATGCCTCTGATAGCACTTATTTTGTAAGAAGTGGACCTGGAGGATCATTTATAAATAGTAACAGTTGGGCAAGGGTTTGTTTCTCTGTCCTCTTCAATTTGATAGGTGTTGATCAGTGTCAAGAATACAGACTGGGCTACATAAGCTCCTTGAGAAATTCGCGGTGTATTGAAGGAGTGTCTGGTGTGAATCCCATGACCTTTCCATGAGAACCAGTTCAAGCACAAGAGATTCTGGGTCTGGACATTGATAGCAATATCAGCAATGTCATCAGTCAATGCTATATGGCCATGGTTGAAATATTGCCAAGTTTTATGCTCACCCATTCATGTCCCTCACTACAACCATACTACTATCTTCCTCCTAGCAGTTGCAAAGGAGTTACACAAGAATTGTGTTTGTTCTGGCCTTAGGTAGCATGCATAAAGCATCCAAACAGTCCTTTTCCTTTTCTAAGACCAGAATTGAGAACCAGAGAGTGTCTTTCAGGTCTTTCTGAGAATTGTTCTAATTGCTACAAGTTCATTTTCTGTAAGCAAATTAGCATCCTGATTGTGAGGTTGGCACCAACTTTAATGAAGTACTCATCATTTCACTGAAAGCAATTTAACAACAGCTTATACTGAGCACTGACAGAATGTCCAGTACTCAACTACAAATACAAGAGTTTGTTTGCAACAGTTCTCTGAAAATGTCAAGAAAGCACACCAGCTTCTTTCTTCAAGTTCTATTTTTGAAAGCAAAATAGAACAGCACCATATATCCCTGAATTAAAAAAGGAAAAAGGAATTGAAAGAGTCAATAGAATGACATTCTTGGGTTTCCTTAAAAATAATGGACTTTGGGGGCGCCTGGGTGGATCAGTGGGTTAAAGCCTCTGCCTTTGGCTCGGGTCATGATCTCAGGGTCCTGGGATCGAGCCCTGCATCAGGATCTCTGCTCAGCAGGGAGCCTGGTTCCCCCCACCCCCCGCCTGCCTCTCTGCCTACTTGTGATCTCTCTCTCTATCAAATAAATAAATAAAATATTTAAAAAAAATAATGGACTTTGATTGAAATGTCCAACCATCATTTTCAATGCCTAGGACATGTATTTTATCACAGGAATGTGGTGGCTTAGTCCTCCCAGGAACTTGAAAGTATCCTTACCAGTGCTCACTCCACATCTGCTTCCCATGATTAAAATGGTGGCAGCACATGGGCCTCCAGGCAAAGGAAACGAAGGTTGGTCACACACCAGCTCTTCTCCCAAGTAGCAATACAAGCGCAGCCCAACCACTCTTGTTTACTACTGACTTCGGAATTTAATTTTCTCCCAAACTTCAAAGCACGAACAGCAGCTACTCAGTGTGAGCCCGGTTCTTACAAACATTTTGTGGGTGCCACCCGGACTCTCTCGTGCATGAAGTGAACCACTGAGGTGTGCAGCAAACTAAACTGCCCTCCACTGTAGCTGTCACAATGACTAGAACTCTCTAACTGGCTGACTCTGTTTATGACCAGGCGCCACCACATGGGGAAGGCGACATCTTGGATTTCTGTATATTCTTGGGGAAGCAACAGCAGCTGTCCCCTGGGAATTTGCCAGCAAATTTAAAATTGTGCTCATAGTTCATATCAGGTGAAATAAGAGAGAAATTCAGTCACATGAAATTGTGACTGGTACATTTATCTTGGTCTGTCTCTCTTTTTCATGTTGTAGGTTTTCCTTATTTGAGGAAGGTCTGGTAAACTTTGCTTGTTTGTATGTAAGTATGAGGCAATACGAAGGCAGATTTGGAGATGACCTACTAACTGGGTGAGTCATTACATAAGCACTTTTCAAATTGTGTCTTTGTTCTTACTTGGCTGATAGCAAGACAGCTCATCCAGTTTTGTTTTGTTTTGTTTTTGTTTTTAAAACAGAATCTCCCTAGCTTACATTCTGTTTTTTCTTTGCTGTTTGCTGGTACTGTGTTGGGAAGGAGACTGTAGGTATCTACTTTTTCTGCTTGCTTGCTTGGTGTTTTTCCGCTTGCTTGTAGGGATGGATGGGTGGTAAATGTTGACACACACAGACCTTCCGTTAAGGCCCAGTTTCAAGCCTCCATCCTCTCTGTCTGCAAGGCAGGCCTGAAGCTTCCACAACTGGGTTCAGAGCCATGCGTCTGCTTCACTGGCTACCCCCTTCCATTTGCTTCCATCTTTCAGAGATGCATCGAGATTGCCTGTGGTTGAACTTCTTGGGATTCTCTTCATAAAACTTTAAGGATTTGGCTATAAGCCTATCAGTAGCAGGATGGTGAGTTTCAAAAGTAAGTGAAATGGAAATTTATCATCCTACTGAATATGGGTGATGGTTCTAAGATTTCAAGGAAGCCAAGCCAGTTCTTCGCAGCGAACCTAGTTTTTTCAAGTCAGTTGGCACCACATTAGCACCATAGTGGTGAATGAAAAGGCTGGTGTGTAGAAGTCACGTTCCTGCTTTGGGGTATTTACTTGGTTTCTATTGTCGTCCTGTAGATTGACTCTTTCCTATGAGATGTGCTGTATACAGCACAAAATCTTTTTTTTTTTTTAAGATTTTATTTATTTGTGTGTGTGTGTGTGTGTGTGCGTGTGAGAGAGAGCGAGAGAGAGAGAGAGAGAGAGAGAGAACACACAAGTAGGGGGAGGGGCAGAGGGAGAAGAACAGAGTCCTCACTGAGCAAGGAACCTGAGGTGGGGTTCCATTCCAGGACCCCGAGATCATGACCTGAGCCGAAGGCAGATATTTTACTGACTGAGCCACCCAGGCACTCCAGCATAGAGAGTTCTTATATGCCCATTCACCCCCACTTCTCTCTTTCCTCTATTTTAACATTTTATATTCGTGTGGTACGTATGCTACAACTAATGAGCCAATTTTACTACATTATTATTAACTAAAGTCTTGAAGTGATATCAGGATTCACGCTTTGCATTTACATTCTATGAGTCTTGACAAATGTGTAATGATATGTATGCTATTGCAGTATCATACAGAATAGTTTTACTGCCCCCTACATCTTTTGTGCTCCCCCATTCATCCCTTCCTCCCTCTCTCTGAACAGAGATTTAGGATTTCTTTGTATATTTTAGACACAAGACCTTTATCAGTTATGTGTTTTAAAAATGTTTTCTCCCAGTTGGTGGCTTGTCATCTCATCCTTTGAACAATGTCTTTTGCAGAGCAAAAGTTTTTAATTTTAATGCAATGAAATTTATGTTTTCTTCATGAGTAGTGCTTTTGATACAGTTTAAAAAAGTCATCACCATTATATGTGATGTCATGTTTTTTAGTCACAAAAAAAGAATGAAAACTTGCCATTTGCCACAACATGGATGGAGCTGGAAGGTGTAATGCTACGTGAAATAAGTTGGTCAGAGAAAGACAAATAGCATATGATTTCACTTATATGTGGAATTAAAAAACAAAACAAACGAACAAAGAAAAAAAGAGACAAACCAAAAGCCAGACTCTTAAATATAGAGAACAAATTAATGGTTACCAGAGGGGAGATGGGTGGGGAGATGGGTGAAATAAGTGAAGGGGATTCAGAGTACACATATCTCGATGAGCACTGGGTGATCTATGGACTTGTTGAATCACTATATTGTACACCTGAAACTAATAGGACACTGCATGTTAATTATACTTGAATTAAAAAAAATAAATGAATAAAATAAATAGAAAGTCATGATCAAACCCAAGGTCACCTAGGATTTCTCCTGTGTGATCTTCTGGGAGTTTGATAGTTTTCAATTTTACACTTACTTCTATAATTAACTTTGAATTAATTTTTGTGAAAAGTTTAAAGCCTGTGTTTAGATTTTTTTTTTGAATGTGGAAGTGTAATTTTTTCAACACAGTTTATGAAAAGGCTATATTTTTCGTTGAATTACTTTTGCTCTTTTGTCTAAGATCAGTTGACTATAATTTGCATGGATCTATTTCTGGGCTCTCTATTCTGTTCCACTGATACTATACCAATACTACATAGTCTCAGTTACTGTAGGTTTTTTTTTTTTTTTTTTAAGATTTTATTTATTTATTTATTAGGAAAGAGAGAGAGTGAGAGAGAGCGGGTCAGAGTGAGAAGCGGACTCCCCATGGAGCTGGGAGCCCGATGTGGGACTCGATCCTGGGACTCCGGGATCATGACCTGAGCCGAAGGCAGTCGCTCAACCAACTGCGCCACCCAGGGGCCCGTTACTGTAGTTTTTAAGTAAATCTTGAAATTGGGTAGTATTAGTCCTCTGACTTTGTTCTTCTTCAATATCGTGTTTGCTATTCTGGGTCTTTTGTCTTTTCATATAAACTTGAGAATCAGCTTGTCAATATCCACAAAATAACTTGCTGGGATTTTGATTGAGACTGCATTGACTATATAGATCAAGTTGGGAAGAATTGACCTCCTGATACTATTGAGTCTTCCTATCCATGAACATATCAATGTCTTTTCATTTACTTAGTTCCTCTTTTATTTCTTTCATCAGAGTTTTGTAGTTTCTATGTAGATCTTGTACTTTTAAAAAATTTATATCATAATATTTTACTTTGTTGGTGCCAGTGAAAATGTTATTGTGTTTTTAAATTCCAGTTATTCATTGCTGGTAATGAATTATTTCTAACAGATCATAAGCATATAGGCAGATGGGACCTTGTCTCTTACCTCATGAGTTGTTGTCGAGTAAAAATATTTCCTGCAGTTTAATTAAGAACATGTGCCAAAGTTTTATTTTAATCTTATTGCATAGGAATAGGGTTTAATATATTCTAGAGATTCGCTTTTGGAAGACGCATTTAAAGGAAAATAGAATGGTTAGCTAATAATTGTTAATCTACATTTAAAAAGTTATACTATATTAAAAAGAAAGGAATACTTGTCCAAAGAATTAATTGTGCCAACTGGCACACATTCGAGAGAACAAGGACACACTATTAATGATTACATTGAGATGAACCTGGGACTTTACTCTGCACCTAAGGATACATGACCAGTAGACTCTTGACTGACAGCACAGTGCAGTTTCCAAGAACAAGTCTTTTTTTTTTCTTTTCCAAGAACAAGCCTTAATCCCATTTAAGTTTATCAGAAAATTGCTCAAGCATATGATCAGAAATACTAATTTCTTTTCAGAATGAGTTTTGAGTTACATCATATGAAAATGTTCTGTCCCAGGCTGGGTTTAGGACAATTTTTCTTTTACACTGCTTTGTGGTCCTTATGGAGTTGGGTGGCTGTCTTGGAATACCTTCCTCCCTATGGCTTCTCTTCTTCTTCTCTTTTCTGCCCCACATTGCCTCTGTCTCACTGACCTCTTCTTCAAGTTTTAGGTCCTCTCTTGTGATGCTTCCCCCAAGATGTCCACAGGGGTAACGGACACAGTAGTAGTGAATTCTTTGGAGTGATTACCATATAATAGATGCAGTTCTAATTACTGTAAATATATTTACTAATTTAATCCCTTCAAGAGCCCTTTATAGGAGGTACTGTACACTTCCTTTGCAAAGTAAGAAAACTGAGGCATAGAATGAGAACTAGCATGTCTAATGTCACACAGTTAGTATAGGTAGATTTGAAAGCAAACAGACTGGAGCCCCTGCTTTTAATGAGTATTCTACAGGGAAGAACATCTACCAGACAAACCTTTCTCTCTTTAGAGAGGAATTCTCACATAGGCTAAATAAGAAAGAAACCTGGGAGTGAGAGGGATGGAAAACCATTGGTCCACGTTAAAAACCAATCACCAACCGACCAACAAACCAACCAACCAAAAAAACTGTATTAGGGGCATCTGGGTGGCTCAGTAGGTTAAAGCCTCTGCCTTCAGCTCAGGTCATGATCTCAGGGTCCTGGGATCAAGTCCCGCATCGGTCTCTCTGCTCAGCGGGGAGCCTGCTTCCCCCCGCACCGACCCCGCCTGCCTCTCTGCCTACTTGTGATCTCTCTCTCTGTGTCAAATAAATAAAATCTTTAAAAAAAGATTTAAAAAAACAAGCCTGTATTATTTATTTCTGTCAACTATGATAAAATACCATAGACTGTGTGGCTTAAATAATGCAAACTTATTTCTCACAGTTCTGGAGGCCAGAAATCCAAGATCAAGGTGCCAGCTGATTTGATTCCTGGTGAGAACTGCTTTCTGGCTTGTGGACAGCTGCCTTCTTACTGAGTGTACTCATGGCCTCTTCTTTGTGCACAAAGAGAGAAAAAGAAAGCTCTAGTTTCTTCCTCTTCTCATAAGGACCTATCCTATTAGGAGGTCTACATCCTCATGACCTAATCTAAACTTAATTATCTTCCAAAGACCCCACCTCTTAATACTATTATATTGGAAATTAGGGCTTCAATGTATGAATTTTGGGGGACACAAACATTTAATCCTTAACAACACTCTCACCTATAATGTGTTGTAATGATACACACGAATAAATTAATAATGGTAACCTCTGAATAGTAGGACAAGAGGTGGTATATTTTTGCATGTTTGTCATTGCTTTCCAAAAGAAATTTTACTTTTGTGTAAGGGATTACATGCTAATACAATACATTACAATTGAATAATGACCTCCAAATGTCTTTCTCCCTCCATTTTGCATGGAGGTATGAAACATTCTGTATGAATTCCAGAACAAAGAATCTACAAAAAAACCCACACATACACACACACACACACACAAAACAAAACAAAAAAACAAAGAATCTACAACAAATGCCATTCTTTAAAATAGGTGCCATGACATTGTGGCATTCCAGTGCACACTGTGTGGGCTCTGGCCTTTACAGGAATTATAAACCAACTGAGCTAAGCTTTTGGCCCATGCAGGGGAACTTTTCTACATATGAGAAGAGCGTAATTGTTGAATGCACACGCCATCCATCATTTCAGGTTCACTCTGGGTCAAAGCATAGATCATCTCCTCTCCTATTAAAGAACAGGCGAAAGAGGCTCCTGGGACTTGGCAATTAAGAGCAGCATAAATCAAGCCGGAAATTTGCCCATGATTTCAACCATTGGTTCAGACATTTTTCCCATCTCCCATTTTCTCTGCTTTTTCTTAATTTCATTTTTTGGTTCATGTAGGATTCAGTTATGGAGGGCTGCTTTGTCTTTTATGAATGTAATACACTAAGAGAAAAAAAAAGCTATAGATCTAAGAAAGCTGCATTAGGAGTCCATATATAGTTAATGAAAAGGAATAGCAGTGAGGAAGTTTTCAGAGAGAACAATGGTACAGAGATAACTGAAACTATGGGCCAACACATTCCCCAAATGTTGGCAATCTCTCTATGCTGCTATTGTCATTATCATTAGGTTATTAATTTTTACAGACATGAAATGCGTGAACTCAAGAGCACGAAGAATGAAAAGTCTAATTTGTTGGTGGTGAAGTCTACTTGATGTCAAAATAACTACCTAAATAATTAAAAAATATGACTCAGCTCTGCGGACAAAGCTCAATCTAACCAATTATGAGGTCTTAACCTTTTGTATCTTGTGTCCAATAATTCAGTGTAAGAACTTGGGTCTTCCCAAGTGTGTTTCCATGATGGAAACCAAAAGCCATTATCCTAAGATGATCATTTCTCTGTTTTAAAGTACTCTATTCATGCCTAGTAACAATTGCATTTCTCCCTCTCTGAAGGCCAAAGAAAAAGAGGAAATCTAAGTGTTTCCCCAGCATTGGAACTACAATAACACAGAATTTAGATCTTTTAGTAATGAAGGGTCCTGCCACATGGAGAACGAGCTTGTAGGTTCTTCTTCCTGAAAATGGGATTTTCATGTAAAATAAAAAGGATAAGGAAATAATAACTGGCTCTTGATTTAGAGAATAAGACCCAGTCTCGCCGCCTGGCTCTATTTATTCAACCAGGTTTGCCCCACTTCTCAGTTCATGTGTTCTGCCCCATCTCTGCAGATATCCCCATTGTTCTGCAGGAATGCAGTGCTCAAAAGTGGATGCAAAAATGAAAGAGATAGAAATCTTTCCCTTAAAGAGCATTCATCTAATCAAGGAGAGATGAAAAAATAGAAAGATGCGTAGATAAAGTATTGTGGGGATTCATGATAAAGAGACTTAAGTTTTTAGAGAATGAGGGGAGGCAAAGATCAGGCACTGGAAGAAATTGTGGTATAATGACATTTGGATGTGGTATAAAACATTTGGATGTTTTATCATGACTCCCCACTTGTCCAGCTATAAAGCATGCCGTTCGATGCTACAATATCTTATAACTATTTGTGAATTTCTCCATGCTTGCTAGAAAGTGATACTTTTATGAATCCTTTTTCATTGTAAAGTATACAAATATATACAGGAGTACATAAAACATAAATGTACAGTTCAACAAATTATTCAGGAGTGAACACCTATGTAACTACCATCCAGAACAAGAAATAGAATATTCCTAGCAACCCAAAGGCCCATTCTAGATGATCGTATTAGTTAGAGTTCTCTAGGAAAACAGATTCAAAAGGACACATGTACCTACATTATGGAGAGCGAGAGAGCAGGAGAAAAGGGAGAGAAAGAGAGATATTGAAGGAGTTTGCTCAGGCAATCATGGGGATTGGCAAGTCTGAAACTCACAGGGCAGGCCAGTGGGCTGGAGACCTAGGGGAGAGCTGAAACTGCAGCTTGGGTCTGAAGACAGTCAGGAAGAAGAATCCCTTTTTCTTCTGGGAACTCTTTCTTTCTTCCTTAAGGTCTTCAGCTGACTGGGTGAAGTTCAACCAAGTTATGAAGGGTGATCTGCTGAACTAAATGCTAATCTTATCTAAGACATGCCTTCACAGCAACATCTAGAAATGTTTGAGTAAGTGTCTGGGTCCCTCAGCCTAATCAGGTTGACATATAAGATTAACCGGCACATGGGTCACTACCTCCCTTCTTTGTTTTACTTTGTGACTTCCTACCTATGTATGCATTCCTAAAATTAATTTAGCTTTTACAGATTTTGAACTTTATAAATGAGATTGTGCAGGATGAATATTATGTCTGGTTTGTTTTGTTCAACATTACATTTTTAAGATTCACCTGTGTCATCATTGCTGTGTGTAGCAATGGTTTTAAGAAATTTCATTGCTGTGTAACATTCCATTGGATGAAGAGATCACAATTTAACTATGCTTCTTCTGCAGGCATTTTGTTTCCAGGGTTGGGCAATTACTAACTACAATTCTTCTATGACCATTTTTTGGGTGTACATAAGCATGAATTTGGTACAGTAATTCCTTAGGAGTGGATTTTGGGGTTGGAAGGTGTGTATACACCTTAAGTGTTATTAGATAATGACAAACTATTTCTTTTTTTAAAAAGATTTCGGGGCGCGTGGGTGGCTCAGTGGGTTAAAACCTCTGCCTTTGGCCCAGGTCATGATCTCAGGGTCCTGGGATCGAGCCCCGCGTCGGGCTCTCTGCTCAGCAGGGAGCCTGCTTCCCCCTCCCTCTCTGCCTGCCTCTCTGCCTCCTTGTGATCTCTCTCTCTGTCAAATAAATAAATGAAATCTTTTTAAAAAAATCTAAAAAGATTTTATTTATTTATTTGGCAGAGAGAGAGCAAGCACAAGGAGGGGGAGCAGCGGAAGGAGAGAGAGAAGCAGGATCCCTGCTGAGCAGAGAGCCTGATACGGGGCTCGATCCCAGAACCCTGGGATCATGACCTGAGCCGAAGGCAGAGGCTTTAACCACTGAGCCACCCACGCGCCCCAACAAACTATTTCCTGAAAGGAGTAAATCAATTTCCTGCTTCATCAGCAGTATGTGAGAACCCTTTCCTCTCTCTCTTCTGTTTCTTGCTTTTCCTCCACTTCCTCTCCTTCGGTTTGCTGTCACATCTACCTTGAGTCAGACACTGAATTTCTTCCTTTTACACCTTACTTCATCCAGTTGACTTGCAATATTTTCATAGTCGATACTAAGTAAATATTTCACAAAACTGATCAAGAGACTGAATTAATGATCGAAATAGTTCTCATATTCATTAGGGTGCTATGTTGAAGAAATAAAATATCACGCACTTGCCTGTGTTTTGGGGGAACAGGAACTTCAGATTTTATTCTGCTCGAGCCTTGCCTAACAGAGTTGTATATGTGTGAGAGCACATGGATGTGTGTTTGTGAGAGAAAGAGAGTGGCAGAGGGTCACACACTGCACCTGCCCTCCCCCCAGCCGATGGAATGATAACTGAGCATCTTTGCTCTGCAATGTCCCCCTTTTATTTTTAAAGTCTATTTATTTAAGTAATTTCTATACCCAGTGTGAAGTTCAAACTCACGGCACTGAGATCAAGAATGGCGGGCTCTTCCGACTGAGCCAGCCAGGTGCCCCTGCAGGGCCCTTTGATTCGTCTCCTTCCCTGTGTTCCAGGGGCTTCCTCCTTCTTTATTCAGCAGCCTCATTTGCCATGAAACCAGGCCTCTCACTCTCCCCCACAAATGCTGGAATTTCCCATTTTCTGGATCTCCTTTGGTTCTGCCTTCATCCATTTATTCCTCTTTAGTTCATCTCCTATCTTACTCTTTTTTAAAGTAAAAAAGACTTGACCTGCACTAAAATCTGAGAAACCATTTGGGCTGCAGTAGTTTTTTTTTTTTTTTTTAAGATTTTATTTATTTATTTATTAGGAAAGAGAGAGAGTGAGAGAGAGCATGAGAAGAGAGAAGGTCAGAGTGAGAAGCGGACTCCCCATGGAACTGGGAGCCTGATGTGGGACTCGATCCCAGGACTCCGGGATCATGACCTGAGCTGAAGGCAGTTGCTTAACCAACTGCGCCACCCAGGCGCCCCTGGGCTGCAGTAGTTTAAATACACTTTGTTCTAGTCTTAAAACTTCGGCTACAATGAAAGATGGTTACAGATATGGAATTTTTGTGTAATGGGGATTTTGAGTTTCCTCTTATTTATTACATTATTTACTATGTATGAAGCCATTCTAACTTTCCTAGAGTAATGCCAGCAAGAGGTTGGGCTGATAATCCTATTCTGAATGTCAGGTGTTCCTGGGAATGATAGGGAAATATGTATATAAATGTGATACTTCATGAAATGAGAAAATCACAAGACATAAACAGACTTGAGTACCACATTCAGGGGTCTCAAGCATTTTAAATTTATTTATTTATTTATTTAGAGAGTGAGTGGGCATGAGTGTGGGAGGGGCAGAGGGAGAGAGAGAATTTCAAGCAGGTTCCACGCACAGAGCCCAACACAGGGCTTGATCTCATGATTGAGCATTCCAGGCTCCCCTCAAGCATTTTAATTTACTGTGGATTTTTTTTTTTTTTGAATGAGTAAACTATGTTCATTGACTTCAAATGACTTGTCCAAAGTCACCAGCTAGCAGCTGGGAGACTTTCTAAGTTCACCCTCCCCTCTTTTTGCTATTCGATATTTTAGCAAGAAAATGTGAAGGAATAGCACTACGTTTTTGTGACTGTTAAGTAAAGAATATGTATTAAGGGAATCAACATTTAAAATCTATTTCTAAGTGTCAACTGTTTTACATATATTTTTTTCATTATGTCATGCACATTTTCACAATAACTGTGAGAAGTAAGTGTTATTGGTTCCATTCCATTTTCTTCTTCTTCTCAGCCTCACAAGCATATGTAATGATAAATGAGAGTACACTGCTTTTTTTTTTTTAATTTTTTTTTATTAACATATAATGTATTATTTACCCCAGGGTACATGTCTGTGAATCATCAGGCTTACACATTTCACAGCATTTGCCATAGCACATACCCTCCCCAATGTCCATATCCCTACCCCCCCCCCCCACTTCCCAGCAACCCTTAGTTTGTTTCGTGAGTTTAGGAGTCTCTTATGGTTTGTCTCCTTCCCCATCCCATCTTGTTTCATTTCTCTTCCCCACCCCCGCCATAACCCCCTGACCTGCCTCTCAAATTCTTCATATCAGAGTACACTGCTTTTTAAGGGAATTTCTAGCAAGACATATATAGATCAATGCTAGATAAGTCTTATTTATCCCCATTCTATTTTATTTTATTTTTTCATTGGATCCCAGGTGTACAGAATTGGGTCAGTAATAATCCTAGGTTAATGACATTCTTGTTATTGTATCACGCATGGTCCACTTTTTAAAAAAAATTAATTTAATTTTTTCAGTGTTCCAAGATTCATTGTTTATGCACCACACCCAGTGCCCCATGAAATGTGTGCCCTCCTCAATGCTCACTACCAGGATCACCCAACCCTCTACCCTTCTCTCCTCCAAAACCCTTGGTTTGTTTCTCAGAGTCCACAGTCTCTCATGCTTTGTCTCCCCCTCCCCCTTTATTTATAAAGTTGGATATTTTCTACTAATGGGAAGAACACGCCAAATTCACTGCTCAAAACAAAAGCTAGGATCTTGACAATAACTACATCTGCTTCCATCTCACTGATTCCTCCCAACCAAGGTAACCATCATCCTGGATCCTGTGTGTGTTGTTACCTTGTATTCCTTTTTACATCATTTTATTACATCTATAATTTTACGTCTTTACATAATTAATTACATCTATTTTTATACTCATTTTAACTTTATAAAAAGTATATAGAGTAGCTTGTATTTTTCAAAACCTACCTTTTATAGCCAGTATTATTTAGCTAAGATTTATCCACACTGTGTGGATGGTTATATTTTGCTCACTTTACCTGATGTATTCTATTTCATTGTGTGAATACATCACAATTTGTCCCCTCTCCAGCTGATAGGCACCAGGGTTGTCTCCAGGATTTTTCTTTTGTGAATGATATTGCTTTGACTATTCTTGTGTGTGTCTTTATTTATTATTAATTATTATGATTTAATTCCAGTATAATTAATGTACAATGTTATATTAGTTTTAGGTGTACAATATAGTGATTTAACAATTCCAGGCATTACTCAGTGCTCCTTATGGAAAGTGTGCTCTTAATCCCCTTCACCTGTTTCATACTTCTCCCCACTCACCTCCCTTCTGATAACCAGTTTGTTCTCTGTAATTAAGAGTCAACTCAAGTGCCTATCAGTAGAGGAATGGATAAAGAAGATGTGGTACATGTACACAATGGAATATTACTCAGCCATAAAAAGAATGAAATCTTGCCACTTGAAATGATCAGGATGGATTGAGAGGGTGTAACGCTAAGTGAAATAAAACAGCCAGAGAAAGACAAATACCATATGATTTTACTCATATGTGAAATTTAAGAAACAGAACAAAGGAAAAAAGAGACAAGAAACCAGACTCTTAAATATAGAGAGCAATCTTGTGTGATTTTGCTGTTTGTGGGTCAATCTGTCTGGTGTGTGTTTCTAGGAGTGGAATTGCTGAGGCAGAGTCTATAAATATTCAACTTTAGAAGATCATGCCAAATTGTTTTTTCAACATGGTTGCACCAGTTTTTATATCTGTGAGTAATCTGTAAGGAATTCAATAGTTTCACACGCTCTCCAACACTTGGTATTGCCAGATTTTACTTTTTTTTCCCTCACCACATAGGTGTAAACTGGCATCTCATTGTGACCTTGAATTATATTTCTCTGAAGAAGATGATGTTGAACATCTCCACATGCTTCTTGGCCATGTGTATTTCCTCTAGTGGATGTCTCCTTACTCCCATTTTACAGATGAGAAAATGTAGGCTGGAAGAAGTTAAGTATCCCACCTACTTATGTAAGTATCATGGGGCAGATCCTGGCTTCAAAGTTAGATCTGTCTGAACACAAAACATTTATTTTCTCCACCACCTGACACAGTTTCCTTAAGCAGTGGGACCGGTTTTTAATAAATATATCAGAAGTCATTTACTCAAATAAGTGCTTTCTTTCAAAGGACTCATTTTGGAAGTCTGTCCTTTTATTCTAACAAAGAGGCCTTTGTTTGAACAGTTTATAGATTTCTTTTCACATTTGTCACTATTTGAAACTGTCAGTGCTAAGCTTTTGTAAGAAAAATAGTCTTACTAAATTTTCTTAGTCTATTTGGAATCTAAATTATATTATCCAGGTTTTTCATTCACTTTAGGAACTAGGTCCATTCTGCATGACTCTCAGTTGTTTAAAAACCAAAATACCATTCAAATTTTTGAAAATGTGTCTCATGGACTCACTTCAGTGCCTTTCTTTCTTTCTTTCTTTCTTTCTTCTTTCATTTTTTTAATTTAAAAAAATGGAAGAGATTATGCTGAGTGAAATAAGTCAAACGGAGAGAGTCAATTATCATATGGTCTCACTTACTTGTGGAGCATAAGGAAAAACATGGAGGGCATTGTGAGAAGGAAAGGAAGGGTGAATGGGGGGAAATCGGAGGGGAGAAACATGAGAGACTGTGGACTCTGAGCAACACACTGAGGGTTTTGGAGGGAGGGAGTGGGGTTGGGCGAGCCTGGTGGTGGGTATTGAGGAGGGCACATATTGCATGGAGCACTGGGTGTGGTGCGTGAACAACGAATCTTGGAACAGTGAAAAAATAAAAGTATTTGGGGAAAAAATGTGTTTTAAATTTTTTTCTTTTTTTCCAATGACTTTCTGGCTGTGTTTCTTGAAGCCCTGTTGACATACCCAAGGACCTCTGAAGGGAACAAAAGGAAGCTGAGTGCCCATTTTAACCAAGAATTTTGTGTTTTCTGTATTAGGATTCTACATAAGATTCATTTGGAAGAAGAAAAGCTGGTAAAAATCGTTTTATGAGATGCCTTTCCCAAATCCTTAAGCCCCTCTGTTAGTTCCCATCCCTTTACGCTGCTAATGCTCTACGACACTTACCCACCGGATCAATATTTTGATGAGTCATTGGCTCTGTACCCACCACAAGGTAACCTCCATGAGGGAGGACTCTGTTTTCCTATGTGCTCTCAATATACGACAGTGCTAAGCACAGAGTAGATGTTCACTAATCCTTCGCCAAAAGAAAGAATGAAAAATGTTACACTGAGGGGCCACTGCTTTTAGAGGCACCCCCATCCCATCTTTGCCTGCTGTTCTTCCTCCACTCACAGGCTGCATAAGGAAGAGGGAAGGGCGTGCCAGGGTGCATGGCCTCCTGAGAAGTTTAACAACTACCTCCTTGCCCTCTGTAAGTAAGCATTCGGTGTGGGAATCAGAGACTAAAAGAACTCAACACTGGTACATTTTGGGAGTTAGGGTTTTATATGTGCTTTATCCTTTCAGAGCATCAGAGTCAGGTCCTGGAAATAAAATTTGATTACATTTTAGCTTAACAGACTCACATCAGATAAAAGCTTCCTAGACATGAAAATTGACCCAGAAGCTGAAATATCAACTCCTCTCCAGCTGCATATTCGAGAATAAAATTCAGTCAGCACCCGAGTGGAGAGAGCTGAGCGCCAAGGACAGTCCGCACACCTTGAATTTTAGTAAACACTGAGTCCAGATGGATATCTTCTCTTTATTGAGTAAGTCAACAGAAAACATTTCATCATGGGGCTTATGAAATCCTCCTGCCAAAGAAAGGAGAGGGAACCTCTTCCTGAATATTCAGATGGAGAGTAAAGTCTGGAACAACTTATTGCAGAAGTATATGAACATTCCAGGGAACATTTGCATAAGAGGATGCCGGCAGACCCAGCATAAATGATGGAGGGATAGACATTTATAACAGGAGAAACTGCCTCCATGAAAATATAAGAGGACGAGACAAGAAGGGAGTTGGGTAAATTAAGGAAATTTTGCAAAGTAATTAAAAATGCAATAGCTGCATCACTATTCACTTGGAATGCCGTAAACTGCAGGGTGGGCAGAAAGCAACGGGCCCACTGAGGTAGAGCACGAATGTGATAATCTCTTCTAGAATGTAGAAGAAAAGTAAAAGGCCTTTTAACCGAGATGATGTGGGCTGGATAATAGCCACTGAAGACAGCAAAGAAAGCCAACCTCAGAATTTCAGATATTCCCAAGGAGGAACCCAAACAACGGAAACAGAAGCAATAATCAAAGACCTGCTTGAACCAACCTTTCTGAGTTTGTTCCAGGAGGACATTTTCACCATATTCTAGGAAAAGGCAATGAAAGATCTCTCTCCCTCTCCTTGCTGCTCTTAATTTTGGAGTTGTGATGGGTGAGGCAGAAGCAGGAAGTGTGCATGTTGCCAGGACCTGAGGTGGTATCTTGGAACAGAAGTGCATGGTGGACAGGGCATGTAAGTCCTCTGTGGTGTTTCTGGAACAGTCCAGGTCGGTGGCTTCTTGTTACCTTTGAACTGGTGTAGCTTAGGACTACCTGGCCAGAGGCTGTGAATTTTAAGAGATCTGTATTAGTCAGAGTTCTCCAGAGAAGTGAACCGATAGAGTAGAATGCATATGTATGTATACATGTACATATACATATACACACATTCACACACATCCCAAGATCTGCAGAGGGAGCCAGCAGAATGGAGACCAGGAAAGCTGACGTGTAATTCCAGTCCAAGTGTGAAGACCTGAGAACCAAGAAAGCTGATGGTGTAGTTCTAGTCCAATAGGTCAGCAGACCGACCAGCTCAAGATCTGGAAAAGTGGATATTTGAGTTCCAGCCTGAAAACAGGAAAAAGCCATTGTCCCAGTTTGAAGACAAGAAGGCAGGAAGAATTCTTTCTTACTCATGAGAGTTAGCCTTTGTGTTCTGTTCAGGCTTTCAATTGATTGGACAAGGCCCACCCATATTATAGAAGCAATCTGCTTTACTCAGTCTACTGATCTAAATGTTAATCTCATCCAAAAACCCCTGCATAGGAACACCTGGAATTTTTGGGCACTTCATGGCCCAGTCAAGTGGATGTATAAAATTAACCATCATTAAACTCTTGCTTATCTCTGATCCCACATGCCAATTTTTATACCTTTTACCTTCTCCGGCTGGGGGAGGGGAGGAGACCAGCGTGAACTTGGAATAGTCCAGAAACACAGCCTCCCAGTCTCTTTTATGTCTAATAGGACTACTTTGGGACCCTGGGCAGGGGTCTCAGAGACAGAAATTCATACTAATCATAAGGAAAGGCATCTCTGTGAGAATTGAAGCACAAAAACCTACCTTACACCCTAAACTGTAGCACGGGGGTCCTGACTGGCAGAGTTCTTTTGGGAGGTGGGGAAGTAGCTGCTAACAAAGCAGCAGCTTCTCCAGGTCAAAGAAACATTATTCACACAGACCAGTGGTTCTTAACATTGACTGCACAATGAAAACCCCCGGGAGCTTCAAAAAATATAGATGCTCGGATCCTACCCAGAAATTCAGAATTAATTAGTCTGGATATGGCCTGGACATTGGGATTTAAAATAAAATACATATAGCAGTTTTCACTTTTTTTTGGATGTATGTTCCTACGACTTTAACACACATATAATAGACTCTTGTAACACCCATCACAATCAGGGTACAGAACAACTCTAACACCTCCCAAATTGTCCTGGTTCATTCTTTGAGGCCCCCCCCCCCAACTCAGACCTTGGCTACCATGGATCTTTTCTTTGTCCCTATAGCCCCTCCCACCTCCCTTTAAGAACCTCATGTAAATAGAATTATATGAAGTCATTTTTGGAGCATTGGGATTTTAAAAAGCTTTCCATCTGATTCTAATGTACCACCAAGGTCGAGAACCACCGACAGTCTTTGTAGCTTGTTCCTTCAATAAGTGCGAAGGCTGCTTCCTTCTTAACTGAATGAGCAGCGACATCGGATCTAGAGACTCCAAGACTATTCCAACATGAAATCCAGAAAGTCCTCCCAATGTGGAAAAAAGAGAAGCCATTTTTAAAGGAAAACAGGTGATGCAAATTATTGAAAAGCTAGTCCAGATTTTAAAAAAATCCTAAAATGGGATTGTTCTAGGAGCTTAAAAATAGGAAATCGGACTTTCTTGGCAAAGAGCAACATGGGATGACATGCGAGAGCTCTGCCTCCTCTAATGGCCATACTTCAGGGTTTGCACATAGGGGAGGAAATAAGACACCATTCATTCGGTCCAAATGAGTAAATTATGATTGCCGCCAGATGTCCTTAGGCCAAAACGGAATTTCAAGCAAACGATAAAGCCTGTGTCATTTTTTGTGGCACTTCTTTGTGAGATTGTCCCTGAACTACAGCTATTAACAACAGGGAGGTTCTAATCAAGGCACTGTGTACCCCAAGCCAATTCACCGTGTGGAGGATATCTCAGATAGCTTAGCTTTGAGGATAAAACTGATGGGTTTTTACTGCATTCTTCTGTGTCAGGGATTCAAGAAAGAGTTCCCCTGGAGGAATGACAGCCTCCACCTCCCTCCTTTATGAGCTAGTTGTGAAGGCAGGATTGCTCGCCTCCCTTTGACTAAGATCCACCCCCCACCCTCCAGGGCACATTCCCCTCTTGCTATCAACCCCCACCTCAGGCAGCACCAGGAAGAGCATTGAAATTCAGGCCCCAGTGGAGGATAATTTTGAGTAAGCCCCTGGAGCCCATCAGGAGTCTACCACACCATATCCAAATGCATTGGGGGGGGGGGAATTTATAATTGAGTATTTCCTAATGGAAGTAGAAGCCTCTCTGGGTAATGCTGGGAGGCCAAGAATAAGAAAATTAAGCTTCCTAATTTAATGTAACTGCCTTCTTTGGTTTTGTGAAATACATCAAGGAAGTCAATGATACTACAGTTTTGGGTTCACCTAAAAATAACCAGACTGAAGACCTGAGACTGCGGAAGGTATCCTTTTGGCAACAGGGATACTAGGCTCTTGATATAGAATAAGTTGTAGACACTGTTTTATTGAAAACAAATTTTGTGGTTTTCCCCAAGAGGTCGTGAGGGTTGGGAGCTTACTCACTCCGTTAAAGTCCCTACTTCTTGTCCTGAGACTACATTTGAGGTCAAAGGATTATTCTTCTTGTATTATTGCTGGTCCATTAAAAAATACTTTTTTTTTTTGGTCTTTCCTGTGCAAGGGTCTCCCACTGGCCTGAAGTTCAGGCTGGATGATTTTTAGTTCATTTACTTCTCAGTCGTCATAAAGGGCACATACTGGATGATGAAACAATAATTGAAATGGTCGCCGTCATCTGGATTGTTTACCGAGAGCCAATCCCACGGGTAGGGGTTCCGGGGATCTGCTTGGTGGCTTAGCCAGCACCCCACTGCCAGTGGTAGGTCTGGGCAAATGCAGGTTCAGTTCAGCAGCCTGGGTCTTCATTGTTTTTCCTCCTCTCTGAGATGTGTACTCTTGTGTATCAAGAAGCAGTTGATGGTACAGCCCTGTATGTCCATGGATGATAATGGAATGGACTTCAGATCAAAAGCCAGCATGGGAAGAAGTGGATCTGATATTCTCAAACAAGATTTGGAGTTTCCCAGCACAGGGGAGGTTTTGGCATTTTGTGCAGAAATATCTCGATTGCGGGGTGTTGGCACACTTGACTCGGACCCACTAAATGCCCTTCCTAGTCATCCTGAGAGCTCACACCTCACAAATCAGATGGTTAGCCAACCAACCAACCTATCAGCTAGACAAATCCTGCTCCCATACCTGTCCAAAATGTCTGAGGTGGGGAGGACTGAAGAATAGAGAGAATTTCAGGGAAAGAAGACTAAGAAGAGTGACCAAAAGTAATGGATGTCTTTGTTTTTGTTTTCTTTTAAAGAGGTTAAATGTTTTAATTTATTATGTTTTGATATAATATAATATGATATAAATTATGTTATAATTTATGAAAGTTTTATGTTCATATCAAAAATGTAAGCAACACAGGTACATAAAGTAAAAAGAAAATATCTGTGATACCTCAATAATGCATTTTTAAAAGATTTATTTATTTATTTTGAGAGTGAGAGAGTGTGCTTGGGAACATGAGAGTGGGGGTAGGGGAGAGGGGCAGAGGGAGAGAGGGAGAGAGAATCTCAGACAGACTCCCTATTGAGCATGGAGCCTGTGGCAGGGCTCGATCTCACAACACTGGGATCATGACCTGAGTTGAAACCAAGAGTTGGATGCTCAACCTACAGAGCCACCCAGGTGCCCCCTGATATTACATTTTTAATAGTAGACAGTTAAAGACGTATTTATGTTTGGACACAGCAAGATCATTTCAAGGAATCTGTTCTTTAGAAATGATATCATTATTATGTAAAGACATATGTATAAGAATGATTGTGGCAGATTTACTTATAATAGCACAATAGTGGAAAGAGCCTACATGTTCATTTATAAGGGAGTTGTTGAATAAGTTATGGTGTACACCATTAAAAGTGGCCAAAGTATATCTAGCTGTCATAATTCATGCCAGATACATTATTCATTCTGAATATATTATTAAATGAGAAAGCAGGATATAGATCATTTTGAATAGGAGGATTCCTTTTTCATTAAAAAAATCTGCGCACGCGTGTGTGTGTGTGTGTGTGTGTGCATGTGTACTTGTGTATGTATATGCTTTGGAGCCAGGAAAGAGATGCAATGAACAGAAATTCTTTGGGGATGGGATTAGATGGGAGGAAGGAACTTTAGAGGGAAAGAAGACTTTCTACTGTGACAAAATTTTAAAAATTGTGTTGCTGACTTTCAAATTTTTGTGACTTAAAGAAATGCTTTATGACACTAATTTTTTTCTTAAATTAATTTGGTCCTTTAAAATTACATAATAGCATAGGAATATCAAGCTGTTATAAAGCCAAGTTGAATATATTTGACACCTGGTAGACAATCAATGACATTTAGTGAAGTAAATTTGAAACAACAGAAATCAAATTGTGAATTTCATGTGGAGCTCTTAAAAAAGTAAAAAAGAAATTGACTTTCTGATTTGAGATAATTGCAGGTTCCCATGTAGAAAGCATCCCCTGTATCCTTTTACCCAGTTTCCCCTGCTAGTACCATTATGCAGAACTTATGGTACAATATCATAACCAGAATATTGATCTTGATAAAATACACAAATTTTATTGAGATTTCCCCAGTTTGACTTGTACTCACTCACTATTTCATACCGGGCATTTGTATCACATGTGGAGTTTCTGTACCCATGACTGGCAGTCTAGATACTGAAGAATTCATCACCATGAAGACCTCTTTGCTGCCCTTTATAACAACATGAATGTTCATAATAGCGCCAAACTGGAAATAATCCAGATGTTCTTCCAAGTGGTTAAACAAACTGTGGTACATCCATTCATACTACTCAGCAATAAAAAGGAATAAATTCTTTTTTTTTAAAAGATTTTATTTATTGATTTGACAGAGAGAGACAGTGAGAGGGGAAACACAAGCAGGGGGAGTGGGAGAGGGAGAAGCAAGCTCCCCGCTAAGCAGGGATCCTGACATGGGGCTTGATCCCAGGACCCTGGGATCATGACCTGAGTCGTAGGCAGATGCTTAATGACTAAGCCATCCAGGGGCCCCAGGAATAAACTCTTGATACACAGAACAACTTGGAAGAACCTCAAGGGAATTGTGTTGAGTGAATAAAAGCTAATCCCCAAATGTTACATACTGTATGACTCCATCTCTATAACATTCTTGAAATGACAAAATTATAGAGACAGATAACAGATTACTGGTTGTCAGGGGTTATGGCTGGGGTTGGTAACCATCAAAATATATGGATGTAGTTATAAAAGGACAAAATGAATGATCCTAGTGGTAGTAGAATTGTTTTTAAGTATTTTTGTTTGTTTTTTAATTTTTTCTTAAGATTTCATTTATATATTTGAGAGAGAGAGAGAGAGAGAATGCACAGAGGGAGAGGGAAAGGGAGAAGCAGACTCCCCACTGATCAGGGAGCTCGATGGGGGACTCAATTCCAGGACCCTGGGATCATGACCTGAGCTGAAGGCAGATGCTTAACCCACTAAGCCACCCAGGCACCCCAAGGTTTTAAATATTTTTAAAATAAAATATCAGGGGTACCCCCTGGCTCAGTCAGTTAAGTGGCTGCCATCAGCTTAAGTCATGATCTCAGGGTCCTGAGATCAAGTTCCCCATCGAGCTCCCTGATCAGTGGGGAGTCTGCTTCTCCCTCTCCTCTGTTCTTCCATTCATACTCTCACTTTCTCAAATAAATAAATAAAAAAAAATAAAATGAAACATCATAATATATCCTAAATATACTCTTTTGAAATTAAGTTTTTTCCACTTAATATGCATTACCTATCCTTTCATGACATCGGGGTAACTTATTTTTAAAAATAATTACATATCGTTTATAGGATAAATGTATCATAATTTTTGACTAGTCTATTAATAGATTGGAAGATTGTTCTCTATTGCAAATAGAAATGCACATTTTAACAGTAAACAGTTAAATAAAAATGTGCTGCAATAAGCTTCTCTGTAAATATAGCTTCGTGCACTAGTATGACTTTGTAGAATAAATGCAGAGAAGTAGGACTGTTTAGTCAGAAGCACATTTTAAGTCTATAGATTTGCCAAATCATTCTTTAAGGTATGGTAATTTATACTCTCACGTCTATTTCCCCTTACCTGTGAATTTCAAAAGGATAAAGGCTTGTTTGTCTACAGAAGTAGCAAAATCTGTTTAGAAATAGAGGCATTTCCTGAAGGAAGCTGCTGTGGCTAATGTCTAGAAGAAGTTACCGCCTATGTTCTCCTCTAGGGTTTTGATAGATTCCTGCTTCACATTGAGGTCTTTTATCCATTCCGAGTTTATCTTCGTGTATGGTGTAAAAGAATGGTCAAGTTTCATTCTTCTACATATAGCTGTCCAATTTTCCCAGCACCATTTGTTGAAGTGACTGTCTTTTTTCCACTGGATATTTTTTCCTGCTTTGTTGAAGATTATTTGACCATAGAGTTGCGGGTCCATCTCTGGGCTCTCTATTCTGTTCCACTGGTCTATGTGTCTGTTTTTGTGCCAGTACCATGCTGCCTTGGTGATCACAGCTTTGTAGTCACTGGAAGAGATTATGCTGAGTGAAATAAGTCAAGCAGAGAGAGTCAATTATCATATGGTCTCACTTACATGTGGAGCATAAGGAAAAACATGGAGGACATCGTGAGAAGGAAAGGAAGGGTGAATTGGGGGAAGTCGGAGGAGGAGATGAAACAGGAGAGACTGTGGACTCTGAGAAACAAACTGAGGGTTTTGGAGGGGTAGGGGGTGGGGGGTTGGGTGAGCCTGGTGGTGGGTATTGAGGAGGGCACATATTGCATGGAGCACTGCGTGGGTGCATGAACAATGTATCTTGGAACATTGAAAAAAAATTAAATTAAATTAAAGAAAAAAAGAAATAGAATCATTTACAGAGTAATGTTCTGTTACATCCAGGCCCATTCAATCAATAGGATCTCTGCTCAGCTTCAAGATCAAGGCCCATGGAAGCCTACTTCAAGAATGATCCAGGGGTTCCTGGGTGACTCAGTGGGTTAAAGGCTCTGCCTTCCGCTCAGGTCATGATCTTAGGGTCCTGGGATTGAGCCCCACATCGGGCTCTCTGCTCGGTGGGGAGCCTGCTTCCCTCTCTCTCTGCCTGCCTCTCTGCCTCCCTGTGATCTCTTTCTCTGTCAAATAAATAGATAAAATCTTTTAAAAAAAAGAATGATCCAAATTATTTATAACCCTGTGTTAGGGTTATCCAGAAAAACAGAACCAATAGGATGGGGATACACACACACACACACACACACACACACACACACACGCACACACACACACACACACACACACACGGATTTATCTATTTTGAAGAATTGGCTCATGCCACTCTGGACTGAGAAGTCCCATAACGTGCTGTCTGCAAGCCAGAGATCCAGGAGAGCCTGCGGGGTATTGGAGTCTGATTCTGAAGGCCTGAGAACCAGGGGAACCGTTGGAGAGGGAACGGTTGGAGAGGGAACCTCCTCTCCAAGAGGAGATCGATGTCCAGCGTGAGCCGGCAGGCAGAGGGAATGAATTCTCCCTTCCTCCCTTTTTGTTCTATCTGGACCCTGCATGGATTGGACTAGGCCTGCCCACACTGGAGAGGGTGATCTTCTTTAATCAATTTACCAATTCAAATGTTAATCTTTCCTAGAAACCCCCTCCTAGGCATAATCCACAATAATGTTTAGCCACGTATCTGAGCACCCCCTGATTCAGTCAAATTGACACATAAAATTAATCATCACAAGGGCCATGCTTGCCAAGCCAGTAAAGTCTCAGTGTGTCCCAACAGAGAGGGCATCACATAGAATGGCTCAGGACAACAACTGGTATATGTCATTTTGCAGAAAAACCACATGCTTGCTCTTGTCTTCTGCTGTGTGTTCAACCCCCAGTCCTGACTCCCCGGGATCTCAGTGCCTGAGGTTTTTCCACCCAGTTTCCTCTTCGATTTACTTGACCAGTCTTTGGCCAAGTTCTGCATGTCCGTCTGCCTTTGGTGTCCCTGGAGCCTTGCAGGAGTGACTTGGTCGGGATGCAGCTGAGCACAGAGCTTAGGAGCACACACGTTGGTGTTAGGCATGCCTGAACTCGAGTCCCAGCCATTCCCTTTAACAGGCATGTGACCCAGTGCGAGTAATTCAACATCTTTTTTCAAAAAGGTTTATTTATTTATTCCAGAAGGGGGGAGGGGCAGAGGGTGAGGGAGAGAAAGACTCCCAAGCAGACTCTGAACTGAGCACAGAGCCCAACACAGGGCTCAGTCTCACTGAAAGAGCAGAGCAGGGCTAACTCCGTTTTGTGCTGCACCCGACATCTTGTGTATAACCCCACATGACCTGCTTCTGAGAAAAACCACAGAATGTCAGAATATTGTCTAGCCCACCTTTGAATTGCCCAACCCTGGCCCAACCCGCCCTTGAGCTAGTTTGGCCCACCCGCCTTTGAGTTAGTTTGAGTTAGCCAATAGGAATGCAGAACCCCTAACCACCGAAGAATGTAAACCCCGCCTTTTGCCCATCAAACTTGCGCGCCAATTCTGACCAGAGTGATAGGCTAGTTCAAACAGCTACTATAGGGTAAATAGTAATTCAATTGGCCACCTGCGAGTGACCTAACATGACTGTGGAACTTTCTTTGTGTGTTACAATCTCATTGGCCACTGGTCCCTATAAAACTGCTGCACTTTTTGTAACTTGCTCTCTTTCTCTACATCACGCCGCTGCATACGTGAGTGTGGGAGATTGAGCTTGAGCTAGCTCGAATAAAGGCTCTTTGCTATTGCATCGGACTCGGCTCCCTGGTGGTCTTTGGGGATCTCAAAAATCTGGGCATAACACTCAAGACCCTGAGACCACAACTTGAGCTGAAACCAAGAGTCGGATGCTTAACCAACTGAGCCACCCCGGCGCCCCCAGTAATGTAGTCTCTGAGCATCAGTTTCTTTGGGAGTAAGATGAGGACAGCAGTACCATGTATACTGTTGTGTAAGGTTCAAAGGTGAGAAAGCATATAAAATGCTTAGTACAATGTCTTACGCTTAGACCTTTTCAGTCTCGTTATCCTGAGTCTATAAAATGGGATTCTATAAACCTTTCATACACTGACGTACTTACTGGAAACATTATCCCCTGAAAATGTCCATCCCCTCCTCCCTGACTATTTCTGCAGGTTTCCCAGGGCACTCACTGAAAGCGTCCAGAATCCGTGCCTTACTGCCCTGACTCTTGTGTGGCCTCCCCACGATTGCCTCACTTCTCTTGCTGGGAAGCCCTGTCTCTGTTTGTAATCACCATGGACACCCCACACTGGCCTGTGCAAGGAGGAATGCCCTCTCTGTTTCACCTTGAGCCTCATCCCACCCTCACGGCCCAGAAAAGGCAACCACAATAAAGATTTCTCAAAGTGTAGCTTACTTCCTTCTAAATAATTGCTTATGCATAAAACTGACAGTGCAGTTCAGTGTGCTTTGCATCGGTTTCCGTGCAGGCCTTCTATAACCTTTCCTCCCGGCGAGACAAAGTCTACATTTTTCATTCCAGGCTCAGGACCTCATTGCTGGTAAGCAAACACTTAGAAAAAGATGACACGCACATCCCTCAAGAGCATTTTTTTTTTTAAGGATTGGAGAGTCAAAATAAAAATTTAAGGAAAACCTTTTTAGACTTCACAGATGCAGCAATGACTATGCTCCAAAAGAACCCCAGTGAACTTACTGAGTGGACCTCATCCTCTGAACTCTGATCAAATTCATGTGAATTATTTCCTGCCTCTCCAGAAACATCTCCATAACTTAGCAGGCCTCACAAAGTTGTCTCTTCCAGAACAAAGTGAAGCTCTATCTTGAAGACAATTTTGTTCTTCACTGCAAAGTGCAAAAACTTCCTGCAACATTGCCAACACCAGCTTTGGGGCTTTGATAATTCAGAGTTACCGTTGTAGGGACCTTATGTTGACCGTCCGTGGACCCCTTGGGAGAGGGAGACTCAGGTACTGAGTGATATAAGCTATATTCTGCTACCTGAGACCTTCCTAACAATCCTGAGAGACGAGGAGACCAGGAGTTGGTCACATTTCACAGATGAAGAACTTTAGTTTCAGGGAAGCTAAATGACTGTACAGCTATATGTAATTGAACTATGACCGGATTCCTGACTTTTGAGTCCCAATCTCAAAATCCACCTCATAAATATAGGTGATATCTACTGAACCCCCAAAAGGTCATCTTGAAGGCCAATCCTCTGAGCTTGTTGATAGTCTTTCCATAAATCTCAAGTTTGGGAGAGTTGATTTCTGTTACCTGCAGTCAAGAATTCTGTCTGCTACTAAATGTTTTCTAGCGTATGCTGAGCTCAGTTAAGATGTACTGGCTTTACCTGGACCTGAGTCAAATGATATAACCCTCTACTGGGAGCTTGAAGTCAAATGGTGGAGGTCACCGGAAACCAAGCTAAAGAGCCTGCAGACTGAGAATGTTTGAACCATGTGAAAATTGAAAGACTCAAGTAATTAATTCACTCAAGTTTTCAATTTATTTATTATTTATTTTTTAAAAAAAGATTTTATTTATTTATTTGAGTCGTGAGGAGGGGCAGAGGGAGAGGGAGAAGCAGACTCTTCACTGAGCTGGGAGCCCGGTGTGGGGCTTTATCCCAGGATCCTGGGATCAGGACCTGAGCCAAAAGTAGACGCTTAACAGACTGAGCCACACAGACACCCCTTCAATTTATTTGAAGTAGATTTTTTCTAGAGTTGATGGCATTCCTGGACATGTGTTGACATAGGCTGTACGAATGAGCCTTGCACCAGATTCCTCCCTGTAAGAGAATTGGGTAGCCAGAAGGGGAAGGGTGCTGATTATTATATATTGCATATTCAAATATGGAGATCAGATTCGGACAGCTGGTGGGCCCTAGTGCCGAGGGCTCCTCAAGGTCGGGTGTGGGATTTGGTTTCTGCGTACTTTCCAAGCTGAGAAGACAGCCTGTTACTGTTTCATGGAAGCTGGCAGAAGAATCAAGTCTCCTGAGTCAGGGATGAAGGACTTTGTTACTCCTGACACATACTGATACTAAAAAAATTATTTGTTGTTCATCTGAAATTCAAATTTAACTGGGCAGCCTGTAGTGTGAGTTGCTAAACCTGGCGAGTCCAAGCAGCACGCTGGGGGAACATCGGCGTATTTGTGTGGGTTCGTGGTCAAGGCTGTGCAGGCTTGGCGTGCCCAGCAGGGCACACAGGACCTGGGAGACCCATGGGGACAGTGGCAGCTGCATTAGCAGGTGGTGAAGGCACATCAGGCACCCGTGGGCTCAGCAGCAGAGTGCTTTTCTGTCCTGTTGGTGGGTGTCCTGGCTGCTGGTAGCCTGAGTCAGTAGTGTGTAACCCCTCCCCCGCCTTCCCCTCCCCCACCCACGTGGTAGCATGGCCATAGCTCAAGGAACTGAGCGCCAAGGGTGGGCCCGAGGGTTCCAGGCCAGGTCTCTGATATTCGGATAATAATTCTCTTTTTTCTTTTGCTCTCCTAGCCTTTCCCCCACGCCCTTCTTTCTTTTGGCCTTTCAGCCACTATGGCACATTAAAACTCATTCCCTGCATTATATTTCTCTTTGGATTATTTAGAGTGATGTCTCTTTTCCTGGCTGGACTTTGACAGATACAGCTCGGCTGGCCTCTTCTTACTTAATAAGCCTGTGAGTGTGGCCCAGTGCTCAGCATGTCATGGATGAGTAAGAAATGCTTATGCTTAAAATGAATTAAATTACTGCTGGAGATTCATAGGTACAGATACAGGATAACATTATCCTAAAATAAATGGGAATCAGAAGCACTGGGGAATGTCACAGGAAAACCTTTTCAAGCCGGGTATAAAAAATGGTGGCGTTCAAGAAGATATTATGTATAACTTAGAAGTGTAGGCAGGGGAAGATAGATTATTGGACTGAAAGAGTTTATTTTGTTTTTAGTATGCTTTCACTCATAGTCTTAATCAGAGCATCAAAGCGTTGTTCTCTTTTATAAATCTCCCCAAATGATGAAGTGAAATACAATATCATATTCATAAGAGAGAAGTATTTTAGCAGCGTGAGCATAAAAGTAAAATTGGATATTCTATATTCATTGACTCAGCAATGTTTATTATGTACTATGTGCAAAGTACAGGGTTTTAGGTATGTATTACTAGAGTTAAGTGACCTTTCAGATATAGTATATCAGTGTGAATGTAATGATTCTCCAGGGAATCTTAAAACGTTCCCCTTGGAAGCTATGAGCTTGACTTCTCAGTTTCTTTCAAGCATAATTTGTCAGAACTGATTGCATGTGAGATATGAGTTGAGAAGATAAGAGGCCAGCTGGTATTTACATTGTTATTTCGTTTGCTAATAAATATTGCTTTATTTCATTGCTCCTGTGTCAGGAGCCATGAGAGGAAGAATACTGCCTCCCATTACAAAAAGATTCTGGAAAAATCTCAAACCATAGCTGGAGAAAACTTGCAGGAAGATTCAGCAGTTCCAAGTTGCTGAGTCTCTGATTTTGGGGATCAGTCGTACATTGCTCATTAGCAGAGTTGGAGCTAATTGCTACTCCTGTGTATCTCTCCATGATGGCTAATTTTATGTGTCAGCTTGACTGGGCCATGGGGTGCACAGTCCAACATGATCCTGGGTGTGTCTGTGAGGGTGTTTCTGGATGAGATTAACATTTGAATTGGTAGACTGAGTAAAACAGATTGCCCTCCCCAATGTGGGTGGGCCATATCCAATTAGTTGAAGACCCAAATAGAACAAAAGGGCTAAGTAAGAGGGATCTCCTTCTGCCTGAGTACTTGAGCTGGGATTTTGGCCTTTTCCAGGTTTTGGACTCAAAATGAAACATCAGCATTTCTGTGTCTCCAGCTTGCCTGCTGCAGATCTTGTGACTTCTCAGCCTCAATAAATTCTCTCTCTGTAAATACACACACACACACCCACACACACATGTACACACACATCCTATTGGCTCTGTATCTTTGGGGAACTTTGACTAACATTCTCTAAGTTAAAGTAACAAAAACTCTTGTGGGGGAGGAATGCAAGAAATTTAAGAAAAAGTTCTATGTCAAAGAACTTAAACTATGGGAGACAAAGAAGAAACATACAGAAAGTTAAATAATGATGTAATCCAAGTAATTGGTCACATAGTAGCATAAAAGTTGTCAAAATGCAGTGAAAGTGTCTCTCAAGTGGAAGGTACAAACAATAAATGCTTATCCTTCACGCAGGTATCATCAGGGAAGCCTTTTTGGAGAGTTGGGGGTTGAAGGTGCATCACAAAGGATGAGAAAAACAAGAGAGACTTTCTAAGTGTGGATGTGGGAGAGAAAATTGTAGCTTGGTACTGAGTAGAACATTCTGTTATAAGTGCTGACTTGATGTAGGGGAAAGAGGAGAGATAAGACTGAAATGCAGTCTGGGAAAGATGGAGGGCACTGAAAACCAGGCTAGAGTCTATAATTAATTTTATAGGCTATGCATTGCTAATGAAGATTTGCCAAATGATATTTGAGAAAAATTAAGTTGGTGGGTGTAGTAGGTTGAATAGTATCCCCTCCAAAGGATACATCCACCCAGAACTCCAGAGTATGACCTTATCTTATTTGGAATAAAGATCTTTGCAGATGTTATTAAGTTAAGAATCTTGAGGTGAGATCATCCTAGATTAGTTTGGAATATAAATCCAAAGGCCAGAGTCCTTATAAGAGAGAGGAGAGAAGGAGACACAGAGACACAGAGAAGGCCATATGAAGGTGGAGGCAGAGATTGAGGTGATGCAGCAATAAGCTAAGGAATACCAAAAGTTTCCAGAAATTACCAGAACCTAGCAAAGAAGCATAAAATAGACTCTCCCCCAGAGCCTCCAGAAGGAGCCAGCCTTGCCCAAACCTTAATTTTGGACTCCTGACCTCCAGAACTGTGCCAGAATAAATTCCTGTTATTATATGTCTTCAAGTGTGTGGTGATTTGTTATAGCAGCCCTAGCAAACTAATGCAATGAAGGTGTGCAGGGAGATTCTAAAGGGCAATGAGCCCAGAGACAGAGCAGCTAGCTAGTAGTAGTATATTTTGACAACCCAAGTGATTTCTCTGAGGTCTACTTTATCAACACAGTGTGCCTGTATTCATTTCTCATAAACTCTGTCTACATGAAATGAATAATAAATGGTTGGAAAAAAGTTAGTCCAAATTTAAGTATCATGAGATCCAAATCTTAACAGGAAATTTAAAAAACACGAGCACTGGGTGTTATATGAAACTGATGAATTGTTGAACACTACACCAAAACTAATAATGTACTAGATGTTGGTTAATTGAACAAAATAAAAAATAATAAATTAAAAAAAATCTTTTTTGATGGGGTCTTTGCCTGGTTTGGGGATTAGAGTAATGCTGGCTTCATAGAAAGAGTCAGGAAGTTTTCCTTCTGTTCCTATTTTTTGAAACAGTTTCAGAAGAATAGGTATTATTTCTTCCTTGAATGTTTGGTAGAATTCCCCGGGGAATCTGTCAGGTCCTGGACTCTTGTTTTTTGGGAGGTTTCTGATCACTGCTTTAATCTCATTGCTAGATATTGGTCTACTCAGGTTGTCAATTTCTTCCTGTTTCAGTCTTGGAAGATTATGGGTTTCCAGGAATGCATCCATTTCTTCTAGGTTGTTTAACTTATTGACATATAGCTGTTGATAATAATTTCTGATGATTGTTTCTATTTCCTTTGGATTAGTTATGATCTCTCCTCTTTCATTCATAATTTTGTTGATTAGGGTCCTCTCTCTTTTCTTTTGGATTAGTTTGGCCACTGGCTTATCAATTTTATTGATTCTTTCAAAAAACCAACTTCTGGATTCATTGATGCGTTCGTTCTACTGTTTCTCTAGTTTCTAACTTGTTGATCTCTGCTCTAATCTTGATGATTTCCCTTCTTGTGAGTGGGGTTGGCTTAATTTGTTGTTGATTTTCCAGTTCTTTAAGGTGTAAAGAGAGCTGGTGTATTTGGTATTTTTCAAGTTTTTTAAGTGAGGCTTGGATGGCTATGTATTTTTGGGACTTCCTCAAGATAAAAAGCTTCTGCACAGCAAAAGAAACAATCAACAAAACAAACAGGCAACCCACAGAATGGGAGAAGAGATTCACAAATGACACTACAGACAGAGGTCTGATATCTAAGATCTATAAAGAACTCCTCAAACTCAACACTCACAAAACAGATAATCACATCAAAAAATGGGCAGAAGACATGAACAGACATTTCTCCAAAGAAGACATACAAATGGCTAACAGACACATGAAAAAATGTTCATCATCTTTAGCCATCAGGGAAATTCAAATCAAAACCACACTGAGATACCACCTTACACCAGTTAGAAAGGCCAAAATCAACAAGACAGTAAACAACAAATGCTAGAAAGGATGTGGAGAAAGGGGAACCCTCTTCCACTGTTGGTGGGAATGCAAGTTGGTGCAGTCACTTTGGATAACAGTGTGGAGATTCCTCAAGAAATTAAAAATAGAGCTACTCTGTTACCCTGCAATTGCATTACTGAGTATTTACCCCCAAAAGCAGAGGCAGTACAAAGAAGGGCCACATGTACCCCATTGTTCATAGGAGTAATGGCCACAATTTCCAAACTGTGGAAAGAACCAAAATGCCCTTCAACAGATGAATGGATAAAGAAGATATGGTCCATATATACAATGGATGCCTCCATCAAAAAGGATGAATATCCAACTTTTGTATCAACATGGATGAGACTGGAAAAGATTATGGGGAGTGAAATAAGTCAAGTAGAGAGAGTCAATTATCTTTTGGTCTCACGTGTGGAATATAAAGAAAATCATGGAAGGCATTGTGAGAAGGAAGGGAAGGGTGAATGGGGGGAAATCAGAGGGGGCGATGAACCAACAAGCAACAAACTGAGGGTTTTGGAGGGGTTGGGGGTGGGGAGTTGGGTGAGCCTGGTGGTGGGTATTGAGGAGGGCATGTATTTCATGGAGCACTGGGTATGGTGCATGAACAATAAATCTTGTAACATTGAAAAAATAAAATAAACATATTTGGGGGAAAAAATCCATAACCCAACGTTTGTAACTGTTGTTGTGATGGTTAATTTTATGTGTCCATTTGAGTGGGCCATGGGATGCCCAGATACCTGGTTAAACATTGTGTCAGGGAGTGTCTGTGTGGGTGTTTTGAGATTAGCATTTGGTGAAGTGAGTAAAGCACATGGTCCTTACCAATGCAGGCGGGCATCCTCCGATCTGCTGAAGGCCTGAACCAAAAGGTGGAGGAAGGTTGAATTCACTCTCTCCACTTGATTGCTTGAGCTGGGACATTGATCTTCTTCTCTCTATGCTCCCCTGGTTCTCAGACCTTCAGATCCAGGCTGGATGCACAATCTCCACCTTGGGTTCTCTTGTTCTTATGGCTATGAATGATACCACCAACTAATATGGTTGTGTTTAAATAAATTTAGTGAGACAATTTCTATAAATGACTGAATCCTTAAAGACACACTCCCATAAATTGACTTATTCCACCCCCCCATTTTTAGTGAAGCTCATCCCCATGGTTATTCTGGAGACATCTGCTGAATTAGGATGAATTAAGCTGGAGCTTCTGTGGGTTAGAATGAGGGGACTCAATTCTATAATTGAAGATGGCTCAGGAAAATGATGATACTTGTGATCACAACACTATGTTGTGATCACAACAACTATGGTTTTGAGGACTAGGAAATATTCTAAACATTCAGAGGCATCAGTTTATTTCATTCCTCCAGGGACTTCCCTCTTATCACATACAAAGTCACCCCAGGCTTTGAGAGCTTAAGGAACTAGTCAAGGTCACAGAACTGGTAAGTGACACCAGAATTGGATCCAGGTTTGTTCAACTTCAAAGGCTTATTTAATTCTTAACCAATCTCCCCTGTGAGTAATCATATAATCATGGAATTGCAGAGCATTAACACTGGAGGTGCTGTTAGAGATCATCTATTTAGGGGTGAGGTTTGCTTACATACCAAGACCTCAGCGTGTGGTTTTATCTGATCTGGGACCACGATCCAGGGCTTGCCAATAAAGACATTTTCTGCAGTCCTTTAGTTGTGCAAAGGCAAATATGGTATTGCATGGAAAGGATTTGATGGCATTCAGTTTTCTTTTAAGAGCAAAGAGTTTTCTAGGAAATAAATAGCAGTAATGCAAAGGTCAGGGCTAATGCTTTGTGGGAAGAAGAGCAGGACAGATTGATTTATAGGGATTGGAACAGAAAATGTGGCTAAGGATGACAAAGAGGAATAAAATAATGTGGCTTGGCCAGGAAGGTATTCCACTACTTGTTTATGTGATCTTGGTTAGAGAGGGCTTAAGGGAATGTCATTAAAGGGAACTGAGACTGTCATTTGCAAGAAGTCTAGAAAATTTTAAAGCCAGAAGGAAAAAGAAATTAGAAATTCGTTGGTTAGCATTAAAACTGCCACCCCACTTAATTTATTCACCTGGTCAATGGATATTTTTGAGTTATTCCTATGTGCCAGGGACTGCACTGGACACATGGATTCCACAGGAGTTCTGCCAGACGTGGTTCCCACCCACATGGAGCTCACAGTCTAGTCAAAGAGAGAGATATGGGCCAAATAATACATATTAGTTCTGTAATTATAATTTAATAAGTACTAGCAAGAAGTATGGGATGCTATAAGACTCTTCAAAGAGGATCTGACTTAGTTTTGGGTCTAGTGATGCTGAAGATGAGATCCAAAGGATGAGTAGAAAGAAACTGAGTGGAAAGAGAGGAACTTTCCAGACCCAGGTGCGGGGAGCAGGTAAGTTAAGGAGCTGGAAAGCAGAGTGAGTGGAAAACAGAGAGGAAGTGAAAGAGGCCTGTGCAGCCAGGGACTCGTTAAGAATTCTGGAAATTTTCCTGAGAGGCATGAGAAGTCGTGGGAGGGCTTCAAGCAGGGAGTGACATGATGGATTTGGCAGGAGACCAAGGAGGGATTTGGGCCAAATCCTCATTACTAATGATTAGTTGTCGCTTGCCTGGCCTTGCTCTTCTTGCCTGAATGGCTTGGAAACCCAGCAGGAATAGCTAGGGGTGAAAATAAGATGCCAGGTCTCTAGATGCTGACTCCCCTCCTCAGCTTCCTAAGCTTCCATTGCCAGGTGGGCTGCGGCACCTGCTTGGGGCCTTGCCTTGTTCTTCCAGATCCAGCCAGTGTGGGACCAGATGATGTGGTCTGTGTTAAATTCCCATTGGAAGAGAGCAGGCACTTGTGGTGGGAGAAGTTCCCCAAGGACAAAGTTGTGTAGTTGGCAATGAGCCATTAATTCTAGGGTCAGCTTGGCCAGTCACCTCCTGCAGGCCATTTCCACACTGCAGCAGGTGAGCTCTGACCCTGCAGAAAAAAGAGACTCATTTCAAAGTCCACAGTGGACTCAGCTCGAACAGACCTCCAGGGTGTAGGCTTTTAAGGTTGGAGATGGCTTGGCATTTTGTCTCTTTATTCCTCTTTATCCTTCCCCTTAACCTGGCTGGCAGTTCCTTAACCTGGCACTGCAGAGGGAAGGATTTAGGTGGGTATTACTACTGTAGTCCAGAAATGTTGAAGGAGAAAGGCTTATATTTCCCACGTGCTCATGATATCTATTCTAGGACTCTAGAGAGGCATGGTCTAGGTGATAGATCTTGAGGCACAGGCTTGGTGGCACTTGGGACAGAAGCAGCATGTAGCTTAGACAACCTGGGCATTTGTTATCTACTGAGAGACATAGCTGGAAAGACAGCTAACACTCAGGTAGTACCTCTTATGTGTCAGGCCAGCAAAAGTCCAAGCTGTAAATGTGTATGAGCTCATGTGATTCCTACCATAGATCCGCTAAGTAGATGCTTATTCCCACCCCCATTTTACAAACAAGGAAACGAAGGCACAAAGTGGATTTTTCACTGCTAGTAAGAGGCAGAGCTAGGATTGGAATCTAGGCAGTTTGGTTCCAAAAGCCATGAGGTCAAGCACTCTACTAGATGCCCCTGTAGAATGAAGAACGGGGGACTGACTGGGCTTGTGCACGTCCATTTGCAGAGTACTTCTTATAAATGACAGATGCCTTATGTCATAGTCTGTCCAGACTGTTATAACAAAATACTACAAAATACAACAAAATATAACAAAATACCACTGGGTGGCTTATAAACAAGAGAAATTTATTTCTCACAGTTGTGGAGGCTGGAAAGTCCAAGTTCAGGGTGCCAGCATTGGATTCTGGAGAAGGCCACTTTCTATATGAGACTGATTTCTTTTTTTTTTTTTCAAAAACAAACAAACAAAAAATATGGAACGCTTCACGAATTTGCGTGTCATCCTTGCACAGGGGCCATGCTAATCTTCTCTGTATCGTTCCAATTTTAGTATATGTGCTGCCGAAGCGAGCACTGAGACTGACTTCTTGCTGTGTCCTCACGTGGTGGGAGGGGAGAGGGATCCCTCTGGGGTGTCTTTTATAAGGGCACTGATCTCTTTTATGAGGGCTCCACCCTCATGACCTAAGGTCTCCCAAGGCCCCACCTCCTAATACCATCACCTTGGGTGTTAGGTTTTCGACATGACATAGGAATTTGGGGGGAGCTCTAACATTCAGATCATAGCACCCTGTCTATAAATCAGAGTGGAGACTATGTCATTGGACAGGCATGCACTGTCCAATTGCAATGTTCAATTTGACTTTGAGGTACCAGGAACTCAAGGATTGAGAAGAAGATGAAAATCTCTGAAATTTCGAAAATGGAATTTAATTGGAAGAGACACCGAAAAGAATAAGGGGTCCTCAGAAATAGCTTGGGAACCAGAAGGGCCGCAATCCACAGACCTAAAAATTTCAAGTATTCACAGCTATTTCAAATACTACTTTATGAGAGAGAGGTTGTTTTTCTGGTCGATGGATGCCCCTCCCCCACCAAAGAAAGCTGTACAAATTAACCCTCTGTTGGGCGAAATCTCCCAAATGACTTTTAGTTTAGAGAACTACTCTTTTAGACTTGCCACTGGACTGGGAAAAGAGATGCCATGGATTATTTTCCTCTTCCTCCATTTCTGTCTACTTACTTCTTCGGGAAACGTGAAGTGCCAACCACACTCCATGGCCAGTGCTAGAAGTGTGTAGTCTTGAACCCCACCTACATGTGGGATATCCAACCAAATAAAAGGATGGGTGCTTGTTTTGGAAGCTGCTGCAAGGAGTCAGATGTGGTTCTGAAATTGCTTCCGTTTTCCCAATTCTGAGACTGGAAGAAATACAGAGTCTTTGAAAGATGTGACTGATGGCTGTCTAGGGGTGGTCTACTCCCCTTTTGGAGGTACTGATGGGCATGATCACCTGGCTTTGCCCACTGAGGAGCAGACTCAAGAGCCAGGCCCCTGAGGACACCCTCTGTGGGGGCCACACCAAAAGATGGGATTGGGGCTGCGCTGAGTCCTATTTTATAACTTTTTTTTAAAAATTTTTTAAAAGCAGGCCCCCTGCCGAGTAGGGAGCCCGATGCGGGGCTCGATCCCAGGACCCTGGAATCATGACCTGAGCCAAAAGCAGGCGCTTAACTGACCGAGCCACCCAGGCGCCCCTATTTTATAACTTATATTGGAGGCATATAGGAAGATTCATTTTGTAGGGCCATGGGATTTCTCTTCGGGTATAAGGCATTAAGTTGATAGAAGAGTAAGTTTAAAATGTAAAATTTTAATATGGCGATGAAACCCATGAGGTATTTTGAATATCTGGAACACATTGAATGGGCTTATCTGTTGAGTTTGAGTGGAGGAGACAACTGAGTGTACTTGGAAGTGGAAAATAAATGAAACGACTTCTTTCTTTTTTCTTTTCTCCTTCATGATTTTATTTTTAAGTAATCTCTACACCTAATGTAGGACTCGAACTTGCAACCCTGAGATCAAGAGTTACATGCCTTGGGGTGTCTGGGTGGCTGGCTCAGTTGGTTGAGCAACTGCCTTCGGCTCAGGTCATGATCCTTGAGTTCCGGGATCGAGTTCCGCATCGGGCTCCCGGCTCCGCGGGGAGTCTGCTTCTTCCTCTGGCCTTCTCTCCTCTCGTGTTCTCTTTCACTTTCTCTGTCTCTCAAATAAATAAATAAAATCTTAAAAAAAAAAAAAAAGAGTTGCATGCCTTACCGACTGAGCCAGCCAGGTACCCTAATGAAGTGGCTTCTTGATTTAGAGTTTATTGTGACACTGGAATGAATCAAATTCAAAGTTTCTGGGCATAAGAGAAAAGATACATCTTTCAAAGTTCTAAGGGACTGAATGCCAACCTCCTTTATTCCACGCCAGTTTATAGAAGCAGTGATGAGAACTGAAGGTCAGCCGTTGGAATTTGTTGGAATAATCAGACAACTATTTACAAAAAAATAAATTTAGAGCCTGACCTTATATCACCAACCAAAATAAATTCTAAATTGAAGAAAGAGTTAAATATAACTTGTAAGTACTGAAAAGAATAAGAACATGCAGTTGAAAGTCACATTGTGGCAGAAGTCCCTCTCAATGTAACTAAAATCAGAAATCATAGGAAAAGGGGAACAGATGTGACTGGCTAAAGTTTTCAAAAACAGAAGCAAAATAAAGCCCGTTACATAAAAAACACAACATAAACAAAACTCAAGCAAAACACTCAGAAAGCGTTTGCAACATGGGCAATACAAGCTGAATTTCTTGGTAATGTAGAGTCCTTACAGCTTAATAAGAAAAGGCAAACATTACAGTGGAAGAGGAGACACAGGTTGTACTAAGAAATGAAGATATACAGATCGACAGTGAGTTGATGAAACAATGTTTCACCTTCCCAGGACTCAAACCACACATAGCAAGCGGCCATTTTGGTCTATCACACTGAAAAAGAAGAAAATGGGATGATAGCAGTGAAACGAGTGATGTGAGAGCATGGGGACATCTGTGCTTGGGAATGCGGCTGGCAGAAAGGTAAACTGACACTTTTCAGATGGCAATGTGGCCATCCGTATCAGAGACTTAAAAATAGGCATGTGCTTTCAACCAGAAGTTTCACTTCTGTTTACTGGATCCAGGAACTAATAGTGGGTATTAGTGCAAAGACTTCGCCATAAGGTTGTTTATAGAAGTGTTTTAGAATAGGCAAAATTCCGAAATAGCCTCAGTGTCCGACGGTGAACAGTGGTTAAGGAACTCATGCTCTGAATGTATAACAGAAAACTCTAGCTACAAAAGAACTAAATAGAGCCCAGCAGGATCGAGGGCCCCCCTGTCTCGGGCCAGGTCTCAGTGGCTCTGTTTTGCTCCTCTCTCTCTCTGTGGCTCTGCTTTGCTTGAGCTCTTGGAAGGATGTCTCTCTCCCCCAGCCCCCGCTGACATGTTCCCACTGAAGGAGATGTATGCACCCTTGTCTAATCCTGCCTTCCACCCCTGACCTGAGCTGGGCTTAGGGGTGTCCCTGCTCACGAGGAAAGGCTCATAGCAAAGATAAGAATTCCCCTCAATTAATTTATGACTTTAATGCCATTTTAATAAAAATCCCAGTGTTGTTTTTTTTCCTTGCAACTTTGCAAACTAATTCTATGGTCCTGACATTTTCTGATCGATTAAACGGTTAAGTCTAATCAAAAGGTTTTGAAAAAGGGAAACATGATGTGGGAGACTTGTCCGAGCAAGTCCTAAAACATACTATGAATTCCCCAGCAGGATTTTTTGTAAAGATAATAAAGCATAACTTGCAAAATCCCTGGGAATGGTTACATGGCAGTTGATGCTATTTTATTCCTGGTGTGGCTTACATTCCTTTGCAGGGCTGGAGGTACAATCAAATCGGTACCTGCCTTCTCACCTGTGCTGTTGAACTAGGGAGTGAGGACTTCTGTGTGGGAAGTGGGGAAGGGGTTGGTTTGGGACCCAAAGAATACCCCAGGCTGATCAGGGACAAGCGTGTTGAGAGCCTGAATGAAATCAGAACTCATCGGCACTCTAAAGTGCCGGTTCTCTAGCTGCTTGACCCTGGGCGGGTTACTTCACCTCTCTCAACCTCTGTTCTCTAATCAGTGAACTGTGCCCAAGTAATTACTGTCTGTAATAGTGCTATGAGCAATAAATGATGGGATATGCAAAGCGGTTCGCGTATTGCCTGGTACATGGGGAGCATGTTGTAAGGGGTAGCCATGATTGTTTCTGAAGCCCACAGTTGGTTTTGCGGGGCTCTGCAGGGTGAGGATGACTGAGCCAGGCAACTGAGGGCTCCTGAAGTCCCAGGGTCCAGCCACGGTGAGAAACGAAGTAGGAGACCTAGAACATGGAGCCATCAAGAAAGATGGGGGTGATTCTCTTGATGTGTCTGAGCACACCAGTGGTCATCCATGTGGCCTTCGATTCACTTAAGTCAAGATCGGGCTTGTCCATGCATTGGCTGCCGTTCACTGGCCAGCAGCTCTGTTTGGTCCCAGGAGTCCACTCTGCCCTTTTACTGATGAAAGTCTGAAACTCGCACCATCTGTCACATCGCTTTTCTTTGCAGACACACCATTTTCAAGTTGCATGAGTGGATTGATGGAAGAATTTATTTCTTGTCAACAGGCCTGCTCTTGACATTTCTGACCAAGGCAAGAACGTCAGTGGAGGCCCCAATGCCGCCATCTTAAATCGAATATGGTCCTCCTCACTCTTTCCAGATTCCATATTCACAACTTTGTGTACTTGCTAAGATTTATTTATAACTCCCAGATCAATACCTGTGGCATTTTCGTGATCATCGGTAGGGTCCCGTCAGAGGAAACGGCCTTCCTGTTTCAGCTCTCAGACTAAACCCATGTCCTTCGTGCTTAGTTAGTGTCTCGTTTTTTTGCATTTTTGTGCTTTTTGGGGGGATTTTGCTGTTTAAAATTACCTCCAAGAGTAGTGCTGGAGTGCTGTCTGGTGTTCTTAAGTGCGAAAAGGCTGTGATGTGGCTTACAGTGAAAACATCCGTGTTAGAGAAGCTTCCTCAGGCATTCGTTTGAATGCTGTTGTCCATGAGGTTATGTACTGATGAGTGGAAAAAAGTTGTGTTCAGAGGCTCAAGGAACTATAACCCTATATTTCCCTGGAAGCAATGGTTCAGTATTCTCTAAACCAGTGTTTGTGGTGACTTTATAGAACATAACCACTGTGAATTAGGAGATTTGATTCTGTGTTCTTCCTCCTACTAGGGCAAATATACATTCCAGATCGGAATGATCTGGAAGGCAGCTTCAGATGGCGGAACCTGTGCTGGAGAGCTGGCCTCTGGCCTTTGGTTCCCTTCTCCTTTCCACCCCCGAACTTGACTCTGGAGGCCACAGGTCCAGCCTCTGCCCACAGCCCTGGAAACTATCCCCTTGGCCACTCCCTGGGCTGAAGTGGGCAGACATGGGGAGGGTTTGGGAAGAGATCTCTGGACCGCCTGGGCAGGGCATTCGGGGCCTAGGGTACTAGACTGTGGTCTAGAAAGTTTTTTTTTTTTTTTTAAAGATTTTATTTATTTGAGAGAGAGAGTGAGAGGGAGCATGAGAGGAGAGAAGGTCTAAGGGAGAAGCAGACTCCCCATGGAGCCGGGAGCCAGATGCGGACTCGATCCTGGCACTCCAGAATCATGGCCTGAGCTGAAGGCAGTTGCTTAACCAACTGAGCCACCCAGGTGCCCGGTCTAGAAAGTTGAAGGGACTTTGCCTTATCCAAAGCGAGGTCTCTGAAGGTCAAGGTTGATGGCTCTATTGCCCGCCTGGACAGCTGTTGATGCCAAGCCCATGGAAAAGCGTTGTTTGTCATTCAGTGTGATTTTCATTTCTCTACTGTTTCTCAGGTAGCTGCAGTCCAGTGTGCAGGGACCTTGTGTCTGAGACATAAGAATCTTATCTATCTTGCTTTGTTCCATCATTTTCTCCTTTAGGGTTACAGCTGTTGCCCCGACTTGAAGATGTCTCTTCCAAATGTGACTGCAAATTCTTCTCACACCTCAATATTCCTAACTGGCCATAGGGTCCTGGGCCTGGAGAGGAGGGTCTCTTTTTTGCCTTATGAAATATTTATCATCATGTGACAAGACCTGTCCTGTCCTTTATGGGGGCAGCAAACAGTGATCAAACCATCAACTCCCAATTACCAGCTAACTGGGGGGCAAGGGTATGAACTCGGGTGTCATTTTTGCAAGTGATGAGAAAGGGTATTCTGAGGTGAATTCTAGGAGGAGCTTTTTCTGGGAGAAATTTCTGGAGAATTTCAAGATCTGAGTTCTAAAGGACGTTTCCAGCTGCAAGGCTGGAAGTGGCTGCAAAAGGGATCATTTTCAGGGCCTTGATGCTGGTGTTCACATTTCATTGGTACTAGGTTTCTCCTTGGTTTCCCTCTAGAAAGTCAAGAACTCAGTTGTACCAGCTCACTCTTGGGACCATGAAGTTAGTTTACTGCAGCCAAGCCAAGGACAGTGTTAAACTCATGGCGCTTGCTTCGTGAGCTGAGGACCAGTGTCCTCAAGCAACTGTGTGTCCAGGGAGGCCCCACAGCTAAAGATCCTGCCTTGTTTCAAAACCTGCACTTCCTATGTTGGGGAAGACAGAATATTGTCAACTGTAGGTATTGAATATACTTCTGCAGAGAAGCCACATCAAACATTTCATTAAAAGCTTTACTGTACGGAATGGAGATTTCTAGAAGCAGTGCTGTAATTCAGTGTAGCATTTGAGTATGTGTGCCTGGCCACAAGTTTCTCTTCCTTTTTTGCTGGAAAGTGAGGTTTATTAGAGGCAGAGCCATTAGAATGGCCCTGGCATTCAACAGCTGGGAACCTGGGCAGGTTCCTAAATCCCACCATGCTTCAGTTTGCTCACCTTCAAAGGGGCATTCGACGCGCTTTAAAAGCTGGCTGTGCAGAGCAGGTTGGGCAACACGTGTAGCGTGCCTGTCATGTGAAGGTGTTTGAAGCCATATACTGAATGACATAGGTGCTGACTCTGTGCCCAGCCCCGAGTTTCATTTTTGACAGCTACTTTCCTTCCGGGATATCCCCTGGTTTTAGACCATTTGCAGGTATTCAGTCCATCCACTTTGTTTTATCACTGGGTTTTTGTACCGCCCTGGGTTTTGCTTCTTGCTGGACTTGGGGCCCCCTGCTTCCCTGACCTTGTGCAGCATCCTGTGTGCTTGGGGTTAGAGGGAGGGTTTTTTCTCTACTCCTCAACTTCATTTCCATCCATCCCATGGAGGAGCTTAATCTGATTGAAGACGTTGGAAGAATCAAACAGGGCAGGCTCAGCTCCGACTCTGTCTCCTTTTATCTGGTATGCTGGCCTCTGGGAGCAGCTGAGTCTTCTGCCTCTTCAGGCTGTGCCCTTCCTGGGGGGCACCCCCACCCACGTGGCCTGGGCCTGCCTTGCCCACAGGGCAGCCCCACACAAAGCACATTTACCCACCCACTGATAGAAGCTCTAGCCTCCAACTTGGAGTTTTACTAGCAAACCACCCCCGCAGTCCGATTGCCAAAGCCATCATGGCATATTAATTAAGAGACTGGTCTCTGGAATCAGAGAAACAGGGTTCAAATTCTAGCTTGGCCACTAATTGGTGTGTACATTTCACAGACTCCAAAACCCTGGGGGGAAAAGAATGGAACCCGCCACATAGGTTTGTTGGGAGCATTTGATGAGTTAGTATATACAACACATTTAGGATAACACCACTGTTAGCAAGTAGTAGACAAGTGTTAACTAATTGCCAATCCCTGGTCAATTTTTTTTTTCCTCAATTTATTCAGAACTTGTTGAGGGAAGGTGGATGGTGCATCCTGGGTCCCTCAGAGACTCAGTTCCTCCTCCTCGCTGGGTCTCCTCCACCATCGCCCCTGCTCCTGAACCCAGGCCTCTCCCGACCACCCCACCTGGGCTGTGATTCCCATAAGTTTCTGCTCAAACGCATATGCATTACTTGTCTCGTTTTTATCTTTATTTATTTTTTCTTTTCTTGTTTTTACATCGACTATTCTCTCTGCTGCGGAAGAAGGGAACAAAATGGAAATCGAGTTTTGTCTTGTCCTCTGTCCTTAGTTGTCATTACACCATTCACTCCACCTGTGTAGGCCTGTCCCTTACTCAACACATTATTAAGTCAAAGAGAGTTAGTGCACCTCTATTTCTTTTGGCAGACGTCATCACTTTCTGCTTGCTCTGGATTTCCACCTTCAGGAAATCATTTGGGCAGATATGAACCTCTGCGTGGTAGTTCTTTTTGGGTATTGGCCCTTTATTGATCTTTAGCAGCTTTCTTTAGAACCTGAGCTCATTAGGGAGACATCTCGTGCCCCACCCCCATAGCCTTTGGCTACCTGATCCCTCTGGCTCTTGGGAAACCTCTATTGGCAGAATGCCACGTGCCAGGGCTATGGGAAGGTAAGATACCCCTTGCCCAGAAGAATGTACAGTTCAGTGGTGCTTAAGTCCTGCTCCAGAGGGTGCTGAGGGTCCCGTAGGGATTTTACCCTACTCCCTACCTCATTCCAGAATGTTCTGTTCGTCTTTGTTCTGCATATTGGGCTTCTGTGTAAGATTCCATCCAAAGAAAGGATTGCACTGTTTTTTTTTTTTTTTTAGTAGTTTGAAAACCATTGACCTAATTTTTTCCACTGAATTTATGCCGAATGGCTTTTTATAGTGGTTTGACTCTCCCAGCTTATGCTGGGCCAACACGATGACAGAAGAGTCTGGCCAAGGCACTGGCACCAGTCACCGACAGAGTCAAACAGCGCCGACCTCTGAAGTTGTCCCTTCAACTGAAAGGTTCACCTTCCATGTTGGAGCAAGACCTTTCATGGTCCGGTCTAATATTATTTGTGGTAATACACGGGATTTTTTAGGGGAAGTACCATACATAAAGTGACCCCAAAGGCAATCTCTGAAGAGTTCCAAAAATATTTTAAGCAGTGACAACACTGTTGAAATAAGTTTATGGGCCCCTAAATATGCTAGAAGCTCTAAAATAAGCTCTCAAAGTCTTTTCGTACACATGATATCAAACTGTAACTTTCCAAGGGGCAAGAGACTGGATTTTGCTTAATTAACTGTGTGAGGTGTTTGTTAAGGCAAAACGTCAGAGATCTAAGATAATCAGGGATTGACCAATTTTTTCATCACCAAACTATAAAAATGCGTCTACCGTAACCGATCAGAATATCTGGCTTATTATGATTTTACAAAGATATTTAAAAGATCCATATGTTTGCCTCTACATAGAACATTTCTGGAAGATGCTCTGGACTGGGAGTTTCATGAGGCAAGCCTTTTTTCCCCACTGGCTTTGCTTAAGAATGTTCCCTGAGATGGTGCCCAGCAAACAACACATGTTCAACAGATACGTGTTGAATGACTGAATTCACAAGAAAATGGTAATGGTGGTTAGCTTGGGGGAGTAGGACTGCAGGCAGAAGTATGTCTTCTCAACTTGTACCCACATGTGGTGTATCTGTAGGGAGTGTGGGAAGAATGTCTGCTTCTCTCCTTGTACTTTTACTTTTGTTCATAGAAAGAAAGAAACTTTGGATTTGTTTTCACTGTTGTCCTTTGCCCTTATGGCTCCCACCTCTGCCAAACTGAGGAGAAATGTATACTTTGGCTAGTTGTTCTTGGACCTTACATCCTTAGTGGGCAAGATTTTACTCTTCTTCCTCCAATTCCCATCTCCATTGCACTGCTATCTGGGTTTCACTTGGAGAAGTGGATGTGGCTGTATTTATACTGTCAATTTCAGTTTTTCTATCAGAGCCTTGCTCATGGGGCTGAGTGGAAGTGGACATTGGAGTTTGTTCTTCAAATCTGAATATTTTCTCCTCCTCCTCCTCTTCCTCTTCCTCTTCTTGTTCCTTTTCCTCCTCTTCTCCTTTTCCTCCTCCCCCTTCCCTGTCCCACCTTCTCCTCCTCCTCCTCTTCCTCTTCCCTTCTTCCCCTTCTTCTCCTTCTTCCTCTTCTCTTTCTTTCTCTTCTCCTTCTTCTTTGGCTTGGGTCATAATCCCAGGGTCCTGGGATCGAGTTCCATATCAGGGTCCCCGTTCAGTGGGGAGTCTTCTTCTCTTTCTGACCTTACCCTATCTCATGCACTCTCCCTCTCACTCTCTCTCTTTCTCTCTGAAATAAGCATAAATAAAATCTTAAAAAGAAAAGTTGGTTCCATGCTCAATGTGGAGCCCAATGTGGGACTTGAACTCATGACCCTGAGATCAAGACCTGAGCAGAGATCAAGAATCAAAAGCTTCACTGACTGAGGCACCCAGATGCCCTGGACATTTTAAATTCAAGCAAGTTAATGCAAGAAAAAAACTTAGGTGGGAACAGAGCTTTAGGTGATTAATAAGTTCTGCTTTGGTTCTTGTCTTTCTAGCATAGTTCCCCAAACTCATCCCAATCCCTTGATGCTACAGTGATTTAATTACTTTGTTTGTCATGTGCATATATTATTTTTGAAAAGAGGGTATGGATCATTACATAGTAACAGAGTGAAGAGTGGGAACAGAGTGGTTTTTCTGTCCACCTACAACAGAATAATTATTTTTCACAAACTCTGTTGGAGGCAATTTGCATTTATAAATGGGAGAGATAATAATAATTGGCTGGCAGAATGATTTGGCATTAAGAGGCTCTTGGTGGTGGGTATTGAGGAGGGCACCTATTGCATGGAGCACTGGGTGTGGTGCACAAACAATGAATCTTGAAACACTGAAAAAATAACATTTAAGATGTTAAAAAATTAATAAATTTTTTAAAAAATTAAGCTTTCTAAAAAAAAGAGGCTTTTGGAGAAAACGAGTTCACAAGATCATTAAATGGTTAAAATAAAAATACAAAAGAGCAGAATTTCAGTGAGAAACTTTGCAGTCTGGAACAGAGGCTAACAAATTCAGTGGGGATGAGGTTGGGGTATGGAGTCAGTTCAACACATAATGTCCGAAAAAGGATCACAATACTGCCCCACGTATTTCAGAGGAGTTGTTGCACTAGGAATTAAGTAAGGATGAACACTTTTGCTCTTTGGAGATGGTCTCTGCTTTGTGCCTGGATGAAGCAGCAGTAGGTGCTAAGCACAAAAATTCTTTACATGTGTAGTGCAATGAGGAAAGTATTATCATTATACACACAGATAGGCTTAGGTCACACATTACTAAGGGGCAGAGGGGGGATCTGTCGTTTGCAGAGGGGGACTCATAGAGGTTCCAAAGAGACAACTGGGTCCAATCTATCCCCCAGATTACATTTTGTGACGTCATTTTGCCTACTTGACATCTGTCGATGCGGGAGAATTTACACCACAGAAATTGGCAAATACTGTGCATCGTGTGTGTTTTTAAAATTGTATTTCCCTCTGAGATGTGGCTGCTAAACATTTACTGACACGTCGCTGGATAGGAGTCCCACCCAGGCAGTTTGATTCCAGAGCATTTTGGCAAAGATGAATGTTTTCCTGCCAAATTATTGATAATAGTACTATCCATTGTAATCAGTGGCAGAGTTGATCATGTCTCCATTTTCTCTCTCTTCCATAGTCTAGATCTGGGGGCAAAAACAAAATTAGTTAAAATAAGACGTTGCCAGGATAACCCAGGGACAGTAGTCTACAAACTAGTTATGCCACTTGCAAGCTCTGTGAAAATAAAGCCTGAGCAACTTCCATTCACCATAGGGTGCTCTCCTATCCTGCATCTGCCCCTCCACTGCCCACCCTCCTCGGGGGTCCGGGCAGTAGAGCCACTGTCATGACAGCTGAGCCTGGAATGTGGCCAGCGGAACATCTGCAGGATGTGTCACCATTTGGTGAAACCCACATCAGCATAGGAGCCATGATACTATCATGTACTTGGATGCCAAAGGCTCCCCCTCATCACTAGGAAGGCAATAGTCATCTTTGTGGGCAGCCTCAGTGAGAACTGCTGGGCACCAACTAGATGTCGGGCATTTCTCCGAAACATTTTACAGTGTTTTCTTTTATTATCCCAGTGATACACAGGAATCATCCCTGTCTTTGCGAAAAGAAAACTAAGATACAGAGAGGTTGGCTAACTGGCTTGAGATCATGTAGGTGGCATGTGGCTGAAGGAATCTGAAGCCTGTCACCATCTGACCCTGGTGTTCTTGTCCCCAGAGATGCCATCAGGCTACCTGGAGGGAATGGGGCTAAAAGGGTAGTCCTGGGACTCGAAGGTTCTGAGAACTGGTAAAACAAAAATCTCCGTTGAAGAACTCCCCTTGAATCATGTTACCCATGACCTTCTCTGACCACTAGTCCCCCTAACTTATTGCCTTGGCTTCAGGTCACTTAATACACTCAGCCTTAAAGACATTCAATATTCTCCTGGGTCTGACTGCCCCTACCACCTTTCCCTCCCTCTAAACCAGACGATGTGGGTGTATTTTGGCTCTTACCTGTGCCTTGAATGCTACCAACCAGCATATTTTACATCTATGCTCTTTAGCTAGTCAAAACCCAGCTCTCCTTCTCTGAGCTACCCTCTCTCCTTCTCAACCGACACGGTAATGATACACTACGATTGAAGAACCAGGGCACTGTGTGTCTAAACAAAGAGGTTTAAAATATTTTATTGGGGAACATACATCAATATTCAACAACACTTAAATAGTATGGCATCCATAGTTAGAAGGACAATATAAATGCTTATAACCTGAACAGTCACTTTATGAAACAAATAAAATAAGTTCCTTTTAAACAGTGGGCTGTATGATCCATAAAATGTATTTTTTCAGTAATTTACTCATCTGCTTAGGAATATGTACATTTGTTTTCTTCAAAAAAAATAATGATCAATGGGATCGCTCACCACATCACATCATAAAACAAATGAACCTGTAAAAAGGGCATGTAGAAAATTCGGAAACAGTTACACAGCACATTTCAAAGATACTGAATCCGTTTAAAAGGAATTAGATGCTTCAGAAGCCACTGCAGTCAGCTTGGGTGTCATACATATGCATCAACACAAAATGCGGCAGCAAGGCCCAGAATAACGACTCACACGCGGGAACATCCTTATCTGACTTAGGAGAGAAGTCTCTCTCTTAGAGCACAGAACACATACATAACAAAGTCTCAGCAAGCTTCAGACGAATTGTGTTACACGGAGGCCAAGGTCGTGAGAGCAACTCAGTCAACCAAATACTAAAAACCCGGAGAAGGTGGCGTGGTCTTCAAATGCTGCAGAGTTAGAAAACGTCCCTGCCGGGACCTTATTCGCTAGGACGATTGTAAGGGTTACGGGAAAATCACAGCAGCTAAAATCAGCCAGTCAGGCCGCAGTTGCTTCTCTGGCAAAGTGGAAATGCCATGTTTGTATTTTGAAGAGATCTAATGAGTAGACAAACAGCGAAGCTGCAGTCAAGCCAGGAAATGTCACAGGGTTCCTATTTAAATGGCATCAGCTTTATTTGCTAAAATACAGTTTTAATTTCACAGGCAAAATGAACTTCCAGAATTATTTTCCTTAGCCGCAGCAAGTCAAGTCCTTCCAATTGCTAGCTGATTGGAGAAGCGCAGCTTCAAGGCCTTCCTTTTGTTTCAGTTGTTCCCGCCATCTCCACTGCGTTATGGCAACATTTACCCGGGACCCTTCGCTACGATAGCAGTGTCCTGATACAGATCCTCCAAAGATGGGTGATGGGAAAGCCAGCCTGGGGGGGGGGGCGGGGGCTGTAGCGATCCATTTATTTTCTGCATTTTTCAAGGGAGGGGGAAACTCTTGTAATATCGTACGACATTTTTGTGCTAAAAACCATCAATTTTTCAAAACACTGAATTGCATCATGTAAGACTTGCTCGCAAAGACTTTCAAAGCGTCTGGTTATTTGTAAGGATTAGCCACTTCATGTTCAACAGATGTTTATTTGCACAGTGAGAAATAGATTTTTTTTTTCTGTTTAGCCGTCCACTGTAATGCTGTGTGCTAACGCTTGAAAACAAAGAGAATCAGACAACTGAGACACCAAGGCCTTTCAATACTCAGTCAAGCCAAACATGGGAGCTCTAGCAGGAAAGCCCTTGGTTCATTATTTCCTGGCTTTTCCTTGGTTCATCCTTGGCTTAAACAAAGTAGGAAGAAAATCGGGCATGGTTTTCCCACGTGGGACTTGAGGGATGGGATTTGAAGGGCCAACTGGGCACCATGAAATGGGAGGCTGCTTTCCAGGTGCCCTGTCAGACATGCCTGAGGCTCACCCTGGACCTGCACTGGTTCATTCCTTACCTGCTTGGAACAACTCCCTCTGTTTCCCACTCCATTTTGTCCTCGAGGATCCAAGTTAGAGGTCACCCTTTTTGAAAAGCCCAGCTCCAGGGGTAGCTTGGGTGCCTTGCACTACACTCCCTTGGTCCCGCATGAATTCTTGTGCCACAGAGATTTACCGTGTTCTATTGTAATCATTGACTTTCCTGTCCTCCCCATGGACCACAGGCACCCTGGGTGAGGGGCACGTGTCCACCTTTGTTTCCGCCACTGTTTGGAGCTGAGCCTGGAGCCCTCACCGAGTATTATAGAACGGATAGATGAGGAAAAGAACCACTGTGCGCAATGGCAGGCTCCCTTGGAAAAAGGTGATTTGGTTTTGCAGCATGCCTTCATCTACTTTTATGGAGGAGATGGAATTCGAGGGACACGCAGGGAACTTTAGTGTTCAATGTTTAAGAATGCAACGGGGAAGCTGTACTAAGCTGACCCCCCCAAAATTGCACTCTTTGTCCCCCAAACCCGTTTTTCTGTCTTGTTTTTATATCCACAGCCACTCCTTAGATCACTATTGTCCCAGTCTTGATAAGAGTAAGTATGTTAGACTTGTGTCTTAGATGAATGTTTGACAAAGAGGTAAATCTATGTAGCATCTAAGACTTATGGGTTTCTGAGGTGGATTCAAAAGACAGTAGGTAGCAGGAAAGGGACCTGACTGGACACCCCCTTCACTGGGCCATGAGGACAGTACTCGTGGATATAAAGCTGGCTTCACGTAGTGAGTGTATGTCGCCTCAAAAAAAAAAGGCACATTGACCTTTAATGGATTACGTTAATACTTTTAATATACTAAGCATCATGTGCCAACATGACTAAAATTGTACCCTTCTGTAGAGTAAGAATTCTTCCTACAAACCCAATGTATGCATTTTCACAAGTTCATACTTCGGTTGACCTGGTTCTTTGCAAACTGAGGCCCATATTTATTTCCCTATTGGCCAACCCAGTCCCATTCTGCTCCCTATGAGGTGACGTTCTCAGTGTTCCTTCCCCTAGCACTGAAAGAATGAAAAAACCCTTCTTTTTAATTTGAGCCAACACCAGCCCATTCAGCCTTGACACGACTCAGCTTCTCAAAAACCCAGAAGACCGAAATAGCCATAGACGGTGTTTACACAAAGCAGAGTTGGGCCAAGAACTTCATCCCCGAAAGTGACTTTCCCCCTTCGTTTAAAACAAGTTTGAGATTCCAAGTCACAAGAGACCGTTTGGTAGGAAGAAGTAGCAGGTCCCTGTCAAACACAGCCTCTCAATATGGCTGCCTGTCCTCCTCAGACTGAGGTGTGGTGAGCAGAGCTTGCAATATGAATTTTCCTGTGAAGCCACCTGCCCGGAAGATCATTCAAGGTGGTCTACGGAAACTCTAAGACTCTCACCCGCCACTTGAAATTAGAGTGGAAACCGAGTTGGCATTTCCATGATATGGATTTCAATTCTGGCAAAACTGCCTGTGGGTCATGACTGGGGATTTGCTCTTTTGTCTGGTAAACACTTTTGATAGTCACCCAGGCCAGGTGGTGGCCTATTTGTTCAGATGGTTTTAAACCCAAACTTTGCTTCAAACATTCTACCGTCTTCCAGTGGCCAAAATTACTTCTCTTTCTCATAGCATCATTTACATAAACACACACACACATCTTTTATATAATGATTGCATGCTATAGAGTGTCTTTCATAGAACAACCGTCACAAAAAAATACTTCCTATTGCCAAGTAATTTGTTAATTTGAGAGAGATTGCAACCATCACCACCACCACCCAATGAGCTATTCTTATTTTGGGTTGAGAACTTGGTAAATAGCTTCAGAGTAGTTCAGTGAGTCTGATTTTTAAAAATTAAAGCAAAATGCTCTGGTGAAGGTATTTCCAACCCCCCTCCCCCCTGCAAATAACACAGCTGTGGTAGGTGGCGGGGGGGGAGGGGTGGAGGTGCAGAAAACAGAAACTTGGAATTCGATGCCTGTACTCTTAGGAATGATAGAAGCAATGGTACCACAGCTCTCGCGATTTTCTCATGAAAGAGTTATTAGTGTCTTGAACTGGTGACGACCCACTTCTGGAAACAGATCAACTGGGATGGAAAGCAAAGGAACGTGAAAGATGTTCCAACTTTTCCTACATGTAGAGTTCTCGGTGCTTTAAGATACTTTAAAGATGATGTGATTTATAATAAAGTTGAATTTATGAAGTATTTGGGAGGAAAAACGAAGATGGGGAAAGAGTGCTAGCATTTATTGGGGGCCTCCTATGATTCTACCCATTGTATCAGCCCTCATGAGGCATTTTTATTGCACCATTGCATTTGCTTACCCCATTTCACAGGTGAGGAAAATGCAGTCAAGAGAGGTCAAATGACTTGTCCAGGATCACTTAGTTAGGTAAGGAGAAGGGGTCTGAAATTAAGCTCAGGCTTTATGGCTTCCAGGCCATGGCCCCAACGCTGCTGATGAGAGTGATCTCTCTAGTTCTCCTCTGATGACTGGTTCTGGATAGACATGGTAAGTTAGGCCAGGCTGGTGGTCAGCACAGGTGAACTAACTGCAGGAAGAGGTACTGGAAGGTTCAACTCTTTCCAGTTGTTGTCTCTTTCCTCACTCCCTACAGACTTGACTCTTTATTCTTCTCACACCTGTGTCACTGTATTGGTTCTTTGTGAAAACGTTTCTTTTGTAATGTGACTGTAAAGTCTTACATGTTAGGGGCACCTGGGTGGTTCAGCCAGTTAGACATCCAACTCTTGGTTTCGGCTCAGGTCACAATCTCAGGGTTGTGAGATCGAACCCTGTGTCAGACTCCACGCTCAGTGTGGAGTCTGCTAGAGATTCTCTCTCTCCCTCTTCTTCTGCCCCTCCCCCCGCTCACATTCTCTCTCTCTCTCTCTTCCTCTCTCTTTCTCTCAGTTCATTAAAAATAATCTTACATTTTACCATGTCCAAATGTGCAAAGGACTTGGCACTTGGTAGATGCTCTAAATGTAATTTCTCCTACTTAAACTTTATCTCTGTGTTCCTCATCGCAGTGCTCGTTTCGTTGTCTGCAATAGTGGGTTAAGTAGGTGTGGTATTACTGGAAAGTGGGCTGCCTGTGACTTGTTATACCCCAGAGACAAAAGGAGCTATTTTTTTCCCTCCACATCTGATGAAGAAAGCATGTGTTTGGATTCAGGCTTGGAAAGCTGAAGTAAAATTTCTGTTCCAGAATGTCGGTGACTGTGTGCTGAAGCTTAGGTATCAGGGTCTCACGTGATGTTTGGGGGAGGAAAGCAGAGGGTGAGGTGAGCTTCTGGAGATGGGATGTAAGCAGTTTTTAATGGGGACCCCATTTTTTAATCCAATTAGTCCCGAGTCAATGTATATCTCCCTTAAGAAAGTGTGTAGAAAACTAACAATCGTTGTTTCAACATTTGTAACGCTTGTTTTGCTCTTAAAAAGATTTCATCCCTTACTTTTTTTAATAGCCTTCTTGTCAGATGGCATGTGGGCATCCTTATTTTTGATTAAAGCTGCTCATTCACCTACCTATTTTCATCAATGCTCCCTCTTTCCCTGCCCTTTACGAGGACTGTCACCTCTGCCAGGACACGAGCTAGGTGGGGGAGGTGCCGTGGATGGCAAAGCATTCATCCTGATGTTCCCTTGCCTTTTGATTAATGAGCCAAAGGCTTTCCAACCCTTAACTTCAATTAGCCAAGCTGCAGAGCTGAAACCTTTTCATTATGAAGATAAGGCTGGGTTTAACGAAAGGAATGGGGACCAGACTGGGGAAGAAAGACAAATTGTTAGGTTTTTTTTTTTTTTTTCTTTTCCAGTGGATAAATCAAAAAGCCATTGCTGTCCTCAGTCAAACCTGTTTTTGGATGGTTTTGGCTTAAATACACTCATTACTTTGGTAGGCGCTGGCTTTTCATGTGATTTTTCCTCCTGTAATTTCTAGATGGGATGGAAGCTGGTGAAGCACAGACTCTTAGCCAGCAAGCCTGTTCCATTGTGATAGAGATTGTGGGGCCAGAAACACTTCCAATTTGAACAGTGCCCCAGGGAGGCATGGGAAACCAAAGGGGCCCCGTGCCTTGTCCAGAAAACACAGCAGTCGAGGTTAAGCAGTTAGAGCAGTCCCGATCCTTCCAAATGAGGATAAATGCTCTTTGCTTCTCAGCAGGAACCAGGCAGAAGACATCACTCCACGACTGTCACAGCAGCGCCCTGCCAGCAATCCATTTGTCTATAATAAAAGGCTTAGATGGGGTTGATGAAACAGAAATGGGGCTGAATTGCTCCAGAGAAACAAGGTGACCAGGCCAAGACACTCTAAAGTCACACGGAATGGGCAGCAGCCACCGAGAGGCGGGAGCAGCGGGGGCTAAGACCGGACACTGGAGTCCCCGAGGGCTGGGGCAGGAATGGTGGAACATGGTCTTCCGAAGGTCAGAATTAGAATGCCTTTTAGCAGGGAGTAGCTGTTTACATCCTCATATCCAAGCAAGTCAGTGTCATTTCCTTTCCTCTTCCTGAGCTATGAGACAGGGTGAAGGAAAAACTCCCTGAAGGCGCATTGGCACCCATTTTCCGTGCTGCTCCCCATGTGGGGCGAACGTCCCTGAAACAGAGTTAACTCCTCCATCACCAGGATTGGGCCCCATGGTGATCACAGCTTACAGGGTGCTCCTCGGTGACCCATTTCCTGGGACTGGGTTCCGTTGTTGGTTCTTCACCCCATCTTACTGTGTCTCACCTTGCTCTCAGAGTCTAAGGTCTGGCCCATTCACAGACGACAGTCTGCTTTTCTGGGTGCGGAAGTCCCCCCGGGGGATTTGGTGCCGCCCTGATTCAAGATGGCAGCTAACCTGGGATTCCCTACTGCTGTGCTCTGCACCTGATTAGAATCTTACTGACCGTTCAGAAGCCCTATTAGCCGAGGCTTCCTAGTAGGTCATCGGGTATTTCCAAGGCTCTGTGGACCTGGTCTCCCAGCCTCTGCCCGAACTAGTGCTTGGCTCTGGTCCCTTGTCCCTCTTTTCCCCTCCCTGCTTGCTTGCTCAGGAGGGGCTCTGCCCTTTAGATAGGATCCTTCAGGGTCCGAGTACTGCTCTGGGCATACAAAGTGACACGACAGAGTTCTAATCTGGTTGAAAGATAGAACCTATAGAGGTGCAGTATAAAGTATGTTTTAAGGTGAAAAAACTACAGATCTTTAAAAAAGCATGGACAGATAAAAATAGAGTGCACAATTAATTGTCAAACATAATTTAGAGAATTGCTGTAGGAACTCAGAGAGGATGGTGAGGAAGGGCTGAATTTGAACATTTGATTTGGGGAAAGAATTGTAGATAAGCTTTTGTGGGCACAAAGGAGGTAGTGGGGAGAAAATTTTATGGGTTAAATTGTCCCTCCCCCACCCCCAATTTCATATGTTCAAGTCCTAACCTCCAGGACTTCAGAATGAGACTGTGTTTAGAGAAAGGTTCTTTAAAGAGGAGGTTAAGGTTAAATGAGGTCTTTGGGATGGGCCCCAATCCAGTCAGGCTGTGTCCTTAGAGAAGAGGACATTAGGACACAGAAACACTGATGGGCAGACACTGGGAGAAGGCAGCCAGCCACAGGTCAAAGAGAGAAGCCTCTGGAGAAACAAGCCTGGAGACCCTTGCTTGATCTCAGACGTCCAACTTCCAAAACTGCGTAAGAGTAAGTGTCTGTGTTGAAACCCCTGGTCTGGGGTATTCTGCTATGACAGCTGCAGCAGACTACCTCAGGGGGGCTGTGTTAGCGAAAGTGGGAGCACATTGGGTAGGAGAGGGCCCTCTGCATAGGGGAGAGAGGTTCCTGGCACAAAGTTACGTTGAGAGAATAGAGAAAGTCTGTGAGCAAGTTCCTGGGGCAGAGGAGCTGGTGGGGACGGAGACAGGTGGTGGGGACGCCAGCTGAGAAGGAGCACCTTTCACCCTGTTGAGAGGTGTTGAGTTTTGCTCAGTGTGCTTTCTGAGGGAGCGATTATTGCCTAATTGCTCATCTTGCTCAATGCTGACAGGAATCCAAGTTTGCTTTGGGATTCAGCATGGTCTTGAAGGCCCTAAGGGCTAAGTGGGAGAATGACAGTTGAAGGCACACAGAAGCAAGACCAATGACGCGGGAGAGAAAGAGAAGGTGACGTGGTGGGGCTAAAGACTTCCGAAATGTCAAAGCGAGAGGGGGAAGCTGGTCAACGAGGCTCCGGGGATAGAAATGACCGGAAACCACGTTTGACTCTCAGCATGCTGTGTTTGTTCCCTTCACGTGGAACTAGTAGTATAAGCCCAGAAAGACAGCCATGGGGGTCCAGGTACCAGGCCTTGTGGAGGGGGCTGGAGTGGACCTCCCTCGGGGTGCCCGTCTCCTGCCTGGGGCTCCCCAAAGTCTCAGGGACATTGGCTTGCAGTGTCAGGTCTGACCTGGGGAGGGGACGGAGGAGCTGAGGGAAGCCCTCCTTGTCACCCGGGGTGAGGCACAGAGCACTGTATCCCCTGGGAATGGGCGCCCCCTGGGGCAAGGGTAACTACCCCACCATTCTTTGCTTGTCGGTTTGAAAAAAGTAGAGGGTAGAATCATGGAGAGGGAGGCTGGGATAAGGAAAGGAGACTGGAAGGGAGAGAGGGCCAAGGTCAAGATGGAAGGGGATGGGGAGGGGAAGGGAAGCTGCACACAGCCTCAGCCCAGGTCTTCCGTTCTGTGCCCAACATAGGTGCTGCTGTTAGTACTGGTATTTTTGATATTGTTCCATTGTTAGATATAGTCCTGATATTAGTATCGATATCGCCAGGTCCTTCCTCATCAGTTCTGCACCCTTTCCCATTCCCTACCCCTGGCCCTGCTGCAGAGTCTCATCTCTCAGCACTGTGGACCCTGGCCTAGGCCACCAGAACTGCACCCCTCGTTCCCAACCAAAAGCATGTGCCTCCCCCTCACTGCCCATCAGGACTGGAGAGAGGATGGGGACGGGGACGGGGAAGGAAGTCTCTTCAATAATGTGCTAGCTTCAAGAAACATGGTTTCATCGTCGCAGGGGACGACTGAATGTTTTCCTACGGGAACACCATCTGGAGTCAGGTTGGGTGATTTCAGACTTAAAAATGAAAACCAGGGAAAGAAGAAGGAAAAAGATGAGGGAGAGAGGGGAGAGAAGTCCTGCTAGAAGCTAGTATATGTCTTGGGAAGATGTCCTTCCCCTTCAGCACCCCTTTCTGTACCCCGCTTCTTGGTGATCCCCAGAGTGGACCCTCGGATGTCCTGGTGCAGGGTGCTGTGGTCAGAAGGCCTTCCCAAGGAGCCAAGTGTGACCCCCAAAGACTCTGGGGACCCCCATTTCAACAGGCTCCAGTGCTCTGGGAAGGAAGTCACATTGTCCGCCGTCAAATGGTTGTTGCTGCTCGCGGAGTCAGCTGGATTGCGCTGGGAGATTTTTAGTCCGGTGAAAAGAATAAAGACCCCACCCCCACACCATGGATTCCCTGGGCGTCTGCAGCCAGCCTGTTCTATGGAACCCAGCAGTGGGAAGGGGTGGTGGGTGTTTCCCTCTTGTCCCGATGCCTGGTTAGAAAGTTACAACGGTGTACCATAGAACGTCTTTTGGGTGAGTGGGTTATATGGAACAGCTCCCCCTACCAAGTGTGAACTCGTCCCTACATCTAACAAATCATGCAGGTTGGAAATATTAAGCAGAGATGTGTCAATGGCATACTTAAAAAAAAAAAGATGCTTTTAAGTTTTTAAGTTGAACACCAAAATCCACTTTTTAGCATTGTTATTATCCCTGTACTGTAAGCTGGAGATGGCATAGATCAAGGATGGCGAATTAGGGCCCACGGCTGTTTGTTTTGTTTTTCGCTAGGGCCTGTGAACTAAGAATGGATTCTACAGTTTTAGAGGGTTGTCCAAAAAAAAAAAAAAAAGCCAAAAAACAAAAAAGAATGTGTGACAGAGAGCGTATGGCCCGCAGTGCCTCAAGTATTTACTCTCTAGCCATTTACAGAAAAAGTTTGCCAACCCCAGGTGTACATTAAATAGATCTTTATTTTTTTTTCAGTTGTTCTGGGAACACCTTCCCCTCCCCCTTCTGTAACAATGCTTCTTGGAGAAAATGCATTCTCAACTTGTAACAGATGAACTTGGAACCCACCCAGCTCCTAAGCTGGGGACTGTCTGTACCTCTTAGTATTTTTTTGTGCCAAGCGCAGTGCCTGGTGCAGGAGAGGAAGCGAGCGGCTCGCTGACAATGATGAAGGGGCTCACTGGAAGAGGAGCCTCTCCAAACTTCCTTTGCAACCTTTGCAATCCCAAGGTCCTTAAGGTGTTCATCACTTCTGGCTTTGCCTGACCTGTCACCCCGCTGACCAAGCCGACAGCCCCCGGCCCGGCTGACTTCTTTAGCTCTGGTGCTGCCTAACTAAGGAGAAAGAACAAGATCACATCAGCTAGTCCTTTAGCCAAGGAGAAAAGTACAGGCAAATACGTGCTCCAAACAATCTTGTATTGCCCAGCCGCCGGCAGGGATATAATAGGAGAGAAGCTGCCATAGGGATCAGAGATGAATAAGCAGTGTACGAAATTCATGGTCTCAAGAAACACAGTGGACCCTGGGGTTACCGCGGGCGTCACGGGAAACGGAGTCAGAGGCTGGATTTGGGGCGATCTGAAACATCCTCCTTAAGTCTCTACGTCCCCTTATCTCTGCAGATATTAAGAATAGGTAGTACAGCCTTCCTTAGCTTTGTCCCTCACAGGAACGACCTGAGGTAGGCGAAATGACTTGGGCAAGTACAAAGTGTTCCGTAAATGGGAGGACATACTAAGCTCATGTTGGGACATCCTGTCTTAGCTTCTTTTCTATCACATCTGAATGTACCTTCTGTACTCAGGCTTCTTAATAGGTTGGCGCCTTATTATTATTTTTTTCTACAAATACAGTAAGAATTTGCTCTTAGATTTTTTTTTCTCCCCTAATTAAGTCTGCATTTCTCATAGTTTAGCTCTAATCATTTCCAGCTTCTAATGTGGCTTTGTTGACTGTAATATAGAGGGACAGTGCTGTAATGACTCCTGGGCCCCACGGAAAGGAAAGACAATCAGTTTGTGTTTGGAAATGAAGAAGCAAGTAGCTTCAGGCAGTTCCTTGTTTATCAGCGGCAGCCAAGTGTTAGGAAACCGGCATCCCGCTTTGAGCGCTGTCCAGGGTAAGTCTTCCCCTTCCTTCTCAACACCGCCCCCTGCCCCTGCCCACTGCCATAACCTTCCTTTTAGATGGGAGACTCAGAAATCAGCGTTGCGGTAGCAGAGAAGAAATGATATTTTCCTACACAGAGCAGATGCGCTCCATCGTCATCTGGGTCTGGGTTGGGGGGCACGAGGGAGGCCATGCTGATGGGAATAGTGGCAAGGGGCCCGGTGTCCTCTGCCAAAATCCTAGCTTGCTTTTGCCAGCCCGGCCCCCAAAGTCATCTCCACTCACTCATCTTGCGGGGACTTTGGAGGGCCAGGAGGCCACTGCTGTCATTGCTTTTTGAAGACGGTGGACCCCGCAGCAGCGGGGTGTGTAGACAAGGTGTAGTCTACATAGTGTCTACATAGTGTGTAGACAAGGAGCAGGTGCCAACAGTGTTCCAACCAGGCTGGACCGGAGCCGTGTGCTGGTGGTTTCAGGGTTAAAAGTCCTAGTCGTATAAAAAGAAATCAGAGTACCAGTGAGCACACCTCTGATGCCTTCCTACTGGCCACCATTGCCTTCTTTTCGGTCACCCTATTTTCGCTTATGGAGTCACCTATTTTGCTTGTGGGCTCGGGCTCCCTTCTCCCTTTGCTGACCAGCTGAGCTCTTTCCTTAAGTAAGTCAACAAGTACTCGTACGCAGGAGCAGCATCTCTTTTAGCAAGAGGACCCATGCAGAACCAACCCCGGAGAATGAGAATATTTGTCAAGGTCAGATTGAGTAGCTGTGATTAAAGAGTGAATAATTACCTGCCCAAGCAAAGAGTTCCTAAAACCTTCTCGCTCCCAGGCCGCGACTGTGGGGACCCATGGGGCCAGAAGGTCTGCGTGACTTGGAGGGGCTGAGGCAATCCGAGATCCTCAGGGCATAAAGCTCTCGTTTGTGAAAAAGATATCCAAGAACAAGGGGACGTTACCTAATCCACAGCCACGGCTGCCAACTGCTTCTCCATTTCCACACATTGCCTACGTCTCCGGCTACCCGGGGATCAGCTTTGCGAGCCATTCCTCTACGGGAACACACATGAAGTTCACATGTCTGACGTGCTCTCTGGGCTCGGTACAATTCCTGGCGAAATGTCTACAATTCCTTCTTTCTTTCTCTCTAGCTCAAATAAAAAAATAGTGTTGGAGTACAGGGGAGAGTGATGTCGTATTTGTTCTCATTTGTTCTAAAAAGGGCTAAGCTTCCCGAAAGTGTGCCGATTAACTGTGGTTGGTCAGTAACTCCAACATCCTATGCAACGTGTTTCATATCCACGATGCGTTACGCCGTTCTAGGCCAATGCAGCCTCTTCTGCATGCTCTTATATGCCTATCTGCTCCCAGTTTGATGCAATTTGTCTTTCCTGCAAGGCCTGAATAGCTTTCCATGTCATTAGCCTCTACAAAATGGTGCAGTCTGATAGGTAGAACTGTAGGCACCAAACCTTTCTGATCATGTTTTGGGGCTCTGGTTGGGCTGGGTTTGGGCAGCATATGTACAGAGGTTGACTGGATGGCAAACCCCCAAGAAATAAAACGTTAAAATGCTGCATGGTTTCTTGTCCCCAGCATCTCCAATCTAAACTGGGGAACATCCCCTCCCCCTCTCCCCCCCTATTTAGGAGGCAGAGGCTCTAGGCAAAACGTGTAGACTTTAGTGTTAGGCAAATCCAGGACTGAAGCATGGTTCCTCATTGGCCTAGGGCGAGTCCTCCAACTATCAGATTTTAACCTTTGAGATAGAAATGGGAAAGTGCTATGAGGTGTAGAACTAACGGGGCTACAAAACGCCCTGCCGATGCGTGGCACACAGAACCTAACGAAAAAGCCTTCCGAATAGATTTAACTGAATATCACTTGTCCACCACGGCTGGACCAATCCAGGTAAGTAGTGAGCGTCGGAGGCCTTCATGTTTTGGAAAGTGTTGGCACACACGAAGTGGTGACAGGCAGAACAGCCAGAAAGGTCTTGGACGAGACAGGACTAAAGGCAAGTGGAAGAAAAGTGACAAGCAGAACATTTTCCTGAAATCCTGGCAGTAGCTTGGGGCAATATTTAAGCAGAGCGCTTCAAGGTCTTTCTGAACGCATGCAATTCGAACTGCAGAAGGAACTCAAGTTTTGCCTATCCCACAATGTCGATTTTTTTTTTTTTTTTTTTTTGCCATGTTTCGACAGTCTCAAAGCAACTGCTTTTTATAACACATTAGAGAAAACATTTCGACCACTGTTGCTCTGGGTAAATTCTTCAAACTCCAAATAGAAGCAGTAAACATGTGAGTATAAATATGACAATCATTTGTTTAACTGTGACAATTTTAGAGAGTTTTTGGCATGCTCAAAGGTACAGAGATTTTTGTGGATGAGTAAAAAATAGCTTGAGTATTGTTTATCCCACTTTGACTAAGTCTTGGGTGACATTATCAATTTCTTGTAAAGATGGGCGTGTTTATACCTAATATCATGTTATGGGAAAGGAAATAAATGTGAAAGTTTGCCTCCCTGGAGGGACTGGGGTTGGTGAAGAGTGGAGCAGATAATTATTTACGGACAGTCTCACATGAATACAATTGTCATGGCTTTTATCTGATGACCAAAAGATTTTTAATTCTAATTGAAAGTTTGTTTCAATTAGAAGTGGCATTGATGCTCGCTGTCTGGTAATCCTTAGCTTTCTAAAATCTAAAATTTAAATTTGTCTGGGAATGTGCTTCAAGGGAGCCATATTTTATGGAAGCAAAACTATTACCATTCTTTTCACGGGGATGCCCTTCCTGTAAAAGGGAAGCCTGACAAAAGGGGTTTTTTAAATTCAGATCCTGAAAGAACCTCTTGTCCACAAAGAAGAAACTCTTCTTTCCTCTCCAGGCAGAAGCAAGTGAGTCCTTCTCTGATGCTTATGTCCATAGTAGGTCACCCACATCTGGTAGAGCTGTTATGAGACATGCACACAAACTAGAAGAGTCCAAAAACCCAGCCAATATCTAACGCCAGAATCAAAGTTACAAGCACAAGGCACAGCGCCTGTCTGGTCAGCAAGAAGACATTCTCCAGAAAGGGCTGAAAAAGCAAAATAGTCAATGGCCAAGCATGCCCGACAACAGCCTCAAATCCGCATGCATACACACCCCCCTCCCCACCCCCACGGCAGTGTGCAAAGGTATTAGCCTTCAAGAAGCGCTTGAAGAAATTTTCATTTTGCTGCATGGGAAGAAGAAAAGACAACGGGCCCCTACCTCGGTCGTGAAGGCTAAACAGGGGCTGCAATCTACTTTGGAATTCTTAGAGGAAATTACTCAAACAGGGGGAAGAGGCTAGAGACATAGTCAGTCAGCAGGTTTAGGTCAGTGATTCTGGCCAGGAATTATGCCCAAACCATAAATCTTATTTTAAATTCTTATTGTGGAATGTGAAAAATATTTTAATTTTTTTTACAGACAATAACCCTCTTCCTCTTTAGTCATATATGGAGTTATTTTTTAAGGTTGACCAGAATTTGGTATACAGAAAGCAAAAGTAGCACATTCTCCAAGTTCCCACAGAAAGTGAGAATAGATGAAGCGAACGGGCTTCTGGATCTTTCACCAGAATAAATGGGCTTCTGACGAAAACCATTCGCAAATTCTGGCTTTAGACGGTTTTCTGGTGACCAGTCAGTATCCTCCCGAACCAAGCTTGTGTATTGCTCAGAGTTCAGGAAGGAGATACCTGGATCCTAAGGCTCATTCCATCAGGCTACCTGCGCATTCGAGACCTTGAACCTCACTCCTCAGGCAGTAGCGAAGCCGCGGAGGAAAAACAGAAGTCTAGATGCGCCTTCCAAAATATCATAAGCTCTGGATTTTCATAACGGTGTTCTGGAAACGGTAAGCGATTTGCCAAGAAGAGCCTTTCTAGGCCACATCGAAGCAGCTGTGCCCAAAGTCTGGGGCCTCTTAGCATGAAATTAACAGCCACCCTACCCTCCCCAAACCCTTGATCTTTAAATATGTTCACAAGGAGCCTTCCTCGGTTTGATCTTGGAGTCGCTTACTGGAATTTTTTTCTGTAGCAGGAAAGTTGAAAACACCAACCCTTACCTCTTCCATCTCCCATTGGGAAAAGCCATCTTTTCCCCAACTGTCAAGACCCAAGCATAACGAACTTGCCTCCGCGAGTCCCGAAGCATCACGAGCACCCCTCACCCTCCTCTTTAGGACCTCAGGCACAGTAGCCAGTGAAATTGCAGCAAAAGGTAGATCCCACTGTCGAGTTGCACCCAAGTGAAGAAACTGGATATGGTCAGAAATGGTGGAGTTTAAGACGTGCTCTAAAAATAACGGGCCTGGATAGTGGCCACCATCTTAAGGCTCTTCCTCTCCAGGCCCTCTCCTCGTAAATATCCACCGTGGCTGTCAGTAAGTTTAGCCTGAAAATAAAATCCCCTCACTCCATCAAGAAATAGCTCCAAACTTAGAGTGTGTGCTCAAAATATTCATGATGAAATCATAACCTTATATTTATAGTCTTTTGGATTGTGTATGACATTCTGTTTCCCATGGTGTTTTTTGTTGCAAGGGCCAGACGTGGAAAGCGGCCTCGGAGGATGACCGCGAGAGCACTAGCCTCAAGGAAACGCTGTTTATCATCCTTTGGAGCCCGATGGTCCCGTGACATCCTCCTTCCCTGAGGCCTACCCCATGCCCCAGAGTCGGGTCTCTTCCCCCACCCCATTCCCAGCTGGCGCCCGGTCTCCTGGTCCTGTCTCCTCATCCAAGAAGAGGGAACTGGACTTCCAAGTAGGAAGTGGGGTGGGTGCCTAAGATCGTCCCCTCCCCCCGCAACCCCCTTCCTCCTTTCGGACCTTTCCTGTCCTCTAGACTTCCTCGCCATTTTCACTGAGGGAGATAGTGTGGATCTTAATGGTTGGGACTTGGTGGGTCTCTCCATGGCTGGGGGTGGAGGGCCCGACACAGCAGCACCCCTGCAAAAAGCTTTTACTTCTCACCCGGGCTGTGGTGCAGGCTGACTGGTCTTTGGACATTGTAATCCTGGCAGATTCACGGGGCATCGAAGAGAAAAATTTCCATTCGCAGACCCCATCCGTCTTGGAGATCTTATAGAAGGTCTCTCCAGATCCCACTGGGATTCGAACCAAGTCCTTGTGCTGCCCCTCGAGGGCATGGCTGGGCGGGTGCAGGGTATAGCCCAGGGTGTGTTTAGAAGACTGCTTTCGGCGGAGACACTGGATTCTCAAGACATTCTGGAAGGCCTTTTTAAACTCTTGACTAGAGCACGGGTATATAATGGGGTTGATGCAGCTGTTTAGGTATCCGAGCCAAAATGCTATTTTAAAAACGGTTTCCGAGGGCTTGAAATCAGGGAAGAAAGACCCTGGAAGAAAACAGAGTTGGACATATTATTTGCAAGCCAACAGGCCAACTGGCTAGGAAAACAAGCAAACAAACCGACACGCGTATTTGTGCATCTTTCAGATGTCTCATGGGATCCCGAGCGCGTCTGCGTTTCTCACGTCTGACTGGCTGGGCCCTGTGTGGACTGTTCTCCGAGGCTGATCTCACCTGGGTCACATGTGCAATATCTAATATGGGAGCCAGACCCACTGGGTGGGTTTTTAGTAGCTCTCATCGACATCGCTTAATGGCTGTGATGAAGCTTGAAATAATAAAAAAAATGAAATTTAGGCCGAGTTCGCATTTGTGTGTGGTTTTGACTACATTTAAAATCAAGTTGGGCGGGGGGCTGGGTGGCTCAGTCAGTGAAGCGTTCACCTTTGGCTCAGGTCATGATCCCAGGGTCCTGGGATCCAGCCCCATACGGGGCTCCCTGCTCGGTGTGGAGCCTGCTTCTTCCTCTCCTCCCCGCTCGTGCTCACTCGTCTCACTCATGCTCTCTGTCGCTATCTTTGTCTCTCTCTCTCTCTCTCAAATAAATAAATAAATAAAAATAAAATCTTAAAAAAATAAAAAAAGAAACAAGGTGGAATCCATTAAAATAAGCCCCATTAAAATGGGATTACCTAAATATTCCTGTTGTCCTTCGATGTGGGGTTACATAGACACAGCCCAAGTTATTATGAATCCCTTCTCTCCTGAACGTGGGAATATTAATTTTTAATGAGAATCCAAAATTCACAAAGTATTGGCCTTGCCAACTTGCAGCCAGCGATTTTCTAGTATGCCGACATGATGCCGATTATTGTAGCTGATGCCTTCTGATGTTCTAGGATACTTCTCTGCTCAACATGCACCGAGGGCTGCCAGATGCTTGACATTGACGATTCTTCCCAGCACCCAATGTGAGCTAGCTTTCTAGTATTAATACTTTTACTCTAACCAGACTCATGACCAACGTGACCCGTCATGGCTCATTTTTCGGTCCTCTCAAGTTGGGTCTTGGTGTCTAAAATGTCCTTTCCCACCCTCTTTACCTGCTCAAGTCTTATCCATTAATTTACAGGGGAGGAGTCAAGTTTCAGACCTCTTTACATCCTATACAGTAACTGTCCCCTAGCTCTCGGTAGCCGAATGACAAAACAATGGAAACTTAAAAGCATGAGCAATTTTAGGAAGTATCATTACTGAGTTTTCAAACTGAAAAACCAATGACTGAAAAGGCTGTCGCAAACTTGATCGCTACAGTGAAGGATAATCACTGCCATTGTGACTGGGTAAAGGCATACAGAACTCACAGCGTTCTGTAGTCTCTGGACCACTTTTTTCTTTTGCATTGACCTAAAGTCTTGATTTCACATCTTTCTTTTTCTCTCTGCTCTACAGACCCGTCAGAGTCACGACGAGCTGTTGGGGGTGCTTAAGATCCATTCTGGGGAACACTGCCCTGAAACTCAGCCGGGGATCTCCAAATACAAGCGACACTGAACTTAAATATTGCAGAAGCAAAGAAGACAAAATGGTACGGCGGAGGCTAGGAGCATTTATTGCACACACGTACAGATGATTGTTGTTATGTGAGAAAGTGATATTCTTTTAACTCCAAGCCATTTAATGTTTTCCTGTAATTATAATGGAATCGACTCGTATTGAGTGCCTGGTTTGCAGCAAATGCTTTAAATACAATTTAATCACCATTAGTAACTTTGAGAATTATGGAACTCTTCTCAATATCCCTATTTTAGGAAGGAAGAAACTGTGGTTTCATGGGGTTGCATAACTCAGTCCAGGTCACTCAGGCAGATAATTAATAATTGGTGGAGCTGGGATGTGAAATTGGCCAGTCTGACTTCAGGATCTATGTTTCCTCATGGAATATCAAACTATATTGGAATAGCAAATCTCTTGAGAAGGAAGATGGTGTATGGGGATTGATGAAGTACACAGTTGGCAGAAGCGAAAATGGAAAGATGCTTTTTCAGACTTCATTTGAGAGGTGGAGAAAGCGGCCAACGCCCACACGACTGGTGGTTTTGTGTGAATGTGGTCAGTTCTAGAAAAAAAAATAATCTTATATTATGACGCCTATATATTGTCTATTTCTTTCTAATAGTGACAGTGACATGATTAGGGGAACCTGCTTCACAAAGGCACGCCTTGGCCTGGGCTTAATGAGGACATACGAGCCAGGCACACCTCGTCTGGGATGTCACCATTCTGTAAATCAGGTAGGCAAGGGAGTGTATTTCTGTTATTTGAAGAATTGCAATAAAAAAAGAAAAAAAATATGATGTATGAATTCTGAATGCGAGTGCTAATAAAGTGATTTGGGCACCTGGAATTTCCTGGAATTTCCCACGATCTTTTCAAGGACACTGTCCTCACAGAGCCCAGTTTTGCATTCATGAATCTCAAGAAATCTCTTCCCTTCCCCTGAGCCCCCTCGAATTCCAGGTCTGGCTGACCCAGAGCCGGGTTCTAGGGTTTTCTCTACACTGGCCTTCCTACTGTGTCCACAGTTTAAGAGGTTTCCCATTCTGTGTGCTCAAAACATCATCTCCTCCCTGCAGCTAGGGTAGAGGGTGAGACAGAGAGATGGTTAAAATGAATTTGCACCAAGATTGAAATGTCAGACGGTCTCCAGCTTTAATGTTCCAGGGATACTGTCTTGGGTAATCCAAGCAAATCTCTAGATGTTGGCTTTTCAGACTAATTGAGAGATTCTTCTGGGCCACAGGCCTTCCCATAAATGACCCCGTTTTAATTTATTCCATTAAGGGTGTGATAGCACCTAGATGTGTCGAGACCTAGCATGATCTGCCCCTTCCCAGTCTGACAATCCCATAGGGGCAGGCCGTGGGATCCATTTCCCCTGCTGGTGTGTTCATCCTCCCTTAGCGGCGGGGGGCGGGGGGGTTTTCTCTTTCAGCAGCTGCTGGCAGATATGAGGAGAGGCACTCACAACTGTGCGTCCTTCAGGAATGTTCCAAAAAGGTGAGAAAAGCCGGCATGGGCTGTTTCCCTCCTTATTCACATCCTACGATCTTTTTCTGCCTTCCATTTTTTCCTCCCCTAGGATGAGGAGCTGGAGCTGGAATCTGGCTTGGAGAAGAGTTGCTGCTGTCTGGTCCCCAGCACGGTCCCTCATTCCTGCATCTCCTTCTCTGTCCAAACCTTCCCACTCAGGCACTGTCTTCTCAGCGTTCCCCACTGTTCCTATCCCCAGCCTCAATTTCTTCTCAGATCCCTTTCTTCTTGGTGATGATGGTACTTTTTAGGAAGGGAGGGCCCCTGAATGATGCTTCTCCCAGCTTTCCAGCCACCATGGCATGGAGCCCCGGGGTGGAACCCGCCCGTTCTGGGACGGCGTCTCTGACCCAGTCACTAGGCCGTAACCGCACCCCCCCTCCCCCCCAAGCCTGCACTGGGTCCGGGTTGCT
>CM052800.1:135335338-135389202 GCA_028533885.1 Nasua narica | reverse complement strand
CGCCACAGGCTGCTGAGCTCTCCCACACCTCCGTCCCCCCCCCCCCGCCCCCGCCCAGACTCTGCTTCAAAAGGAGCAAACAGCCCCCAGCTTAATTCTCTGAACCCCTCAGCCTGTAGGTCATGTCATCCCCTGCCTGTGAATCTGCTTGGTTCAATTCTTGGGCTTTGGAAAATCCCCAAGCCCCTAGGGACTCATCTCTTCACTGAGTTTCCTTCTACCACTTGGTCTGCTGCAGGATTTCTGGCTCTTCTCTTCTTCGGGGCCCTCCAAAACTTCTTGGTGAACTGAACCTTGGCCGGATGAGAGGGGAACAGCTCGAGTTTATCCTTGAACACCATCCACGCCTTCACCCTTGGGAATTCAGAACCCTCACCTCCGCTGTCGAGGCCTCTAGATTTCGAGGGCAAATTGAAACTGATGGTTTCAAATGATGCCACTTATGTCTCGTCGCTCGATGTCCTCTCCGTTGGAAACACGTGACCTTTCATTTCTGACCCAGGGCTCATCTGTAGGTTTATGATGGGGGATGCCGGGAGCCACTCAAGTGAAGGTTTGGCCATCTACAGTCACCATTTAGCCACCGAGTGACAGCAATGTGTTCTCTCAATGCCCCCAACACAAGAGAAAACCAGTTTTCTGCCAGTGTTGGTCTCCTAAATGAGTCCCCCATCCCCCCAGGGTTTCAGTTCACTCTAAAAGGCAGGCAGGATCCAAATGGAGTTCTCAAATTCCAACCCAGCACTGGTCATGAGAAGGTTCCTCTTGAGCTCAGCTCTCTCAGAATCAGGGTACCTTGCTATGGAAGCAAGAAGGCTAGGAGTCCGTGCTCTTGGTTCTAGCCTTCCAGCCTCTATTGCTTCATTTCACCCCCCTGCAAACTTCACATCTTAATGACAACTTCGAGAAACAATGGGTTATGATAAGCCCAGATTAGCTGGAGTCACAGAACACCAGAATGTGGAGAGTGGCACCTAGCCAGCACCGCCATCCCTCCTTATAGATGAAGACATCGAGGCCCAGCAGGGGTATGGTTTCCACAAAATCACCTGGCTCATCCGTGGTCCAGCCAGGCCTCAACCTGCACTCCACCCGGCTTCCCCCATTTCCGCTCCTGATCTTGTGGGCCATTTAGCCACTCTGCGGTGGCCCAGGAAGCATTCACGGCCGTTCTGTGCAGTTGCTGTCATAGGACGACGACAGGGTTTTCAGAGATCATGAGAGCGGCACCATCAGTAACGACAGCACTTAAAAAGTCATAATGTAGTGTTCAGACCCTGGAAAAAAGACCCTGGGTGATGATCCTAGAACGGCCCACCTGCAGGGTATCACATTCTGAAAATTGGAGTTTAAATGACTCCAATTAAGAGAATATGGACTCCAAAGGGGAAGCTAATGTTATGTGACAGGGGAAGCAAATGACCATGAATTGTTTCTCCCCATGCACCCCGTGGCCTCTCTGTGCGTGTGGTACCAGGTCTAACATGACTGGTATGCATCCGGCGATCAGAGGAGAGACACAAGCTGTCGCACAAAGAGGCAGCCAGTGCCCCAGGCCAAGGAGTTTCAGTGCCAAGCAACATTCGGGCCAGATAAGTTGGCATCTTCTTGCCAAGAAGAAAACTCCAGCTCATTGAACAAAACCCCCGAGAAGAGCTGTTGGAATCAAAGGATAAATGCAGGACCAAGTTTCTGGGCTCCCAGTTTGGCCGTGTCCGAGTGACACCACTGAGCCCTCCTGAGGTTCATGTAGGGCCACCCTTGGGTGGTTCTCAGCCAGACAGGAGTCTTTAGGCTCTCCACCCAGAGCCACGGGTAGGAACACTGAAGAATGCCGGCCAGATTGACCATGAGCTCGAACCTTAGGCTCTCAACTGAACATTCGTAGACAGACCTTCCATGAAATGAATACAAGCCCACGTACACACGGAGATCCAATCTCCTGAAGAGAGGACTCCCGCTTCCATTGGCTTCCCACCGTGGTCTTGGGGGCACAGAAGCTGGCTAGGCCTGGCTTCCCGCTCCTGAGAAGAAGCGTATCTTGGGCTGGCACACCTCACGGAGCCCATTTATCCTGACGACGGCATCAGGCTTACAAAGGGGGCAAGGGACTCCTACTTCCATTCGTCTTTAGAAGGATCTACTCTTTTCTTCTATCTACCTGAGGCTTGAAATGGTGTAATTCTGGCCTTGTGCCTGTTAGGGAAGTCATGAGGTTGCTCCTTTCGGGGGGTTAACATGTTGAGTCTTTTTGGAACTTTCTGGCAGGGAGCAGGGCTAGGGGTCAAGGGGAGGAAGGCCGGAGGTGTGCGAGGGTGCAGTGAGTAGGCAGGAAGGTGCACACTATGTGCTGGGTACACAGCTCGGAACAGAACAAACCTGGGGTGCTCTGGGGACCCCCCAGTGCGGATGGGAGTGCTCCCCCTTTTCCCTTTCGCCAGGGACTGGGGTTACCGGCCTCTGGTTTCTAGTGTCAAGAACCACTGATTCTTCCAGCTCAGGCAAGGAAAGAGGTCACCTAGGGGGAACGTTCTCTCACACCTCACAGTTCTGCAAGCAGGATACACTCTAATGGGATCCTTCTGGCTGGCCGAGGTGGCTCTGCAGAATTAGGGATTTTACTCCGGAAGAGTCCAGGCTGCTCAAAGCAAAGCTCTACAAAGGGTTTCTCTCACCAGTTCTCCAAGCCCCAGCCAGTATTCCTCCTTTCAGAGGGTCTCCCAGAACTTGTGTGTTCAACCCCAGTGCTCTGGATAATGGGGGAAAAGAACTCACGCCCAGCGGGGCTAGATCCCTGCACATTTCCTTCAAGAGCGCCCTGTGTGGTGTGTTTCCTTTTGAAATGAATTAGTAATTCAAACGCTTTGAAAAGACAGCAAGATTCCTCCCCCCTTCTGTTCCCCGCCCCCCTTTACTTAACAAACAACTTGATTTGGGAAAAATGCCAGTAATTAAGCCATCGTGTTCTTTTACAGGTTGTTGCCTTAAAAGCTCTCTCCTTTCATAAACCAGCCCATTTTCCAAACCTTGTCACTTGCATCAAGGTCACCACTGTTTCCTGAGTCTCCCATTTGAAACATCTTATCAGCTCCACGCCAGAACTGTCTCCAGCCAACCTGGTCTAAAGAACAGTAGTCCTCAAGCTTCTTTCTTTTGTGCTACATATCGTGGTTTGCAAGCTTTTGAAATTTTTTTCTCTTGTGATGAGGACTTTCCAGATTTACTCTCTTAGCACCTTTCAAGTATGCAACACAGTGTTATTCACTGTAGTTCCCATAGTATACATTGTATCCTGTGACTTACTTGTTTTAGAACTGCAAGTGTGTACCTTTTGACCCCTTTGCTCATTTCCCCCGCCTGCTCCCCCCTCTACCCTCCCCCCAAGTTTTCTTGTTTCCTATGTTTTCTTTGATCATTTCATCCTCCAGAGTGTGCAATAAAGTTCTATGGGGCTGGCGGGAGGGGGGAGGGGCAGGTTGTCATTCTCCTGTAGGGCAAGCTCGGGGGTTGGCTCAGTCCTGGAAAGCAGTGTGCGTATTTGACTCCTTCTCCTCTTTGTCTTACATTCCAACCAGGCACCAAGCCTCACTGGCGTTTTCCTCCGAAATGCCTTTTTAAGCCTTGCCTTTCCCCCCACAGCGATCCCTGCACCCCTGCATTGTGGCAGTGGAACATGGAGGGTCTCTTCGCTTCCAGCCTCGCTCAGTGCTGAGCCAAGAGTGCCCGACTCATCACCCCGCAGCTTTGTCAGCATGGTGCCCCTTTCCCCATCAGAGATCAAGGGAGTTCAGGACTGGGGACCAAGAAGGCATAGATCGTCGTTTCAAGTCACTTGCCCCTCTTCAGCATCAGTTTCCACATCTGTGAAATGAAAGGTTTGCACCAGGTCATGGTTACTACCCCTCACCCCCTATAAAAGCTTTCACCTCTAGGAAAACTGCAACAGTCCAAAATGAACATCAGGACCACGTCAGGTGGGATGGCTAAGGAGCTCTGGGGGGGATGGCCAGAGGGAAGAGGGCAGGGAGACTGGAAGGGAGGGCACCCAAGGTTTGGGGTGAGGTTTTGAGGAGGACATCCTAATGTTCTTTCTGAAGATTCATGTCTAAGCTGGAGGGGAAGAGGGGCGGAGAGGAGATACCCAAGGGCTGTGGTCATGAGGCACTCCAGCGCAGGGGCGCACGCAACCCCCCAGGCCCATCGATGTGAGTTAAGATGAGCAGGGACAGTGTTTGCTCTTCTGCAGGGGGCACAGCACGCTCAGGCTGCTGGCAAAATCAGGGCTCCCATGCCCCTCGGTAATATGGTGGCTGCACACATGCACATCCAGGGCCTGAGAGGCCATGACACTGGTCATCTGGTCATCTCCATAAGGATGGCACAGAAAGAGAAGAAAGTACTGGAAGCCATGAGGCAACATTTTCAGAAATAACTAGAGAGAAGGGAGGCTTTTCAAGGGGCTCGGGAATATAGTGAAGGGAACCTCAGAATGGTGAGATCTGTCAGGATGTGCGTTGAGTTATCTTTGTGCTGCCGATAAGATCAAATCCAAGCTTATCACCTGTCAGCCCAGATTCCTCATCATTTGGTTTCCCCAGCCTTACACAACCTCCTCTCTCATTATTCACTCGTTCAATAAAACTATTCACTTAGGATCCTCAGTGAGGTAGGCGCTGTTGTAGATACTGGACATAGAATGGTCAGGAAAATGGGTACGGTGCCTGTTCCTGGAGTTCGCATTTTGTGAGTATTTCCAGGAAGTGCCGGTGAAATCGAACTATGGATTTCTAACACCAAGTCTTTCTTTTTGCCATGACAAATGGTTCACCGTAACTCTGTTAATCCACCACGGTGACTATGGCCTCCGCTCATGTGCTTGTCCCCTTCATTCTCCTGCTCCTTTCTCGGTGACTGGGCCTCTCTCTCCCTTGTATCCATTCCAACCGGAGTCCATTCCGATTGTCGATCTTCAAAGCTGTGTTCAAAATCCAGCTCACCTATGCCTGGTGGTCTGTCTCATTTCCTCCCCATTCCCCGTCAGCATGGGACCTTAGCACTTTTCTCTGTAGTCTCATCACCACCTTCCATACTTATTTGTTACCCTCCCTTTTTCTTGAATGTAAACTCCCTGAAGGGCAGAAGTTTTTGTCTTTCCAATTCACTGCTGTCTCCTCAACATCTATGATAGTGTCTGGCATACGTGAGCCACGAGAAACACTTCTGAATGAATGACACAGTCCATCCGTATGGTTCTAGCCTCTCCTAAGACACACGGCACTTCTTAGCCCTCACTTACTCTCCCTCAGTGACAAGCATGATTCTCAGTTCTGAATCAGCGGATGCCATTTGTTGATGGGAGAAAATAGCATTTTGAATAAAATTCCTGCTTCAAGTACTTAGAGCTGCAAACATACTCTTAAATGGAGAAAGAGGGGCCGTCTTATCTCAAATTCCAATGCTTTATCTTCCTGACCTACGAGACTCTTATATTTACATAAAAACAAAACCATTCTACAAATAATTTTACCCAGCTAAGTCACAGGTACTACCTGAAATTATTACTTAAAGTGCTTGTAAAGACATTTAATAGGGTCTTGCAGGAAAGGCTGAAGCCTGTAATTAAGATGAGATGTCTTGGGTGCCTGGGTGGCACAGTCGGTTAAGTGTCTGCCTTTGGCTCAGGTCATGGATGGAGCCCCACATCGGGTTCCCTGCTCGGCAGGGAGCCTGCTTCTCTCTCTCTCCCTTTGCCTGTTGCTTTCCCTACTTGTGCTCTCTCTCTGTCAAATAAATAGAAATCTTAAAAAAAAAAAAAAGATGAGATCGTCTTCAGCAGCCTCTCCTCTTTGTGGGATAGGAATCCAAGGCCAAACCCCACAAATCTGAAGCAGTGACACAAGCAATCAAAATCAGTCACCCAGGGAGGCAGCATGGGACTTTCTCAGAAGGACATCCCTTCATGGTGCACTTAAAGGCTAAGGCAGGTTTTATTCCAAGGTCTTGCCAGCAAAGACATGGGTGAGTGGGCCAGTGCTTATGTGGTAAGAGGTAAACAGGAGGGTGGGCAGATGGACTTCTGGTTCTGGGCTGCCTGCAGAGATGCCAAATCTGAGTTTTCTGGGTGATTCCCTACTTGGAAATGACACACCAGGTCCTTTCACTGGGTCACCCAGAGGCATGTTCCCTGATATTCTCTAGTTCTGCCTGAGGCAGAATAGGAATAATACTGTGACCTCCACTCCCAGCTCTGGCACACCCTTCCCCTGCCCAGGCTCAGCCCGGGGCGGGCAGTCTGCGGACCCCTGCTCACCTCTCCCCAGTCGTAGGCCCAAGCAGGCCCAGGCCAGCTGAGTGCCTCACTCACCTCCATCAAAAACAGGTGGTGTTCAAACTGACAGAACATATATGTGAAGGCATCTTCATAGCTTGTTTTCAAAATCAAAAGTGTCCTTTTGGAAGCTAGAGCATGACTTCTAAATACAGCTGGGCAAACCAATTTTTAAATGCAAAAGGGACTGGAAAAACTTTCTCTTTAGTCTTCAAAGGCACTAGAGCATGGCACTATTTGATTATCGACATCTTTGAAAAACAGAATTGACCATGCTTCCCTCTTTCAGGATAAATGCGATACTGAGAAATCTCAGTTTTGCTGAAGGGGACAACCTCACTCTTTCCAAACTTAGCCAAGTTTTCTGCAGTTTCAACTGAGAGCTGTCTGATAGTCAAGCAGGGAAGAAAGACACTGCAGAAGCTTATCCATTTCTGCAGCTTCAGTTCCCTTCCTCGTCTTGATGACTGTCAAATCTCTATCCTGGTCTATCTCCGGCTCCCCTGTTCCAGTTCTGCATATTCAACTATTACCAGACATCCTTCCTGATGTTTCCAAACCATCTTATCCTTAATGTCACCAAGCTGAACTCGTCTCTCACAAAACCTACTCTTTCTTCTCCGCTCCATCCTCAGTAGATGGCACCCTTTCCCCTAAGTTGTATGAGCCAGAAATCACCATTACCCTCAACCCTTAGGTCTCCCACCTCCTCGGTGACATCCAATCTCCCCGTCCAGCCTACAGAACCTTCTTTTTGCTTCTCACCATCCATCCTAGTTCAGGCCGCCATCGTCTCCAGCTAGGACCCTGTATCAGCTCATTCATGGAGTTTCCTGCTTCTAGTCTTACCTCCTTCCAACCTACTACCCCCACTGTAGCCAGAGAGAGTCTAGGCAAACAAACTTGATTATCTCTTCCTTGATCAAATCATTTCAACGACTCTTCACTGAATTCCAGATCAAGTACAAATTCTGTACTATGACTTATTAAGTCCACATGTCTGGGAGACTGAAAATCCACTTGGCTAGATAACTAGTTAGTAGAGATGGTGATTTAAATGGCCAAAAGCTCTAGTTAGTATTATAGAAAAGTACACAATTATAACCAACAGGAGTTGAATATTTGCATAACTTAACACAACTAAGTGATACAATATCTTTCGTTCACTAGGATGTGGTTTGGGGTCATAGTTGTTGATGTATCACATTTAACCCTAAGAAATAAATATATGGCATCCAGAAGACAGCATGTGCATTAAAAAGTCTTCCCAAGGCCAGAGCATTAGAAACCACTCATGAATTGCCAACTGTTCCAGTGATAGTGAAGACAGTGGTTCATAAACCACTTCATAAAGTTTTGCAAAATTCCTGAGTCAGGGAAACAGAGATAGAGACAAACCATAAGGGACTCTTGACTCTAGGAAACAAACCGAGGGTTGCTGGAGGGCAGGGGAGTGAGGAGGATGGGGTAACTGGGTGATGGGCATGGAATGAGCACTGAGCGCTATATGCAACTGATGAATCTCTAAATTCTACCTCTGAAACTATAATACATTATACATTCATTAAATTGAATTAAAAAAAAAAACAACTTCCTGCGACAGGAATAAAGATGCTTGAAAGATAAACACAGATGGGCGGCGGCGGGGGGGGGGCGCGAAAAGCCAAAGACAGGGACAAATGCATTTGAGGCTGCCTGAAAAAGAACCAATCCCTGTGGCATGCTGTGATGTTCTGTGACCCCAAACAGTCGTATTTCTAAGGAAAGGTTGCTCCCCAGTGTCGTGATTCCCCTCTGAAACACCCACTTCCTATTTGCTCTGGTTGGGTAATTAGTTCAGAACGCATCCGATAACTATCCACAGTCATTTCCGGGTGTCCTGCCTGGACCAGTGGCCTTCCTGAGCACCTCCAGCATGGCTGGCTTCATTCCCCACGCAGGTGTTCAAGCCCCAGGACTTCTACCTGGGCTGTAGCTGTCAACTCGTCTTTCATTCATAGACACATTTTCACGGGAAGAGAAGAGTGCTACCATAGTTTGTCAAAATGAAAATAATGATGCTCCTTGTTTTTACTGATTCCAATTTGATGGTGGTGAGTTAGAAGTTAGCTCCACTTCATGTCCCAAGATAGGTATCAGCATTAGCAAGTGGATGGCACAGAAACATATTAGAGTCTGAAGGCTCCGGCAGGTTTCCATTTTCCTAAGTTTTTTTTTTCCGAAAGGCTTACATGTGCCTAGGAATAATCAAAGAGGGAGACTGCTAGGAGACTAACACATGGGTCTAGCTTAGAATTCTGACTCAACGGCTAGAAGCTATGGGGAGACAGATTTGGGTTGCCCTGGAAGTTGGTCTTATCAATGGAAGTGTCCGAGGACGGGATAGATAACCAATCCCCAAGGTATCATACTGGGGATTCAAGCGTCATAAAGCATCCTATTAAGATATTTTTGGAGGTATTCAAGAATAGATAAGATATTCAAACCCTGAAGTTTTAGAACTTCCACAGCAAGCAAACACTACTGGGAAAGAAAAGTTGGTTCTTCTGAATGCCTTGCTTCCTTTCCAATATGGCAATAAAGAAATTGTGCACTAGAAGCATTTTAAGAGGTACACACCTATAAAGATACGGACATGATATCGAATCTGACAAATGATTTGCTTAGCATGACCTACCTTTTTCTGTGAGTGGGACTAGTCTACATACAGTTCAACAGTTCCTTAATTTTATTCATTAACAACGCAGAATCCAACAGACACATTTTGATCTAAATTGTTGTTGGTATCATTTCCAATCACCTCCTGTAAACCCTCCGGCACCAAAAGCCCAGCTGACATCTGGGCTACAAACGGATAAGGGTGTAAACATGCAGAAAGGGTACGACACTTGCTCAGGGTTACAGAGCCGGTGAGCAGGAGGAAGAGATTAATAACTCTCATTGTCCCTTCAAAAATCTTTCCATTTATTAATCTGTTAAAGTTTTCGACTACAAGAGGAGACATATCTCCAGTTATCTGGGAGCTTTCAGAGAACCAACTCTTAAAAAATATGGAGAGTTTCAAGATTAATAAATATCTGCAGCTAGCATTTAGACATCAAGTGTATAGTTTGAGTCCTTCCTTGGTTTTTGAGCTCATTAGCCATATGCGCATTTCTACTTAGATTATCTACAGGAATTTTTATATTAATGTCTATAAAATGACACACCTTAATCAGCTTGTCTTCTCATGTTCCCTGTCTCTATAAATGATTATTAACATTCCACTCACTTGTTTGTGACAAAAACCTGGCAGTCAATCCTGCTACTTTCTTCCTTATATTTTCAGTAGGTGATATCACCTAACATTGCCCAAGCCTTTCCACATCTCTCTAGATCCACTGTCATGGCCTAATCCAAGCTGCCAACATCTGTCACCTGCTTCTCATTGGTCTCCTGCATGCATGTATAGTCCTACCTTTTCTGATCTCTATGATCTCTATGAAATGCAACTCCAGTTCAACAACATCTCTGCTTATAGGTTTCAAATGCTTCCCGGTGCTCTTAGATGAAATCCAGAATCACTAACATGGCTCATCAGGCCAAATGATCTGGTCCTCTCTCCCTCTTCTGTCCTGCCTTGCATACCTTCCTTGACTTCTCTTCTGATCACGCTGATCTTCTCTTGATTCATGTACTGCTTCTGCGCCCCAGGGCCTTTGCACCTGCTATTCCCTTTGCATGGAATGTTGTCTCCATCTCCATCCCCTTTGTGGTGCTAATTCCTCTGCATCCATTCGGTTTTTGCCTAAATTCCACTTCATGGAAAACTATCTGTGATCCCTTTCTACCCACCCACCCACCCCAGATAACAGGCTAGGACAGGTTCTCTTGTTAAATGCTACCAAAGCATCTTAGACTTTCATTCACTGCACCTGTCATGGTTGTTTTGTAAGATTACATGTGTGATAATTTGTTTAATAACTCTCCCTATACATACAAATTTCATCAAGATAGGAATTGTACCTGATGCATTGTAGGTGTTTAGTAAATAGATCTATTCATGAATAAAACAGACATTCATTGAGTACTTATTACATGCCAGACATCATGCAAATTATTTCACAAACATTATCCCATTTAATTCCCCTGTACAGCCCTATGTGAATATATTATCAACCTCATTTTACAGATGAAGAAACGGAGGCTTGAGGAGTTTAATTCACAACTAAGGGAAATGTCCGAGCTCAGATTCAAATTCAGACTTGTTTGTTGCCAAAGGTCATCCTTTTAACCTTCAGATTACGCTAACAGTCAGTCTGTGTTTCATTAGCTTTATAGTGAAAATAGCACGCAGTGTTAGAGTACTCAAAATTCAGTACAAAACCAATCACCTGAGGGGCTAAGAAACTTAATCACACATTCCATGTACTATTTTTCAGAAAGCAGAGAAATATATAACTCAAATCATTAAAGCAGAAACAAGTTCTTGAGCATTCAAATTTTGTTTGCTCCGAATAGATGTGGTTGGCCAGATGAAAAAACACAAGCACTATATTCTGTCAAAGAACCTTTTGACAAAACTCCATTAATAAAATATGCCTAGAAAACTAAGCCTAGGTCTGAAGGTTATGACCGATCACTTAAAAACACTAGACAAAGTCTGGACCTAAAAGAACTGTTACCTGTAGCTCCTGAACATGGAGAGTAAGGGAAACGTGAAGGAGGGCAAATGGAAATCGTTACTATCTATCATGAGGCGTAAAAATACCGATTCCTGCCACAGACTTTTAGTTGCTCTGGGTTCCCTGGGAAGGAAATCCTGACAGCTCGCTTACTGTAGTAAGTAAGTTTCAAGATCAATAAATATCTGCAGCCAGCATTTAGACATCAAGCAGACATCAAGCAGTCTGGAGATGAGAGCAAGTTTAATCCCTTGTCTAGGCCTCGGATCCCACACCCCTGTGGGCACAGTGGCTGGTTGTAAGCATTCACTCCATTTGAGCTATGCCTTCTTCCATATGTATCCGCTCCGTATCCTTCAGGGTCTCCTGCTCATTCATTCGTGTTCCTCTGGTCTCTTTCCAACCTTCAGGGATGCTTTCCAAGGCCAGAAGCCAGATGTTCAGACTATCTGAATCTTTGTATTGAGATCCATCCGGAATTCTTGTTCTGGCTTTAAGGCTCCGGCCACCTGTGAGCCCCCCCGATAACCTCCGCACTCGATGATCTCCTTCCACAAGGGCCGGCCAGTCATTTTCTCTGAGTGGCTGCTCTGAGAGTCCCCAAGTACCTGGACAGAACTTTGACTGTTATTTTATTCAGTGTATTGGGGAAAAGGTATGTCTACAACTGACCTATGTCCACATTTCTTGGATAGCCTGTGGCCCAATAACACAATTTTGGCTACAAAAAGGAAAGGTATAATTTTGGCCATCTGAAGATTTTTTTGCACGCAGCTGCATCTGATTAGCTAAAGGACAGGAGCGTGTCCACGGTGCTGTGTCCAGACCGGAGCAGAGGCCGTGTACTTACCACACTGCGTTTCTCTCTGGAACTCCCGCCTCTTGAAGGGACACTTGGCCTTTCTACCACACCAGGCACTTCGTTTCTTGCTTTTGTTTATTGTGGATGAGAAGGCTCCTAGCAGTTAGACATGGTTTTGTTTTGTAAGTTTTAAAGCTTTTAAGGTTTTGTGAGCTCATAATACCTACAAGAGTTTTTCAGAATTCCAGTAGGATGGTGGTGGTGGTCCTAGGGGTCAGATGGAAATTACTGAGCATTTTCAAGTTTCTGGCTTTGCATTTTGTACATTACCTTACTGCCTTATCACACCCTGTAAGGTATATACTGTTCCTCCCTGTTTTACAGATGAAGAAAATGGGACTTAGGGAGTTTAATAAATTGAAAAAGAACAATCAGTCAATGAGAGTGCAACTGGGTTCTGACCCCCCTCTGCCTAGCTCTGGATCCTGCATGCCCACCCCCCCCAGTACTGAACTTGCTGAGAATCAGCATTGCTTTCTATCTGGCTTCTCTCCGGCAGTGCTGGGTGCTTACCGCTAAATGTCCACAGGCAAAGCGAGATCCTGATTTAGACCCCAAATAGGAAGCAGTACTGAATGGATGAAGAAGTTCCTAGAAACTTCTCAACAGAAACATGTATAGTCACTTTCTTTTTGGAATGAGTTTCTTTGTGTTTAGTCACCAAAACAGTTTGAAAAAGATCACAGCAAATAAGTTAAGAAAAGATTGTGGTTTTCTCAACTATAAAACGAATCCCTGCTAAATATGGATGGTCTGTATCAGCTCTGATCCTGGTGCCATATACACATCTGTGCACACACACAAAACAGAAGTCAAGTCGATGCTACAGTCTATAAGTAAGAACACATTTTAAATAACTGGGATTGTATTTATAGCACAAGCTTTTGTGACCAGGCTTTCCTCACTCAATACATCATGAACATTCTTCTACTTTATTTTTACTCCAGAGCACTATTTTTCATGGCATCTTAAAGTATTTCACCCTTTGAATATAATACAATTCATTTATCCACTCTTGCTAATTTGAAATTTGGGTCTTTCCACATTTTCTGTATTATAGATAACTACCAAAGAAATTTTCATGGGGTTAGACCTGAAGGCTCATTATGGAGGATTTTCTCCAGGTAAATTTCTAGAAAAAGAAATCTGGGTCATATGATAGAAATTTCTATAAGTTTTTTTGATCCATTTAGTTCTCTCTGGAGAAGATACATCTATTTGCTCTTGCACCACTAAAGGGAACATAGAGCTGATGGTGACCGTGAATTATTATGAGTGCCCACTTTGTGCTAAACATCATGCTAGATCTTTCCATGCAGGTGCTCAGTGAGGACGAGTGCCAGGAAGCCTGTCTCATACAAGCATGACTTTTCCTCACAGGAGTCAAGAAATACATCCCCACCACGGATTACAAGGGGGCTGCCAGATCTGGCCTTTGCCATTTGGTAAGAAAGCATTTCACAGCTATGCCAAACCTCTTTATTTCTCAAACAGCCAAGATTTCCCAAACTCAAAGTCTTGATGCTTGGGTTTCTCTTCTTGGTATGCTCTTCCCTTGGGGTTGCATGTCTAGATCTTTCTCTTTCTCAGTTCCAAGACTACCTTCTCTGCGATGCCTTGTCTGCATTTAAATATTATGCCTTTCGCCCAACTCCCCCGACCTCCCTTGTCAGCATCCCTGTCACACTATCTTATTTTATTCCTTTTTATTCCCTATGAACTCCTGTCATTTTGTCATTTTCTGAGACATGTTGAAATTGTCTTCCACCAATGAAATGTAACCATCCTGAATGCAAGATACACTACAAAAAGGCCTGGTCGCCTCCCAGTGGAAGTCTACCAAAAATTTAAAGAAGACTTAATATCTACTCTCCTGAAACTATTTTAAAAAACAGAAGTGGAAGGAAAACTTCCAAATTCATTCTATGAGTCTAGCATTACCTTGATCTCAAAACCAAAGACCCCACCAAAAAGAAGTACAGACCAATATTCCTAATGAACATGGACTCAAAGTTCTCACCAAAATTCGAGCAAACAGGACATTAAAAAGATTGTTCACCACGACCAAGTGGGATTTATTCCTGGGCAGCAAGGGTGGTTCAACATCCGCAAATCAATCAATGTGATACAGTATATTAATAAAAGGAAGGAATAGAACCACATGGTCCTCTCGTTGGAGGCAAAAAAAGCATTTGACAAAATACAGCATCCTTTCTTGATTAAAACTCTCTGCAGTGTAAGGATAGAAGGAACATACCTCAATATCATAAAAGCCATATATGAAAAACCCACAGTGAATATTATCCTTAATGGGGAAAAACTGAGAGTTTTCTTCTAAGGTCAGGAATGTGACAGGGATGTCCACTGTCACCACTGCTGTTCAACACAGTGCTGGAAGTTCTAGCCTCAACAATCAGACAACACAAAAAAATAAAAGGCATCTGATGTAGCAAAGAAGAATTCAAACTCTCATTCTTCACCGATGATGTGATTCTCTATGTAAAGAGCCCAGAAATGGACCCTCAACTCTATGATCAACTAGTTTTCAACAAATCAGAAGAAAAATATCCGATGGAAAAATGACAATCTCTTCAATAAATGGTGTTGGGAAAATTGGACAGCAACATACAGAAGAATGAAACTCGACCATTCTCTTACACCATACCCAAAGACAAACTCAAAATGGATGAAAGACCTCAATGTGAAATAGGAATCCAGCAAAATCCTAGAGGAGAACATAGGCAGTAACCTCTTCGACATCGGCCACAGCAACTACTTTCAAGACACGTCTCCAAACATAAGGGAAACAAAAGCAAAAATCAATTTTTGGGACTTCATCAAGATAAAAAGCTTCCGCAAAGCAAAGGAACAGTCAACAAAACTAAGCGGCAACCCATGGAATGGTAGAAGATATGTACAAATGACATGACAGATAAAGGGCTGGTATCCAAGACCTATAAAGAACTTCTCAAACTCAACACCCAAAGAACAAGTAACCAAGTCAAAAAATGGGCAGAAGACATGAACAGACACTTTTCCACAGAAGACATACAAATGGCTAATAGACATAGGAAAAAATGTTCTCAACATCATTAGTCATCAGGGAAATTCCAATCAAAACCACATTGAGATACCTCCTTACACCAGTTAGAATGGTAAAAAAATTAATAGAGCAGGACACAATAAATGTTGGAGAGGATGTGGAGAAAGGGGAAGCCTCTTATACTGTTGGTGGGAATGCAAGTTAGGTACAGCCTCTCTGGAAAACAGTATGGAAATTCCTCAAAAATTCAAAAATAGAGCTACCCTATGAGCCAGCAATTGCACTACTGGGTATTTACCCCAAAGATACAGATGTAGTGAAAAGAAGGGCCATATGCACCCCAATGTTCATAGCAGCAATGGCCACATTGTGGCCAAACTGTGAAAGGAGCCAAGATGCCCTTCAACAGATGAATGGATAAAGAAGATATGGTCCGTATATACCATGGAATATTACTCAGCCATCAGAAAGAATGAATATCCATCATTTGCATCAACATGGATGAAATTGGTGGGGATTATGCTAATTGAAATAATTCAAGCAGAGAAAGATAATTTTAATACAGTTTCATTCATATGTGGAATGTAAGGAATAGCACGGAGAACATTTGGGGAAGGAAGGGAAACTAAAGGGGGGGAATCGGGAGGGACGAACCATATGAGACTATGGACTCTGAGAAAAAACACAAGGGTTTCAGAGGGGAGGGGATAGGGGGATGGGTGAGCCCCATGATGGGTATTAAGGAGGGCATGTGTTGTAATGAGCACTGGGTGTTATATGCAAATAATGAATCATGGAACACTACATCGAAAAATAGTGATGTACTATATGGTGACTAACATAATAATAAAAAAAAGAAGTTAAAAATTGCCTTCAGGATTAAAAAATAAAAAAAAAAAACCCAAAAACCTAAAAAACATTCTAATCACAAACAAAAAAATGTAACTATGTGAGGTGATAGATGTTAGTTAATCTTATCATGGTAATCATTTTGCAATACATGCCTATGTTAAATCATGTTGTACACCTTAAATTTATATGATGTCAGTTCTATCTCGATAAAACTGGGGAGTCTGCTTTGGACTTTTTTTTTAAGATGTTATTTATTTATTTGACAGAGAGACAATGAGAGAGGGAACACAAGCAGGGGGAGTGGGAGAGGGACAGGCAGGCTTCCCTCTGAGCAGGGAGCTCGATGTGGGACTTGATCCCAACACTTTGGGATCATGACCTGAGCCAAAAGCAGATGCTTAATGACTGAGCCACCCAGGCACCCACACTTTGGACTTCTGACCTCCAGAATTGTAAAATAATAAATCTCTGTTGTTTCAAGCAAAAAAAAAAAAAGAAAAGAAAAGAAATAAGAAAGGCCAAAAGATTCCTTCAAAAGATTGCTAGAACTGATAAAGGAATTCAGCAAAGTTGTAGGATATAAAATCAATGCACAGAAGTCAGTTGCATTTATATACACTAACAACGAGGCAGAAGAAAGAGAAACCAAGGAATTGATCCCATTTACAATTGCACCAAAACCCATAAGATACCTAGGAATAAACCTAACCAAGAAAGGAAAAGCATCTGTACTCTGAAAACTATGGAACATTTATGAAAGAAATTGAGGAAGACACAAAGAAATGGAGAAACATTCCATGCTCATGGATTGGAAGAACAAATATTCTTAAAATGTCTATGTTGCCCAAAGCAATCTACACATTTAGTACAATCCTTATCAAAATACCATCAACATTTTTCAGAGCTGGAACAAACAACCCTCAAACTTGTATGAACCAGAAAAGACCCCAAATAGCTCAAAGGAATGTTGAAAATGAAAACCAAAGCCAGAGGCATAATAATTCCGGACTTCAAGCTGAATTACAGAGCTGTAATCATCAAGACAGTATGGTACTGGCACAAAAACAGACACACAGATCAGTGGAATAGAATAGGGAACTCAGAAATGGACCCTCAACTCTGTGATCAACTAATTTTCGACAAGCAGGAAAGAATATCCAGTGGAAAAAAAAGACAATCTCTTCAACGAACGGTGTTGGGAAAATTGGACAGCCACACTCAGAAGACTGAAACTGGACTATTTCTTACACCACACACAAAAATAGACTCAAAATGCATGAAAGGCCTCAATGTGAGACAGGAATCCTTCAAAATCCTAGAGGAGAACACAGGCAGCTTTGACCTCAGCCACAGCCAACTTCTTGCTAGACACGTCTCGGGAGGCAAGAGAAGCAAAAGCAAAAATGAACTATTGGGACCTTCTCAAGATAAAAAGCTTCTGCACAGCAAAGGAAACAGTCAACAAAACAAAAAGGCAACCTACGGAAAAGATATTTTGCAACCAAGATGTCCTTCAGTGGGTGAATGGATAAACCTAATGCAGAACATTATTCATTGCTAAAAAGAAATGAACTCTCGAGCCATGAAAAGACATGGGAGAATCTTAAATGCATATTGCTAAATGAAAGAAGCCCATCTGAAAAGGCCACATGCTGTAGGATTCCAGCTATATGACGTTCTGTGAAAAGTAAAACCATAGAGACAGTAGAAAATCAGTGGTTGCCATGGGTCGGGGGAAGGGAAAGGTAAAGAGGTGGAACATAGAGGGTTTTAGGGCAGCAAAACTCTGCTGGATGACACTGTAATGGTGGACGCATATCATAATTTGTCGAAACCCTATAGGATGTACGAAACCAAGAGTGAACCCTACTGTAGACTATGGACTTTGGGTGATTCTGATGTGTCAGCGTCGGTTCATCAATTACAAAAAATGTACCACTGATGGGGGTTGTTAATGGGGAGACTGTGCATGTGTGAGGATGGGGACACATGGAAAATCTCTGCATTTTCTTCTCACTTTCGCTGAGAACCAAAAACTGCATAAAAAATAAAATTTTTTATTAAAAAAAGACAAAGACTTTCAGAGTTAAAAAAACACATATATATGGTTTATGAAGGAACCAAAATACAAATGAAATAAAAAACCAAAATACCATTCCATGACTAAATGAATAATATGCTTTGGATATTATTACAAAGAAGCTCAGGCAAAAAGAACCTAGGACACCAATATTAATACCAAACAAAGAATTCCAGCCATAAGATATTTCATGGTATAAAGAGGCTTATTTTATGTTGATTAAAGGTACACTTCCCAATACAGATATATTTGTTAAATTTTATCCATGAAATGATGTTGAATGCACATGTATATTTGTATCTGTATGTATATTAAAAAAGCTCTTAGACAAAACTGATAAAGCTATACTAAGAGTAGAATGACTAAAATATAGACACAGCAAAATATTGGTAATTTCTCAGTAGAAATCCAAACTGCAGTGACAGGACAACTTAGAAAATAATGAAATTTGAATTTCATGTAATTTTCATGTGTCACCAAATACATTCTTGTTGGTTTTTTTTTTCTCCCCAAATATGTTTATTTTAATTTTTCAGTGTTACAAGATTGATTGTTCATGCACCACACCCAGTGCCCCATGCAATACGTGCCCTTCTCAATGGATAAAAGACCTCAACGTGAGGCAGGAATCTATCAAAACCCTAGAGAAGAACATAGGCAGTAATCTCTTCGACATCAGCCACAGCAACTTCTTTCAGGACATGTCTCCAAAGGCAAAGGAAACAAAAGAGAAAATGAACTTTTGGGACTTCATCAAGATAAAAAGCTTCTGCACAGCGAAGGAAACAGTCCACAAAACAAACAGGCAACCCACAGAATGGGAGAAGATATTTGCAAATGATACTACAGACAAAGGTCTGATATCTAAGATCTACAAAGAACTCCTCAAACTCAACACTCACAAAACAGATAATCACATTCTTGTTTTGATTTTTAAAAATCATTTAAAAATGTAAAAATAATTTTTTTTGTAGTTTAAGCTAACTTTAATGGATTTTTTTCTCCCCAAATATGTTTATTTTAATTTTTCAGTGTTACAAGATTGATTAATTCACAGGCCTACAAAACAAAATAGGCAGGTTGGATTGAGGCCATGGGCAGTAGTTTGCTCACAACTAAAGCAAAGAATTTGTCTGAGAGCAGAAGTATTTGTTCTGTCCCTTGACTATTAAAAATGTTTATTATGAATAAGACATAGATGTCTAAAATTAGAATTAATGAACAATGTTCTAGAAGACTACATCAATGCCATGACAGAAGAAAAGAAACAGGAGCCACAAATAATGGAAAAGATCATTTATCATTTGTATAAGAACTAATGATTTGTTACCTGGAAAATAGATGGTGTATTTTATCTTTTTAAAGATAAAATTTTGACTACTAAAGTTTTGACTACTAAAGAGACCTAGGAAAAACAATCAATGCAGTTTCAATAAGCAGCCCACTAGTTTGTATCCTCTAAATATAGTTTTCCACTAAAAACAGAATGAAGGGCTCTTGGAGAAATGGCTGATTCCAGGTCTGGGAGACACAAAAACGCACACACACAGAGTAGTCATGAGAGGCCACAGGACCATGCCAAAAGTACTCAGACACTAGCCTATGGAAGTTACCACTGGCCAAAGTTGTTACATCAGTCTGAGACTCAGTAAGGATTTAAAAAACATTAACCATCCCAATAAGGATTTATAATGTGTTTCCATCGAGAAGTTTTAATGATGCTGGGGGTGGAAGGATCCTCACCGATTACCTTTGAAGGACGCTAAATAAACCACTTTATTATTTTTTAAAGTGGTAAGCAAGTAAAGAAGCGAGCATTTATCCTGACTTTCTTGTAAAATCTATACCTCAGTGAATCAAATAGTTGATGAATGGAAGTTGTTCTTTATAGGTGTTTTCAAGCTATAACAAATGAAGACAGGATGATACAGTTAGGATGTCACCATTTTGCAATCCTAAATAAATAAAACGAATTGATGGATCTAGGCTATGGTCTTCCTTACTGAGATCTTAAGAGAATCAATAAAACATTTTATACTTCCTGATGGAAGTATACATTCCCTAAGGATTAATTTTAAAACAAACAAACAAACAAACAAACAAACAAACAAACATCTGATAAAGGCTTTTGGATCTAAAGCTTGACCAATTTCCATGAGCTATAAGGAGAGAAGGAACACATTAAATGATGCCACAGGGATGAAGTCAGCAAAATCTAGACTATGGAAAACTATCTGTTCAAATAAAATAAAAATAAGAATTTCAAGGAAAGGGAAAAAAAAAAGCAAGATCAAGGGGGACTTGCAGGGTAAAAAAGACTTAAACATAAAACCAACCATAATATATGAACCTTTGTGGATCTCAATTTAAACGGAGTGAAATAAGTCAAGCAGAGAGAGTCAATTATCTTACGGTCTCACTTACGTGTGGAGTATAAAGAAAATCATGGAGGGCATTGTGAAAAGGAAGGGAAGGGTGAATGGGGGGAAATCGGAGGGGGCGATGAACCAGGAGAGACTGTGGACTCTGAGCAACAAACTGAGGGTTTTGGAGGGGAGGGTGTGGGAGGGTGGGCGAGCCTGGTGGTGGGTATTGAGAAGGGCCCATATTTCATGGAGCACTGGGTGTGGTGCATGAACGATCAATCTTGTAACACTGAAAAATTAAAATAAACATATTTGGGGAGAAAAAAAACCATTAAAAAATTTAAACAAAAAGATTCTAGAAGGGCGCCTGGGTGGCTCAGTTGGTTGAACAACTGCCTTCGGCTCAGGTCATGATCCTTGAGTTCCGGGATCGAGTCCCGCATCGGGCTCCCAGCTCCACAGGGAGTCTGCTTCTTCCTCTGACCTCCTCTCCTCTCATGCTCTCTCTCACTGTCTCTATCTCAAATAAATAAATAAAATCTTTAAAAAAAAAAAAGATTCTAGAAAATTAGAGAAATATGAGCACTCATTGGATAGATTGGTTTTTGTCTTAGAGATGATAATGGTATTATGGGAATGCCTTTTGAAAGAGTAATGTTTAGGGATATATAGTGAAATATTTACAGATGAAGTGATGGCCTATCTAGAATTTGCTTCAGAAGGATCTGTACTGAGTGGGGAATTCAATAAAACAAAACTCCCTACATATCTTCTTAAAGTCGTTAAAACTGGGTGATAGGTACACCAGCTTCATTGCACCCTTCTCTCTGCTTTATGTTTGATAACATACATAATAAAATTTTTAAAAATTAAAAAAAAGAATAAAAGCATTTGAGTAGAAAAACAGGTCACTTATTATCTGATATTTTGGGTGTTTTTTATTTGTATTTCTAAGTTTTTTAAAACTCTCTTAAGTGAGTTTGCTCTTCAGCTCATTTTGCTCAAAGACCAAATATATTCAGGACTGTGAGAAACACAGAGTTGAGACTTCGGTCCTTACCTCCTGGATCCATTTGGAACCAAGACTCAGAGGATTCACCAGTATTTCACAGCACAGAATGCCATAAGAAATGTCAGAGATGGTCAATGAGACAGGGAAGCTTTCATGGAGGAAAGACGGCAGGACAAATGGTCTGTCCGATTAAACTGAAGAGGGTGCACCAAGATGAAAGGAGTTCTCAGAAATCAGGCAAAGGCATTGAGATCCACACAGTGATAACCCGGCAGCCTCTCCAGTGTGTGATCTCAGAGAGTCCTGGTATACATACAGCCTCGCTTCTATGGTAGATATGTTCAGGATCTATTGGAGAGGTTTAGTCACTCACTGAGCAAATATTTACAGGCATGGGATTTGAATCAAGTATGAAATGAAGAGAGTCATTTTCAAGGATCAGTTCTCAAAGCTCCCTTCCAAAGGGGCTGCAAGGTGGGAAAGGGATTTTTAATAATACTAAGATATTGTTTGCTTTTTTTTGCTCTCATCCTGCCACAAGAATACAGCAGAATGTTCTACAGCAGTCATGACATGTGTTATTGTGACAGATTGAATGCAGAAGTGGGGACGAGGATCCAGCTGTTTTTGATAGCCAGATATTAAAGAGATTTGTAAAAATACAAAACAATGTTACTTTTTCATTATTTTTTTTTAATTTGGAAAATATAGTTCCTTTGCACGAAAATGTTATTGACGTTAACATTCATGGGTTTCTTACTACTTTAAAAGAATGAATATTTTAAAAATTTCTAATATGGCAACATCAACAGATGTGGTCTATGTAAGCAAAAACTCTTTGAGGGTTTCAATAATCTTTAACAAACTGAGGGTTTTGGAAGGGAGGGCGGTAGGGGGATGGGTTGGCCCAGTGATAGGTATTAGGGAGGGCATGTATTGCATGGAGCCCTGGGTGTTATATGCAAATAATGAATCATGGAACACCACATCAAAAACTGATGATATACTGCATGGTGACTAACATAACATTAAAAAAAAAAATTAAAGAATGTAAAGGAGGCCTGAGACCGAAAAGTCTGAGCACTGCTGTATTCAAGTGTTTATTAAGGTTATGGAAAAAAGAAGGGATTTGAGGGCAACTTCAAGGGGAGAGTGGTTAAGACATGATGATCACTTCAATAAATGATCGTTGAGCACTCACTATGTCCAAAGTGCTGAAATGAAACAGGGGGTTGGGGATAAAATGTGTCTTCAGATTGTCAAGCTGGCTGGTCTTTGTGATTCGAAGTCAGATGCAAGCTGTTTATCCGCACTGACAAATAAGTTAGCTCAGGATAGCTTCTAGTGATGCTCCAAATTATCTGCTCTTAGCTGAGTGGGCAAAGTTTTGGATTTCTCTCACTCAGGAAAGCATAGCTTTATTAACCCACATAGAAGCGACATGTTCTAAAAAGGAGTCCTAATACATTAAGCAGATCCTAATACACTTATCCCTCTGCTTACACAGTCATAAACACTGTCACCTCTCACCTACCTTCTGCTTCTTCTCATTTACTTTTGTTCCAAGGACATTTTTCATTCCCAAATTATTTCCCCAGACAGAGGTAATAATTCAGCTGTCTTGACATGTCATTTAATGTGTGTGTAGAGAAAGCCGACTCATTTGACTATTTGGAGTCTCATGAAAAATAGCATTTGGATGGTATCTGCCTGCAGAAAAGACACAAAGCTTATAAAATATTCTAAAGTTTACAAAAAGAGGTTATTTGGGGGGTTATGGAGATTACCATCCTTCAAAAGCCAAGTGAAAGGTTACTTCTTTAAGAAACTTATCCAAAACACCACTCACCTACCACCACCCCTGTGTCAAAATGAAACGTTCTCATTGCACTCCCCTGAGCACTGTGATTTTCATCTTATGTCTTATTAACTTCTTGTAAATGACGGTTTGTTATATGGTTCTTTCTGCTTTGCCTCCCTACCCGGGGAGATCCTTCAGAGCATGTATTTGACTTTCCTAATATTTGATTCTCGACAATGCCTTACATGGTGTCAAATTTCAGATGTTGAATTTAATAAGCTGAAAATTCCCGAGGGTTGTTAGCAACATTGCATTTATTTATTTACTGTAGGTGGTTGTCCAAAAGTTTGTCACTGGGTTCCAGCCACAGCGCAGTAATGGGTATTGACATACTCTCCCCCCATTAAAAAAATAATAGAATTGGACATAATACATGAAGCACCTGTTTTTAGGCATTTAGGGTTTGGATCCTCGAAAGAAGGAAATATATGAGATGTACTCCACATCCACCCTGGCTGTCTCCCTAGGGGCATTTTCTAAACTGAGGCACAGGGAAGTGGTGCTCAGACAGAAAGCATCTCTCTGGGTGGAGGGAAACAGAGGCTGTGGCTTAGCGATATGGCGATGGGTGGGATCTGAAAGGCAGGGTCCTGGAGAGGAGAGAGCCGTGCAAGCAAGTCCCAACAATCTGAAGATGAGTTCCCTTGAACGGTCCCCAAATATCTCGCCATGCAAACACAGGGTAGGGGTCTGTTAGAAGACCTGTCAGTAGATCAGTGTGACTCTGTTGAGACTTGGCTTTCGGTTTTATTATTATTTCTAGGGCTAGAGTAGTCCGGCTCCTGAGGCATACTTTTCTGGGGTCTCAGCTGAGCCCAGAGTATGGAACAAGGTCTCCATCGTAGCTGGTTTCACTTTCAATGTATCCACATGTGTGTGCCCTCTGGGACTTCTGCTGAACTCACAGCCCCTAGGGATAATAAGTAAATATTTTGGACTTCATGCCAGTGAATTCAACAACCTAGAGGAAATGGATAAGTTACTTGATACATAATTTTTCAAAACCTGATGTACAGAGAAATAGAACATCTCCATATGTCAGTTTATATGGAAACGTTAGTGATCTAAAATTTCCAATATAATTTGGAAAAGAAGAACAAAGTTGGAGGAGTTAATGTTACCTGACCTTGTAACTTTTGACAAAAAATACAGTAATGAAAACAATTGTATCAGTGTAAGAATACAAATGAATGGAAGAGAATGGAGACTCCAGAAATAGACTCCACACATACAGTCAACTGCTTTCCAACAAAGGTACAAAAGTAATTCAGTGAGGGAAAGGAAAAGTCTTTGCAACAAATGGTGCAGGAATAATTGTCTATCTGTACCAAAAAAAAAAAAAGAAAGAAAGATGAACCATGCCTGATACCTTACACTATCCTCAAAAAATAATTTGATAAGGATTATGAACCTAAACACAAAACTAAAACTATAAAGTTTTTTTTTTTAAAGATTTTACTTATTTATTAGGAAAGAGAGAGAGTGAGAGAGAGCATGAGAAGGGAGAAGGTCAGAGTGAGAAGCGGACTCCCCATGGAGCTGGGAGCCCAATGTGGGACTCGATCCCGGGACTCCAGGGTCATGACCTGATGTGAAGGCAGTCGCTCAACCAACTGCGCCACCCAGGGGCCCCTAAAACTATAAAGTTTTGAGGGGAAAACATGCCAAAACACCTTGTGATCTTAGAGTAGGAAAACATTTCACAGACAAGGCTTAGAAAGCAAGAAGCATAGAAATGGATAAACGAGCTTCACCAAAATGAAAACTCCTGCCCATCAAAAGATAACATTAAGAAATGAATAGACAAAACTATAGCCTGGGGACAATATATGCAATAGAAATATCAGAGAAAACACTTGTATCCAGAATATATGAAGAGATCCTACAAATCAATAACAATAATAAAAAAAGGTAATAAGAAATAGGCAAAAGGCTTGAATAAGATGACACAGGAAGGTATATAATAGCCAGGAAGTACACGAAAAGATGCTCAGCATGATTATTCATCAGAAACATGCAGTTTGTTTATTTTTTAAGATTTTATTTATTTGACAGAGAGAGTGAGCACAAGCAGGGGGAGCAACAGGGGGAGAGGGAGAAGCAAGCTCTCCACCGAGCAGGGAGGATGATGTGGGGCTCAATCCCAGGACCCTGGGATCATGACCTGAGCCGAAGGCATATGCTTAACCCAATAAGCCACCCAGGCGCCCCTAGGAACATGAAGTTTAAAAGCACAGTGAGATATTACTACAGACCCACTACAGTGACTATAATAAAGAAGACTGACAATATCATATTGCAGGGAAGCCACCCGAGTTCTCACATTGCTGGTGAAAATGTAAGAACACTCTGGAAAACTGACACTTCTTGTATCTATCATATGACAGCAATTCTACTCGTAGGTATTTCCTAAAAGAAATGAAAATACATACCCACCAAAAAAAAACTTAGTACATGGATGATCAATGCAGTTTTATTCATAATAGACCCCACACTGAAAACAATACAAATGTCCATCTACAGGAAAATAGATGAATAGATTATAACATATTTATATAATGGAAAATAATCAGATGTAAAAAGGAGCAACGACTGGTACTTGCAACAAAAAGATAGATTTCAAAAAATATGCTGAGCGATATAAGCCAATCACAAAATAGTACCAGTATGGTTGTATATACATGAATTTTGAGAACAAGCAAATCTAATCTATACAGATGAAAATCAATACCATGGTTTGACTAAGAAGGGCACAGATTCATTAAGTAGGGGCAAGAAATGATGATTTAGTTTTTATTTCAATAAGGTATAGTTTACATGGGTATATGCATGTGTCAAAGCTCATCAAAATGTGGACTTAAGATGTGAGTATTTTATTGTATGTAAATTATACTTCAAAAATACTGTTACTCAACAATGAAAGAATAAACAATCAAATTTAAAAATGGGCAAAGGATTTGAACAAACATTCTCCCAATAAGAAACAAATGACCAGTAAGCACATCGAATAATGTTCAGGGCACTGGGATGGCTCAGTCAGTTAAGCGTCTGCCTTCAGCTCAGGTCATGATCCGAGGGTCCTGGGATTGAGCCCCTCATGGGGAAATCCCTGCTCAGTGGGGAGTCTGCTTCTCCCTCTCTCTCTCTGCTCTTCCCCCCACTCATGTTCTCTCTCACACACTCTCTTTCTCAAATAAGTAAATAAAATCTTTTAAAAAATTGAAAAAAGATAACGTTCAGCATGATTAATCATTAAGGGGATGCAAACTGAAACCACGATATACCATTTCACACCCACTAGGATAGCTTTAATGGAAAACATGAATAAACAGAAAATGTCAGTGAGGATGTAGAGAAACTGGAACCCTCACACATTGCTGGTGGGGCTGTAAAATGGTACAGCCATTTTGGAAAAGAGTTTGGTAGTATATAAAAAATTTGAACAGTTACCATATGACTCTGCAAGTTTACTCATAGATAGATAGATAGATAGATAGATAGATAGATAGATATAATAAGATAATTAGAAACATGGCCACACAAAAACTTGAACATGAATGCTCAAGAGCACCATTATTCATGATAGCCAAAAAGTGTAAACAACTGATGAATGGATAAACAAAATGTGGTATATCCATGCAGTGGAATATTATCTGGCCATAAAATGAATGTACTGATATAAGGTATGCCATGGATATATTTTGAAAAAAGCCAGACCCAGAAATTTATCAATTGTATGAGTCCATTTATATGACTCTATATATATATAGATATATGAAATATCTAGAATAAGTAAATTCATAGAGACTGAAAGTAGATTAGAGGTTACCAGGGGTTAGGGGAGTAGGGAATAGGGAGCTATTGCTTAATGGTTACAGAGGTTCTATTTGGAGTGATGAAAGGTTTTGGAAACAGATAGAGGTGATGGTGATACAATATGGTAAATGTAATTCATGCCACTGAATTGTACGTTTAAACAGGCAGACGAATTTTACAGAATGTGAATCCAAATCAATAAAAAACAGCATGAGAAACAATACAAAAATAAAACACATTGGGAAATAAGGTGGATTAACAGCTACATAGCACCATGGGTAGATCTGTGATAAGAGTGGGGATATGGGCAATCACTGTGTAGGTCTTTCAACTTTTTTCTATGTTTAAAAGTTTTCACCATAAAAAGCTAAGTGTTCCTGCCCTGGCATGGCAGCGTAAGCTCCTTGTACCGCATCCCTCTTGCTGATTAAAACTAAAATCTCTGCATAAATATTAACAGGAAAACTTGGCTGAAAACTCAGAGAAGTAAATAAAACATAAAAGTAAAAGATGCTAGATTGTGGATGGGTGTCAAAATTTAGAGAAGCAATTTTTGGGGGTAGGATAGGGTGGGGAAAGTTTCTGATCTGTTTTGGTCTCTTCTTCCTCACTGTTCTGCCTTGAGGGTGGGCCCCAGCTGCAGAGCTGAGTGGTGGCACTCGCATGGGTGCCATAAAAAATAAAAAAATCCCGGGGCGCCTGGGTGGCGCAGTTGGTTGAGCGACTGCCTTCGGCTCAGGTCATGATCCCGGAGTCCCGGGATCGAGTCCCACATCGGGCTCCCATCTCCATGGGGAGTCCGCTTCTCACTCTGACCTTCTCCCTTCTCATGCTCTGTCTCACTCTCTCTCTTTCCTAATAAATAAATAAAAAAAAATCTTAAAAAAAATAAAATAAAAAAATCCCATAAAAATTCCCATAAAAAATTTCCTCTTTCTGGCCACGGCCATCAGAAGGAGTCCTTGTGGGTCACAGAATGTAGGAAATCCCAAAAAGAGATGACTAGAGAAGTATATTCCCTTTCTATGTATATGAACCTAGAGAAGGCTCAGGATCTTTTCTGAGCCACCATGCACAGTGCATGTGTGGGATTCAACCTCAAAATATAGCAAGGTCTTGGAGAACTGAACGGAATCACTTCCCACAGAAAACAAGACACAATTTGCAGTCTCAAAGAAACTTGGTATTCAAAAATATCAGGGCACCCAGGTGGCTCAGTCAGTTAGGTGTCCAACTCTTGATTTCAGCTCAGGTCATGATCTCAGGGTTGTGAAATAAGCCCCACTTTGGGCCTCATTGGGTATGGAGCCTGCTTAAGATTCTCTCTCTCTCCCTCTACCCCAGCCTCTCTCTCTCTTAAAAAAAAACCAACAGTTTCCAGAACATTAAAATAGGACCCAGGATCTACATAATATAACATTCACAATGTCCAGGATATAATCTAAAATTACTCAAGATGCATGGAATATTATGCCTCCATCAGAAAGGATGAATATCCAACTTTTGTATCAACATGGATGGGACTAAAAGAGATTATGCGGAGTGAAATAAGTCAAGCGGAGAAAGTCAATTATCTTATGGTCTCACTTACGTGTGGAGTATAAAGAAAATCATGGAGGGCATTGTGAGAAGGAAGCGAAGGGTGAATGGGGGGAAATCGGAGGGGGTGATGAACCAGGAGAGACTGTGGATTCTGAGCAACAAACTGAGGGTTTTGGAGGGGAGGGGGTGGGAGGGTGGATGAGCCTGGTGGTGGGTATTGAGAAGGGCACATATTGCATGGAGCACTGGGTGTGGTGCATGAACAATCAATCTTGTAACACTGAAAAAATAAACATATTTGGGGAAAAAATAAAATAAAAAAAATTACCCAAGATGCAAAGAACAGATAGTCAAAGGAAAAGTCAATCAAAAGATGTCAACCCTGAGATGACCACCATGTTTAAGTTAGGAGAATAGCTTTAAAGCTTTTATTTAAACTCCTCTCTGTAAGATAAAAGGAATCTTTTGAAATGAATGAAAGGTATGAGTTCCCAGCAGAGAAAGAGAAACCCTAAAGAAGAACCAAATGAACCATTTAGAATTGAAAAAGATGATATCTGAAATTAAAAATCTCTGGATGAGCTATGTGGTAGAACAGAGGTAATAGAAACTAAAACTAAACCAAAAGAAATTATTCAATCAGAACAACAGAAAGAAAAAACATTGAAAAAATAAATGGAGACTCAGAGGTCTATGGATCAATATCAAAGAATTGAACACACATGTCATTGGAATTCCATAATGAGGAGAAAAACATTGGGGGAGGAAAGAATGTTCGAAGAAATAAAAGGCCAAAAAAACACTGCACATTTGCAAAAGCCATACATTTACAAATCCAAGAAGCTTAGTGGACCTCAACAAGAATAACTTTGAAGAAATGCATGCCAAATATCTGATAATCAAACTGCTGAAAATCAAAGATAAAGACAAAAAATCTTAAAGAGCTGAAGAAAAAAGGAGATTACACTCAGGGGAACAATGATTCAAATTCTTACAAATTTCTTATCAGAAACCATGGATCAGAAGATAGTGAAATAATAACATCTTTAAAATTCCTGAAGGTAAGAACAGGCAACCTAGAATTTTATGTACAGCAAAGATATCTTTCTTTCTTTCTTTTTTTTTTTGTATCTTTCAAATATAAAGGCAAATGAAGACATTTCTAGATGAAGAAAAAGAGAGAATTTGTCACCATGGACCAACTCCATAAGAAGTGCCAAAGGAGGTTCCTTAGGATGAAGGAAATTGATACCAGAAGGAAATGTGAACCTTCAGAAATAAAGAAGGAACAACAGAAATGGTAACTATAAATGACTGTTTTTTCACTCTCAAGTCAATATTTATTACTGTTGAAGACAAAAATGATAATGTCTCATGGAATTTTATGAAGATATAATACATCTCACAATTATAGCACAAAGGTCAGGGGTGGGGATTTAAGACTCCTATCTGGTTGCAAGATTTCTACATTTTATCTATAATATAAACTCTAACTAGTCAGTACATGAATGTATGTGTGTAAGTATATAGATATGTATATTATAACCTCTGGAATAACCACTTGAAAAATAATGCAAGGACATACAGAAAAAATCCAATAGGTACATTGAAAAGAATACAATAAATACTTAAATAATCCAACAGAAAACAAGAAAGGGAGGAGATTGAAACAAAAAACACAAGAGGCAAACAAAAGCAGATAATAAAATGGTAGTTCTAGGAGCACCTAGGTGGCTTAATCGGATAAGCATCTGACTCTTGATCTTAGCTCAAGTTTTGATCTCAGGCCCCATGTTGGGCTCCAAGCTGGGTGTCGAGCTAAATAAATAAATAAATAAATAGTAGACCTAAACCCAACTACATAAATAATCACTTCAGATTTTAGCTAGTCTAAATCATTCACTGAAAAGGCAGAGATTGATAGAATAGATAAAAAAGCAAGGTGCTACTGTACACCACCTATAAGAATCGCAGTTAAGACGAACACACAGATACTTTATACACACAGAGAGACACTTTAAGTATACACACAGGCATATTTTAAAAATATATACAGAAAATTTTAAAGTAAAGAGATGGAAAAAGGTACGACGGCATTCGTAAGCATAAGAAGGCTAGAGTGGCAACATTAACAGAACGAGTAGATTTCAGGACAAATATAAGAGAGAAAGAAGGGCATTTTATAATAATAAAGGAAAAAATTCATCAGAAAGATATACAAATTAGAGACGTGTGCCAAATAACAGACCCTCAACATCCATGAACCAGAAATCGACAAACTTAAAGGGAGAAAGATATAATTCTACAACAAAAGCAGATTTAATCATCCCCTCTCAGCATAAATAGACAAAACTCAGCAAGTCATACACACTCTGAATGTTATCAAGCACCTTGATCTATCATCATTTATACAGAACATTACATCTGAGGGTACAGAATACATATTCTTTGCCAGTGCACACGGTGCACACATTTATGTAATCCATAAGCTGCTTCATGAAACAAGTCAATTCACTTAAAAAGGTTGAAATCACATGAGAACAAAAACACATGAGAAATTAGTAACTGTAAGAAATGCAAATAAGCCACACTATCCTATAATTACACATTTATAAATAATTCATGGGTTAAAGATGAAATTGAAGAGATATTAGAAAATGTTTTGAGCCAATGAGCAATGAAAAGAAAGCATACCAAAATTTTAATGGATACAGCTAAAGCACCCAATGATGCAGCTAAAGCTTAGAGGGAAACTTAGAGCTTTAAATGATGTCATAAGAAAAGAAGAAAGGTCTAAAATTAGTGAACTAAATTTACACATTAAGAAGCTAGAAAAAAAAGAGAATAGTAAATTCAAAATAAGTAGAACAAAGAAAATAATAAAAAGGAGAACTCAATAGATTAGAAAACTGACATATGATAGAGAAAATTAACAGAGTCAAAAGCTAGCTCTTTCAAAAGATCAACAGAATTGTCAAATCTTTAGCTAGACTGATTGGAGATGGGGAGGGAGGTAGGGAAGAAGGAAGAGAGAGAGAGAAGAGGGAGGGGGGAGGAGGAAAGTAGAGAGAGAGAGAGAAAAGGAATCACCAATATCATGAATGAGAATGGTGTTACCACCACATATTCTTTTTTTTTTAAAAAGATTTTATTTATTTATTTGACAGAGAGAAACAGAGAGAGAGAGAGATCACAGGCAGGCAGAGAGGCAGGCAGAGAGAGAGGGGGAAGCAGGCTTCCCGCTGAGCAGAGAGCCCAATGCGGGGCTCGATTCCAGGACCCTGAGATCATGACCTGAGCTGAAGGCAGAGGCTTTAACCCACTGAGCCATCCAGGTGCCCCACCACCACATATTCTATAGACATTAAATGGATAATAAGAGAATATTATAAGTAACTCTATGTCAACAAATCTGACAACTTAGATGAATTGGACATGTTGCCAATAATATATGAAAAGGATAATACATTATGACCAATTAGAGTTTGTCCCTGTAATATAAGATTATTTTCATCTTTACAAAAATAAAGTGATAAAATTCGCCATATTAATACAATGAGGAAGGAAAACCATATAATCACTTTAACAGATAGAGTAAAATCATTTTACAAAACTAAACACTCAATCATGATAAAAACTTTCAGTAAACTAGGAATGGTAAATTGAGAAATGGCTACTATGAAAAACCTGTAACTAATGGTGAAATATTGAATTGCTTCCCCCTGAAATCTGCCCAGGACACCAGAAAATAAAAGGCATAAAAGTGGAAAAGACCAAGGAAAACCATCCTTGTTTGCAGATGATATGATTGTCTACGTGGAAAATCCTGGGGACTCTATAAAATAACTAGCAGAACTAAGAAATGCATTTAGCAAAGTCACAGGATACAAGGTTAATATAGAAAAATCAACTGTATTCTTATATTCTGGCAGGAAACGCTTGTAAAATTTAAAGTTAAAAACTCATTTACAGTAGCACTTTAAAACATGAAATAAGGAATACATTTAAAAAATTGTCAAGGACTTCTACGCATTTTTGCATGCGATGAGGGCACCTGAAGTCACTCTCAGTATATCTCCAGTGTTTAATACAGTATTCCTAAGTGTAATAATCATTTCCATATAGTAGATCTCTAGACTTATACACAATTGCAACTTTGTACTCTTTGACCCACCTCTCTCCATTCCCCACCCTCACCAGCCTCTGAGGACCACCATTTTACCCTCTGCATCTATGAGTTGGACTTTTTGTAGATTATATATATAAGTGAAGTCATACTGTATTTGTCTTTTCCTATCTGTATTGTTTCACTGAGCAGGATGTCCTTCAGGTAGGGTCATCCATGTAGTCAAAAAGGCAGTATTTTCTTCTTTCTCGTGGAAAAAAAATAGTTCATATATACATTGTATATAATATTATATTAGATAATATATTACATATATATGCATACAGAACACCTTCTTTATCCATTTATCTGTTGATGGAATTGGCTTTTTCCCCTAGTTTGGCTACTGTAAACAACATTGCTATGAACATCAGAGTGCAGTGTTACCTTCATGATCTTGATTTCAATTCCTTTGCATAAATAACTGGAAGTGAGATTACTGGACCACAGGGTAGTTCCATTTGGAGGAATTTCCAAACTGTTTTCCATAATAGCTGGGTATGTGGTGATATCTCTTTGTGTTTTGAATTAGCATTCCCCTCATGATTAGTGATGTTGAGCACCTTTTCATGTATCTATGGCCATTTGGATGTCTTCTTTTGAGAAGTGACTGCTCAGATCCTTTGCCCATTTGTTAATCAGGTTATTTATTTTCTTGCTATTGAGCTGAGTCTCTGATATATTTTGGATATTAACCCTGAATCAATGGATGGTTTGTAAATATTATCTTCCATTCCATAGGTTGTCTCTTCAATCTGTTGATTGTTTCCTTTGCTGTGCAGGTTTTCAGGTTGATACAATCCCTTTCATCTATTTTTGCTTTTGTTGCCTACGCTTTTGGGGTCATATCCAAAAAATTATTGCCCAAACCAGTCAAGATGCTTTCCTCTACGTTTTCTTTTAGCAGTTTCATGGTGTTAGCTCTTACATTAAGTCTTTAATCCTTTTGAGTTGACTCTTGTATATAGAATGAAATAAGGGCCCAATTTTGTTCTTCTGTATGTGGAAAACCAGTTTTACTTATAAAATTTATTGAAGAGACTGTCCTTTCCCTATTGCATGTTCTTGACACCTTTGTGAAAGATCAGTTGACCATAAATACATGGATTTAAGTCTGGGCTTTATTCTGTTCTACTGGTCTGTATGTATTTTTATATCAGACCATGGTGTTTTGATTACTATGGTTTTGTAGTGTATTTTGGAATCACTACAAAGTGTGATGCCTCCATCTTTATTCTTTTTGCTTAAGATTCCTTTGGTTTTTCAGTCTTTTGTGGGTCCATACAAATTTTAATTTTTTGTTCCTATTTCTGTAAAAAATGCCTTTGCAATTTTGAAATTGGTTGCACTGAATCTGTAGATAATTTTGTATAGTATGGCAATTTTAATAATTTTTCCAATCCATGAGCACAGGAGATGTTTCCATTTATTTGGTCTACTGTAATTTCTTTCATAAATGTTTTATGTTCTCAGTGTACAGATTTTTACCTTCTCGGTTATATTTTATTCCTTTTGATTGACCTTGATGTTATTATAAATGGGATTATTTTCCTAATTTTTTTTATCTAATTCAGTTAGCGTATAGAAATGCAATTGATTTTTATATGTTGATTTTGTATCCTGAAACTCTAGTGAATTAATTTATTAGTTCTAACAGTTTTTTGGTGCAGTCTTTTTTTAAGATTTCATTTATATATTTGACAAAGAGAGAGTGAGAGAGCAGAAGCAGGGGGAGTGGCAGGCAGAGGGAGAGGGAGAAGCAGGCTCCCCACTGAGCAGAGATCCTGATGCAGGGCTCAATCCCAAGACCATGGGATCATGACCCAAGCCAAAGGCAGACACTTAACTGACTGAGCCACCCAGGTGTCCCTGGTGCAGTCTTTAGGGTTTTCTGTACATAAGATCATGTCATCTGCAAGCAGAAAACTTCACTTCTTCCTTTTTGATTTAGATACCCTTTATTTCTTTTTCTTGCCTAATTATTCTGGCTAGGCCTTCCAATACTATAATGAACAGAAGTGATGCTTGTTTTTTTCCTGATGTTGGAGGGAAAGTTTTCAGCTTTCCACTGTTGAGTATGTTAGCTCTGGGCTTCTCATATATAACCTTACATGTTAAGGTATATTTTTTCCATAACTAATTTGTTGAATGATTTTATTATGAACGGGTGCTGAATTTTGTCAGATGCTTTTCTGCATCTATTGAGATGATCATACAGTTTCTGTTCTTCATTCTGTTAGTGTGGTGCATCACATTTATAGATTTGCATATGTTGAAACATCTTACTATCCCAGATGTAAGTCCCACTTGATCATGGTGTATAATCCTTTTAATATGCTACCGAATTCAGTTCTCTAGTATTTTGTTGAGGATTTTTGCATCTATGGTCTCCAGGGATAATGACCTGTAATTTTCTTTTCTTGTACTATACCTTTGTCAGGCTTCGGTATGAGGGTAATGCTGGACTTGAGAAGACGTTGATAAGTTCCTAGAAACATACAATCTACTAAGACTGAATCATGAAGAAACAGGAAATCTAAACAGACCAAAAATAAGTAAGCAGATTTCATGATTACCAAAAATCCCCCCACAAATAAAAATCCTTGATCTGATGGCTTCACTGGTATTTTCTATAAGCATTTAAAAGAGTATTAGTATGAAACTTTCTAAAAAGTCTTCCAAAAAACTGAAGAGGAAGAAACACTTCCAAACTCATTCCAATAGGTTTTTTTTTTTGTTGAAATCAATAAGCTGACTCTATAATTTATCTGGAAATACAAAGCATCTAGAATAAAAAGCAATTTTTAAATTTTTAATTCCAGTACAGTTAACCTAGTGTTATATTAGTTTGAGGTGTACAATATAGTGATTCAACAGTTTTATATATTACTCTGTGCTCATCAAGACAAGTGTACTTTTAAGTCCCGCCATCTATTTCACCCATCCGCCCCCCCACCTCCCTCTGATAATCATCCGTTTGTTCTCTATATTCGAGAGTCTGGTTTTTTATTTGTCCCCCTTTTATTTTTCCTCCTTCGTTCATTTTTGTTTCTTAAATTCTACACATGAGTGAAATCATATGGTGTTTGTCTTTCTCTGTCTGGCTTATTTCACTTAGCATTGTACCCTCTAGATCCATCCATGTTGTTGCAAATGGCACGAATTTACCATTTTTTATGGGTGAATAATATTCCATTGTGTATATAAGCCACATCTTCTTTATCCATTTATCTATTGATGGACACTTGGGCTGATTCCATAGTTTGGCTATTGTAAATTATGCTGCAATAAACATACAGGCGCATATATCCTTTTGAATTAGTGGTTTGGTATTCTTTGGGTAAATACCCAGTAGCATGATTACTGGATCATGGAGTAGTTCTAGTTCCAATTTTTTGAGGACTCTCCATACTGTCTTCCACAGTGGCTGCACCAGTTTGCATCCCCACCAACAGTGCGTGAGAGTTTCTTTTTCTTCACATCCTCATTTATTTCTTGAGTTTTTTATTTTAGCCGTGCACACAGGTGTGAGGTGATATCTCCTCATGGTTTTGATTTGCATTTCCCTGATGATAAGTGACACTGAGCATTTTTTCATGTATCTGTTGGCCATCTATATGCCTTCTCTGGAAAAATGTCTGTTATGTCTTCTGCCTATTTTAATTATATTATTTGGTTTCTGGGTGTTAAATTGTATAAATTCTTTATATATTTTGGATACTAATCCTTTTTTGGATAGGTCATTTACAAATATCTTAGTTTAAAGACTCATCTTACCTGATTTTTAGACTGTATAAAGCTAGAGAAACTAAGACAGTTTGGTATTAGCAAAAAATTAGATATACAGGTCAATGATATGTAATAGATAGCCCAGAAAGCACCTACATATATACCATCATTTGATTTTGGACAAGGATGCCAGGGCAATATGTGGTAGGCAGAATAATAGCCCCCTAAAGATGTCCATGTCCTTATCCCAGGAACCCATGGAATATGTTACCTTACATGACAAAAGAAACTTTGCAGATATGATTAAGTCAATGATATTGAGATGGGAAGATTAAACTGGATTATCTAAATTGGCCCAATGTAATTACAGTCTTCATAAGTGAAAGGGAGAGGCAGGTGGGTCAGAGTCAGAGAGAGATATTTGATAATGGAAGGAGGTGTCAGAGTAATAAGAGTACTGACTTTGTAGATAGAAGGGGGCCATGCGGCAAGGCTTGCAAGCAGTCTAAAAGGCAAGGAACTGTTTCACCTCTAGAATCTTCATAAAGAACACAGCTCTGCTGATACCTTAATTTTAGCCCTCAAGACCCATTTCAAACTCCTAACAGAACTTTAAGACCATAAATTTGTATTGTTTTAAGTCATGAAGTCTGTGGTAATTGGTTACAACAGCAATAGGAAACTAATACATATCTGATGGTAAAAGAAAATTCATTTTCAACAATGTTTTTAGATCATCTTATTATCCATATTGAAAAAAATGAACGTTATCCCTTTCTCATACCACACGCAAAAATTAATTCAAAATAGACCATAGACCTAAGCGTAAAGCCTAAGCCTATGAAATTTCTAGAGGAAAAAATAAGAGAAAATGCTTATGATCTTGGGGTAGGCAAAGGTTATTTAGATAGCACCCCAAAAGTATAAAATATAATGAAAAAAATTGATACTTTATCAAAATTAAAAACTTGTTTTTGAAAGACAGTATTAGAAATACAAAAAACAGCACAGACTGAAAATATTTGCAACATATGTATCAAAGTATATGTGTCCAAATATATATATTGCAACAAAAAATGTGTACATGATTTGAAGATGCACATTACCAAAAGAGGAGCAAATGGCCAATAAGTACCTGAACACATAATATACAGTCAGTCATCAAGAAAATGCAAAGTAAAATCATCACGAGATACCACTGCATATTGAATATAATGGATAAACCTAAACAAACAAACAAACAAACAAAAAAACAAACCTGACAACAGCACTTTTTGCTGAAAGTGAAAATCTCATACACTCATACACTATTGTTGGGAACGTAAAATGGTCCAATAACATTGCAAAAGAATATTTTGGGAGTTACAAAGCTAAAACATACATCTATTCTATGTCTCAGTCATCTCTGTCCTAAATATTTCCTGGGTGAAATGAAAACATAGGTCCACACAAAAGCTTATATACAAATGTTCAAAGTAGCTTTATTTATAATATTCCCAAACTGAGAATAGTCTAAATGTTCATTAATAGGTCAAAGTATAAATAAATTACAATATACATATTACTCAGGAGTAAAAAGGAACAAACTACTGATACACACAATGCAAACACACCTCAAAATCATAGTGAATGAAAGAAAAGAGGGAAAAATGTGTACATACTATATGATTCCATTCATGCAAAATTCTAGAAGTTCCAAGCTAACATATCGTGACAAACACAGGCTAATGTTTGCTTGGGGCAGAAGTCCATGACTTCAAGAGTGCCCAAGTTTTTGCTTGTGCTCTGAATTACTCTAACATTTATCACTGTGTAATGAACAAATGATCATACAGACTGGAAAAATCGCTAAACTTAAAGTTTGGGGTCTAATTCCAGAATGACCACTCACAAGTCGGGTGGCCTCTGTGTGTCCTATCCCTTCAGAAGAATATTTGATGTCTCGGAAGTTGGTTGTATTAGAGATCAAATGAGATGACATGTATGAAAAATAACAGCATTTGTAAGGTCTGATAAAAACTTAATCTATTCTTATTGTTTGTTATTAACAGTTAAGGAGAAGCATGAAATTGAGATTTCACAGTTCATCATCAGTAAGCATCAATGGTATGCATTAGAATCAGTTCTAGACACACACACACACACACACACACACACACACACGCACACTTGGATTCCACAGATATATAGGCATTGCTTAAAATTCTTTTCTATGCCACTGGTGACTCAGATGTTCATTACTGGCCAAAAATCAAACCCTACATCATCAGTTAGATAGCACCTCGTTGTGACCACTGAAAATGGGGTGACATATGCCTCCCTATCTCCTTACTTTATGTCACCTTCCTAGTTTGCCCAGGGCAGTCTAGGTATTGCTATGATTATTCACAGTATTTTCTTTTGTTCTCTAAAGTGCTGGGGCTGGACAACAAATTACCACTGAATTCATATTTACTAGCTAGGACCTCCAAGGTAGGCATAATGGCACTCTGGTTAGCCAAGACCTACACTTACTGCTGGTTCAGTATCTCCTCTGTACTTTCCACGTATTACGTCATTTAATTTTCCAGCAGTCTTATGAGGTAAAGTACTCTTACAGATAAAGAACCAGGCATGAGAGGGTGAGTAACTTGCTTGACACCACGGAAGAAGGAAATGAAAGAATTGGGTTTGAACTCTTGCAACCCAGCTCTGGACCCCATACTTTCAGCCTCTGCACCCCTGGCCTTACCACAGGTGGCTACATCGTTTTTGTTCAAGGAGCTTCATGTCCAGCTCACAGTTTTCTTCTTCTGAAGAAGAAAATGTCTGTCATGCCCCTACTTCCGCTCCACCTCTGCTCTCTCCCCCAACCCCAAGCATGAGCCACTGTGGGGAATTATTACTGTTCTATTTTTAACTGGGTTGCAGTTCATTCAGCCTCCTGTGTTTGTATCAAAATAATTTCCCTGCAGTCTTCCTCTGGATGCAGTGAAACTGGCCTCAGGAGCTGGATGTTTATGCTAAAGAGTTTACTTTTTAAATGGAAAGCAGGCTACTGTTTTGCTCTCCCCTTGTAATGCAACAGATAGGAGGTTGCAAAAAGTTCTTTATCAAGTTAATATAGTGGCCCTAGGTGGGAAAAAAAAAAGAGCACAATTCAAGTTTTCTGTGACTTCTGGCTCAGTTTTAACGGAATGCAAGTGCAATGCCAGAGCCTGATAAAAATAGAAACTCTCCGGTGTCCAGGCACTTCTCCAGATGGTGCATGGGAATCCAGATAGTAACTCATCACCGAGAAGGGTCGCTATTAATTAGTGGGAAGATGTCATGCCTCACATGGGGCAGTAAATGAAAATGGCTCATGGTTTAGAGTGGGAGTGCTGATGTTGCCAGAGCATCTGGGTCGCTCCCTAAGTCTCTGCTCTGGATTAATTGAGAGTTCAGTCATTACATAAAACATGCCTTGAAGGGTGGAATAGGGCAAGTGCAGTTGGCTCTGGTTAGAAATGGCCCAAGGGAAGTTCTGGAAAAGGAAAAAGAACTGTTCAAGTATTCACATAAAGGGTTAAGTGACATGCTAGACTCCTCTTAAGAGAAGTAAATGGACAAAGAGGGCAGAGCCCACCACCTCAAGTCACCAGAGAAAAGGTAACATCTGTGGTCACCAAGAGAAGATGAATGGGAGGGGATAGGGACAGACTCACATGTCTGACTACCTGCTTTTAGATTATCAGCTTCTTTACTGAGGGCCCCCCATAGCTTGACTTTGGTTTTGCCCATAGTGTAAAACTTACATAGGAGAAAATGCTATGAAAACAAATATATCCAATGAATGAGTGAGAACTTTCAGTCACCCGTGGCTCATCAGTCTTACAATGAGGTGGAACCAATCTAAGAAGAGAGTCTTATAACAGTTGCCACAGAAATAATTATTTAACCCCTTCCCATTAAGCATTGCTTCCTAAGAATTTGTTTTTGGCCTTGTGCAAGCCACTTACCTACCCACATCTCCCTTCTTTCTCGATATAATGGGGATGATCACAGCTATGCTCACTGAGCTTCTTTTAGCAATTAAATTGGACATTTATGGAATAAAGGAAAGAATATTTGTGTTGGTAGGAAACACTGGGAAGAGTACTTCCTTTGGTGGGAATGTGGCACAAACAGAAGTGAGAATATACTTAGAATATTCAAGAAAAGATGGGGAGGGTGGCCTGGCTAGAGAACAAGGATTGGGGAGGACTGGGAAAGATCCACCAGAGAGGCCAGGACCACCTGCTTTGCTCCTCACTTGTAAATTCTGTTCCCTCCCTCCTTTTCAAGGACTCACAAAGTAGCTAATTGTCTCCATTGTCATCTCCTGCTCCATTCTGTAAGAAGAACTAGTTCCTGAGTCATCTATGCTAGACATAGGGCTCTGTGCACTTCCTTACTTTTTTAAGTTCTTACTTTGAATAACTAATACATTGACTTGTTTCAAAAGTTAGAACAATCTAACAAGGTATGCATTGAAATATCATACCCTTAGACTCCATCTACCTTAGTGTGACCTACCTCCCCTAAATCCTTACCATTTCTATTAGGTAGCCATTTTTATTAGCTGCTTCTTTATTCTTCCAATGTTTTGGAAATAAATTTAAATATGTATTTTAAGATATATTAAATAAATATAATAATTATATGTAAAATATGTTTAATAATATAAGTAAATAAACATGAGTTAAGCTTGTACTTCTGTTATACACTGAGCACTGTGCTATATACATGCAGTGGAGGGATGATTTCTTCCCTCAGGGCTGAGACACAGTCATGGCCACTGAGTGAGCCTCATAAAGTGCAAAATGGTATCATCGACTGAAACAAAGACAAATGAGTGGTAATTCTGGACACGGCTTACCTCTGTGAATGGTTTGTTACATAATTGTGGCCAAGTCTCTCAAAGAATTTGGTCCTCAGATTTACAAGACAGTTAATGGAACATCTTAGACTGTTACACTTTGTTCTGTGTCTCCGCTTGCAACTTTCAGGACAGGGGTGGAACGTTGGTTCTAAGAGATCTTACTGGAAAACCTGGCTGCCCTTCCCTTAACTAAACTCCAGTGGCTGGCACATGTCTCCCATATTAACTACTAATGCTTTACACGCAGAGGTCGGATCAATAAAATCAAGACCTTGACCAACCTTTGGTCAAGTACCAAAGCCATTTTTTCCAAAGAGTTTTCATGTAAGTTCTAGTAATTCAGGCAAATTCCACCTTGGGTTAATTTCACAATGTATTTCTGAATACCCACTGCAATTTCTAGCGAATGTAGTTGTGATTGTGGATTTTGTCCTCCCTCCATCCTAAGAGTTGGTGACAGGCAACGAGCTTAAAACAGCCGCTCTGTTTCACTAGGGAGATATACTACATGTGTACTCTAAATGAAACCATCTGTTAGAATCTTTCAGCAGTGTGCTAAGGAAGGAAATGGTAGGGAATCTTTCAAGAAATGCAGTTAAAGCTAACTAGGTACTTATGGAATGACATAAAACATCTCAAATAAGAAGTCAAGCACTTATTAGCATCCTACTCCAATGTCACGCTGCCAATGTAGACATGGCATGTTGCAGCCTAAAATATGTCCAGTGATCTTTCTTGCAGAAAATTAGCTTGTTTATTAGAGATTTGGCACTGAATGTTTGGTGGAGACCAGAATCCATATTTCAGGTTCATTCTCCAAATCCAACATGTTTACTCCCATAGACTCATGCATGGCCAACACATCTTTCTTCTTTGGATGGCCAGTTTTGCAATCATATATATACTTCCTACTTGACTGACCCCCCAGACAGTATGAAAGTAAAACAAAAAGAAGTTGCTTTAATTTAAAATAGGATTAGTCAATTAATGGGAAAATATCTGAAAAAAAAATCAAGATTCACCTGGCATGACATTTTATTCTTTCCTTGTTTCTTCTAAATGGGATTCTGTGCACTCCGCCACTTTTTAGAGTAAACTAATACAAAATCATGGATTTAAAGGAAATGATATGAACCCATGTGGGACACTCTATGTCAAACACGAAGTTCACTAACAAACACAGACTCACTCTGGGTGCATTCACTTGTTCATCATCATTTTGTGCGTGACCCCTGAGGGAGAAACAAAGGTAGAAGGCTGGATCCCGCCTGTAGGGGGCTCCCCATCTAGCTGTCTAAAGACAAACTTGACCCTTATCCCAATCTCTCTTCGTTCCTTGCCACTAAACTCCAGTCCACTCAAAGTCCACTCAAAACTCTTCATCAACCTATGGCAGCATGTAAATGGGGATCACCTCTCATATTTCTTCCATCTTTTTTAAGTGAAGTACAACTTAAGATATGTAAAATTTCCAAATCTTTAGTGTCCAGCTCCATGGTTTTACACAAATGTACTCACACAGGAAATTGTTCCCAGATTCAGATCCAGAACGTTTCCAGCACCTCATCAGGCTTCCTCATGCCCACTTTCAGTCAGTGCTCCTCACAAAGGCAATGACTATTTTAACCTCTAACATGATAGCGTAGTTTCACCTGCTTTGGAACTTCGTATCAATGGAGTCTTGCACTATGTACTCTTTTGTGTCTGCCTTTGCTCATTCAACATCATGTCCACGAGATTCTTTCATAATGTTACACATATCGACAGTTCTTTTTCTTATTGCTATATAGAATTCTACTGTAATAATGTCACGCAACTTACTCGCCTCTTGAACAAGTGATGGACATTTGTTTCTTGCTTAGCTGTACAAATAAAACAGCTATGGACATTCATATATTTTGGCAGACATCAGCCTTTATAAATGTCTGACTTGGGGCGCCTGGGTGGCTCAGTGGGTTAAAGCCTCTGCCTTCAGCTCAGGTCATGATCTCTGGGTCCTGGGATTGAGCCCTGCATCGGGCTCTATGCTCAGCAGGAAGCCTGCTTCCCCCTCTCTCTGCCTGCCTCTCTGCCTACTTGTGATCTTTCTCTCTCTGTCAAATAAATAATAAAATCTTTAAAAAAAATAAATGACTTGCTAAATTGGATTTATTTTATATATTTTCTTTTTGGAAAAGAAAATATATAAAATAAATTTTATTTATTTTCAATAGATTTATTCAATAGAAAATTTCTTTTCTATTGAAATGGGAAGCTGAGAAAACTGAACTCTGGCCAGATGACTCCAGACATGAATCCTCTGCAAAACTGTATATTCTCTTTGATACTCTCACTCCTGACTCTTCCTCCCCTTCCGCCTCCACTCCTAGCAATGGCAACTCCTACTCATCCATATTTGTTCTGGGGCTCTCTCCATATTCTTTCAGCTTATATCTACTGAGGAAAAACTATAATCAAGGAACTAATACTTAGGTTTAAATTATAATGACACTACTTTCCTGATGATGCATGCCTATTAATAGGAAACAAAGGAAACACAGTCTACAATTTTTAGGTTTTAATTATAATCATATTCTTCTTATAATTGCCAGCCAAGAAACAGGTAATGAAAAATTATCCTTCTTAAATAGTAAAAACACACTAGAGGACAATTTTTTAGTTAGAGTTTCAGAGTAGTGAAAGCTGTCTAGCTGCTTTGAAGGAAAAAAAACTGGTAAATATTGGGGCACCTGGGTGGCTCAGTCAGTTAAATGTTTGCCTTCGGCTCCAGTCATGATCCCAAGGTCCTGGGATTGAGCCCCGCGTTGGGCTCCCTACATCGGGAAGCCTGCTTCTCCCTCTGCTTGCCGCTCCTCCTGCTTGTGCGAGCTCTCTTTCTGACAAATAAATGAATAAAATCTTAAAAAAAAACCCCACCAAAAAACCTGGTAAATATTTGCTTCTTCTCATTGTATCTGGGGTAGGCTACTTATTCTAAGCCACCAGAGAAGCAGGCAAAATGATTTCCAGTGACAAGACTAGGATGAGGACTTTTTTTTATATTTAATTTATTTATTTGACTGAGAGAGGCAGCAAGAGAGGGAACACAAGCAGGGGGAATGGGAGAGGGAGAAGCAGGCTTCCTATTGAGCAGGGAGCCTGATGTGGGGCTTGATCGCAGGACCCTGGGATCATGGCCTGAGCCCAAGGCAGATGCTTAATGACTGAGCCACCCAGGTGCCCCTAGGATGAGGATTTTTAAGGAAAGTTTAGAAAGAAGGCAAAACAAATGCCTGGCACTCTTTTGTCTTTCCTTTCCCAACCCTACCCCTCCAAAACGTTCTGCCCCACTGATCCTACTCCTTAAAAAGAAGTGAATTAATGAAGACTCATCCTAGAATGGAACCTGTTGTTGGAAGAGATCTTAACTACCCTTGCATCTATACATCCATCCATTCACCTCTCCATCTGTCCATCCACCATGCATCCACTTACCTTCACCTATCCATCCACTCACCCATTTAGTCACCCCCACCCACCAACCCACTCACCCACCAATCCATCCATTTAGCCACCCACCCTTATACCCACTCATCCATCCTTCCACTCATCTACCCACTTACCCCACCTATCCATCTGCCTATCCACCCATCCACCCATCCACACACCCCCATCCACCCATCCATCCACCCATCCACCTGTCCATCCATCCATCCACCATTCCAATGCTTGGATCCTAGACCAGTATTCTACACTGGACATTCAGTCAACGTTTAATTCTTTCCAGTGATATGGGACTCATAAAAGCCAAGCAGCCACTTCATTCGGATAAAGTTACAAGGTGAACAAGCAGCTTTCATGAGTTAGTATTCTCTTCTTCTTATTATTATTTTATTCTCCATTGCTATTAACAGTTGTTTCAACCACTGGGCAATAGGGATTTAAAAACAAAAACCAATTTCACACACAAAGGCATTTTAAGACTAGACTCTAAAACCTAGACAAAATGAAGGCAATTTTGAGAGCTGAAATTTTTTTGTAAGATTTGAAGCAGGAGAATAATTCTTCTACAAGTGACAAGGTCCTAATTCGTATTTGGCCAAATTTTGCAACCTGGGCCTACAGATGTGTTGTTTGGTCAGCACTGTATTTCCAAAATAATGAATCAGCTGCTAAGTTTTAATATTAGACTATTTTACATAAACCTTGAGTCTAGCTTATTGTGACAAAAAGATGGTGCTTAATGATTTTCATGATCTTGTTTCTTAACATTAAAAGAATATCTTTAGTGATTACCATCTGATGTGGTGAAGAAGCACTTTCTGGAATTAATGGTTCTTTCAATTTAGCTTTAGTATAATAAATTAACTTTAATATGTCAAATAAAAAACATACATGACACCATTTTATAATTTTCTTTCCATCCATACATCCATCCATACATCCATCCAGTAATCCAACCATTTTTCCATCTGGAGTGATATCGAGACTGTGCTATTCAAATGATAAATGTGGATATTGGGATTTTAACTTTCTGGATAATGGTATTTTAACTTTATTTTTTTTAAATTTTTTTGACTTGCTGTCATTTTTAGTATTCAACACATATCAGGTTTACATAACAATAGTCCTTGTCACTCAAAAAAACTCCCCTAAAATTCAAATATATCTTTTTTTATCTCTTGAACTGAACTTTCAGTTAATGTGGTTCAGAAAATCTAAATTAATAATGAATGTCATTTTTCAGATTATAGGAAAAAAAAGTTTCTTTATTAAGTTGCTTCCTCCTTTAATACAAATCCTTAAATATTTAACTCATTTTAAGAAGTTAGAAAGATGTGTGTTTTATTCCTTTTGTTATTCAATATCACCTAGACATATGGGCCAAAATGTCAAAAATTTTCACTACCAACTTCTTATCAAGACATACTGAATTAAATTCTATGGTACCAAATAGCAAAATAATACTCTTAAAGAGATTTAAAGATCACATGTAGACTTCCATTTCTGGAAATAGGTAAGGTAAGATATATTGAAAAACCTCCTGTAGCAGAACACCTAGACATGAGATATAAATTTAATAAGCTCCCCCTTTAAGTACATAGCTAAATGGCAAGATGGCAAAAAAGTCTCCAAGTAGTAGTTGAAAACAGAGTATTGACACAACACTGACCTAAACCTGCCTCACAGGCATTTGTTGTTCTTGATTATCAGGAGATGTGACTTTTATGAACCACACAAGGGCAGAAGATGAAGCCTTGAGCCTCTATAAGATTGGGTGGAATATACACTGAGTTCTTTGCAGGAAACCTGAAACCCTCAGAAGCCTAGGCCTCCAGTGAAAAGGTAGACGCAAAGGAACCTTATCAGTCTCAGCTTGGATCCTATTGTAGGAGAGAAAAGTTTCTACTGGGAACAGAAACATAACAAAAATTAAATATATCCAAATTTGTAGAATGCAGCCAAAGCAGTACTTAGAGGAAAATTAACAACGCATAAATACTTCAACTAGAAAAGAAGAAATCTGGGGTGCCTGGGTGGCTTAGTGGGTTAAAGCCTCTGCCTTCGGCTCAGGTCATCATCTCGGGGTCCTGGGATCGAGCTCCCCATCGAGCTCTCTGATCAGCAGGGAGCCTGCTTCCCCCTCTCTCTCTGCCTGCCTCTCTGCCTGCTTGTGATCTCTCTCTCTCTCTCTGTCAAATAAATAAATAACATCTTAAAAAAAAGAAAGAAAAGAAGAAATCTGAAAATTAATAAACAAGGTATCTATCTGTATTCTCTATAAGATAGAGACTGGTGTGAGGATTAAGTCATAATGCTTTCTTTGGAAGGTCTACTCCCAGGGCAGAAGGAATGAGAAGAAGGAAATGAGAAAGGAAAGGTAGAAACACAATGAAAGGTGATGTGTTAGAACACTGGTCACTGATTTATTATAAGCTGTGATGCAACTCAATTGATTGCTTGACAGGTGTTATCAATTTGGCCACCCCCACCCACCAACCCACTCACCCACCAATCCATCCAGTGATATGGGACTATCACTGGCTATCTAGAGAAATAAAGCCTGAAATAAAATCTTGAAAAAGTGTCCCATTTTGTGTAGGCTTGGAGAGGCTAATAACAGCCCTTGCAAGAAAGGCATAAAATCCCACCTGGCTCCTTCCCTCCATACCCCTAGTGGAACAAAAACCTAATGATATGGGAAACTGTCTCTTTTAAAGCACTGGAGAAAACCAGGCAAGATAACCACAATAAAACACAACAAAAACTGCTCAAAACCAAAGACAAAGAGAAAATTTAGAATATAGCCAGAGATGGAAAAACACACATTCCCAACAGAGGAACAAAAATAAGAATAATGGTAGAGTTCTTATGAGAAACAGTGCAAACCCCCCCAAAAAAGATGTGACATCTCTGAAGTGTTGACAAGAAAAATGTCGCTCCAGAATTTGATACCCAGGGAAAATATCTTTCAAAAATGAAGGAGAAATGAAGACTTTCTCAGACAAATGAAAATTAAAAGACTTTACTGCCAATAGTCCTGTACTATAAAGACTGTGAAAGGAAATTATTCCAGTAGAAATCTGAATTTCTGAACGCCCCCACACAAATTAATAACACTGCAAACAGAATAACTGAAAGTAAATATAAAATCATTTCTCCTTGTTTTGTTCTACAGCTAACTGACTAAAGCAAATATAGTAGCAATGTATTGTGTGTTTATAACATTACAAAAGTAAAATATGACAACCTTAGCATACAGAATGGAAGCACGGAATCGGGAGTACAATATTATAAGGTCCTTACATTACAGGTGACCAGTATAATATTATTTGAGGACACAATATAATTAGTTAAAGATGTATACTGTAAATGCCAGAATATTCATTAAAAATTTTAAAAGAAGCACAAATAATAAGGCAATAGTAGAGATAATTTGGAATAAACTCAATGAATCCAAAAGAAGGCACAAAAATAGAAAGAAAAAAAGCCCAAAGATGGAACAAGTAGAAAGCAGCTAGCAAGGTAATAAATTGTAATTGAAATAATTACATAAATGTAAAGACTAAACAGACAAATTAAAAGACATAAATTATCAAATTGGTTATAAAGCAAGACTTAGCTATATATATACATACTATAGGTTTATAAGAAACCAAATTCAAATATAAATACATATATATGTTAACAGGAAAAGGATGGAAAAAGGTATACTAGGAAAATACCAATCAAAACAATGCTAGAGGAGTTATACTGATGTCAGAAAAAGTAGTTTTCAACCAGGGATAAAGTGGGACACTACATAGTACTTTTTGAGAAAGCTATAACAATCCTAAATGTATATGTACTTAATCACAGCTCTTCAAAGTACGTAAGAAAAAGCTGACCAAAAAAATAAAAAAAATAGAAACATCCATAATTATAGTTGGAGACTTCGACACTCCTCTTAAGTAAAGAGAAAAGGCAGGGATATAAAAGGCCTGGAAAACACTTCAAACAACTTGACCTAACTTACAGAACTCTCCACTCAACAGGAGCAAAGTACATTTTTTTTTAAGATACGGTCCGTATATACAATGGAATATTATGCCTCCATCAGAAAGGATGAATACCTAACTTTTGTATCAACATGGAGAGACTGGAAGAGATTATGTGGAGCGAAATAAGTCAAGCAGAGAGAGTCAATTATCATATGGTTTCACTTATGTGTGGAACATAAGGAAAAACATGGAGGACATTAGGAGAAGGAAAGGAAGGGTGAATTGGGGGAATTGGAGGGGGAGATGAACCATGAGAGACTGTGGACTCTGAGCAACAAACTGAGGGTTTTGGAGAGGAGGGGGTGGGAGGTTGGGCGAGCCTGGTGGTGGGTATTGAGGAGGGCACGTATTGCATGGAGCACTGTACATGTACATGTACAATGAATCTTGGAACACTGAAAAAATAAAATAATAAAAAATACATATTCTTTTAATCAAACATGAAACATTCCCAAAGACTGACTGTACTCTGGCCATTAAATAAACCTTAATAATTTTAGAAGAACTTAAGTTATTCCACGTTTTCAGATCATATCAATGACAGAAATAATAACTGAAAAATCTACAAATACTAAGAAAGTAAACAACTCACTTTTTAAAAACTCATGAATCAAAGAGGAAATTGCAGAGAATCTAGAGGCTCTTATTTGAATGCAAATGGAAACATAACATCACGAAATATGGTTTGAAGCTAAAGCAGTACTTAGAACTAGAGATCATACAGGTATTAAATTACTAGTCAAAAAAATCCTACAAACAATTCTTTGATCATAAATTCAATGGGTTAGATGACATGAACAAATTCTTTGAAAGGCATAGCTGCTAAACATATTAAAGAAGGAGTAAATTGCCTAATTAGTCTTATATCTGAGAAAGAAATTCAATTTGCAGTTGAAAACCTTACGAAAAAGAAAAATCCACGCTCAAGTGGCTTCACTGGAATATCTTACTAAACTTTTAAGTAATAAATAGTATTATTTATACACCAACTCTTAGAAAATACAGAAGATACAAACAAACAAACACTTCCTAACTCATTTTTGAGGGCCAGCTTTACCCTGACATCAGATAAGACATTATGAGAAAGGATTAAGTGTAGACAAATATCCCTCATGAACAAAGATGAAAGAAAATCCTCAACAAAATATTACAAAATTAAACCTTGCAATATATATGTTAAAAAGATAGCATGACCAAGAGGGGTTTATCTTAAAAAAGCAAGACTGCCTTAATATTTGAAAATAAATCCACGTAATTCCCTATAGCAAAGACTAAAGAAGAAAAACATATGACCATATCAAGAAAAGCAAGAAATTTTTTGAAAATATTTAATATCTATTTACAATAAAATCTGACAGAATATTAGTTAATTTGATAAAAGGTAGCTGCAAAAAACCTGCAGTCAACATTGTAATTAATGGTGAAAGATTAAATAATTCTTATATCAGGAACAAGGCAAGGATGCCTTCTCTCACTATGCACATTCATCATCATACTAGGCCCTAGTCGCTGAAGTAAGAGAGAAAAAGAAATATAAGTCACTTAGATAAGAAAAAAATAAAAAAATTAAAACTGTCTCTATTCATAGAAAATTTCAAACAATCTACAAAAAACTACTAAACTAGGTGTGTTTAACAAAACCATGAGATAGAAGGGCAAAATACAAAAATTAATTGTACTTATATGTATTAGTATGAATGATGGAAATTGAAATTTTTTAAAAGTACCATTTACAATACTACCAAAACCCATGAAATGCTTAGGTAAATATCTTACAAAACATATAAGCTATAGCTGAAAATGTCAAAACATAACAAAAACCCCTAACCTTTCGTATATAAAATAAATATTTTCCAGGGATATACTGTACAGCATGGTGCCTACAGTTAATACTACTGTATGTATATTTGAAAATTGCTAAGAGAGTAGATCTTCAAAGTTCTTATTCCGAGGAAAAAAATTATAACTGTATTTTGATGGATGGTAACTAGATTTATTGTGGTGATTGTTTTACAATATAGCAAATATCAAATTATTATGTGGTAGACCTGAAACTAACATAATGTTATATGTCAACTACATCCCAGTGAAAAAAAGAGAAAAAAGAAAAAGGGGAAATACTTTAATAAATAAAATAAATGTTCATGGATTAGAAGACTCAATATTGTTAAGATAGCAAATTTCCCTGAACTGATCTATAAATTCTACACAATTTCAGTGAAAATACCAGAAAGATGTTTTTCAGATATTGATTTTAAAATTCATGTGGGAAGACAAAAAATTAGGATAGCCAAAATAATTTGGAAAGAAAAAAAGAACCAAGTTAGGAAACTTAACGTTATTTGATTTCCATATCTACTATAAGTTATAGTAATTAAGACAGTGTGATGTTGGGGTGCCTGGATGGTTCAGTGGGTCAAGCATCTGACTGTGCATGATTCCAGGGTCCTGGAATCCAGCCGTGCATCAGGGCTGAGTAGGGAGACAGCTTCTTCCTCTCGCTCTGCCATTCCCCACACTTGTGCTCTCTGGCTCTATCCCTTTGTCAAATAAATAGAATCTTAAAAAGAAAAAAAAAGCGTGATGTTCAACAAAAAATAGAGGTGTGTCAATGCACTAGAAAAGAGGGTATGCGAATACTACCATTTATATCCGGCCAATAGATTTTTTACAAATGTTTCAAAAGCAGTTCAATAAAGTGTAGTCATTTCAACAAATGGTATTGGAAAAATGGAATGTTTATTTGCAACAAAATGAACCTCAATCCCTGCCTCTTACCCTTCATAATAAATTAACTCAAATGTAGAATCTAAAGCTATAAAACATCTATAAAACATAGTAGTAGAAAGTACTACTATGTAGTAGTAAAGTCTTTGTGACTTTAGTAGAAAGTCTTTGTGACTTGGAGTCAAAGATTATGGGGCTAGGGAAAGATTTCTTAGATATGACTCCAAAAGCATGAGCCATAAAACAAAGAAATAAAAATTGGGCTTCATCCAAATGAAGAGTATGTTATTTGAAAAGATACTGCTAGCAGAGTGAAAGGGAAGGGAGAAAATATTTGTAAATCTCATATCTGGTAAGTGACATAACCTCACAATATTTTAAAGGCTTCAAAACTCAATAAAAATATGAATGGAAGACTTGAACACACACTTCACCAAAAGAGATATACTAATGACAAATAAGTAAATGAAAAGATGCTCAACATCATTAGTTTTTAGGGAAATGCAAATTAAAACAATGAGATACCACTACACATCTATTAGAATGGCTTGGCTTAAACCAAACAAATGAAAACACCCTGACATTTGTCATAATTTGCAGAACTGTGCACAAAAAAGGGTGATTTTTACTCTGTGTAAATCAAATGTTAATTTTAAAAGAAGGCAAAAATATTAAATAAAGAAAATCCCCTTGTATCTCACTATCCAAAAATATTATTAACATGTTTTTGTCTCAAACATTTCCTAGAATCATAAAGACAACAAACAAACAAAGAAACAAAAACTACACCTGCTACTTTCTATACACAAATAACAGGCTCAGAAAATTATTTACAGATGAGTTTTACCAAACATTCAAGGAACTGGTAATTTAAAAAGCTTAACATAGGGGGACAAAATTTCCCCAGCTCATTTTATATGACTAGCATTTCTTTGATACAAGACCGGACAAGAAGATTATGAGAAAAGAAAATTATGGCCCAAATCTACTTGCAAAGATGAGGGAAAATTACTAATCAAAGAACCAACAAACTGAATCCAGACCTATAGTTTAAAAATATATATTGTTACTATAATTATACATCTAATAATATAGAATATGCATTTAAAAATACACATCATTATATTACTAATACAAGTCATCCTAAACCAGCAATGATTTAATATTAGAGAATTGTTTTGTCTATTAGAAAATACTGGAACAATCTATAAATGTGATTCACCACATTAGCAGATTAAAGTGAAAAACAACATATGCCTATCTCAAAAGATCCAGGAAAAGCACTAATAAAATTCGATATCCATAAATGACAAAACCTCTTAGCAAAGAGGAAAAAGATACATTCTTACTTTTTAGGTAGAGTACCCACCAAAAATTTAGGGCCACGCAGGGCTCAATAATGAAATGTCAGAAGCATCCTCTTTAAAGTCACAGGTAAGAAAGTGATGGCTCCTGGACACTTATTTTCAACCTTGTACGGGAGGTCCTGGCCAGTGCAGTAGAAGAGAAAGCAACAAATTGGGAAGGAAGAAACAAGTGACCTAGATGCACAGATGATGCGAATGCTACGTAGAAAGTCCAAGAGAATCCACAGACAAATCATTAGAATTAATACAAACTCAACAGTTTCTCTGGGTATCAGACCAACATACGAAAATAAATTTTATTCCCATCCTTAGCCACAAACTATTAAAGCATTATTTATTTATTTATTGTTTTTTATCATGTTATGTTAGTCACCACACAGTACTTCAGTAGTTTTTGATGTGGTGTTCCATTATTCATTGTTTGCGTGTAATACCCAGTGCTCATTGCACTATGTGCCCTCCTTAAGTACCCATCACTGGGTGAAAGGATGTATTTAAACAAATGCATTGCACAATAGCATTGGAAGTATAAGGCATCTAAGACAACCAATAGAAGAGTAAATCTTTCTGGACAAAATTATAGAACTTTAAAAGATCTTGCCATTTGCAACGACGTGGATGGAACTAGAGGGTATTATGCTAAGCGAAATAAGTCAGTCAGAGAAAGACAATTATCACATGATCGCTCTGATATGAAGAATTGCAGAGGCAGGGCAGGGGGTCGTGGGGGCCTGGGGGAGGGAAATGAAACAAGATGGGATGGGGAAGGAGACAAACCATATGAGACTCCTAAACTCACGAAACAAACTACAGGTGGCTGGGAGGTGGCGGGGTAGGGTTATGGACATTGGGGAGGGTATGTGCTATGGCAAATGCTGTGAAATGTGTAAGCCTGATGATTCACAGACATGTACCCTGGGGCAAATAATACATTATATGTTAATAAAAAATTTAATAGATAAAGAAAGAAAGAAAGAAAGAAAGAGAAAGAAAGAAAAGAAAGAAAGAAAGAAAGAAAGAAAGAAAGAAAGAAAGAAAGAAAGAAAAA
>CM052800.1:135235814-135334838 GCA_028533885.1 Nasua narica | reverse complement strand
CTCGGATATTCAGTTGCTCTTGCATCATTTGTGGAGCAGGCTATCTTTGTTCTATTGCTTTGGCATCTTTGTCAAAAATCAGTTGGATATATTTGTGTTGGTCTGTTTTGGGGGTCTACACTTCATGTGTCTGCTCCTCTATCAATCTATACAGTCTTGATTATTGTTGTTATATAATAAGTTTTGAGAACAAATAGGGTGATTCTTCTTCCTTTAAACTTCTTTCCAAATGCTTTTGGCTATTCTAGTTCTTTAACTTTCTATATATACATTTTAGAAGAATCTGGTGTTGTATATAACTATAAAAAGGTCTTGCTAGGATTTTGGGAGCAACTGCATGATAAGTGGATATGAATCTGGGGAGAATTAATAACTTTATTATGTTGAGTCCACAACACAATATTTCTCTCCATTTTTTTCAGATCTGCTTTGATTTCTTTCATTAGCATTTTGTTGTAAAAACTGTATGTATATTTTTAGATTTAAACATATTTCATTTTTATGAGTAATTGTCAGTGGTGTTGTAGTTTTAATTTTGGTGTCTATGTGCTCATTACTAGCATATATATAAACAACTACTTTCTATCTTGTATCTTGAGACTTTGCTAAACTCATTTTTTACTTCTAGAATTTATTTTTTTAAGATTCCTTGTAATTCTCAACAGAGATACCATATCTACAAATAATAATACTATGTCATCTATAATTCATGATGATTTTATTTCTTCCTATCTAATCTGTATGTCTTTTCTTGCCTTATTGTATGGGCTGGAACTTCCAGCAATGTGTTGAATGAGAGTAGTGACAGTGGGTATACTTATCTTCTTCCTGATTATAGAGGGAAAACATCTACTCTTTCACCATTATATTTAATGTTACTTGTAGGTCTATTGTAGGTAATCTGTATCGAATTGAGGGAGTTTCCCATCTATTCCTAATTTTCTGAGAGTCTTTTTTTAAATCATAACTGTATGCTGACTTTTGTCAAGTGTTTTCCTGTATCAATTGATATAATCCTGTGATTTTTCTTCTGTAGTGTTTTAATATGGTGAATTACATGGACTGACTTTCAAATACTAAACTAACCTTGCATCCTTGGAATAAATTGCACTTCATAATGATATAGAATCTTTTTATATTGCTAAACTCTATTTGTTATTATTTTGTTAAGAAATTTTGGAAGGATAAAGGATATTAGACTGTAGTTCTTTTTCTCCTCCCTTCCTTCCTGCCTGCCTACTTGTACCTGTCTTCCTTACTTCCTTTCTTTCATTTGCTGTCTTTGGTTTTGGTACTGGCTCCAAAATTAGTATTCCATCCTTTTCTATTTTCTAGAAAAGATTGTGTAGGATTGGTGTCAATTTTTCTTTTGATAGAATTCTTCACTGGAACCATCTAGGTCTGGAGATTTTTTTTCTGGCAGCTTTAAAGTTATGATTCAGTTTCCTAAATAGTTATAAGGATATTTAAATTATCTATTTTATATTGGGTGAGTTGCGGTAGTTTGTACTTTTCATGAAATTAGTCTATTTCATCTAAGTTGTCAAACTGATGTGTAGAGAGTTGCTCATAGTATCTGTCTCTCTTTTTAACACCCACAGGGTCTATAGTGATAGCCTGCTTCATTTCTGGTATTGGTAACTTTTGTCTTCTCACTTTTATCTGGGTCAATTTTGCTAGATGTTTGTTAATTGTATACCTTTTCAAAGAACCAGCTGTTTGTACTACTTTTTTTTTTTTGGGGTGTTCTCTGTTTTCAAATGGCTGTTCTTATTTCTTTATTTCCTTCCTCTTCTTTCTTTGGGTTTATTTAGCTTTTTTCTTTGTCTAGTTTCTTGAAGTAGGAATTTAGATTATTTATTTGAGACTTCCTTTTTAATAATATATTTATAATGTAAGTATCTCCACCTTAGCACTACATTTGCTGTTTCCCATACATTTTGATGTTTTATTTTCATTTTCATTCATTTCAATGCAGTTTTTTAAAGTTCTGTTGAGATTTCCTCTTTGGGTTATTTATTTCTGATTATTTAAAAATGTCTTGTTTAGCTTCTAAGGGTCCAGAGTTTCCCCTGTTATTTTTCTGTTACTGATTTCTTGTTTGATTCCAAACAACTATGATTTTACGTATGATTTCAGTATGATTTGTTAAAGTGTACCTTGTGGTCTAGAATATGGTCTATCATAATGTGTGTTCTGTGAGTGCTCGAAAAGTGTGTGTAATTCTGCTGTTGTTGGGTGGGCATATTCTATAAATGTCAATTTGACGTTCTGGATTGATAATGTGTTGAGTTCTACCTGCTTGCTTATTTTCTGTCAGGCTTTTCTGTCAACTGCCAAGAGAGGGGTGTTGAAATTTCCAAGTTGGGGCGCCTGGGTGGCTCAGTAGGTTAAGCATCTGCTTTTGGCTCAGGTCATGATCCTAGGGTCCTGGTATCAAGCCCCACATCAGGCTCCTTGCTAAGCTTCTCCCTCTCCCTCTGCTGCCCCCCCAGTTTGTGCTTTCTCTTTCTCAAATAAATAAGTAAAATCTTAAAAAAGAAAAGAAAATAAAAGAAATCTCCAAGTAAGGCTGTGGATTTGTCTGTTTCTCCTTTCAGTTAGATCAGTTTTTACTCCATGCGGTTTGCCGCTATGTTGTTTGGTGCATATACATTTAGGACTGCTAGATCTTCTTGTTGGATTGACCTTGTAGTTAGAGTGATTTCCATGCTCTGAAGACTACTTTATCTGATGTTATGATAGCCATTCTTGCTTTTTTTTTTTGAGTATTGTTTGCCTGATCTGTCTTTTTTTTTTTTACTTTCAACTCTCATAACTCACTATATTTGAAGTAAATTTCTTGTAGAACGGCATATAGATGAGTCATGTTTTTTACTCAATTCACTCTGCTAAGTCTGTGATATATGTGACAAAAAAGAAAACCCAGGAAATTTATCCCTGTGGTGTTCCTTGGGTCTGAAAGGATCTTTACCTGGTCTGCCTTCTCTCTGTCTTTCAGAATCTTATGTTTATTTCATATATAATGTTGGGGATTTCTAATTGTAATTAAGTGGGAGGAATAGGTAAAGGTGTATCTACTCCATCTTCCTGGAAGTAGAAGTCGCTAGTCACATTTTGTAAGTCTTTTGTGTTGTTGTTGCTGTTTCTCCATTAGGAGTACAGTATACTATGGTGGTTTATGGAGGAGGTTTTGGAGTTAAACCAGTCAATATCCACCACTCTTCTCCCATGCATGATCTTGGCAGGGGAACGAATTTGCCCAAGATTACATCCTTCACCTGTAAAGTTATACTTTGCTTGCTTTGAGTGCTAAAAAAGATTATGTGTACAAGTGCTTAGCATATGGCTATCGAGAACTTGAAATATGGCTAGTAAGACTGAAGAAGTAAAACTTTTAATTACTCAATTCTAAGTCATTTAAATTTAAATAGTCCCATGTGGCTAGTGGCTACTATATTAAACAATGCAGAGTTACATTGTTATAAATGACAACAATAAGCCTCATAGTATTAAGGTAGAGTAAAGAAAAATATGGAAAACTGCAATGAAGACACTGGTATACAACCTAAATGATATTTTTAGTCAATATAATAACTAAAGTACATTTTGGGTAGATACCAGAAAGTTATTTTTCCCCTTCCAAATGGAAACTGACAATTTTTGTTATAGACATCAAGGGAAGAATAAATACCATCAAGAAACAAATGAAATGGAGAAGGACAGCAATAGGTAGCAAAATGTATGATTACCCTTCCTCCAACATGTGCTCCTCTTTGTGACATACTCATTCAGCGACACACTACAGCATCTGCCTTCCACACTCTGTCACCTGCTGAGCCCCAGACTACATGATGGCTATGTGCTGGGAGCTAACAAGCATGGGTAGCAACTTCCATCTGCTTCCTCACGGAGCGTTGCCTCATATGGAGTTCAGTCACCAATGAGAAAGTGCTCTGTTATGAAAAACTGGTCCCCGGTTCTCAAAAAGATTCCTCTCCAATAAAAAGTCATCGAAGGGAAGTAGATGAGGTCTGTTGACAGATTATTTACTGCCCCTCCTCCACCCTTTCCCAGCCCCTCCAGCCCCCGACCCCTGGCAGCTGTGGATTCCATTCTGCAAATGAGGACAAATGGACTGCCTCCAAGAGCACGGGATTGGCATTAGACTGCCTGAGTTATTTATTTATGCTTGCCACCAGCGAGCTACGGGGTACCTGGAAACGCCCTTCAGTTTCATCCTGTGTCAAATGGATGCTCAGGACTTGATGGCCCAAGACCTCCACCAGGATCGTAATTCTATTATTTATACCTGACATTTGGACGTTTCTGTGACTCCAATGAAACAACCACCCCCTGATGTATATTACAGTACAGTCGTAGATCTGAGGAACCAGAGGTGCAATAAGGCCATGATTTGGTCAAAACCTCACCATAAGATCGTGGCAGAACTGGAAATGAAATCATCAAACGACCAGCCCATGGGTCCTTGCCCCATACCATGTTGCTCTGATCTCATTTAGAAGGAAGTGTTGCTCAGGGCTGGAAAACGAAGACTAGAACTACTTCTCTCTTCTTCCCTTTCCTCTCCTTGCTCGACCTTCACACCTATTAACACCAGGCCTGGTTTGGATGTGTAGAAAAGGGAAGAAAAGCAGAACAAGAGAGATAGGGAGAACAAGAGAAAAAGGAGAGAAATGAAGAAAGGATGTTTAATAGTTTCCATCTGCCCATATAGAAAGGCACTTGGGAGTTTCCAGAGGAGCTAGCACCTTCACAGAATCATGCACAGTTAAAGAAAGTGAGGATGGGGAGGTGAAGTGGCTTTGTTCCCTTTGAGGAGTCTATTTAGAAAGCAGTCACAGGGACAGCAGAGCCTGTGAGTTAAGGCTCACTGGAGTTCCAATCTCCATTCTGCTGCTTTCCATCTGGGGAACCTTGGTCAGGGCAGCCTCTCTGAACTCTATTTTTCTCATCGCTGGAAAGGGGGTTGAGATACCCACACCGCAGAATTATTGTGAGGATTAAATGAGAAAACGTATGTAGCACAGCTGTCCAAGATAAGAACGCAATAGAAGAGAATATTTATTAGGTTGTACTAGAACTAGATATTCTGTTTCTGTTTCAATCAAGTGATCTTCCCGTTATAACATGCAGCCCCTCCTCTTCCCTCCCTCCTACCCAATGCCAGCTCATTCTCCTAAGCCCTCTAATTAGCTAAATAAAGAGTGCAGACAGGGCCTATGTAAAAAAATGCTCTCTGAGCCAAGTGAAATCTCCAGGGAAGGGAAGAAACCCACATGGCCAATTACCATAGCATCATTTCATTTCCTCGGAGTGACTAATAACCAGAGATAGTCACTTAAACCCTAATTGCAGAAGAACAGGTAGAAATCATGTTAAATGAGCCCATCTTTATTTCTGAGGAAAAAGGCAGCAAGGCTGTCTGATTCGTGAGTGTGCTTGCTTCTTAATCTCCCACAGAAAGAGGATATTGGACATTGGACTTCAACTGTATCCCTAGTTGCTTTTAAGTGAGTGGGCGGGTTTACCGGGTTGGGACTGAATTACCAGCATAACAGCGTGCCAACTCCATTCTGTCAGCATTTGATTTTTCTAAATTCAAGCACTGGATCAGTGATGCCTGCATGCTGCAGAGAAACCACTGACACCCACGTGTCTCATCTTGAACCTTCTAGACCTTCCAAGGCGTCAGTCCCCATACTGTGCTGAAGAGGGGCGGGGAGAGCACCTTCTTTAGGAGGGTTTGATGGGGTCTCCTCCCCAAAGGCTACTGTGAATCATCACTGCCCACCCCCAAGCTTGTCTTCTGTTTTCCACCTGGAGCTTCTTCACCTTCCTGCTCTCAACCATTCTTCCAGCTGACAACAAAGGCACAGTTTTATTTCACAAGAGGTGGAAGGCAAGTAGGGAGGAATATAGATGTCCTTTACTTTCTAAGTCTGACTTACTTCCTTACCTATGAAGTGATCATGAGCTCTTTTCACTGACTATCACAGGGTCCATCTTCACCTAAAGGTCATATTTACCCTACCTGCAAGCCGTTAGCCATTCCTGCCAAAATGTCCTAATCCCTTCTACTTAAATTCTACTTATTTCCTAAATCCCAAGTCCAGTGCCACCTCCTCAAAAAGTCTTCTTCAGCCCTTACACAACTCCTATCACTTCTTCAGAAAAAAACAACAAAGTTTAGTTCATTATAGTATACTAATTATATACAAATTATTTTGTGCATGTAATTTAGACTCTTCATTCTGGTTTAATGATCCTTGAGGGAGGTGACTAAATCTCTCCTCCATCTTGTACCATCCATAGGTGTCTTGGTTCAAGGCAATGCCCAGAATTCATTACCAATTTGATACCTGCTTAAGACGGAAAACTTACTTTCAAGTTCGGCACACTGGTGTTTGCATGAGGGCATGAGACTAGTAAGCTACCGAAACAACTTTCTATGGTATAATGGTTCAGGTCAGCACAGAACACATTTCTTGAATGCCTTCAATTTTCTAGGTACTGAGTTGGCTGCTCGCCATACCAGAAACATGTTCTGTCCAGAATAGTCTTCACCTCTTCTTTATAAAGAGATAACCAACCCACTTTCGAGCTGGTCTTATTCTCATCGTGGAGATAATAAAAACAGGGTCCATTCTAGCTGAGCTAGTACTTCATGCCTGTCAAACTCATCTCAAGTTCAATTTCCTTCTGGACCTTCCTCAGACTACATAACCATAAGACTGTGTTTCCTAAAAAGATGAAATGAGGAACGTTAGAAGAATTGAGGGGATGATCTTTTGAATCTACTTCCATTTGGCCGCTCATTGTTTCTGACTGGCAGGCAGTCCTGTGTGCCATATTTGGGGACCCAGGCCCCTTCCGCATGTGGCTCTGCAAAGTCCCATGACCTGGACCTAGGAGGAATGGCAGGGCCACATTATGGCTTTCGTCGCTCTAGTGACCTTGACCTTCATGGGCTCCTTGTTTCCTTCAAAATAGTACACGCTGTATTGTATGACTCAGTATAAAGATGAAATATTGTGTATTATTATATTTTCTTTAATCTAAAAGTTGATTTTTAAATTTCTGATTTAAAAAACTTAATACATTTCCATGAGCCCTGAAAAGTCTTGTGGGTCCCTAAGTACTGTGCTCAGCTGGTCTGTGCTTCTATCTTCCTGGTCTATAGCTCTGTAGTGCTGGCTGCCCTGTGCCCGGGGCACCCAGCTCACACCGCCTTGCTTTGTCCACTTGATTTGTACCCCTCAACCTCACCAGACAGCGGGACAGCAGGATCTGGGGCCTTTTGCTAGCTCTCTTGCACGCTGCACAGTGTTTTGCCTAGACACAGCTGTCCTGGATTGGGCGATTTCCTTAACTCACTCAACCTCAGCTTCCTCATCTGCAAAATGGACTGCAAGATCTGACTCCCCCTCACGGTCCTGCTGTGTGGATGAAATGAGATGATTCCTGCTTACACAACATCTGGAACATGATAAGCACTAAATAAATAGTAACTTTTTTTTATCATTATGATTGAATACGATAGTAACTCATATTTATAGAATACTTGGGTTCTCAAAGAACTGCCCCAGGATGACAACATGCCTGTTGTTTCTGTCTCCTCGCAGTCGAAGCTTGTTTACAGAAAACCGTGAGGTTTAATAGAAAGGTTCTAGAATAAGACAGATGCGGATTTAAATCCCACTCTGCCCCTCACCAGCTGGGTGACATATCACACATACTTAATCTCGCTGAGACTCTGTTTTCTCATCTGTAAAATCAAATGACAGTAGTACCTCCTTCACAAGTACGAAGAAATTATCCTGGGTCTCTCTGTCGCCAGGCCCCCTTCCTTTTTTGTTGAGGAAGAAGATTAGTGTCCGAACAAATACTTCCTACTTGTCTGTGGTTATGAAAGCCTCAAAGTCTTTAAGGGAAGCCAGGATGTTTGGTGCTAAGCTCAAAAATGCTCTTGGGGCACCTGGGTGGCTCAGTCGGTTAAGTGTCTGCCTTCGGCTCAGGTTATGATCCAAGGGTCCTGGGATCGAGCCCCACATCAGGCTTCCTGCTCAGTGGAGAGCCTGCTTCTCCCTCTCCCTCTGCCTGCCACTGTGCCTACTTGTGCTCTCTAATAAATCAATAAAATCTTTTTAAAAAAAATGCTAGCTCTTTTCTCTGTCCCTAGCCCTGTGAGAATCGAGTCAGGGAAGTCCTCCATCAGTCATTAACAACTTCATCTAAATGTGCTTCTTGTCTCCAAAAAGAAGATTCCATCAGCTGAGGGAAGCAGGGAGGATTTAAGAACCCAGGAGAGCTGACTTGCCACCCCACCCTCCCGTATACGTCTTTTCCCTGCATTGCCACAAGATAATGAAATCCTCTTGGTTTTAGAGGAACTACACTGTAGTACACCCTGTACAGCTCTCCTCTACTAAATGAAGTCTTAGGACGTGAATTCCAATTCCTTTCAGTCTTTGTGGTCCACCGCCTAAACTCTAAAATAGCAATCCTGCCTACTGCCTGGTGAGCCGACCATGCACTAGGGACATGTCATGACCACATACAGGACGACCTGGGTAAGAACCCAGGACCTGACTCCAGTACTGCCTTTGCCACATACCAGCTCTGTGACCTGCTCCGTGTGTTCAGAAGTGGAATCAAGGGTTCCACTTCTGAACCCTTGGTCTCAGGATTCCTTGGTTTCTTCCCTTATGATCTGAATAATAATACAGTACCCACCCTACAGGGCTGTATGCATGAAGTCGTACATGTTGAATTACCCTGTCTGGCACATGATAATTTTGCAAAAGCATCACATCCCAGTACAGCAGAGGGACATTATGGAAGTAACTGCTGGCAGCTGGGAAACACACCAGGAATGTGGGTGACAGCCTTCTAGCTGTCACCTGAGCCAGGGATGGAATCGTCACTTGCACAGACCCACAGAGCCACTGGTGGCATGTCTTCCTTACTTGCTGGCAAAGCCAGAATCTGGATAAACCCTACTGGATTCAAGACCATATGAAGAGAGGGCAAAATAAAGAGCTGACAAAAACTGACCACAAAACAAGGCAACTTCAAATGGCTTCCAGTAGGATCGATAAAACAGAGCTGCCTGGGAAAGGGTCAACAGGGAGACAAGATGGGTCCCGAAGAGCGTTCGAAAAAATGTGAAAATGAAAATATATGCAGGCTCTTTAAAACAAAGAACACTACTGCAAAGATTTCAATTCATCCTATATTTTTAATAAATCTAAAATAATCCGAATGGAATTTTCCTTGGCACTTAAAATTGTGTCCTCAATTCTGCCTGCAGGAAAAACTGGCAAGGAAGAGACGGATGATTCAATAAACGGAGAAAGAAAAGAACAAGAAACAAACAATAGGCAATGTGATAAAATGCTCAATCACATATCAAAGAAATGCAGCGAGAAGTCACATAACCCTTGATTCCACTTCTGAACACACGGAGCTGACACCTGGAGCTTATTATGAACGCGGGCAAAGAGGCAGCCCCGGGACTCTGAAGAATAGCCTAACAGAAAATTAAAACTTCGAAAAAGATCAGTAGTTCCTTAACCCACCATCCCCCTGAGAGACAGCTCCACGCACTCCTGGTAAGTTTCTACAGATCTGAAAATCTTGAGCCAAGGAGCCGGCAGATCCATCAGGGAAACAATGCCTTCACAGCCCTAACTGCCAAGAGTGTGGAGGGAGAGTGGACTAGGGTATTGCAAACTCTGGGAGAGAACAGCAGGTGTCTCTGCGAATGAACCTCTGCTCGACTCAATTCAACAATCTGCATCAGAGCCAGAAAGACCCAACCCGGCCCCCAGGAAGCAGAACTTAGGGGGGAAGGGCTAGGAATCCATAAACTGTTACTAAGCTTTCTAGATCATTCTTAGGCTCACCACAGTTTGAGAACCAACACCTTAGCACCTCCCACCCAGAGCTGTCCCTACCACACACCCACGGGCTGCTCTTGGGAGGGCCCACTGGTCCCCCGTGGTGAGAAGGCAGGCTAGGTTAACAACCAAGACCACTCGCTCTCACCACAGATCCTTCATGACTTACTCCGTGTGTATCTACCCTTGAACGTTGGCAATAGTCATGCATCCTTATCTTTCAAGGACAGGGGAGGACGTGGAGAAACCTGGCTGGGAGATTATGATGCCTTTAAAATCTCATTCTTATCAACCTGGTGCTGAGCCTGACTTTCTTCTGCTATCTCCCAAAACCCAAACTTCATCATCAGGACTTCCTGTTCTTGAGCGTGATGATGATACGCGCCTGGAACCACAGGGAAATGACCATGAAAGGATGAGGCTGCAGAGCCAGACGATATTTTTTTAACACAGAAAGGGGAAGACTTGACAGAAGGTAAAACCTTCTGGTTTTGTCGGATGGTTTGTCTGAGGGGACGGCACAGTCAAACCTTCTTATCAGTGTGGCCATGGCCAGAGTTTACAGAGATGATGGTTTACTTAAGGAATTAACTGAAAAATAAGCTGTTCTGCCCACATCATCTTAGCTGCCAAAATCCCAATTATTTCTTAGCCTGAAATGATCCTAGGACAAGAACAGTCCAAGTTCTACCAGTGTCAACTATTCCTTCTCGACTTTGTGTTAACTCTTTCGCAATATTAAAATGTGATTCTTCGGCCCCTCCAACTGACCTAGGTTATTGCGGGAGCCTTCCAGATGGGGTCAGGTGGGGTCTCTCTCTTTTTCTCCCTCTCTCTGCCTTTCTCTCTCTTTCTGCCTCTTTCTCTCTCTCTCACACACACATACACCTTGTTCTCCTCTTTATCTACTTATTTTCACAAGGTTAAGGAATTGGATGAAAGGCCAAGATCTTGGCTCATATTGGTCTCACTGATGCAGGTCACTTCCTAAATTTCAGGAGACTAAGGTCTTTTCAAAATAAATAGGCTCCGGGGGACCTGAGGGGGTCAGTCAGTTGAGCATCCGACTTCTGGTTTCGGCTCAGGTCATGATCTCAGGGCGGTGGGATCGAGCCCTGAGTTGGGCTCTGCGCTCTGGGGAGAATCTTCTTGAGATTCTCTCTCTCTCTCCCTCTGCCCCTCCCTACCTCTTAAATAAATAAATAAATAAATAAATAAATAAATAAATAAATAAATCTTTGATAAATAAAAAAGAAATAAGTTCAGAAGAGTGAGTGGGGCTCCAGAGCATGGGTCCCTAATCATGTACCCTTGGCAGCTACGGCAAGCTCCCTGCTGACTTGTCAAACTCTCACATGGGCGTTAAGAAGATTAAGATACTAGCATGCCTAACATAGCTAATAAGAACGATTTAAAACAATTGGCAAAAATAGATTGAGTTATGAAACGCTTATTACAGGATAATGATTCTGTGTCACAATAACAGCATCTTGGGTCGGCTTCATTTCGCACACCAAGAAGAGAGACGATGTAGACGATACCGAGGCAGAAAAAGACAGAAACTACAACGCTTGGTGGTCAGTGCCCAACCTGGCAGGCGGAGACAGCCCCGCCCGGCCACAGGCACCCCCTACCCCACACCGCAACACCCTCACCATTGACCGTGGCCAGTCTGGGAGGGGTGCAGAGGTCACAGAGATGCCCTTTCACATCCAATGTGTCAGATATCGGAGAAGGAGTATCTGTGTGGCCAAATATCCTAAATAGATTTTCCTCAATTTAAGAAGAGTCACAGCAGTCTTCCCCGTTTGTAGCCTGGGCACATCACCAACATGCCCATTCTCTTCCTCTTCATTTTCAGGGGCAAGAAGAGACTACTTCCACTCAAAAAGAACTGGCTAAGGACCCTTCAGGCCCAGAAGGATGGGGAGCACACAGCATGCAGCCCCTTCCCATGGCTCTCCCTGCCTCTCCTTTGCCCTGCACTGCTCCTCTTCACATGCCCGCCCCAGCAGCCGTGGCCACCCCTCTGGTGGGATTTCCCTACCCTGTGCAGCCAGGAGCTCCAGGCTTGTAGGCTGGGCCCAGAGAGGAGGCCCGCTGATCTCCACTCCATCTTCCTCATCCAGTTACAGGAAGCAACCACCTGGAGGCCAAGGGATTTTCTCAAGCATTGGCCTTGTCTCTCCCTCACCAAACTCTTTCTTTTCAAAAGGGAAGCGGACGGGGTATGTGGGGGGCTCATTCCATCGAGCACCTGACTCCTGCTTTCGGCTCAGGTTGTGATCTCATGAGTGGTGAGACCAAGCTCCGAGCTGGGCTCTGCGCTCAGGGGGAGTCTGCTTGAGATTCTCTCCCTCTGCTTCTCCCTCCCCCACTCTTGGTCTCAAATAAATCAATCTTAAAGAAAAAAAAAAAAAAGACAAAGGGAAGGACCCCGGTTTCAGTCTGCAGTGAGAAATGACAGACCCAAACAAAGGCCTGATCCCAGATGAGCACTGTGACCTTCAGGGGGGATGCTCAAGGTGGGAACACAAGCAGTGGATAGCTGTCCGACGTCGCTGGTGACGTCAGACGGCGTGAACAGAGTCTGAAGAGGTTATCTGCAACATGTTTTAAAATTGAAAGCATGCATACCCTTTAAACCAGCAACCCTCCTCTCAGGAATCTATCTCATGGAAGCAAAAGCTTCCCACGTACATAAGCACTTCTGTTAACTGTGTGCGCTATTTGGAGGCAAAAGTCTGGAAACTGAGTGAGCATCCATTGACAAGAGGAGTGAATGAATGAATGTGATAGACCACAGATGGCTTTCACACAGAACTAAACAAACAGAGGAAAAACATAGGCAAATACATGGGGCGCCTGGTGGCACAGATGGTTAAGCAGCTGCCTTCAGCTCAGGTCATGATCTGGGGTCCTGGGATCGAGCCCCGCATGGGGCTCCCTGCTCAGTGGGGAGCCTGCTTCTTCCTCTTCCTCTGCTCCTCCCCCTGCTTGTGCTTTATCTCTCTCTCGAATATAGAAATAAAATCTTGAAAAAAAACATAGGCAGGGATGCCTGGGTGACTCAGTTGGTTGGGCGGCTGCCTTTGGCTCGGGTCATGGTCCCGGAGTCCCGGGATTGAGTCCCGCATCGGGCTCCTTGCTCGGTGGGTAGCCTGCTCCTCTCTCTGCCTCTGCCTGCCTCTCTGCCTACTTGTGTTCTCTCTCTGTTAAATAAATAAATAAAATCTTAAAAAAAAAAACATAGGCAAATACAAAACATGGGTGAGCATGTGATTTCTTGGGAGAATTTGGTGGGGCTGATGTTAGTGTACAGGACAAGAGATGGGGAGGAACTGCCCCTCCCACCAAAAAAAAAAGGAAGAAAGAAAAAGAAAAAGGATGGCACATAAAATTCCAGCAGGTGGTATAGTCAGAGAAGTGGATTGAGGTTTATGGGACATGCTCTCAGGATCGTATCTGTCGGGGACAGAAGTAAGCCGGACCTCAGCCAATCCCAGTGGAGCTAGTAGTGCTCCGGACAGTTATCCTGAGTTAGGACGAAGACCAGTCATTGGACTCGGGCTGCTCCCAGGAAGGAGGTCAGAAGAGGGTGGCAATAGGAGGGGAGGCGGCTGGGAGCTGCGAGGTGCCGGCCCTGAGGCATCAGGGAGCGTGGTCACACTTGTGTGTTTGTGAAATTATAGGTAGAGTGTGTGCTGACGTACAAAGAAAATGAGTGAAGAGAAGAGTGGTCTCTTTGGTTCTCAGATTTTAAATTTATTTCCAACACTGCCAGTTCTGAAGCCTAGCCAGCCTCCGTACCAAGGGGAAGCAGACGAGACTCCCAGCCCAGGCAATTCTGGTGGTAACACTGCCTGATGATTTCCCCTGACCGCGTCACAATGGAAACCAGGCGCCAAGCTCCCAGCTGAACTAAGGTCTGCTCCTGAGAACTCTGACTGCCTTCTATTTTTGAATGGGTTGGAAATAGAACCAAGGGATAAATTTTGTCTCCTTTTTGCTCGTCAGGGTTGGGTACCTTCAATATGGGTACAGACTGAAATCAAGCAGAAAATACAAAGTAAAGACCTCAGAAAGATAGGAAGGCAGAGTTATGTAGGATGCTGTGAATTTGAAGCAATTGTTCTGATCCAGCCCTAACTAGGAAGCCCCGTGGTGCCTCGGTCAGGCAGCCCTTGAGACCAATTAAGATACTACGAAAAATTCAGGAACCATATAATTAGACATATAATCAGTCCCTCAATCCCCTCTTCTCTTCTTGTACCATATTACTGAGGCAAAGTGGACATAATGCATTCACCTTGCCTATTTCTCTCAAGATTACCTTCCACAGTCATCTCAAAGATGTCACCTCTATCAGCAAATGTTTGAGGAACAAAGGAGACGAAGGGGAGGCTAATATAGAGCTTCTAAGTTCTGTGTTTCTACTGATATGGAAAGAAAGATCCAGTAGTCTGCCAAGTTCCAACAATTAACACTGTTCTGGAAAGAATAGCTAAGATAATCAGCCAAGAAAAAGGAGAGTTATCCATATTGAAAAGGGGGATGAGAGTTAGTAAATATATTTTCGTATATCTGGATTTTTGTATCTCTGGATAACCCAAAAGAACGAGCTAGAAAAAGATTTATTAGTACTATAATAAGAAAGCAGGTAGGTGGGCTGATTAAACATTAAACATAGTAGAAATCTATAGTTTTCTTATATACTAGAAATAATTAGAATTGTTGGAATGTGATGGGGAACAAGATTCCGTCCCAGTAACAATAAAAATATAAAAGTTAGGTATACATTTAACAGGGAATGTATAGAATAAACAAAGACAAAGCTAAAAAGCTAAAAAGCCTTCAACAAAGCGATCCATTCCTGGGTGGGAAGTTTTTATATTGCAAAGATATCAATTCTCTTCATTTTATTTTTTTTAATTATAAATTTTATTTTATTTTTTCAGTGTTCCAAGATTCATTGGGTGTGGTGTATGAACAATGAATCTTGGAATTCTATTCATTTTAACATATAAGTTAACAGAATTCCAACGAACAATTTAGAACTAGACGATTCTAAATTTCATCTGGAGGAATACACAGGAATGAAAAACCAACATGAAATAGGGGCTGTCCTGTTAGACTCTGATTATATCAGATTAATTTATAAAATATGGATACCAAAAATGGAAAGACTGCTGATCATTCAGCCACTTCTGATAGGTCTGGGCATGGGAGTTAGCATTCTCTCTTCTCTTGGTTGACCATGGACTCTTGTGAATGTTATTTAGCTTCATGCAATCTTCCCCCAGGTCCCAGCAGCCCAGAAAAGGAGCCATCAGCCCCCATGGTCCTCAGTACCATCTTAAGAAAAGCGGTTGTAGCCCGACGCTGTGGACCTTTGTTCCTTTTGATGATGCTGAGTCAGTCTCCAAGGTCAGGACATGTCCTCTGGTTGTCCCTCCAGGACACCAAACATCTGGGAGAGAAGTGACCCATCCACTTGGAACCAACCCTCATGTTCTCCGCTTCCTGTTGGCCTTTCACTGGATGAATAAAATATGCAGACTCTTACTTTAATTTTTCACTTGTCTTCTGGACTTTTGATGCCTCACATACCAGAGCTTCTCAAATCATCTGTGTGAAGGGCTAATTTTTTCCAAATCCAACATGCACCAGTACTTTTTTTTAAATTTAAGAAAAAGAAATTACAAAAAAAAAAAAGGAAAAAAAAAGTCAAGCAAATACAAGCCCCAATTTTTATTATGATCTTCAACAGACCTAAAATTACTCTTTCACATCACTACCAATGTCTCCAAACACTTTTCGCAGACTGATGACACACCATCGGCACCAGGCCTCCTGCCCACTGACTACACAGTCCTTACCTCATCCTCAACAGACTGGCTACCACTTCAGCGAAGGATTCTTCACACCCCATGGCCTGTGTAACAAGACAACCTTACCTTCTTCCAACACTTCGCTTTTTATAGCACTCAAATCTTCTCCCTCAGATGACTCTCCAACATTATTGTGAGGTAACTGGAGCGCCTTTTAAACAAAGCCCATTTGTCAGACAAGTAATGCAGTTCCTCACAGGGACATTCAGTGATGTGTCCGCGGTGCTAAGCGATAAGGCTGGAACTCACCCGAAGAGCTCTGACTCATGATACTGGGTTCTTTCCACCCCTTGGGGGGAGCCCCCTATGTGGTGACAAACTGCAAACTGATTGACCAAAGCCTCTGAAGTGCTAATCCCACCAACGTCCCTTTCTGCCTTTCTTTACCCCATATCCTTGACGAGAAAGCACCCCCCAAGTTGTCCAGAGCTCTTCGGCTAACGATATCATTCTTAGACTGCATCACCGTGTTAGGAGAAAAATTTCCAATGATCCAGAGTTCTCAAAACAAACAAACAAACAAACAAAAAAAACCAGCAAATCTCCACTGCAGCTATGTCACTAAAAACTCTCAGTAAAGTCCTGAAGAAGCGTAGCAAATTATCGAGGTTACCTGACCACGACCAAGGTGGCATCGGTCACCTCGCAGCTGCTTTTCCAAACTGCAGGTACAATATACCATGTAAGAGCAAGCAGGTAGCCTCTCTCATGCCAAGTTTGCAAATCAGAGTACGAAGATTTGGGGAACCTTCCAACAAAACCTCTGCTTACTACTCCGAAGGGGATATTTTCCCCTGTCTTCTGTGGGACAGGCCAGCAGCGGGTTTGTGGTGGGTGAGGGCAGAGCGAAGTGCTCGGAGCATCCCCAGGTTAAAGGCAGTTCAAAAGAGGCAAAGGCCCAGCCCGGGAAGGCAGCATGGTGCAGGGGAAAGGCCTGGGTTCCAGAATCAGAGGGGTCTGGCTCCTATCCCAGCCCAGTCACTCCCTAAATGGGTAATGGGCCTTGACTTTGGCACACTAACAGAACTGTGGCTATCGAACAAAGGTAAATATAAAGTGGCTTAGCACATACTTGCTAGAAAATTCTTGTCTTTGTAAACAGGATGAAAGCATACAGAGTTCACCTTCCTCCACCGGGCATCTGCCTGCCTCCTTTCCAAAAGCCCCTCTGAGAAGGTTTTTGACTTTTGTTTTATTTTTCCTCCACACTGGCCTCATTGTATTAAAATAGCTTCAGGTGGGGGTGCAGAATCTATATGAAAAACCACGGTGAAAAAGAGTAGTAGGAGTCACACTGAAGTCTACACTAGCCATTGGTGCTTACCTAGATAGCCTCAGGGATTACTAATGTCCATGATGGGGATGTTTGATAGGACAGGATAAAAAAGCTTTGCTTTATGAAACAAATTTGCGAGGGCAACTGATGTCCACGTCAAAAAGCTCACGTGTGTGGACAAGATAGATCAATGGCTCAGTGTGCTCCCACCTTTGCTGGCTTTGATCCCTGTCCTAACACAATACTTTTGGCAACTCAGAGGACAGGGAAGCAGAAATATCTTTAAGGGGCACTTGGTGGCTCAGTCAGTTATGCATCTGCCTTCAGCTCAGGTCATGATCCCAGGGTCCTGGGATGGAGCCCCACACTGGGTTCCCCCCTCAGTGGGGAGTCTGCTTCTCCCTCTGCTCCTGCCCACCCCCACTTGATCTCTCTCTCTCTCAAATAAATGAATAAAAATCTTTAAAAAAAATCATCTTTAAGTCACTTGAAGCACTGCAACATACAATTAGGACAATTCAATTTTTTTTCCTTTTTTTTTTTTCTTTTTTTGGCTTGAGTTGTCCCAGTTGGCTGTCTATACCGATCACAAGACTCCTGTTTCTCAGGACTGTGTAAAGTTAAGCCAAGCAACCGAGTACAAACCAGGACAGGCATTCCATCATAGAGATGTTCCACGCCATGTTTTCTTCTCTGGCACCAAAAGACCCTTGGAGACTTTCTTAAGTTTACAAGACCACATTTTAGTACTTTGGATAACGGAATTTTTTTCCTTTTCTATTTAAATATTTAACAATACAAGGCCCAGGCGGGTCTTTGCCTGAAGGTACCTCCGAGGAAGCAAAGCCGGCTCAGCTTAAAGGTCCAAGTCACTGATGCCACCTTCTTTCCGAGAGTCTGTGGCAGGGAGGAAACCCAAACCCTTGGTTCTGTCAGTCATACAAATTTGATCAGGTTCTTTGCACACTACATCGAGAGCAGTTTCTTCACTTTACATGTAGAACTGGATTTAGAATCTCTTTAATTTAATTCAACAGATATTTATTCAGTACCTAGGACCTGAGGATTCAAAACTGATCAAGACCTACTCAGGTTAAGCCTGTAGAATGCACCTCAGAGTCTTAGAGATGATCGTCTAAGCCAGTCCTGCCATTCTGCTGATGAAGATTTTAGGCCTGGGAAGAAGAGTCACACAGTAAGCAAGTGTGACCCCTCAAAAGTCATCCTTCTAAACCAGGGCAACTCCAAAGTCTAAAATCATAGCTATGATGTACGTGCCATTATGATCAAAGAAATGGAATATCACTCAGCCATCACGAAGGATGAATACCCAACTTTCGCATCGACACAGGTGGAACTGGAGGAGATTATGCTGAGTGGAATAAGTCTAGCAGAGACAGTCAATTATTATATGGTTTCACTTACTTGTGGAACATAGCATGGAGGACATTAGGAGAAGGAAAGGAAAAATGAAGGGGGGAAATTGGAGGGGAAGACGAACCATGAGAGACTATGGACTCCGAGAATCAAACTGAGGGTTTTAGAGGAGAGGGGATGGGAGGATGGGTGAGGCTCGTGATGGGTATTAAGGAGGGCACGGATTGCATGGAGCACAGGGTGTTACATGCAAACAATGAATCATGGAACACTACATCAAAAACTAAAATGAGGTACTGTATGGTGACTAACACAACATAAAGAAATAAAATAAAAAGAAATGGTAGAAAATAAGACAGATGGCTGAAGATACAAGTCCTGTGTGCCAGTCCCCTATTGTGTCACTTTTGGTCTCCCATCCAAGTGCTAACCAGGCCCGACTCTGCTTAGCTTCTGAGATCAGATGAGATCAGGTGCATTCAGGGTGGTATGGCCATAGACTGTTGTGTTACTTTTGGATGTCGTTGTCAATCCATTGCTCCACCTGAATGCAGCACCCCAGCTGTCTGCACAAGGCCACCCATTCAAATAAGCCACCTCCAATCTGTCCTTTGTTTCCGAAGGCAGAGTCAAGGCCAGGGTGCCCCTCGCTATGTTCTCAGCTCTATTCTACGTAAGTCAGATACTGAGCCTTATATAATACAGATCAGGTTGTTTGCACGAGATTTTGATCTAGGAAGCTATCAAGACAGACTTGCATGCACACGTGTGCAATAAAGCCTATGCTAGCATTATGGAATGTACGTGTTAATACTATGAGCAGCCTATGGTTCATGCTAGTCAAGTTGCTCCTTTTAGGAAGCCTTTTGACATCCTGCCCCCCAAACTGGAAAACCAGCCTCTTCCAGCTGTGCCATGTACTTATCGCGACCCTATATTGGGCTCTGTGATCTGTTGGTCTCCACCTCGAAGTCAGGGCCCGCTTGTGCCTGCCACCCAGGAGGCTCTCAATAAGTTTCTTGCATAAAGTAAATAAAAGATATTTTGAGATCCCAGTCCACTCTGGTGTGGCTTCCCAGAAGAGGAAAGCTGGGATTTATTTTAAGAAATGGAAATGAGTTGGTGGAAGGAGGTGCATTTCTTCCTTAGTTCCCTTCACTACGCCTGGAACACAGGAGCAGGGCTTGGGGCTGGTGTAGTGGGAAGAGAAGGGCATGGGGGAGAGGAGAGGCACACGCTGTTCTAACCAGTCTCCCGTGATTGGAGAGAAGTTCTCAGGGGCAGGCTGACCCTGCCAAAGTCAAGGGTGAGAAGGAAAAGAAGTCCTGACCTGCACCGTCACACCATATGTTCGCCACACGAGAGACACCATTGCATGGAGCTTTGCCGTGACCTTGGGAAATCACTTCCATCTGGAAGCCTGGGTGAGTCACCAGAAGGCAAGATGCAACTTCTCCAGTTTGCATTTGGCCCGGTCTGTCAAATCTGCATTCTGACCCTTATGAAACACTATTACCCAAGAACGTTCTGACGGATGCAACATTAGTAAATCAAAAGCCTGCGGTTCTAATTCCCTTCCAATGCACACAGTTAGACATCAAAGTCACAGTTGGAGGCAGCCTATGGTTTGCCTTGCCAGGATGGCAGACTTTGGGAAGCTCTAGGCATGTGATCAGGACAGTAGCAAAGTGCAAGGATTTGGGAAGGTAGCGGCTGGGTGGGAGAGGTGTTGTGTGGAGTTTTTTCTATCTGGTTTCTACACGGTCCCAGGAGACCCATCTGATATTGAAACTTGAACTTTGTAACATAGCCAGGTCCTGCTCCACTGGCTTCTCCACATACACGCACGCACACACACACACACACACCCCATGATGCAAACCAGCTGGGGTTAAAACCGGTTACCATGGAAACCCCAGACTTTAGTTTGGAAAGTAAAAGTGATATTTATGATGATCACAGCTATGGTTTGTACCAATGTGCTTCCTGGGAAGTTTCTTTTTATCCTGAACTTTAGCATTCCTTCTTTTTCCCCCCCTGTGGAATCTGGCAAAAGAAAAAATTTTAAATCAGATTGGAAATATTACCTTCCCAGTTAAATAGCTAAAACAGGAGGTCTTGATTTATTCAAACCATATTTGTTGAAGACAAATTGAACTCTAAACGGAGAAACTGCTTAAAGGTCAAGTTTTGTCTTGGATACTTTGAAAGAGTTGCTAAAGCATCTTGTCCCCCGTGAAGGCTGGGCTGACACCAAGAGGTGTTATTCATTACGTCCCCGTGATCGTTTTCCACCTCTTTGGAACGAGAGGAGAATCACAGCTCCAGAGAGAGAACACATCCTTATGTGGGCATGCTCGCAGTTGTGGCCAAGCCAGTCACGGCAGCAGGAACCGATGGCCACTTTAGAGTACTGGCCTGAGCTATGGAGGACATTAAGGACACAAGGTTGGGTGCCAGAGAAAGCCAGGCTGTAAGTCCTACTCTGCCACTCATACTTGCCGCAGGACCCCGGGCGAGTGACTTAACCAGCCTCTGCCACGATTGCCTCATCGCAGAAATGACAATCAGAATACCCACTGCTCCGGTTTGCAGGGCTTAAATAAAATGATGCACACAATGCATTTAGTATCAGCACATTGTGAACTAAAAATTATATCCAGGAGGACAGATTATCTTGGGTCAGTGGCATGGCCCGTGCACACAGGCGCTCACAGAAACCGTATATTCAACTGTATACATCTAGGTCTAAAAGCAGCTCTTCAAATACAAGTGTAATTACTGCTGTTGATAACGAATCAGTATTGAACTCATTACCCATATGTTCACAGTAGTATCATGAGCCCTTACAGCACAAGGAAAACAGAGCCTGCCCTTGTCCTTAGAATCCTAAACAGATGACACAGACACAGGCAAACAATACGTGCCGTGTAGAGTCGCGACGGTCTTAGAGAAATCTAGAAAGCTAGGTACTAACATTATACATAAATGTGAAGGTATAATGCATTAGGGGAAAAACCCCACCAAAATCAAATCAATCAAAAGGAAGAATCCGGTAGAAGGGTGGTGAGGAAGACGGGAGAACAAAAGCAAGCAGACCAAGCTGATGCATTCTCTGGCCTCTAGCCATCTCAGGGCAAAGTGGCCACAAGCCTGCCCACAGCTCCCCTGATGCCCGGAGAGTTTTGCCCCCCAAAAGTGAGCCCCTCTCCTTGCACCACTTTCTCATTCCATCCCAAGGGTGTCTGGTTCTCAGGGGTACCCTGTTCCAATCTTCTTGAATAGTTCTGGACAATTCTCCCTCCTTTTGTCCCCATCTTCCTTTTCTTGGAGGAAAAAAGCAATGATTGACCATGAAGCCCTTGGTGGTGACAGCTCAGTCTCCTTCACTCCTCTCCCTTCTGCTCCCCACCCTACGTCCTTCCCCCGACTCCCTCTTTAACAAGCCTCCATCCGCACCGCTCCACCAACACCGAGACCGACACCATTTCCAGGCCCCAAACTCCCGCCGCAGTCTCCGAAGTAGCCGGTGGCATTCCTATTAGACGGCATCTCTGCCCTACCCCCCATCAAGTTTCATAGGTCACCGACGACCTCAGATTACCAGACACAATTTTTTTCCCCCTGGTTCTCTTTCTCCTTGACTTTTCTGCAGCATCTGACATTGGCACCACTCCCTCCTCACTGACATTTTCTCCCTTTCGGTTGCCAGGATTTTATGCTATGCTGAGTCTTCCCCTTTTCCGAAACCCCAGGCAATGTCTGTTTGTTCTCCTTCTGCCTCTTTCTCCTGACTTCATACACGTTCTAGAATCCAGCCGTAGGCCCTCCTCCTTGCCAGACAGCCCCCTGACGTAGCATCACCGGTTCCCCATTCCTGCCTCCAGAGCGGCCCCCGCACCCAAAGAGGGATATTCACCACTGGCCTCTGTCTTGTGCAACTGGACGTTCCGAGATGATGGAAATAGTTCCGGGCCCGCCCTGTCCAGGAGGGTGGCCGTTCACCAAATGTAGCTAATGAGCACTTGAAATGTGGTTAGCCTGAATGAGAAACTGGATTTATAATTCTTATTTCCATGAATTTACTCACATGTAATTCACCACATGTGGCTTGCATCTACCATACTGAACAGCGCAGTTCTAGAAGCTTTCACTTAAGCACCACGATTTCAGGTGGAATCGGGTCACAACCAAAGGCCTTCCAGGACGGGTTCCTCCTCCTAGCACCTTTGTCCTCACTCAAAGCTCAAATGCTCCACAGACGCCTGGATGGCTCAGTCTGTTAAACATCTGACTCTTGGTTTCAGCTCAGGGTCCTGAGACTGATTCCCACGTCGGGCTCTGTGCTGAGCAGGGAGTCTGCTTGGGATTCTCTCTCTCTCTCCCTCTGCTCCCCCACCCCCCACCAACCTGGGGCACAATCTCTCTAAAATAAATAAATAAATAAATCTTAAACAAACAAACAAACAAACAAAAACCTCACATGCTACCTTTGTTGGTCCCACTCCAGTTCCTCAAAATCAGCCTCTGGTTCCCACTGACTCTGCCTGGAAGTACCCCTGCTCTCTGCACTACCCCTGGGTCACCCTTGTGTCCCATGGCCATGCCCCATTCAGTTCCCCATTCCAACCTACACAGTCAGCTGGGTCTCTCGCCTCAACACATCTTGCCATCGCTGACGCTGCTCTACCATGTCCCTTCCCAGCCTTACCAAACCCGCAGGGCCTCCTCACATTCTCTTGTTCAAGGCCTAAATTCTTGTCTGCTTTTCAAGAAAACCACCCAGGAGAACATGGTGCCATCGAGCCCGGTCATGCTGTCATCCATGGTTCTCTCTGGATGCACATGAGCATGTGCACGCGCGTGCGTGCACATGCACCACCACCCCCCCCCCCCCCACGCACACTCAACCACCCTTTCCAGGTGGGTTAATTCCCCAGTGCACGGATATACCATGCTCACTCCTGCCTTGAAGCTTGGCTTTTCAAATCCTACCTTTCAGATCCAGCTGAAGACTCCCTTCTTCTATTTTCCATTTCTCTGGAAATCCAGAGATTCCCAAGCCCTGCCTGACTCACTTTGCCCTGGAATTGGTAGGGCATTTATAAGAATGTCATCTTGTTCTGATAACTATTATTTTCGGGGTTCTATCCTTTTCTCTCCAATTAGACCTCAAGGCAGTGAGTCATCTTCCTCAGTAACCTCCATCAGACTTAGCTCAGACTGAGCATGTGGTAGATGTTTAGTGCTTCATGAACACTCCTAGACTCATCAGCAGGTTCAGGGTAAGAACGGGACGTGAAACTACCAGAGAATTCAGTGAATATTAAACCCACATCATTAATAATTTACTCCCTGCCCCCTTCCTCCTCTTCTTCTCCCTCTATTTGTCCTTACCTTTTCCAGCTTCAATTCTCTCATATGCCTGCTTCTTCCCTTATCACACCTGACATAACTTAATCATGTCAGGTCAGGGTATAGAGTGTAAGATTTTCTATTGTCTCCTGGAAATGGTGGCCACAGTTAATGCTTCTTATGCCACATAATCAACATGATACCTTTTTTTTAAGATTTTATTTATTTACTTGAGAAAGAGTGAGAGAGCGAGAGCGAGAGCGAGAATGAGATAGAGAGAATAAAGAGGGAGAGGGAGAAGCGGATTCCCCACTGAGCAAGGAGCCTGACGTGGGCTCAGTCCCAGGACCCTGGGATCCTAAACTGAGCTGAAGGCAGATGCTTAACCAACTGAGCCACCCAGGTGCCCCAATTAATGCGTTGATACTGAGGAAGTTATACTATAGAATACAGAGGTAAAATCATGACAGACCTCTGTTACTTACTAGTTTGGTGTCACTGGATAGATTATTTAACCTTTATGAACCTCATTTCCTGGGCAGGTAAAATAAGGGTTAAAACACCTCATTATAACTTTACAAGGGAACTACAAAGTTAAATAAAATACCACTTGAACAATGGGCTAAGGATATAGGATTGGATGTACCAGACATAGAACGCATGCATGTCATGGATGACCTAGCCATTTTATTTTAGAGAATGATCTAGAAGGGCAATATTTAAACCAGACGAACTCCTGAAAGTGCAAAATTCCAGACTGTGTCAACTAATCTGAAGGAAAAGAATCATGTGAAAATCACAAACAGCCCATGATGGCTGCACAGAGCCACACAGAGGTAAGAGGGAATCAGGGCAGGTCTGCTCCCTCTCTGGAATGATGAGGCCGAATGGAACTGTAAAAAGGAAAAAAGCAGTCCTCATACAGAGGCCAGAGTAGACAGAGGCTACCCAACAGCAGGAGGAAACCACTCTTTGGTTTCCCACCGACAGGAGCTAAGCAGGACCTTGAATTCCGGACAAAACCTCTCTTTTCACTTCCTCCTGTTAATAGAAAGAGGCTCAGAAAAACCACTCCCAACTTTTCACTGCCAAGGGTCGCTTTGTTATTTTTCCCCACAGGACTTATGCTTTGAAAAACTGTAAATGAGACAGAGTAGATAAAATGCCTAACACACTGACTAACACAGATCAGTTGTGCCATGAATGTTAGTCACGTAAAATACATGATTATTTGTTTCTCTTCCTGTTTTTCTAAACCAAGACAGAATATCATCAGAGTTCTGTGCATCATGAAATGCTCAGAAGGAGACAGGTCTTTTCCAAAACCTTTGGAGTAGGTGAGTTTTGGAATTCAGGATTTTTCAGATTTTATAAAGTTCCTACAGGCCATATTTTGTATGCCAGATGCTGCCACCAGAAGGGTGTGGGGCAGCACTCTACCTCAAACACATAATCCTTCTACAACTTAATGTGAGAATATAAAAATCTATAAAAAAATCTGCAAAGTATGTTCTATATTCTAAAATCTAGATTTTCATAGGTCTCATAAAATCCACAGATTCACGTTGAGTGCAGATTGGGTTCTCTGCCAAATGAGTTCTGATCAAGTCAGATTTGAGGCCCTAAATTCGTAATGTGGAACCTTTGCACCTTCAGAGTTTTTGAACTTAGGTATTCCAAGGGAATTGTGCACCTGTACACTAGAACTACTATGTAGTTCTTTTAAAAAGAGGTCGTCTTTTTGAAAGAGTTCATTAAGCTTTATGAAATGTAAAAAATAGTGGATAGCCATTTCAAAACTTAGTACAAAGCTCTGCTAATCGAAACAGTGTGGTACTGGCATTAGAATAACAGACATGTAGAGAGTATGGAAGAGAACTAAGAGTCTACAAAGGAGTCAAGTATCAATTGTTAATTGAATGTTGACAAGGGGGTGAGGGGGGAATTAGTGATTCTTGGGCAGTTGGATTTCCACATGCACAAGAATGACATTGGAACCTTACCTCACACCAAATACAAAAATTAACTCAAAATGTGTCTTTCTTAACATAAGAGCTAAAACTATAAAGCTCTTAGAAGATAGCAGAGTGATAAGTCTCTGTGACCTTGGGTTAGGAAATGGTTTCTTAGCTATGACACGAAAAACATAAGCAACAAAAGAAAAAGCAGATAGATTGGACTCCATAAAAATGAAAGACATCTATGCATCAAAGGATACTCTCAAGAAAGTGAAAGGACAACCTCCAGACAGAATATGAGAAAATATTTGAGAATCATATTATCTCATAAGGGTCTAGTATTTCAAATATATAAAGAACTCCTACAACTCAACTCAACAACAAAAAGACAACTTAATTTAGAAATGGGCAAAGAAGGGGTGCCTGGGTGGCTCAGTGGGTTAAAGCCTCTGCCCTTGGCTCAGGTCATGATCTCAGGGTTCTGGGATTGAGCCCCGTATCAGGCTCTCTGCTCAGTAGGGAGCCTGCTTCCCCTTCTCTCTCTGCCTGCCTCTCTGCCTACTTGTGATCTCTTTCTGTCAAATAAATAAAAATAAAAAAAGAAAGAAAGAAATGAGCAAAGGACTTGAACAGAAATTGCTTTAAAGAATATATGCATATGGCCAATAGGTACATGAAAAGATGTTTAACCTCAATAGTTGTGATGGAAATGCAAAATAAAACCACAAGGAGATATGACCTTACATCCACTGGGATGGTTATAATTAAAAGGGAAGAAAAGAAAATAAGTATCAGTGAGCATGTGAGGAAACTGGAGCCCTCGTCCATTGCTGGGAGGTACATAAAATGGGGCAGGAGCTGTGGAAAACAGTTTTTTTGTCCCTCAATAAGTTAAACATTGACCCATATGACCCAGCAATCCGACTCCTACATATCAAGGAGCATTGAAAAGAGGTGCTCAAACAAAAACTTTTGCATGAATATTCATAACAGCACTATTCACAAGAGCCAAAAGGTAGAAGTGACTCAAATGCCCATAGACTGAGGATGAGATAAATAGAATATGGCATCCATGCAATGAAATATTATTCAGTCATGAAAAGGAGCAAAGAATTGGTCCATGCTACAATACAGAGGAAGCTCGAAAACATGCTAGGTGAAAGAAGCCAGGCAAAAAGGCCACGTATTACATGTTTCCATTTATTTGCACTACTGAGATTTGGCAAACCCAGACAGAAGAAAGCAGACTGGCAGCTGCCAGAGGCTTGGGATGGGGGAGATGAGGAGCGACTGCTAATAGGTAGAGGGTTTCGTTTTGGGACCATTTCGAGAATGTTCTGGAAGTAGACAGTGGTGACAGATGCACATTATTGTCAATGTACTAAATGTTACTGAATCATACCCTGTAAAATGATTAAAATGGCGAATTTTATGTTATGTGAATTTTACCTCAGAAATAGTGGTTAGACAGTTATTAGTTCCTGAGAAACCTTAGGCATCTGGAACCGTTGGGTTTTTTTTTTCAGAATGACTGGCCAGGATGTAGGAAACACACTAAAAAGACTCTGAGTGATAACTGCAGTTGGTGTTGTGCTTTTCTAAAGATGTGGACAGAGTCTAGGAATTCCTGGAATAAAAAGCAGAGTTCCCCAGCCTTGTCACTGTTGTCACTTTGGGCTGGGTACTGCCATGTGGTGGGGCTGTCCTGGGCTCTGCGACAGGTTTAGCAGCACCCCTGGCCCCTTCCCACTAGATGCCAACAGCACCTCCCAACCCGACTGGGACGCCATGACAACCGAAAATGCCTCCACACGGTGCCACACATCCTCAGGAAGCAAAGTTACCCCTGGTTGAGAACTGATTCTGCAGGACAGTTTGTTCTTCTGGGATTTTACTTTCTCCCAGAGAGTCTCCTTTAAAAGAATCCACTTCTGAGATTGTCCTTTAGTTATCTCCTAACGACGGTGAAATCATTTAAAAAAAATAAAAATAAAACAACCTGGCTGTCGATTGTAAGGAAGCTTCCAGAAACCTCTCTCGTTATAAGGGATCAACTACGTGATCAACTTGTAAACTGCAGGCTTCTCACTGGCAACTACATGGCCTCGCAATAAGCTAAATGTGGACAGCACATAAAAAAAGAAAGAAAGAAAGTTAGTGTGCAACGTTCCCTTTTCAAACCCTTTTTGGGCAAAGACTACAGCTCTGCCAGCATTCCAGAATAATGACAGCTGATGTGCCCTTTGTCAACTTTCCTTCTTTCTCCTTTGAAAATGTGGACCTAACTCCTTCCAGAACCTCCTCGGACACCCTCTACTGAGTCTGGAATCAGACACCGTTAGCACAGACAGCAACCTGCGCCCTAGATTCCCTGTCCCCCCCTCCCCACACAACAGCTGCTGCCAGGGAGGTGAAGCTGGGGGTCCAGGACCCCAGTCCCCTGGCTGCTTCGTCCCACCCCCCAGTGCCACTTTGTGAATCTGGAGCTTCATTTGATTTCATGTGAACAAAGAGTTCTGAAGCTGAGAAGTTTGAATGCCACTGGTCCCACGCGAGCCCCCTTTCTTGCCAATGAGGAACCAAAACCCAGACTTTCAACTCATGGCCAGAGCACTTTCCCCACTTCCGGGGAAGGCAGCCAAGGAGCTCCAGCAAGACGTCAGTCCACATCTGCTGTGCCCGAGTTTCTGCGTCCCTACATGAGCACACAACTTCTACCATATGGGCTTATTCTGGGAATTACATTGATGTAATAAATGGCATGTCAGCACCACTGCTATGGACTGAACGTATGTGTCCTCTTCCAAATTCATTTGGTGAAGCCCTAACCCCAGTGTGAAAGTCTCTGGAGGTGGGACCTCCGGGAGGTGATTTGGGTTAGATGAGGCCATGAGGTGGGGCCCCCATGAGGGGATTAGTGCCCTTGTTAGGAGCTGGAGGGACCAGAGCTTGTCCTTGGTCTGCCACGTGCAGACATAGTGAGACACTGGCCATCTGTGAACCAGGAGGAGGCCAAGCCCCTGACCATGCTAAACCGTGATCTTGAACTTCCCAGCTTCTAAAACTGTAAGAAATATCTGTCTGTTGTTTAAGACACCCAGTCCGTGGTATCCTGTTCCGGCAGCTTGAAGTGACTAAGAGAACTACCTACCACATCAGCTATGTAAACTGCTTCATGTCTTTCTCTAGGAAGAGACTGTTAACTCTTCACATGATTCCATCATATGGTCAGGGCCACAAGAGAAGGCTCAGCTTACGGGACTATCCAGGGCTCTGCCAACGCCCAACCCCATGGGTATTTTCCTCCATCTGCCTTGTCTGGAACAAAAGCTTCCATGGCGCCAAAGGAAATGGTCACGCATTGACTTAGTCTCGTTTCTGGTTCACATTCTAGTATCAACGTGAGAGGTACCTGAGCCGAAGGGGTGACATCAAGCTGAACTTCCTCATCCCCTTTCTAAGTCCTTAGTAAATCTAAAAAAATACGCACAGATGACATTTTATATCACTGCTGAAAGACATGAGGGAAAGGAAATATCCATGAGCCAAAACCCCTGAGAAATTTCTGGAAACTACAGATTGGTCACAAGGCAGCCTGAATGAAGGACAGATAAGTCCTCAGTTTATCTCAAGAAAAGAGAGTAAAGGTAAGATGTTTCCCAGTTGTTGCTTAGTGACACCCCCAGGGGCTTTGAATAATGACGCTGGACAAGGCAGACTCAGGGGTATCTTTTCAAAGACAAATCTCAACTGTACTCAAGCTTCTCAGAAGAGTACAATGCTGAGGTTCACACAGGTGGGAAGCCCCTCCCTTCTCTGAAGCAAGGTCTGCAGACAAGTAAAGGGAGGCTCTCAGAGACGTGGATCCCCGAGAGATCCCAGATTTCCTTGTCACGCCACAAGGAAAAGATGTTACCGCACCCCCCATGCCGAGCAAACAGGACAAACAAACTGCTGCATAAAACTGAAACCTTTTCCTTCTATCCCCTTCTGGGCTCCCTACAGCTAGAGAGGTCTGTACCCTGGCAAACCTAAACTACAACAAAGGCAATTCTTTTCCTTCTCCCCTTAATCTGGGTCTGAGAGATGGGCACAGGGACCCATCCAGTTCCAACCGAAGCCCACTTCATACTGTATTTGCAGGTCATCTTTAATGAGGTTGAATAAAAAGAGAAGGATTACTGGTCACGGGATAGATTCGGCTGTTCAGTGGCCAGGGCGGCTCTGAGAAGTCTGAGCAAAAGCCCACCTTCCAGACAGTACTACGGAAGAAAATCTCTCAGCTGTATTGCAATGGGACATAAGGAGCTGCTCGGTTTATAAAGTGAGTGTAGGCAAGAATGACGAGAGAATAACGTGCCAATAAAGTGGAGCGGAGCAGAGAGAATGTGGAGGAGCCTGGGAATTCCTAAAACTAGATAAAATGAAACACAAACGTGAGAAACTTGAATGGAAGCCAGGGAAAGACAGCTGAAAAGACGACTAACATGGCGGGGTGGGGGGGGGAGAGAAAAGGAAAAGGAGGACGATACAGGAGCTACAATGAATTCCAAAGGGAGAAGCAAAACAGAGGAAGTAAGCACTGAAGAAGCCGTCTTTAAATTCAGGACAAAAAAAAGTGCAGTGGGTTCCCAGCAATAGCCATGAATATTGCCCCCAAACCAGAAATTTCCAGGAGACATTTTTTAAATTTGACTGGGAAAAAAATTCTATCAACATCTTGGCTAGAAAATATATACATATACAAAGAGAATACTTGACCGAAAAAAACAAACAAAAAAAACCAACAAAAAAACCCCCAATAATCAAGTTGACCTCAAGTCATTTATAAAGTGTTAGATACCAAGAAACAAAGGAAATACAGTATTTTGAAATTTAAAAATACATGTATATAATTCAAGTTCTCTACTCAGAGAAGCTGCTGTTCGTGTGTTTAGGCTCAGGCATGTAAGGGCTTAGAAAATGTGTTTTGCTTATGTCTTCATTGGTAAAATTTTACTTGGTGTTATACTCTGCTTTAGGATAATAGTAAATATTTTAAACCCTGTGAACCATACAAGCTCTGTAGCAACTCCTCAAGTTTGCCACCACTGTAGCATGGAAGCAGGTATGGACGATTTGTAAGCCAATGGGCATGGATGTGTTCCAATAAAACTTTATTCACAAAACGGGCCAGGCAGCCCGTTCCACACAGCAGGCACAGCAAAATCCTGAGCTCATGAGTGAGTAAATCGCAGTATATAACAGGAGGGCAATTAGCATTACTAAATTAAATTATAGAGAGACACAAAAGCAGGGTAGCTAATACAATCATTTAATAGCAATAATCTAAATTTAAATGTGAAATTTCATAACCCAGATATGTGAGTTTCAGGTAGAAAAGAAAAACCAAGCATGCTAAACTTGGCTTCCCTTACATGGGCAAAGGTGACTGATAGAAGTTGCGGTAAGAACGAACTGAAGGTTAAAAAAAATGCTTTTGGGAAAAAAAAAGAAAAGAAAAAAGAAAAGCTCTAAGATAACTTCTTATAGAAATAAAAATGGCAGACAACTTTTCCAAAACGTTGCAGAGTTAAAAAACAAAGAAAGTAAATGGTCCAATTTGCAAGAGACAGAAAACAAAGAAAAGGAAGCAAGCATAAAGCTAGAAAGCATAAAGCAAGAAGACAAACATCAAGCCGAATATATCTGATACAGTAGCTGGAAACTAGTTAAATCCTTACTGAGAGACAAATACCCAGATCGGATGCATACACTATAAAAAAAAAAATCTATGTGATGCAAGACACACAAGCTGTTACATAAAAAGACAGGGAAAGCTATGTAGGCAAATGCAAACAAAAACATACTAAAGATTACAGTAATTTTTTTTACATGTGCATATCAAGGAAAAATAAATAGGTCAAAAAGTCAATCTTAAATGAAGATATTATCAACTCAGTCTTTTAAGTATCAAGCAACTGCATCAACATATATAAAGCAAACCTGTTAAAAATATAATTTGCAGGGGCGCCTGGGTGGCTCAGTCGTTAAGGGTCTGCCTTTGGCTTGGGTCATGATCCCAGGGTACTTGGATCGAGCCCCGCATCGGGCTCCCTGCTCCACGGGAAGCCTGCTTCTCCCTCTCTCCTTCCTCCTGCTTGTGTACCCTCTCTCACTGTGTCTCTCTCTGTCAAATAAATAAATAAAATCTTTAAAAATATATATATATATGTAACTGCAGAGTTATTCCCAGTAGCTGTGAGAAAATTTAACCATACCTCTCTCGATATTTGACAAACAAAATAGATGATGGATAAAGATAAAGAATAGTAAACTAGGAGATCTTAAAAATGCCACTATTAAAGTTTAGTTAACATGTGCCTATTAAACAGGAATCTATTATATATGCTAATTATCGATCATATATTAAGGCATAAAGAAAACCTCAATGAATTCCATAAGGTAGAAATTCTTTAGTTCACATTTTCTGACCACAATGTAGTAAATCTGAAATTGATTTTTGGAAGTGGGGCATTTAAAACACCAACTATTTTCAAATTAACAAACAATAAGAACATTGCAACGAACCCTCTTCTGTATACACAGGACAATGGGAACATTAAAAGGGGAAACTGGAGCAACTAAATGAAAGCACTGCTTGGCAAAACATAGGGCAAGTAGTTCAAGTCTGCTTGAAGGAAAATGTACAGCTTTGACTGTTCTGAATCTTAGACAAAAAAGAATTAAAATACATGAAGCAGACATTCTGTGCAAGGTAATTTAAAAAGAGCCAAATATAACCAGAAAAAGTAAAAGAAAGAAATTTCTAAAGATTGGGATGCCTGGGGACGCCTGGGTGGCTCAGTTGGTTGAGCGACTGCCTTCAGCTCGGGCCATGAACCTTGAGTTCCGGGATCGAGTCCCACATCAGACTCCGGGGGAGTCTGCTTCTTCCTCTAACCTTCTCTCCTCTCATGCTCTCTCTCACTTTCTCTGTCTCTCAAATAAATAAATAAAATCTTTAAAAAAAAAAAAAAAAAGATTGGGATGCCTGGGTGGCTCAGTCGTTAAGTGTCTGCCTTTGGTTCAAGTCATGATCCCAGAATCCTGGGATCAAGTCCTATATCCAGCTCCTTGCTCAGCGGGGAGCCTGCTTCTCCCTCTGCCTGCCACTCCCCCTGCTTTTTCACCCCCAATCTCTCTTTCTGACAAATAAATTAATAAAAAAAAATCTTTAAAAAAAAATTACAGGGGCGCCTGAGTGGCTCAGTGGTTTAAAGCCTCTGCCTTCAGCTCAGGTCATGATCTCAGGGTTCTGGGATCAAGCCCCGCATGGGGCTCTCTGCTCAGCAGGGAGCCTGCTTCCCCCTCTCTTTCTGCCTGCCTCTCTGCCTACTTGTGATCTGTCTCTCTCTGTCAAATAAATAAATAAAATATTTTTTAAAAAATTACAGAACAATAAAAAAAGAAATTTCTAAATTATTGCACTGGAAAACGGATTAAAAGGATCAATACATCTAGGACATGGGTTCCTTGAAAAAACTAGTAAGACAGACAATCTTATGGGATATCTCAGTGAAGACAGAAAGAAGAAAACATAAGCACATGATGTAGGAAATGTGAAAGATAGAATAGAAATGAAAAATTAAAGAATTTCCTGTAGAACTCAATGTGAAAATGTTAAGCCTCAATGAGAAGGAAAATGGAAAGTAAGAAAACAAAGATTATCAAATCTGACAATCAGAATAGACCACTATCCATGGAAGAAATAGAAACCAGTCTCCAAGAATTGCATCCATAAAAGGAGCTGTGCCCAAATGTTTTATGGGCAAGTTCTTTCAAACCTTCAAAGAACACATAATTCCTATGCTATTTAAACTGTTACAGATTGTAGAAAAAAATGGGAAGTGTCACAGTTGACTTTATGATGCTAACATAAACTTGATACCAAAATGTGACACAGAACAATAAAATAAAACAATACATTTGCTTCACCTAGAAATACACAGATGCAATCCAGAAATAAGACATTTAATATAATGCAGCAGAATAAAAAAGAGTAATGCCACTGATCGAGATAGAATTTAATCCAAGAATACACAGATAGGAATTAACATGAAATAAAATTTATCAGATCAGTGTCAATGAAAAAAGTGGATAGTGACGGGTAGCAAAAAAGGAGCATTTGATAAAATTGAAATTCAGGTTTGATAAGATGTTTCTGTAAACTATAGAAAGATACTGCCTTTATATTAATGAACTGTGTTGATCTAAAACCAGCAATGAGTGCCAAATCTAATGTTGAACCACCAAAGCAGCATTTCCCAAATCCACTACTGTAGTAGTTTCCTAGGACATGTTAGTAAGTGTGATGAAAAGTAAAGTATAAACAATAGTTCAGAAGTAGTCAGGGAAATGAAAGGAGTGACATATCATATGTCTTAACAGGAGGACTTGGCATGATAAAAATGTCACATTTCAAATTAATCTATATATCCTAAAAGTTTATGATTAACATGTGATAGGATTTGTGTGTGGTGGGGGTCAGTGGGGGACAGGGTTTTTCTGGGAAAAGGAATGTGCAAGGATGGACAAGATAGTTTTGAAAAAGGATTTTCATCCAGGGGCCTTAAGCCAGAAAATGTTAAAATGTATTATGAAACCACAATAATTAAAATAATGTACAGAATTGTCAAATTACTGTGATGTACATCTGAAATATACATAATACTTATTATATGTTAATATTATATATAAAATGTTATATATTATATTACACTATACATAAAATATAAATATACTATATAAGTATTATATATGTCATAAATATAAATATCATATATTATATAAATATTCCATATAAACATATTATATGTCAACCATATTACAATAAAAAAAAGTAAAAAATTTTAAATGAAAAAAAATAGTGTGGCACCAATGCTAGAGCAGAGAGATGTAAATTATAGAACAGAAGTAGGAGTCTCAAGATTCTTTTTAATATAACAAAGGTGGTTTTCCAAGTAACACAGGAAAGGATAGATTATTCACTAAATCTTTTGAGAACATCTGGCTAAAAAAAATATATATCTGGTTAACCATTTCAAAATCGATACGGTTAGATATCACCGACCAAAATACAAAAATAAATTTCAGATAGATGACAAATGATGCCTTAAAGAACAGGAGGAAAAGAGAGGTTATCTGACTGGCACTGGGGAACATCTCTCCAAGATGTCCCCCAGGAAGGCACAATTCATAAAGAATTTGATTCAAATATGTGACTACATAAAAATGTTAGATGCCCATATATTTGCAAAAGCCATAAAAACAATAAAATGTGAAAAAAACCCAATGGGAAGCATAGTTGCTAAATATGTGCGAGGATTATATTATTAAATACTCCTCAATCTTTATTTCCTTTTTAGTAAACCTCTGTGTCTGAAATCCATTCGCCGTTCCACAGAAGGTGGACGCCACCCTGGGAAGGAGGACGACATGATTCAGAGGAACGTCCCATTTAGCCAGAAAAAGGAAGGGAATGTCTTCCCCATCTACCTTCTACAGGTGGACTGTGGGGGGAAACGGGGAAGGAAGTAGTGGAAAAAGGCAGCTGGGTGTTTGTTCTGAGTTCCCCTCTCAACAAGGACCTTGAGGCATTTAAGATAAAGGTGGGAGTGAAGGTGATTTTTCCCACTCTCCATTCTGGGTATCTGGGAGATGCCACATGACAGCTACCACACCGTGAAAGGTATAGCCGGCCTGGCTGGGCAGAGAGCAAACCCGGTCAACACACCTGTGCCGTGTGGTGTGTGTGGTATGGTATGGTACAGCATGGGATGTGTGGTGTGGTGTGTGTAGTGTGTGTGGTGTGGTGTGTGTGGTATGGTGTGGTACCGTATGGTATGGTGTGGTATATTGTGTGTGGTGTGTGTGATGTGGTGTGTGTGGTGTGTATGGCGTGTGTAGTGTGGTGTGTGTGGTGTGTGTGGTGTGGGGTGTGTGTGGGGTGTGGTATGTGTGGTGTGTGTGGTGTGTGTGGTGTGTGTGGGGTGTGGGGTGTGTGTGGTGTGTGTGGTGCATGTGGTGTGGGGTGTGTATGGTGTGTGGTATGTGTGGTGTGGTGTGTGTGGTGTGTATGGCGTGTGTAGTGTGGTGTGGTATGTGTAGTGTGGTATGGTGTCGTGTCGTGTGTGTGGTGTGGAAGGAACCCATGGGGCTCTTCATGCCTTGAGACAGGGGTAAAACATTGTGGAGGATTTTAGCTCAGAAGCAAGAGATGAACCCGGGGGCTCAAGGGACAAAGTGATTCCCTGGCCAATGGCAACGGAGCAGTTATCTCCCCAGCCAGGGATGAATAGCGTCACAGGTAAACTTTGAGGGTCTGAAGTCCCAGGGAGGACCGTGTGGGGCTGGGTGGGACATCAAGTGGGACAATGGGCCACGACGAACAGCCTCAGACTCATCAGGGGACAGCTAGTGTTTAGTCACTAGACTACACCAACCTCCCCAGTGCAGGACACTAAAAGTCATACTGAAGTGTCAGCCAAGGGTCCTAATTTCCTATCCGCATACCCATGAGATCGCGTGAGCCCCTGGACCTGGTCAACGACTTAGCAGGCAAATCTGCACGGCCTGCGTTACTTTAAAGAGGTTAAGGATATAAAGACGCTGCTTAAATGATGGGATCAAGCTGAGCTTATTGGATTTGACTAAAAGTGTGTGTGTGTGTGTGTGTGTGTGTGTGTGTGTGTGTGTTTATTTCCATGGAGTTCATGAAAAAGATCACATCGCTTTTTGGAAAATAAAGAAGCTACATTTTCTCAGTAATATCTGATTATAGCATGAGAAAAAAACTGGCAACCCAGTATACACTATAAATAAGTGATTAATATCTTCAATGTATAAAATAAGCTTACAAATAGAAAAGAAATAAAAATAAATGGCCTTATAAAAAGCAGCCAAAATGCAGACAAGCAATTTCACATTACAAAAGTCAAAATACAAATGACTAAGAATACATGGGGAAATTTTTCAAATAGCAAAGAAATATACAATTTAACAATGAAAAGCCATGTTGCAAGCCTCCAGCTGGCAAACCAAAGAGTGCTAAATTACAGAGAACCTGCTAGTCAAGGAAGGTAGGTCTTCCCATCCGAATCTGAAACCACAGGGGAACAAAACATAGCAAAGCCTTCGTCCTTAAGTGCTGTCTCCTTCAAAGTAATGACTTGCCTATCTGTAGCCTAATTTGAAAGAGTCGGCTATTGTTCAAGGCATTGTTGGAACTCATTCTAGATGTCTTCTGAGCCTGCAGCACATCCTTCTGAGTATGACAGTAAATCTTCATTGGCAGTTTCGTCTCGTGGAAAGAGACAGAATTAATTTAAAGCCATGTCTGCTTATACTATTTGTGATCAGAGAAAGGTTTTCTCACAAATCTGAGCTGGAGGCAATGACAAAGAGGAATTCCAGAACTATGTAGCAGCTCATGGAAATAACTATTTGTCACCGCAGGTAAGAAGGATGGTACCTAGCAGGACATGGCTCACCTGTCCAGTGTAAAGGTCTCCCACTGGCCTGTCCACAGTCCTCTTTCCATGAAGCCTTTGACAGTCTGAAATAAAGGCTTGGTCATGTCACTCTTGTTCTTGGTCAAAAACTCATAAGATGGCTCAAAGAGCATATCTGGTCTGGTTCTTTTCTGTCCAGCTTCATCTGTTACCAGTTATCTCACAGACCGTCAGTTCTGGCCACACCAGCCGTCAGTCTTGTTGTTTGTTTGTTTGGGTTTTCAGTACATGAAAGGGACAAGCTGTGTCTATCCAGTGGCAAAGAAAAGATAAAGGATTTTGCACTTGTTTACTGAATGCAACCCCTTTCCCCCACCACCTCACAGCTTGGGAAAGCGTTTTTGGGTCATAAGCCCACAAGATAGAGCAAAGGCCGAATGAGAGAGAAAAAGCAAGTGTGAGTAAATATTAGGTGGTAAATCTAGATGAAGGATAGACAAGTGGTGATTGTACTTTCTTGCAATTTTTCTGTGGGTTTGAGATTTTTCAACATAAATTATGGGAAAAAGAGAGGAGTCTCAAATATTCCTACCAATTTGTTCCAAAATTAGTGGGAAGAAAACATTAGTGGAAAGTAAACACATCTAAGAGATCCCAGCAGGTTATTGAGAACCCTTTTACTCTGTGTCTTGAAGAGTAGGATCTACGAGGCCTCCGTGCCTAACGCATAACAAAAATGATAGTTCGCTACAAAAGGCATCATGAAACCATGGCCGGAAAGAATAAACACACAGCAGATTGGGGATGTCCGTGAGGATTTTCCAGATGGCTAACTTTGTCAGGAGTCCTTACCCATTCTGTTCCCCCCAACCCAACCTTGTAGCTGCCGAGCATCTCCCCATCCTGCACATCTTGGCTCAGAGGTCAAGCCCTCCTTTGTAGCAAGCCTTTTCTGCCCTCCCTGCTCAGGGTCATTCTTATCCACAGTATATGTTTTCAAGGCACCACCTATACTCTCTTCACTATACACTGTTTAGTTTTTTTAAACAGACATTATCTGATCCAAAGAGATTAGAAGTCTGCAAGAAGTCAAGGATCCAGATTCTTTTTACCTGGTGCATGGCACAAAGCCTAGCATATTGGAAATTCTCAATAAACAACTAGCAGATGAAAGAGAAATGTTATTTGATATGCTTGTGAGATAGATGTGTTGTAAGATGGTCAGAAGAACCCTCCTTCCTTCTGTGCATCTGCCAGTCGCCCATCAGGACATCAAGCTATGTCCTTCCCCCTTGCACCTGTGTGGGCCTTGTAACTTGCTTTCACCGCAGAATGAGACAGCAGTGACACTGGGCCAGGTCTGGGCCTAGCTCTTCAAAGGCCTGGCAGTGTCTGCACTGGCTCTCTTGAAAAGAACTGCCATGTTATAAGAAAGCTGGTCTAATCCAAATGGCCAACAGACACATGAAAAGGTGCTCAACATCACTCGGCATCAGGGAAATACAAATCAAAACCACACTGAGACACCATCTCACACCAGTCAGGATGACTAAAATTAACAACTCAGGAAATGACAGATGTTGGGGAGGATGCGGAGAAAGGGGAACCCTCCTTCACTGTTGGTGGGAATGCAAGCTGGTACAACCACTCTGGAAAACTGTATGGAGGTTCCTCAAAATGTTGGAAATAGAACTACTTGATGATCTAGCAATTGCACTACTGGGTATTTACCCCAAAGATACAAGTGTAGTGATCCGAAGGGACACATGCACTCCAATGTTTATAGCAGCAATGTCCACAATAGCCAAACTATGGAAAGAACCTAGATGTCTATCAACAGATGAATGGATAAAGAAGGTGTGGTATATATACACAATGGAATATTATGCAGCCATCAAAAAAACCGAAATCTTGCCATTTGCAGTGACGTGGATGGAACTAGAGGGTATCATGCTAAGCGAAATAAGTCAATCAGAGAAAGACAATTATCATACGATCTCTCTGATATGAGGAATTTGAGAGGCAGGGCAAGGTGTCATGGGGAGAAGGGAGGGAAAAAAATGAAACAAGATGGGACCAGGGAGGGAGACAAACCTAAGAGACTCTTAATCTCAGGAAACGAACTGAAGGTTGCTGGGGGGGGAGGGGGCGGATAGGGTGGTTTGGTGATGGAAACTGGGGAGGGTATGTGCTATGGTTAGTGCTGTGAACTGTGTAAGACTGATGATTCACAAACCTGTACTCCTGAAGCAAATAATACATTATATGTTAATAATAAAAATAAAGAAAGAAAGAAAGAAAGAAAGAAAGAAAGAAAGAAAGAAAGAAAGAAAGAAAGAAAGAAAGAAAGAAAGAAAGCTGGTCTAAGGGTGCCTGGGTGGCTCAGTCACTTAAGTGTCTGACTCCTGGTTTCAGCTCAGGTCCTGATCTCATGGTCATGGGATCTGTGAGTACTGAGTACTGTGTTGGGCTCTGCAGGGAGTGTGGTAGAGATTCTCTCTCCCTTTCTGTCTCCCTCTATGCCTCCTTTTGCTCGTGCTCATGCTCTTGCTCTCGAGGTCTCTCTCTCTCCCTCTAAAGTAAATACTTAAATCTTGGAAGGAAGGAAGGAAAAAGGGGAGGGAGGAGGGAGGAAGGGAGGGAGGAAGGAACTAAGGAACAAAAGAAGGAAGAGAGAGAGAGAGAAAGAGAGAGAAAGAAAGAAAGAAAGAAAGAAAGAAAGAGAAAGAAAGAAAGAAAGAAAGAAAGAAAGAAAGAAAGAAAGAAAGAAAGAAAGAAAGAAAGAAAGAAGAAAAAGGAAAAGGAAAAGGAGGGGGAGAAAGTTGGAAGTTGGTCTATAACCACTGGAGGAAGAGAGGGCCGCCAATTCTGAGAGCCAGCCCCAGTGGTCAGATAGATGTACTGGGATTTGACTCATCTGTGCCCCACAGAATCACGAGCGAGAAAACATTTGTTGCTTTAGGCTACTATGTTTTGGGATGGTTTGTGGTAGAGTCAGAGTAACTGAGAAACTGGCCTCCTATCTTAAAATCATAACAGCTCTTAGATTATCTTCACACCATTATCTCTAAAAGGTCAACCTTCCTCATGAAGAATCAGGGGACTGATCCCTTTGTGTCTATAGTGATGCAACCCAATGTCCGGTTATTTGGGGCATCCACAAGAGCCGTCATATGCCATTTATCTGTCATTACCTGCACTTGCCCTTCTTCCTTGCCCTGTCTCACACATCGCCATCTGAAACTTTGCTATGCATTTCATTGTGCAGATTTCCAGCTCCATTAGAGTAGGGATTTAGTTCTTGTCTTTTTCCCCAGCGATTCTCTAGCTGCCTGGCATATAGTAGAAGCTCAATGAAATTTTGCTGGATGAATGAATCATCCTTTGCCTCAGGAAGTGAGGCAGCTCTGCCTGCCCTCAAACACCTCATTTTAAAACACATTCTTCCTCCTCACTACCGCATGGTCCAGTATCTTTTTAATTTTCACATAAATATCAAATATCCTAGGTCCACAGGTGGCACAGCTCAGCCCAGCACTGCCTCCTTTGACTCAGAGGTAACAGCAATGAGTAGGTCCAACAATAATGCCTATTTTGTCCTGAAATCAGAGACCCGGAGTTCAGACACCCACCAATGCGTTCAGTAAATGTTGCTCCCTTCTTCCCTTTCTTTCCCACAAGGGGTTCTGACTCAACGTTTTCACCAAACAGTGAGGAGGCAAAAAGAAAAAAAAGACTTGAGAGTGGGTACGTTGGATTTCTACTGGCCATCACTCAGTTACTCAGTTCTGAGTTACTCAGTTCAGTCTGGCAACCAGCTTGGCCTTGATGGGAGGAGCGGTGGAGGAGCCCTTTCACAGGGCAGAGGAGCACGGAAGAGGGTTCACTCACTATCCTGGGCTGGTTCCTACATGTGTGGGGGGGCTTTGCTTCTCAGCTTCTTATACCACGCGCGTCCCTAATCCCGCTGTTCTCGGACAGCCTTGCTCGAACTGATAATCTCTGCTTCCCAAGGGAGAACTTGTCATACTTAAGAGCTTGGGTCCATCATGTATGAAAATCTAATGGCATATTTATTCTTTGGTTCACATTTTGCATGAAAAATGTACTTAAGACAGTTACTAAAAACAAATAACATCTCACCGATGGCCCAGTGGAAGTACTGCAGGCTTCAAGCCCCTGCTCAGTCAACAGTGGTACTTCTAGACGTTTCCACAGTGACCTTCAGACACAGTTCACTGTGATATTCCTTCGCACTTCGAATACCACTTCATAGGCTTGTGGTAATTGTTCCTAATTTGTTTCCTTAACTAGATTGTGCCTCCCTTGAGGGTTGGAAATGTGCTTTATTCATCTTTTTGTTCTAACTCAGTGCCTGGTACTTATTATACAGTCAATAAATCCTGGAAGAAATAGTCTCTTGCTCATATGGTGGCATGGAGAAACCATGGACGACAGATCCTGGTAAGTCGAGGGAACTTTTGCCAACCGAGCAGCCTGGTCAGAGTGCCAACTGTACGTTTTCAATTTCCTTCCTGCCGCACGGCGTTATTAGGATTTAAGGGAGGCCTAGTGATTCTGGGTGCTCCTGTCTTACCACGACTTTCTGCCACTCTAACCCTTCACCTCAAAGTTCCTAAATCCCCAGGAGAGCACATCCAAGAGGGAGGCCAAGGGTAGACCCGAGTTCCCTTTTGTTCACTATCTGAATCTGTATGACTCCTAATCTATTTATATCCCTACATAAACTTGCCTTTACTGTGGTTCCTAGGTATGGTCAATTCTCAGCAACATTCCCCATAATTCTCTGCCTCTTAGCTATTAGAGAGTAACACCAGTCTTCTTGACTGGTCTTCCTTTCAATTTATGACTATAAATCTCAAATATGTCCTTAGGACTTTCCGGGGACTCTACTAAATTTCTATCATCTGTTTACTCTCTCGCCTCAAAGGCTGATACTTCACATCTTCTTTGGCTCCTCAAACCAACATCATTTTCTACGCCTTCCTGTCCTGTAGCTGATGATCTTGCTTTTGATTAGGTCGAGGGCATGTATATATTCTGAAGAGCTGATTGCCTCTTGTCTCCCTCACTCCACTGAGACTGTTACCCGCAAAGGACGTCCTCACATCCCTGAGGACCTCCACATGGCCAAGTCCAATGTTGATTCCCAGCCCTCCTCTGACTCGGCCGAGCAGCTGCCTGTGACAGAGCTGAATACTCTTGCCTTCTTGAAATATTTCCATTTGGCTTTGGGGACAATGCAGTCTCCTGGTTTTCCTCCTACCTCCCTGGCCGCTCTTTCTCAACTTCTTCTGCTAACTAGTTGGTTCTCCTCCTCTCCCCGGCCCTCAAATACCAGAATGCCCTGGGTTCAGTTCTTATCTCTCCTTTCTCTCCATATGTCCTCCCTTGTAGACCCGTCCACTTCTGTGGCTTTAAGTATGTTGCTGTGTCCCCGGTTTACATGGTGGCCCAGCTGCCCCTCGCAGCTCGAAACTCATGTATCTAACTGCCACTTGGCATCGCAACTTAGATGGTGAATAGACACTTCTCAGCACGGCCACACAAAATAAACACTTGTGCTTCCCACTCCTGCGAGCCCCTAATAACGCCATCATTCTCCAGCTTTTCCCAGTCTCAGCCACACACACTATTACTTAGGCCCCGGACCCGGAAATTATCTTTAATTCCTCTCTTTTTTTTTCTCGTACCCTAGGTCCAAACTCGTCAACTCCACCTGTGAAGTCAGTCCTGCATGGGATCGCATCTCACCACCCCCACCTGTTTTCACCTAAGCGCTAGGCATCGCGACCTCTCCACCCTTGGCTGCTCTAACAGCCTCCTACCCGGTCTCCCCGCTTCCACCGTCGTCCCCCCAAACAGCCCACTCTCGACCCAACAACCAGAGTGATCCTTTAAAAATATAAAACCAGCCACTGCCCTGCTAAAACCTGTCTGATTGGATGGCTTCCCAAAGCAACTGGAATAGTATGCAAATTCTACTCAGGCCTAAAAGACCCATGGCCGGTCTGACCTCCTCTGTCTCCACAACCCGTTTTTGAACTTGTCTGCCCACGTGTTCTCTGGGGTGCAGCCACTCTGGCCTCTTCGCTGTGCCTTGAACAGGTCAGGCTATTTCCCATCTCTGGACTTGTCATCCCTCTGCCCAAAGGGTCCTTCCGGGCTTGGCAGCGCTTGTTCCTCCCCGTCACCGCCTCCGAGAGGACTCCTCCGACAACCCACCCCGTTGCCCTACAAATCTTTATCCTCTTATCCTGCTTACTTTTTTTATAGTGCCTAGTCATCCTTGACTTCTTCAGCAATATTCAGTTGTTTGTCTATCTCCCTTAAAAGAATGCAAACATTTGACTGGCAAGGAGTTTGTGGCCTTGTTCAAACTACTTGTTAGAACCAGGGTTCGACAGAACAAGTGCTGTATGAGGGCACAGAGGCACAGATAAACTTCCGGAGGAAGTAAGAGACCAGAGCAGAAAGGTAGGGAAGCTGCGGCTCAGGCAGTGTTATTTAAATAAATTCAAGGCTGTGATGTACTTCTAGGGAGAGTCAGGGATAATGATGGGCAGGCGCAATGGAAAGCCAGCGAGCGGACTCAGAGGGCCCCTCGAGCAGCCCCTCTAGAGATAAATTTCTGCAATGATCAAAATGTTCATTATCTCTGCTGTCCCCAACCGGAGCCACTGGCCATGTGTGGCTATTGAGCATTTGAACTTTGGCTAGTGGGAATGAGGGACTGAATATTAATTATCCCTAATTTTAATTCGTATTAAATAGCCACATGCAGCTGGTGGCTATGGTATTAGCAAAGCTCTAGAACCTGAAGAATCTCTTCCCCCCACTTGGGATTTCAGAATAAGGCATTCCTCACTGAATTGTGGAGGGGGAGAATGAAATAAAGAGCCTGGACAAATGAAGTTTTGAGTTGGCCTCAAAAACCAATAGCTGCTATTACGACGCAGAGTTGCAAATTAAAGTACTTCAAATGTGTGCCACTTAAATTTGGCTCTAAATGCCAGAAATGAACTATTAATTTTTATCATAATTTTTTTTGTTTGTTTGCTACAGTTAGGGGACAAACAATGTGTAGGTCTATATTTGAGCTCACAAACTAAAAATAGCAAACAACCATTTTGGGATCTCAAGAAGGCCTCTCAGAGATAGATGACTATTCCAAGTGGATCAGCTTGCTGATACTTACAATGAGCTAATTAGTTTCAACAATAGCTAATACGGCATTTGCAAAAATTGGATTTGTAACATTACTGTATTATTTTCAAACGGTGTCCTCTGCAACTTTCAGAGTGATTTTGGATAAGACTACTGACTGTTTTAATACTATTAAAATAAGGGGAAAGTATTCACTTATTGGAAACATTATGTTGAATTCTTTAAGGCTTAAATTCGTTTGGACACAAAATCGTCTTTTCTTTCCCCCCTTGCCAGTGGCTGGCCACACTTTCTTCCATACTGAATCCAGAAAATAAAATTAACACAGATACAGAACATAAGCAGACCATTATGACTAACCCTTAGGAGTAACCTAATCTAATAATAAAATTACACATTTGTTCAGAATAAGTATGGTGCTTATTTTTAGGCCAAGAGAATTTGCAGTCCATAGCAGCAGAGGTGAAAGTGGCATTCCACAGCCCCTGCCTAAGTGTGTGCTGAGACTCCGAGACTCCAAAGAAGAGGGATCTATTTAAATTAAACACAAGCTTAAAAGCATTAAGAAAAGTTGACGTTCTTATTAAGGAGACCAATTAATCTGTTGGAAGCCACTTTATACTAGCTGAAAAAGTGCCCTGGGACATAATCATATAAATGAGACTGGGAGAAGAAAGGGAACTAAAATTCACTTTACTGCAAGGGAGCATTTTCCTAACTGCCCCCCTTGGCTTTGCTCTTTGGAATGCAGATCCTTTTCTCCTTCCTCCTCCCCTTGACTGTGAGTCTGGGGTAGCAGAGGCGAACAGTTTAACAGGGTGTTTAAAGACTTACCAATGGGCATCACTAAGAAAAAAGGCAGCCAGCAGAGGACGAAGCAGCCCACCACGATGCCCAGTGTTTTGGCCGCTTTCTTCTCCCGGGAAAACTTGAGGAGCCTCACCGAGAAGTGCGTCTTGCTCTTGGCGCTGGACACCCCCGTGCCTCCTACTGGGACATTTTTCCGATGGATGCGGAGCGTCACCTGCTCGGAGTCCGACTTGTCAGTCTTGAGGCCAGACTTGAGGCCCCTGCTTTCCCTCTTGGCCACCACGTAAACCCGGCAGTACATGACCAGGATGATGGTCAGCGGCACATAGAAAGAGCCCAGCGCCGAGAAGAGCACGTAGCCGGGCTCCTCGGTGATCTGGCAGATGGTCTCGTCCTCCGGGGCCGGCTGCCTCCAGCCGAAGAGCGGCCCGATGGAGATGACCAGGGAGAGCGCCCAGACACAGAGCAGAGCCATGAGACCCCTCTTCTGGGTGACGATGGTGGGGTAGCGCAGCGGGTAGCTCACACCTATGTAGCGGTCGATGGAGATGATGCAGAGTCCCATGATGGACGCGGTGCAGCACAGGACGTCCACCGCCGCCCAGATATTGCAGAAGACCCTGCCAAAGGCCCAGTAGCCCAGGATCTCGAAGATAGCTGAGAAGGGCAGCACGGTGGAGGTGAGTAGGAGGTCGGCCACCGCCAGGTTGACGATGTAGTAGTGAGTGACCGAGTGCAGATGCCGGTGGCAGGCCACGGAGAGGATCACGAGGATGTTGCCCAGCACGCCGAAGATGATGAGGCCCCCCAAGATCACCCCGAGCAGAATGGCCTTGGATATGTTCACCGGTGCCGACGGGTGGGTGCAGTTGGAACTGTCGGAGGCATTTCCAGAGAGAAACACCATGGTCCCAGCCGGGGCCGGCGAAGTCCGGCTCTTGAGAGCCACCGCCGGGCGAGGGCGGAGGCGGAAGCGAGGGAGCAGAGTCAAAAGGTCTCGGCTCTGGGGAGCCCTGCCCGCTGGGGTTAGCTGGGGGTGAGAGAGAGCGCACCGGTGGGAAGCAACACCTGCCTGCCGCGCAAACCCTCAGAAGGCCACGCAAAGGGGCAGGGCGTGAAAGGCGACATGGCTGGGGGCCCGCGGGGCTACCCGCGGACCCTGTCCTCCTGGGGCGCCGGCCTCCGGCCCCAGCTCCCTTCCTACCCGAGGCTTGGCGCCAAGCTCGAGGAGGCACGTTGCAAAATGCAGTCGCGGAATTACAGGAGCCCGCTTTTGCGTGCTATTTGATCCGTCCTGGTTAGAAGATTCAGCATTCTGCACGTAATTTGGAATTCAACTCCCCGCAAACCACAATCAAATACGCGTTTGCCGTCGACTCTCAAAGGCGGGGACCGCCTGCATCTGGGCGCTTCTGCCCGCCCGCAGTTACCCACAGGGTGACTGGCCCGAGGTGGACTCGGGCTAGATCCAGCTTCTCTGCGCGCAGGCCGGGGGAAGTGGATGTGAGATGTTGGCCAAGAGCGAGGCGGCTGCGGGCCGTTGTTTGCCCGCGTTCTCCTGAAAGAGCGCAAAGAGAAAAGCGGCGTGTGTACCAGGCGCCCCGGGGAGCGAGGCCAAACCCCCGCTCGACGGACCGTGGGCGGCGGCTGGGAGCCCCGCGGACTCTGCGGTCCCCGAGCGGCGTGCGCTGCCGCAGCACAGGCGGCGCGCCGTGCCCCCGCCGCTGGGAACCTGCCCTGGCGCGCCGCCCGCGGCCTCCAGGAGCCGAAGCAAACAAACCCCACGCCGCCGCGGCCAATGACAAGCGGCTGCACAGCGAAATTAAAACCCCGCGAAGCTCGCGAGGCGGGACTGCGGCTGGGGTGGGTGTGTGTGTGTGTCGCGCAGACCCGAGTCGGTGAAAACTGGCGGTTGCCGTTTGAACAGGTTGCTTCGCAGCCACCTGGAGGGGGCGGCCTGGGCGAGGGAACCGCAGCGACCCGGGGACCGCAGGCCAGCCAGTGCGGCGCGCACGTTCACGGCGGAGGAATTCACACTTGGGTGTGCGGTGCGCGCGGGTCTGTCCACCAGCCCGGCCGGCTCGAGAGCCTGGACCGGAGCACAGCCGGCCGGGGCGCGAGAGCTGAACGCGACCCGGGTGGGTCCCGGAGCCCTTTTCCAGCCGCAGGATCGGCGGGGGCGGAGGACTTGAGCCTCGAGCCACACCCGGACGGGCAGCGCGGGTGCAGGCGAAGTGGCGCGGAGGGCAAGCGCTCCTCTGCAGAAGGGTCTTTGCAAGTGGCGGTCACTGCGGATTGTGTAGGCTTAAAAAATCAAGCGAAAAAGGGGGCGCATCGGTTTTCTGGGCTGGGGGCCACGATCTGTGTGAGAAACTTTAGGTTTCCACGGCTGCCAGCCGACCACAGGGACTCAGGCAGGAATGCGAGGAGTGGGGGGGACCCATCTTGCCTTCGAAGGACTCTGGCTGGGGTCGGGCCCTGAGGCGGGACCCCAGGGGCAAAGGCTATTGGTAAAAATCACAAGTTCAAGAGCTCACGGGTGGTACTAAAGGCAAGCTACTGCAGAAAGCCTCTTGCCTCTACCTCGGAGTGATAATTACGGGCTGAAAAACACACTTGTTAACTAGGAGGTAACTTTCTAAAATATATATAAGGGAAACACGGTGGAGTGAGAATGGTGGTATCACAGCAGGTGAAAAAAAGCGGGGTGGGGGGCGCTTAGGGAAGGTGGGGGTTCCGGCTGACCGGGAAGCGAGGAAGCTGGGCCCTCACCCACCCGGCCCTCCTGGACGCCGGCGTCCCGCGCCGCCGCGCACTCACCTGGAGTGGGGAGCGGATCGGAGGTTCGGTCCCGCGAGCAGCTCTGCCTTTCTGGGGGAGGAAGCGACCGTCTCACCGAGGAACCAATTCTTAGTTCTTCTGCACCCGCTGACTCACCCCTCCACCACAGATGTCTTTAAGCTCCCAGCTCACTATCGCTTTACCTGCAGAATTTAAAATAGTGAAAATAGGAAAAGAAAAAAAAAATAGCCAAGCAATAACTCCACATTCACCCTTTAAATACTCAGCTCCCCGACATCAGCAAAGAATGGCAAGGAACTTTGCAGCTAGCTCTCGCTGACGTCACACAGGCAGTAGCCCCAGCGAGTACCGTAATCAACTGTTTACCGTATTACTCTGCGGCAACAGGCAGAATGCGCCCAGCTGTATTTCTTTTTCCCTCTGGCGAGTGTTGAGTGGATTAAGTTGTCGCTTTACTTTAAAAAGGTGTGTGTGGGGACGCCTGGGTGGCTCAGTTGGTTGAGCTGCTGCCTTTGGCTCAGGTCATGATCCCGGGGTCCTGGGATCGAGGCTCCTTGCTCAGCAGGGAGCCTGCCTCTGCCTTCCACTCTGCCTGCTTGTGCTCTCTCTCCCTCTCTCTCTCTCTCTGACAAATAAATAATGAATAAAAAAAAAAGGTGTGTGTGGGTGTGACTTTTATTTATAGTAAATAACTTCTTTAAATGATACTATTTTTAAAATAAAGAAAAACTGACACTTGCCGGACAGATATTATCATATGTATAGTGTGTTCAAAGAAATGACCCAAAAGTTACATTTGAACAGCTTTATTCAATTAACGCTTGGACTAGTTTCTGTTAAAATCAAGAAAAGCATTTTGTTATGCCAAATAGGTAAATTATATTATTTGCAGATGTTTTAAGATGAGAGTAAAATCTGATAACATTTGATAAATCTGATTGTAATAAAATTGTGATTCTGGGAAGATAAAGTGGGCATATTTAAACTTTATTAAATATGATCCATCTCTCAGTTCTTTAGACAAATGAATTTAAAAAGCATTATAATCCTGCTGTAGTTTCTTTCATGATTTGGTGTTGGTAAAGTGCCACAAATTCTCTTGCAGTTTTTATAAGAAAATGTATTTTTTAATAGATTTTATTTATTTATTTGACAGAGAGAGAGAGAAATCACAAGTAGGCAGAGAGGCAGGCAGAGAAAGAGGGGGAAGCAGGCTCCCTGCTGAGCAGAGAGCCCCATGTGGGGCTCGATCCCAGGACCCTGAGATCATGACCTGAGCCGAAGGCAGAGGCTTTAACCCACTGAGCCACCCAGGCACCCCTCAGAAAATGTATTTTTTAAGGGAATGTTACTTCTGTTACCTCTCTTTTAATTCTTGTTGATTCATGAAATAGTTGGCATATGACAAACTGATATCACATTTTATTTGCTTTTTTTTCTAGTACTCCATGTTCTGTTTACCTTGCAATCGAATAAATCCATATGTGTTCTTAGAATATTGGGAAAATACGAGAACTTTCTCCACTCTGAGTCCCACTTCCTACATCGTCCGTTTTCATCTTTATTGATGTAGACAAAATACACTGTTCTTAAAGTATTTACTAGGTACCCCTAAACCTAGTAACAGAGAGAGAACTTTGACCTGTGGTGTGCATTGGAATTCTCTCCCCTGAACAAAAGTTTGTTAATATTGTTTTTTCCAAGGGGATGTTTGGGAGGCCCTTTTGTATCAATATACCTCTAATCCCTTGGAGGAATGCCCATGGAAAGATCAGTGAGCACTACTTCATTAAAAACCTAATATTTAGATTTCCTTTTCTCTTATACATAATGCCACCCCCCTCCCACATCTCTAGGGCTGGTACCTACACCTATCACATTTGATTAGACTTTAATATCATTTGATTGGACTCTAATATTATTTTAAAAATATATACAAAAATGACTTGCTCATCCATAAACAGAATTTTAGATTGTTAGAAGAATAGTGGATAAAGATACAGGACATCTGGCTTCACTCTAATTAAGTAAGTATCTTTGGGATTCAGTCCCCTCAGGTAGGGAAAACTGGACTATAATTCCCTGTAACCCTTACATCTCATCCTCAAAGATGTATATAACATATGTTCTTTAGAAATCCCATCCACCAGAGTGATATTATATTGTTTGATTTCATATTCATTAACCTTACACTATGAAGGCAAGCCTTCTATTAAGACTTGTTCTATGGTAGATAAGGGAAGTAGGGTTATCAGCAAGAAAAGCAACCCCACATTGCTCAACTCTGCAAGGTTAGAATGAAAGAAAGGTCTTTGGAACTCCCAGTCCTCCAGTCCCCAACAAACAAGCATGCAACCCCTCCTTTCCCCTACCAGCTAACCAGCTGGAGCCAAGGCTGAGAAGAGGCGCTTTTTTCCCTCCCTTCCTTCCTTCCTTCCTTCCTTCTTCCTTCCTTCCTTCCTTCCTTCCTTCCTTCCTTCCTTCCTTCCTTCCTTCCTTCCTTCCTTCCTTCATTCCTCCCTCCCTTCCTCCCTCCCACCCTTCCTTCCTTCCTTTTTTTTTTTCTGGGTAGCTTAGTCCCTACACATTGCCAGGTAAGTCTTTCAAATCTGCCTCTCAGCCAGTGACATCAGTGTTTACAATGCTAACCCTCCCTCAGAACCAATTTTTCCTGGCTAACCATAGACCCACAAGCAGGGAACTATCCATCTGTGCGTTACTCTTTAAAGACTAGTTGAGGTGTATGTCCCTGAAGGTGCTGAGTTAGATCTGTGGGGAGGTGGGGTGAAGACAGAGTAGGCTCTAGAGTCATAAAGATGCTTCCTGCACTCCCATAAGACCAGGGGCAAAAGCCAGCTTTTCCGAGCTTAGACTTCCTAATTTTTATTTTTTTACTTTTTCCCCCAAATATGTTTATTTCATTTTAGTTTAGTTTAGTTTATTTTTAAAGGGACACAATAAAACCCCCCAAGATTGTTACAAGGACTGAGGATCTACTGAAATTATATCTCATGGAGCTTATCCATTCTCTTGTTAGTAATCTTATTAACCCTTTCCCTTTCTGTTCATTTTGTATGCTACTTTACAATAAAACATACTTCTAAACCAGAGTGGTCCCAATCCCACATTTAGCAATCAGCTGAAGAAATCTGTGCCATGACCTGAGAATTAGGCCCAAGCCCACTCCGATAAGCAAAGTGACCCAACAAGGCGAAGTGGGAGAGTGGCCCTGGTCACAGGCTACTCCCCCTTTCTTCCCACTCCACCTTGTCCTGCATCTTGAAGCGCCATGCAAATATGTGCAAATACTACAGCTGTCCCTTGGCCTTTGGCCATGGTCTGTGCCATGACCTGCCCTTGAGACGATGGGTCCAGGAAAAAGGCCTAAGGCCCTGAAAGTGGTTGTGTGGCCATTTGGAGTAGAAGATTCTGGGTCCCAGGGCATAATCTAGAAAGACGGGTGTAGGCTCCATTCAGCGATATTAATCTTTGTCCTGTAGTCTTGTGGATTCTGGGATCTCTAAAGCCCCAAACCCAAGTTAGGGGTCTTCTTGCCTAGACCTAAGGGTGCTACTCTCTAGACTTAGGGTGTGGTGGCAGCTGAGAAATTCACTGCAGGGAAGGTTTCAGGAAGGCTCATGGGAGGATATGGCTTGATGTAGGGCTTTCAGGATAAGCAGGAGTCAGACTGGTAGCCAGAAGTAAGGAAGGCAGGTCAACAACAGCTGTACAAAAGTCTGTGTCTATGCGTGTGTGTGTCTGTAGGTGTGTGCACATGTGCATGTGTGTGTGCGTTCAGAGACACTGGGGTCTCATTGGAGAAGAAGAGCTTGCAATCAATATACATTTGATACCCTCAGTTGGCAGAACTCTGATAGTGACTCGTGAGAAGCTCAGCAAGTATAGCAGGCTTTAAGAAGAAAAAAAATCTGTCAATCATTATCTTAGAAGACAAGACACCATGGAATTATGAGCTGTTTTCCCAGGCTTATGATTCCAAGTGACAGAGTAGAGGGCTTAATGTTAATATCTACCCCCAAAGACCTGGCTTTTCAACTAATTCTCTTAAGGCTTAAAAAGTTAGAGTGGGAGGAAAATAAAAAACATTGCTCAGAATGATATTGATGCAGTATCAAGTCACAATTCTCTAAACAAGCATTGTGTTCTAATCCTTTATTAAACTGAGAAAACCGCACAGGGCACAGACACTACTGGGGGAAGCCTTGGATGGGATCATAATTCTACTCTTGTCATTATTTGTACTGCTCATTGTTGTCTCTAGGAAAATGACTTGTTCCAAGTCTCATATGAGTCGTGGATCATCCCTATGTGGTAGATTACGGTGGGAAGACAGGGTCAAGTCAGTCTATAGCTAGTCCAGGTAAATTATTTCTTTAAAACAATAAATCTTTGCTCTTGCATAGCAAAATGTGAGTTATCAATCAAATTTGTCAAATATCCTCTAAAAGGGAGGTGAAACACCAAAATCATATTCGTACCAAATGTAGAAATGCTTCATCTCATTTCTCCACCTGCTGATAAACTTCTATAGGCACATTAACATGCTTATTGACCTGTATTTCATTATAAAATACATGCTGATAAGAGCACATTTTGAGAAGTTAGGAATGCATAAAAATAAGACTTATCTGTAATTCTGCCATTGGAGAAATAGCCACTGTTCAATATTTGATATTTTCCCATGTGTGTAAATACTATAATACACATATGAAATTTATTATATAGATGTATTTATGATGTGTATATAAAATGTGTATATATATATGCATTATATATAATACCATGATCATATTGTATCTACCATTATATATCCTGCTTTTTCATTTAATGTTATTTTATGAACACAAACTCATATTATTAAGTTTTTGCAAGACTTTGATTTATAGTGGCTACATAGCAATTCCATTAGCATATATGTCATGACAAATTTAGCTATTTGGATATTTAGGTTTTCCAAAAATGTCTGATTTAAAACTTGTACTGTGATAAATACTCATATATAATGCTTTACTCTAATTTTTCTTTAGATTAACTCTCATAAGTGAAATAAGAGGATCAAAATTTATGAGCATTTAAGAGATTATAATCTATTGCCTTCTAGAGAGGTTTTACAGATGTAAATACAAAATGTATACTCATAACAGTGGTGTATGACAGAAAGTGTTTTCCGTTTTTTTTTTCTTTTTGCTTCTTGCCAATCTTGAGCATTTATAATAAAATAGACAAGTACATAAATATATAAATGAAATAAACCCTAGCCAATTTGATAAGAAATATCTCATTTAAAAGTTCTTATCCTTTAATTGTGAGCATATTTTCATACATTTATTTGATGTTTCCATTTATTTTGTGATTTGCTTGTCCACGTTTCTATCAGTCAGGATTTAGTCAGAAACTGAGGTAGATTTTTCAGGCAGGCAATGATTTAACGCAAGGACTTAGAGGCTTATAAGGCAGGTAGAAAAGATTAAGAAGCAGGCCAGGGAAAACTGCTATTTGCTTTCAGGAAATCTGGAAGGACAGGAGTATCAGGAAACCACAATGATGAGCTCAGCTGCCCGAAGTGTCTAGAATGTGCAGGACACCCAGAAGCTCCTGGCAAAACCTCACAGGAGCTGTTGGCTGAAGCCTTCCTTGCCGGACAACACTGTCATAGCACAAACAGTGGCTTCTGCTTCCCTTTCACTTTCAAAACCTCATAGAAATTCCTCTCCTTGGTGGATTCTAACCAGAATCCTGCTGCCGGAGATGCTTCTAGCCCCTGCAATGCAGAGAAGAGCAATGTAGAGAAGGGGCAAACGGGTCTGAGTGGGCAATTGAGTATAATGTCCATCGCTCATTTTTGTATTGGTATTTTCCCCTTTTTTCTTATGTGTCTGTAAAAACTCTTTATATATTATGGTGGCCGTAATAATGTACCCTCAGATCTCCTGCTGTGTAATTGGATAGAACTGAATGACAGTCTCAGATTTTGTCCAGAAGTATATATGTCTTTGATGTACATACTTCTCTACAGGCTGTTCCCAACCAATGGCTTGGCATGGCAGGGGTTCTAACACAGGCCTATTATCACTAGACACGGGATTTGCTGAATGGGAGGCTGTCTCAGGGACTTTCCCTCAATCAGCCACAACTTTCTTATAACTGTGCGACAATTTTCTTTCTCCATCCTCCTCTCCTCCCCTCCACTTTATAGGATTCTAACTTGGATTGTAGTCTGAAGGATCTCCTTCTTCAACTCCTCCTTTTTCCTTCACAGGACTTTCCTCCAATAAATCTTTTGTATAATTAATCGTGGTGTCTGTTTTTTGAAGGACCTAAAATATACATTAAGGATTTCAGTCCTTGGGATATTTGTTGTCATTTCTTCCTGTCACATATATTTAAGGTAAAAGACTTTATAAATTTCTGTAACAAGAGAGGCTGTCCATGTAAATTCTCTCATAATCAACAAAAAGTGACATATTTATACGTTGGCAACCTATGAATGTAATCTGCCCAATATTTTGTCCATGGTTTATGGGAGTTTACCGATCAATGATTTTTCTTCATGGTCAGAGTGTTTGACCTCATGAAAGAACCTAAAGGAACTTCCTTATTCCTATCAACTCAAGGAATTTTCCTTCCATACTTAGGATTTCTGACAATACTAAATTTAACCCATATGAGGCAGATGTGAGTTTGCAATAATTTTAGAAATTATTCTAAAATGAAAATCTTGTATGTGGTAAGCATTGAGGAGGAGAGTGCCCTTGATTTCCCCTGGCTGAAGTTGAGCAGAAAACACATGATAATTCTCGTCTGAAAAGGAGTGTCTCTTCTCTCTTATGGAAGGATAAGATTAAGCTCTGGATATGTAATCAGAGGCTTTTTATCTAGTCTTATTAATTTAACTACTTTAATGAAGGTTTGTGTTTTGTTTTTTGTTTTTGCCTCCTATAAGTCATGCCACATAAGTTGACAACATGGTCATATTCCTCTGTTCACCATCAGAAAAAGCAAAACAAAACAAGTTTTACTGTTCTTTTCTTCACTCTCTGAAACCACTATCATCATTTGTTTACTTCCTTATAGTAATCAAATGAATCCAGTTAAGAAAGTTAAAACAAGCCATAAGGAAAAAAAAATTGGAAGTCAGGCCAATTTGATTTGATCAGAAATACCAATTGTAAATGGGAAATTCTTGGAAAGAAGTGTTAAGTTATCAACAGAGAGAAATCTAGGGGGAAAAAAAAAACACCTGGCAAGCTGAGGATCCTGAGTATCTGTTTGATGTTTTCAGTGACAAGTGAGTTTCCAAATATGAGAAAGTAAATTTTTAATGAAGCAAACTAAATATCAATTTAGAATAATGTAGAGAGTTTGATGTCCACTAGCCTTCTCTTCATGGCTCCCTGAAAAAACACAAAATCTAAATTTAAAAGTGCACTTGCTATATAAACTCAACTTCAAGGCAAAACCCCAGCCTTTCCCTCCAACCAGACTGGAATTTCTCAGTTCCCGTAGATAGAAATCATGTAATGGCCAATAGTCTAGGTCAGAAAAAGCAAGATGGGGGTGCCTGCGTGTGCAGTTGGTTGAGCATCTGACTTGATTTTGGCTCAGGTCATGCATGATTTCAGGGTTGTGAGATCGAGCTACAGTCAAGTTCTGTGCTCAGTGTGGAGTCTTCTTGAGATTCTCTTTCTTTGGGTCTGTGAATTAAGGTTTATCACTACCATTCAGAAAATTTCTTCAAAGATATTTTTCTGCCCCATTTCCTCTTTCTTCTTTTCTGGGATTTCCATCACATGTATGTCAGACCACTTGGCGTTGTCTCACTAGTCCCCAAGGCTATGTTTATTTTCCTCAATCTTTTTGTCCGTTTTTCAGACGGGAAATTTTCTATTGATCTATATTCAAGTTAACTGACTCTTCTTTTCTGCCATCTCCAATACACTGTTAGGCCACCCAGCAATTTAAAATTTGTTAGTATACTTTTTATTTTTAGAATTCCCATTTGTATATTTTTTTTTAGTCTTAATTTCTTTGTTAAGATTCCTCATGTGTTAGGGCACCTGGGTGGCTCAGTTGATTAAGTGACTGACTCTTGATTTCTGCTCAAGTCATGATGTCAGTGTGATGAGTTTAAGCCCCAGGTTAGAGCCCCGGCCCAGCATGGAGCCTACTTAAAAAAAAAAAAAAAATTCCTCACATGTTCATTCACTGTAACTATATTTTCCTTTGAGTTAATATAGTTACAATAGCTGTTTTAAATCTTTTTTTGCTAATTTCAATATTTGAGTCATTATGGAATTAGTTTTTATTTCCTATCGACCCCCCCCCCCTTGAATACAGATCAAATTTTCATATTTCTTCAAATGTCTATACTGGACATTGTGTAAATACCTTTTAGGAATTGGATTTAGCTATGTTCTTCTGAAGATAGAAGATGTTGATTTTTGTTTCAGCAGGCAAGTAATTTGCCAGGATTGCAATTCTAAACTCTGTCTCCCTTGTGGTAAGCAGCAGCTTAAATTTCCTCTCATTTATTTTAGGTTCATCTCAGTTTTCACAGAGGTCCATGGAGTCTTCCCTGTACAGCAATAGGTCAGCATTCAGCCAAGGATTTAAGATTTTATATGTAGATTTTGTGACTCATGTCCTTCATACCATCCTCCTTTTTGGGATTTCCCCTCTTAATTTTTCAATTGCTATACCAGCTTGGAATTCTGTATTCCAAAATCTCAAGCAAGGAAAAATGGAGTCTTCCTTTACCCCCTTTAACAAGGACTGGAAGTGACTTAAGGCAAACAGCAATGATAAACAATCTCACCTGAGCAATTTCTTTAAAAGATGCATTTTCCTCCATTTTCTGCCCTTTTGGGGTCACTTTTTGTATAGTATCTTCATATAATTTGTAAACATATAGTCAATCCTCATTATTTGCAAATTTCACATTTGCAAATATTTTGTTTGTTTGTTTTTGCAGTCATTCACAGACTTGTATGGAACAGCAAAAAAATCTGAATCTCTGTATGTTCCCAGTTGAAGTCCAAAAAGGGGATGTTCTACCATCTTGTTTCAGCTCCATACTATAAATAAGTGCTTCTTTTGTGGTCTACTTAGGGCCACATTTCCACATTTTTGTGCTTTTTGGTGGTCATTACATTGTTTAAAATGGCCCCCAAACATAGTGCCAACATGCTCTCTAGTGTTCCTGAGTACAATAAAGCTGTGATGTGCCTTATGGACAAAAGCATATGTTACATTAGCTTTGCTCAAGTATTATACACACACACATACACACACACACACATTATATAATATATTATACATATACATATTTACATATATATAAATAAAATAAGCTGTCTTTGACAGAAATACACATATAACAAATTTATGTATTGATCAGTTGTTGAAAATGTTGTGACCAGAGAACCTAATCCCGTATTTTCCATAGAAACAATGGTTCAGTACTCAGTAATTCAGTGTTTGCGGTGACTTTATAGAATATAACTACGACAATTGAGAAAAAACTGTGGGCATCTGTATCATACATACATACATTCACACACACATAATCTAGGATTTATAATTGTTATGTGAAGAAAGATTACTGTGACAAAAATGCTTTACCATTTCCAGAAACTAGAAATGTTATTCAAATTTTAATGACTTTGTTGGTTTCCAACCAACATTTAATTGGAACAAGAATTAATCTGTGGAGAATTAGCATCTTAAGATAGTCCTATCATCTACAATGATATATTTCTCCTTTTATTTGTAATATAGTCTTCAATAATATTTAAACAATTTTCCATAAGCATCTTGCATGAGTTTGGTTGTTTTAGATACTTATATTTCTTTTTACTGTTATAATTTGTGTCTTTTCCCTCTTAAATTTAAAAATTTCTTTTGTTGACATACAGGAATGGTATTAATTTCATATACTAATCTTACCTGCTGAATTGCTTCTATTTTTTTCTTTTAAAAAATTAATATTGATTTTAAATTTTGAATTATCTTAGATTTCCTACAAAGAGAATTATCTATTTTAATAACAATTTTTTATCTTTCTTTTTATTTATTTATTTATTTATTAGAGAGAGAGTGAGAATGAGTGGGGAGAAGGTCAGAGGGAGAAGCAGACTTCCCGCAGAGCGGGGAGTCCGATATGGGACTCGATCCCGGGACTCCGGGATCACGACCCGAGCCGAAGGCAGCCACTCAACCAACCGAGCCACCCAGGCGCCCCAATTTTTTATCTTTCTGTCAAATTATTTCTTGTTCTTTATTTGTATTTCTTGTTCTTTTTTGTATTTTATTAGCCCCAGTATAATGTTGAATTTTAGAGATAACTATAGGCATTCTTTTTTTTTTTAAGATTTTATTTATTTATTTGACAGAGAGAGAGATCACAAGTAGGCAAAGAGGCAGGCAGAGAGAGGGGTGGAAGCAGGCTCCCCGCTGAGCAGAGAGCCGGATGCGCGGCTCGATCTCAGGACCCTGAGATCACGACCTGAGCCAAAGGCAGAGGCTTTAACCCACTGAGCCACCCAGGTGCCCCAACTATAGGCATTCTCTTGACTTAATCCTTACTTCCCTGGAAATTCTTCTAGACTTCTAGTATTTGGCATGATGTTTGTGTATCTTTCAAAAATAATCTTATCATTTTAATAGGTTCCCATCTATTTCTACTTTGCTGAAAGTCTTCTTTATTCCTGTAGCTCTTAAGATAATTGTATGGTTTTTTTTTATCATTCATCATTAATATGGTGAATTACATGGATTGATTTTCGTATATTAAATAATCTCTCTACTCTTGATATAAATATTACTTGGTCTTAATATAATATTTTTTTACTTTTTTTTCATTTTTTCTTGTAATTTGCTTAGAATTTTTTCTGGTGATTTTACTAGTAATATTAGACTGTGGTTTCCTTTTCTTATACATTGTTTTTGTTCTACTTTGAAATTATAATTGTGCTAGATGAAAAAAAATAATATCTAGTTCTCCCTGTTTTGTGTGTTCTAGAACAGTTTAAATAAATTGGAACTTAAAAATCAATCAATCAACTGAAACCTCTGTTACTTAGACGTAAAAGTATAAAACATCTTTACAGGTGAAAGTTTTGTCTATCAGTTCTATTTCTTTAATAGTTATAGTTTACTCTGGCTTTAATTTTTTGTTATATTTTAATATAACTTTTGATAGTTATTGGCATGTACATTTTCATGATATTGTCTTACAACTTTTAAAATATATACTCTATTTTTGTCTTATTTTATTCCTACTAGCATTTAAATGCCTTTTCTCTCCTATTTCTTAATTAGTCCTGTAAGAGAGCTACTGTTTTTCTCCCAAAACACTGGTTGTGATCTTGTTGGTTACCTCTTTATGTTTTTGTTTTTGTTATTTTTTTTGCTTATTTGTATCTACTATATTAATTTCTGCTATTTTTCTTTTTTTTTTTCTTCTTTCTACCACCTTTGCATTTATCCTGCCAGTAATATTTTAGCTTTCTGGTGTTGAATAACTAATTTCAATCTTTATATTTTAAAACAGGTTTCTAAGTGTCACTTTAGGTATATTATAGAAGTTTGATCTGTCCTTTATTCAGTTGTAGATACACTTTAATTTCATGAGGATTTTTCTTTAATTAGTTTTTCTAATTAATCTTTTAATGTTTAAATAGTTGTAAATCACATACAGTTGTAAGAAATAATGAGAGATCCCATGTATCCTTTACCCAGTTTAGACATTGATAATGTCTTGCAAAACCATGGTACAATATTACAACCAGGATGTTGATATTGACAGAATCAGGATACAGAATAGTTACACGCCCCTAAGGATCCCTCATGTTGCTCTTTTATAGCCACTCACATTCTCTTTCCCAGCCCACCTGGTCCATTCTTCTGACAATTCACTCTTTTCCATTTCTAAAAATTTGTTATTTCAAAATATTATAAAAGGATTTATGTAGTATGGACCTTCCTAGGTTTGATTTTATGACACAACATAATACCTTAGGTATGTATTGAAGTGGTTGCATGTAATGAGAATTCATTCCTCTTTATTGCTGGATGGTATTCCATGGTATAGATGTCCTACAATTAGTTTAATCATTCACCTTTCGAAGGACATATGGGTTGTTTTTATTTTGGGGCCATTACAAACAAAGGTGCTATAACCATTTGTGTATAGGTTTTTATATGAATGTGAGTTTTCCAATTTCTGAGATAAATGCTGAAGAGTGCAATTGCTGGGTTTTATGGTAAGTAGACATTTAGGTTTTTTCTTTTTAATTTATTTAAATTTAATTAATTAACATGTAGTATATTATTAGTTTGAGAATTAGAGTTCAGTGATTCATCAGTCCTATATAATACCTATATAACACTTCATTACATCCTTAATGTCCATCACCCAGTTATCCCAAACCCCTGCCCCTTCCCCTCTAGCAACCTTCAGTTTGTTTCCTATGATTAAGAGTCTCTTATGGTTTGACTCCCTCTCTGATTTTGTCTTGTTTTATTTTTCCCTCCCTTCCCCTATGATCCTCTGTTTTGCTTCTTAAATTTCACACGAATGAAATCATATAATTGTCTTTCTCTGATTGACTTATTTCGTTTAGCATAATACTATAGTTCCATCCATGTTATTGCGAATGGCAAGATTTCATTTCTCTTGATGGCTGCATAGGATTCCATTGTATATATGTACACCACATCTTCTTTAACGGTTCATCTGTTGGTGGACATCTGGGTTTCTTTCCATAGTTTGGCTATTGTGGACATTGCTGCTGTAAACATTGGGGTGCAAGTGCCCCTTCTGGCACTACATTTGTAGCTTTGGGGTAAATATCTAGTAGTGCAATTACTGGGTTGTACGGTAGCTCTATTTTCAACTTTCTGAGGAACCTCCACACTGTGTTTACAAAGTGGCTGTACCAGTTTGCATTCCCACCAACAGTGTGAGAGGGTTCCCCTTTCTCCACATCCTCACCAACATCTGTCACTTCCTTACTTGTTAATTTTAGCTATTCTGACTGGTGTGAGGTGGTATCTCATTGTGGTTTTGATTTGTATTTCCCTGATGCCGAGTGATGTTGAATATGTTTTGTGTGTGTCTGTTGGCCATTTGTATGTCTTCTTTGGAGAGAAGTCTGTGTTTTATGCCCATTTCTATTTGTTCTTTGGGTGTTGAGTTTGATAAGTTCTTTATAGATTCTGGATACCAGCCCTTTATCTGATATGTCATTTGTAAACATCTTCTCCCATTCTGTCGGGTTGTCTTTTGGTTTTGTTGACTGTTTCCTTTGCTGTGCAGAAGCTTTTGATCTTGATGAAGTTCCAATTGTTCATTTTGCCTTTGTTTCCCTTGCCTTTGGAGACATGTCTAGCAAGAAGTTGCTGCGGCCAAGGTCAAAGAGGTTGCTGCCTGTATTCTCCTCTAATGATCCAGTTTCTCTATATTCCACCATATTCCACCAGCACTTGGTATTGTCACTTTTTTTTTTTTATTTCAGACACCCTGTGTAGTGATAACTCATGGTGGATTTTTTTTGCATTTCCTTAATGGTTAGTGATGTTAAACATCTTTCTGTGGGCTCATGTGCCATCTGCATACCTTCTTTAATGATTTTACTGAATGTCTCTTCATGTCTTTTGCCCATTTTCTATTTGGATTGGATTGTTTATGTTTTTTTTACTGTTAAGTTTTGAGATATGAAGATGATAGATATATATATAGATAGATAGATAGATAGATAATAGATAGATAGATATAGATACTATTTCTTTGTTGGATATGTGGTTTGCAAATGATATTGTTTGGTTTTCTTGTTACCGAGTTGCATGAATTCTTTGGTTTGCAAATATTTTCTCCTATTCCATAGGTTGCTTTTTCACTTTGATTGTCTTTTTTTGCAGTGCAAAAGCTTTTAAGCTTGATGTAATCCCACTTGTTGATTTGGTCGTGGTTTTTTCTTTTGTTTCTTTTGGTGTCATACCCCAAAACTTATGGCCAAGACCAATGTCCAGGAACTTCTTCCCTATGTTTTCTTCTATGAGTTTTATGGTTTCAGGGCTTAAGTTTAAGTCTGATCCATTTCTAATTTCTCCCAGTTTTTAGCTTTTGTTTTTGTGCCTTTACTAAGAGGAAAAATTCTTCCCATTGATCAGATCCACTTATCAATTTTTCCCCTTATGGATTGTGCTTTTGGCATCAAGCCTAAGAGCTCTGCTTACCTCAGAGTTATTTTCCTAATTTTTCCCTTAAGTTTCATAGTTTTAACTCATTAGTTTTTCAACATTGTGCTTTTTAGTTTCTATTAACATTGATTTTGTCTTTTTAAAGAAATCCACACTTTTATTGTTGATTTCAAAGCAAAGTGTTTTGGGATCATGACAAATGTTACTATGCTTTCTCTTCCATTAATTTCTGATCTTTCCTTTCCTTTTCCCTTTTTTCTACTTTATTTAATTTTACTCTGAGGTCATTATTCTGGCATGTTAGAAACACACACATTGAACATCTTTTTCATTTATTTATAAAACAAAAGCAATAACGGTAATAATTTACCTCTTAAGTTCCACTTCACACATCCATAAATTTTGATTTGTTATGTAGTGCTTTCATAGTCATGCAGATCCAAATATTTCACACATTCTGATGTTTTTCTTCTTTATCCATTAATTAATTAGGTGAGTAATTTTTTTGAAATCAAAATTTTAAGCTATTGTTTTAATATTGATATGAATTTGATTACATGGAAGTCTAGGAAAATCATCTATATAATACCAACTCTTTGGAATTCTTCAGACTTTATAATTTAGTATATGGTCATTTCTAAATGTTTCATATCTGCTTGAAAAACATGCATATTCTTGTAGTGTCTGGGTGGCTCAGTCGTTAAGCATCTGCCTTTGGCTCAGGTCATGATCCCTGGGATGAGTCCCACATCGGGCTCCCTGCTCAGTGGGGAGTCTGCTTCTCGCTCTTCCACTCCCCCTACCTGTGGTCCCTCTCTCACTGTGTCTCTGTCAAATAGATAAATAAAATCTTAAAAAAAAATTTTTTAAAATGCATATTCTTTATCTATGGGCACAGGGATCCCTACATACTCATTACATCAAACACAATTTTATTATGAAAATTTTACCTCTCCTTACTAATATTGGGTCTGATGTTTGCTCTACTAGTTTCTGACATAAGTGACTTAATGTCTTATACTACCATTAGGATATAACGTTTTCTCCTTATAATTCTGACAGTTATCGTACTACATATATTAATATTATAGCCAGGTTCATTCCAATATATGATTATTTATTAGACAATATTCATAACGTTGAGGGGTAGACCAAGAAAAGGTCCCTGCCACATCATAATGTAATGTCCCTTCATTTTTTTGTATTAAAGATCTTTACCTGGAATTGTATTCAGTCTGATAATATTGCAATACCAGCTTTGTTTTGGGCAGCATATTTTGTTTTATGACTTTCTAGACCTTTATTTTGAACTTTTATGATCATTTTGTAATAGGATTGTTCCGTATAGGTACTATAAAGCTTCATCTTTTTTTTCTAAGTATAATCTGACAGTTCTATATTTTAATAAGTAAGTTTTATCTGTTCTTATGCATTATGATTATAGATTATTAGGATTTATTTATAAGTTTTCAAAAGTGGATTTATTTTAATCATATTTTGCTTTCGTATAATCATCATTTTCCTCTGCTTGTCCTCTTGTTCCCTTCTTTCTATTATATTGATAAAGTTAAATTGTATTCTTCCTTTCATCTAATTTTTGTTTGAAAATTGGTATATATTAATTATTTCCTATTCTGTGAGCAGTAACTAACAAATTTTTGTTATTTGTACTTAAAATATGTTTCCAAACAAAGACTAGAATTACCCTGTTTCTCTTTCCTCTCCTAAAACGAATTCATTTTAACAGACTTTAATTACCCATTGAACCACACTTCCAGTTTTCTTCTTACTGCTAATTATCCACTGATTAAAAACAAAAATTTTACAATTAATAGTTATAATTAAACCAGCCAAAGTATTTTCTAATTTTTCCTAATTTTGCTTGTATCTACCTATTCTTTCCCTCTGATTTCACTTTCCTTCTTCATTCGGTAAATTATTAAGAACTTCCTCTTGCACTAGAGATGGTTTTAGGCAATTGAAATACCTTGATGAGCAAAGGAGGAAAAACACTCTTCTTTTATGTATTCTTAAATTCTTGTTAAAACATAATATTTAATAATTCTTTTATATAAATTTTGTATGTCATATAAAACTTTCTTAGTCTGTGTATATCTGAAAACACCTTTATTTCGTATTTACTCTTGAAAGATAGTTCTGTTGGTGATAAAATTAATGTTGGTGATAAAAGTTAATGTTTACCATTTATTTCCTTTATGGTTTCCTACTCTTGAGTCATAAAAGGGGTCCCTATCCCAGATAATGAAGATACTTCATGTTGGAGCTTGATATAATCTTTGTTCTACTGGGAATATTCCTTCTTAATGAAAACGTTTTTATTAAAAAAACCAAGTTAACATTTACTTTCTTTTTCCTGTTTAATCTTTTTTCTGTTGTTATTTATTTTTGCTGATGATAATTTTGCTATCGATCTAATTGACATTTATTTGTAAGTAATCTTTTATCTCCTCAGTAGCTTTTATTTTTAACTTTTATGTTCTGTAGTTTCATAAAATGTGAATTTGTTTATATTCTGTTGGGTATTATGTCCTTTCAAAGTGAAGATTCATGTAATTTTTTATTTCTTAACAATTCTCATCTATTATTCTTTGTTTAAATTCTTAAAATTAAAATAAAACACATATGCAGAAAAATGCACCAGTTGTCCTAAACTCACGAAACAAACTAAGGGTTGCTGGGAAGTGGGGGGGTAGGGATATGGACATTGGGGAGGGTATGTGCTATGGCAAATGCTGTGAAGTGTGTAAGCCTGATGATCCACAGACATGTACCCTGGGGCAAATAATACATTATATGTTAATAAAAAATTAAAAAAAAAAAAAGAAAAATGCACCAGTTGTAAATGTACAGTTTGTTGGATTATCACAACTGCCTAGGTTTTGATATTATCTAACCGATATCTAATTATTTACTTATGTCTATTTTTGAACTTTAGATAAGTCATATGGTAAATATTCCATCATATCTGGCTTCTTGAGTTCAAGATTAAATTTGTGAGATTCAATCATCCCTGTTCCATACAAATTATGTAGATCATTTGTTGGCATTGCTTTATAGTATTTCAGGGTATGAATAAGCCAATATTCATTTATCTCTTCTTTGTCCAGTGTTTAGCTATTATAGATAATGTTGCTATCCATTGTGTTAAAGGCTCTTGGTGTACCTGTACAGAATTTAAATTGGAGTATATTTCCCAGAAATAAATTTCTTGGTTCATAAGGCAAACTGTAAATTCTAAATGTTCTACTTCAGTAAATATCGACACATACTTTTCCAAAAGTCACTGTACCAATTACACCCCATCAAAGGTTTAAGAGTTTCCATTGTCAGTGTTTTTAATTTTAGCTATTTTGGTGTGTATGTAGAAATAGCTTATTGTACTTCAGTTTGCATTTTCTGATTAGTAATTGAAGTTGAGCCAGTTTTCATATGTTTGTTGATCTTTTAACTCTTTTTTTGTGAAACGTTCATTTAGGTCTCTTCCTGAAATTTCTAGTGAGGTATCTATTTTTCTTATTTAGTTTTATTTTTAAATAAATTTTTTATAAAGGGGTAACTTTGTAAAACAACAGTGATGACACCAACAGTAGAATCGTATATGTACAGCTAGTTAGATTTTCACAGAGTAACGCCCCCATTAAGAAATATAATCTTACCAGAATCCTGTAGGACCTGTTATGCCCACTTCTAATTATTAATATCTTATTCCTCCCTCAAAATAATAACTCTACTGACTTCTAAGACCACCGGTTAACTGCTTTTTTTTTTCAGTGTACGAATAAACATCCCATTTTATTTTATTTTTAAATTTTTATTTATTTTTTATTATGTTATGTTAGTCACCATACAGTACATCATTAGTTTCTGATGTATCATTCCATGATTTGTTTGCATGTAACACCCAGTGCTCCATGCAACACTTGCCCTCCTTAATACACATTACCAGGCTCACTGATCCCCCACCCCAAAACCCTCAGTTTGCTTCCTGGAGTCCATAGTTTCTCATGGTTTATCTCCCGTCCAACTTCTTCCCCTTCATTTTTCCCTTCCTTCTCCTAATGTCCTCCATGCTATTCCTTCTGTTCCACAAATAAGTGAAACTATATGATAATTGATTTTTCTTTCTTTTTTTATATAAAACTCAATTTTTTATTAGCATATAATATATAAGTTGCTTCAGGAGTACAGGTCTGTGAATCATCAGTCTTACACAATTCACAGCATTCACCATAGCACATACCCTCCCCAATGTCCATCACTCAGCCAACCTATCCCTACTCCCCCCAAGCAACCCTCAGTTTGTTTCCTGAGATTAAGAGTCTCTTATGGTTTGTCTCCCTCCCTGGTCCCATCTTGTTTCATTTTTTCCTTCTCTTCCCCCCAGGAATCCCTACCCTGCCTGTCAAATTCCTCATATCAGAGAGATCATATGTTAATTGCCTTTTTCTGATTGACTTATTTCACTTAGCAAATACCCTTTAATTCCATCCATGTCATTGCAAATGGCAAGATTTCGGGTTTTTTTTTTGATAACTGCACAGTATTGTATATAATACATACATATACATATACATATATATACATGTATATATACATACCACCTCTTCTTTATCCATTCATCTGTTGATGGACATCTAGGTTCTTTCCATCATTTGGCTATTGTGGACACTGTTGCTATAAACATTCTGGTGTGTATGCCCTGTAAGATCACTACATTTGTATCATTAGGGTAAATTTCCAGTAGTGCAATTGCTGATCTTAGGGTAGCTCTATTTTCAACTTTTTGAGAAACCTCCATACTGTTTTCCAGAGTGGCTGCACCAGCTTGCATTCCCACCAACAGTGTAAGAGGGTTCCCCTTTCTCCACATCCTCGTGAACATTTGTTGTTTCCTGACTTGTTAACTTTAGCCATTCTGACTGGTGTGAAGTGGTATCTCACTGTGGTTTTGATTTGTATTTCTCTGATGCCGAATGATGTTGAGCACTTTTTCATGTGTCTGTTGCCATGTGGATGTCCTCTTTGCAGAAATATCTGTTCATGTCTTCTGCCCATTTCTTGATTGGATTATTTATTCTTTGGGTGTTGAGTTTGATAAATTCTTTATAGATTTTGGATATTAGCCCTTTATTTGATTTGTCATTTGCAAATATCTCCTCCCATTCTGTTGGTTTTCTTTGGTTTTGTTGACTGTTTCCTTTGCTGTGCAAAAGCTCTTGATCTTGATGAACTCCCAATAGTTCATTTTTGCCCTTGCTTCCCTTACCTTTGGCGATGTTTCTTGGAAGAATTTGCTGCGTCTGAGGTCAAAGATGTTGCTGCCCCAGTTCTCCTCAAGGATTTTGATGGATTTCTGTCTCACATTGAGGTCTTTGATGCATTTTGAGTCTATTTTTGTGTGTGGTGTAAGGAAATAGTCCAGTTTCATTCTTCTGCATGTGGCTGTGCAATTTGCCCAACACCCTTTGTTGGAGAGACTGTTTTTTTTCCATTGGACATTTTTTCCTGCTTTGTCAAAGATTAGTTGACCATAGAGTTGAGGGTCCATTTCTAGGCTCTCTATTCTGTTCCATTGATCTATGTGTCTGTTTTTGTGCCAGTACCATACTGTCTTGACGATTACAGCTTTGTAATAGAGCTTGAAGTCTGGAATTGTGATGCTGCCAACTTTGGTTTTCTTTTTCAACATTCCTCTGGCTATTTGGGGGTCTTTTCTGGTTCCATATAAATTTTAGGATTATTTCTTCCATTTCTTTGAAAAAAATTGATGGTATTTTATAGGGTTCACATTAAATGTGTAGATTGCTTTAGATAGCATAGACATTTTCACAATATTTATTCTTCCAATCTATGAGCATGGAACGTTTTTCCATTTCTTTTTTTTTTTTTTAAGACTTTATTCATTTACTTGACAGAGAGAGATCACAAGTAGGCAGAGAGCGAGGGGGAAGCAGGCTCCCCGCTGAGCAGAGAGCCTGATGTGGGGCTCGATCCCAGGACTCCAGGATCATGACCTGAGCCAAAGACAGAGGCCTAACCTTCTGAGGCACCCAGGCACCCTCATTTTCCCATTTCTTTGTGTCTTCCTCCATTTTTTTCATGAGTACTTTATAGTTTTGTGAGTACAGATTCTTTGCCTCTTTAGTTAGATTTATTCCAAGGTATCTTATGATTTCGGGTGCAATTGTAAATGGGATCAACTCCTTAATTTCTCTTTCTTCTGTCTTGCTGTCGGTGTATAGAAATGCAACTGATTTCTGCGCATTGATTTTATATCCTGACACTTTGCTGAATTCCTGTATGATTTCTAGCAGTTTTGGAGTGGAGTCTTTTGGGTTTCCACATAAAGTATCATATCATCTGCAAAGAGTGAGAGTTTGACTTCTTCTTTGCTGATTCAGATGCCTTTTATTTCTTTTTGTTGTCTGACTGCTGAGGCTGGGACTTCTAGTACTATGTTGAATAGCAGTGGTGATAGTGGACAGCCCTGCTGTGTTTCTGATCTTTGGAGAAAAGTTCTTAGTTTTTCCTCATTGAGAATGATATTCACTGTGGGTTTTTTATAGATGGCTTTTAAGATATGTACCCTCTATGCCTACCTTGTGAAGAGTTTTGATCAAGAAAGGATGCTGTACTTTGTCAAATGCTTTTTCAGCATCTATTGAGAGTATCATATGGCTCTTGTTCTTTCTTTCTTTTTTTTTAAAGATTTCACTCATTTATTTGACAGAGAGAGATCACACATAGACAGGGAGACAGGCAGAGAGAGAGGGAGAAGCAGGCTTCCTGTGGAGCAGAGAGCCCGATGCAGGACTTGATCCCAGGACCCTGAGATCATGACCTGAGCTGAAGGCAGAGGCTCAACCTACTAAGCCACCCAGGCGCCCCTTGTTCTTTCTTTTATTAATTTTTTGTATCACATCAATTGATTTGTGGATGTTGAACTAACCTTGCAGCCCAGGAATAAATCCCTCTTCATCATGGTGAATAATCCTTTTAATGTACTATTGGATCCTATTGGCTAGTATTTTGGTGAGAATTTTTGCATCCATGTTCATCAAGGATATTGATCTGTAATTCTCCTTTTTGATAGGGTCTTTGTCTGGTTTTGGGATCAAAGTAATGCTGGCCTCATAAAATGACTTTGGAGGTTTTCCTTCCATTTCTATTTTTTGGAACAGTTTCAGGAGAATAGGTATTAATTCTTTTTTAAATGTTTGGTAGAATTCCCCTAGGAAGCCATCTGTCCCTGGGTTCTTGTTTGTTGGGAGATTTTTGATGACTGCTTCACTCTCCTTACTGGTTATGTGTCTGTTCAGGTTTTCTATTTCTTCCCGATTCAGTTTCAGTAGTTTATATGTCTCTAGGAATTAATCCATTTCTTCTAGACTGTCAAATTTGCTGGTGTATAGTTGCTCACAATAGGTTCTTATCACTATATTTCTTTGGTGTTGGTATGATCTCTCCTCTTTCATTCATGATTTTATTAATTTGGGTCCTTTCTCTTTCCTTTTTGATAAGTCTGGCCAGGGGTTTATCAATCTTCTTAATTCTTTCAAAGAACCAGCTCCTAGTTTGTTGATCTGTTCTACAATTCTTTTGGTTTCTATTTAATTGATATTTCCTTTGATCTTTATTATTTCTCTTCTCTTGCTGGGTTTAGGCTTTCTTTGCTGTTCTGTCTCCAACTCCTTCAGGTGTAGGCTTAGGTGGTGTACTTGAGATCTTTCTTGTTTCTTGAGAAAGGCTTCTATTGCTATATACTTTCCCCTCAGGATCGCCTTGACCGTGTCCCAAAGATTTTGAACAGTTGTGTTTTCAGTTCCATTTGTTTCCATAGATTTTTAAAATTCTTCTTTAATTTCCCAGTTGACCCATTCATTCTTTAGTAGTATGCTCTTTTGCCTCCATGTACTTGAGTTCATTCCGATGTTCCTCTTGTGGTTGAGTGTTAGTTTCAAAGCATTATGGTCTGAAAATAGGCAGGGAATGATCCTAATCTTTTGGTACCAATTGAGACCTGATTTGTAACCCAGGATGTGATCTATTCTGGAGAATGTTCCATGTGCACTAGAGAAGAATGTGTATTCTGTTGCTTTGGAATGGATGTTCTGAATATATCTGTGATGTCCATCTGGTCCCATCTGTCATTTAAAGCCTTTATTTTCTTATTGATCTTTTGCTTAGATGATCTTTCCATTTCGGTGAGGGAGGTTTTAAAGTCCCCTACTATTATTGTATTATTACCAATGTGTTTCTTTGATTTTATTAATTGGTTGCTCCCATGTTAGAGGTATAGATATTTAAAATGAACAGACCCCTTAAGTATGATATAGTGTCCTTCCTCATCTCTTATTATAGTCTTTGGCTTAAAATCTAATTTATCTGATACAAGGATTGCCACCCCAATTTTCTTCTGATGTCCATTAACATGGTAAGTTGTTTTCCACCCCCTCACTTTAAATTTGAAGGTGTCTTTGGGCCTAAAATTAGTTTCTTGCAACAAGGGTCTTGTTTTTTGTGCGTTTCTTTGTTTTGTTTTGTTTTGTTTTTTTATCCATTCTGATACCCTATGTCTTTTGATTGGGCATGTAGCCCATTTACATTCAGGAAAACTCTTTAAAGATATGAATTTAGGGCGCCTGGGTGGCTCAGTGGGTTGGGCGACTGCCTTCGGCTCGGGTCATGATCCCGGAGTCCCGGGATCGAGTCCCATATCGGACTCCCGGCTCTGCGGGAAGTCTGGTTCTCCCTCTGACCTTCTCTCCTCTCATTCTCAGTCTCTTTCTTTAATAAATAAATAAATAAATAAAAATCTTAAAAAAAAAAGATAGGAATTTAGTGCCATTGTATTGCCTGTAAGGTGACTGTTACTATATATTGTCGCTGTTCCTTTCTAGTCTGTTATTTTTAGGCTCTCTCTTTGCTTAGAGGACCCCTTTCAATATTTCCTATGGGGCTGGTTTGGTGTTTGCAAATTATTTTAGTTTTTGTTCATCCTGGAAGATTTTTATCTCTCCTTCTATTTTCAATGACAGCCTAGCTGGATATAGTATTCTTGAACGCATATTTTTCTTGTTTAGTACTCTAAATATATCATGCCAGTCCTTTCTGGCCTGTCAGGTCTCTGTGGATAGGTCTTCTGCCAGTCTAAAATTTCTACCATTGTATGTTATATACCTCTTTTCCTGAGCTGCTTTCAGGATTTTCTCTTTGTCACTGAGACTTCTAAGTTTTACTATTAGGTGATGGGTGTTTTATATATATATATAATATATACATATATTATATATACACACACACACATATATATTAGACTGGTGAAATAGAACAGAGTCACACACTTTTTTGGGAGTATTTTTGTCCATTAGAAGAAACTGCCTCCCAAAATTTTAAAGAGAGAAAAACTCGTATATATATATATATATATATATATATATATATATATATATATACATAAAAATAAGGGTAAGCATGATGAAAGGATGGAATATGACTATAAAGATGAAAATTAAAAAATATTCTAAAAAAGGAATTGATAAGATAAACAGTTGTTTGAAAAAAGAAAAAAAAGGGAAAGAATGTGATCAAACTGGAGAGTAGAACAAAGTCATGTGCCAGATTTAGGGTATATTTTGATCTGTTAGAAGAAAGTGTATCCCAAAATTTTAAAGAAAGAAAAACTTATATGTACGCAAAAAATAAGTTTAAATATAATGAAGGGTTAGAATATGACTAGAACAATGAAAATTTCAAAAGATTTTTTAAAAGGTACTGACAAGATAAAATAGTTAAAAAAGCATTATAATAGGAAAGAGGAAAAGTTCAAAAAATAGAGTAAGAGAAAAATAAAATTTTAAAAATTTAACTTTGAATGACTAAAGAATCATGGGAGGAAAAGTCATGAATTCTATGTGTTGCTTTCCCCTATCTGTGGAATTCCACAGTTCTCATTGATCGGTGAACTTGGTCTCGGCTGGATGTTTTTGTGGATTTCTGGGTGCCTATTGCAGTGATTCTCAAATGTCTTTGCCTGAGGCAGAATTGCACCCACCCTTGCAGGGGGCCAGGTTAAGTAATCTGCTTGGGTTTGCTCTCAGGAGCTTTTGTTCCCTGAATGCTTTCTGTACAGCTTTGGAGAATGGGAATGAGGATGGCAGCCTCTCAATCTCCAGTCCTGTAGGAGCCAAGCTCTCAGGGCCCTATCCCTCAATGTGCCCTCAGAGAAAAGCAGTCAATCCCTCCTGTCTCCCTGGTCTCTGGCCACACTCCAAGCTCACTGGCCTCTGACTGAGCATTTCTATCTTTAGTGCACGGCCCCATTTGGAGTCTTCAAACCCAGCAGATTCCTGTAGCGTGGTCCTGCGCCTTTCCTCCTGGAAAAGGAAGGAAGGGGTATCTCCAGATCTGCCACTTGTGGGGTCCCCACTGGAAGAGCTGTGGGCCAACTGTGCCTCAGATCACATTTTAAGGTAATCCTGATATGAGAGCCCTCCTTTTCAACTCCATCTCTGAGGCCTGATTCCTTGCTCCAATACCTCGGAGCTCTGCCACCCTCAGACACCCCTGGTCTTTTTGTGACCCCACGAGTCCTGAGACCACACTATCCCTCTGAGCGCTCTACCCCAGTTTAGCCTCTGGAGCGATGTCCCTCAGTGGAGTGGACTTCTAAAAATTCCGATTTTGTGCTTCCCTGCTCTACTGCTTGCTGAGACCCAGCCTCTCCCCCCACGGTCTCTCTTCCCATACATTGCTTTGGATTCACTTCTCCGTCCTACCTTCCAGAAAGTGGTCACTTTTCTGTTCCTAGAATTGTTGCTCTTCTCTTCAATCTCCTGTTGCATTTGTAGGTATTCAGAATGGTTTGATAACTATCTAGCTGAACTCCTGGGGCCCAATGATATTAGGTCTCCTAATCCTCTGCCATCTTGCTTCTCCCCCATAATCGACTTTTTTTCTCGACTTATTTCACTTAGCATAACCTCCTCCAGTTCCATCCATGTTGATGCTAAATTTGTGTATTCATCCTTTCTGATAACTGAGTAATATTTCATTGCATATATGGACCACATCTTCTTTATCCATTTGTCTGTTGAAGTGCATCTTGGCTCTTTCCACAGTTTGGCTATTGCGGACATTGCTGCTGTGAACATTAGGGTGCACATGGCCCTTCTTTGGGGCCATAAAGATACCACATCTGTATCTTTGGGGTAAATACTCAGTAGTGCAATTGCTGGGTCATAGGGTAGCTCTATTTTTAACGTTTTGAGGAAAATCCACACTGTTTTCCAAAATGGCTGTACCTGCTTATATTCCTACCAACAATGGGAGAGGGTTCCCCTTTCTCCACAACCTCTCCAACATTTGTTGTTTCTTGCCTTGTCAATTTTTGCCATTCTAACTAGTGTAAGGTGGTATCTCAATGTGGTTTTGATTTGAATTTCCATGATGATGATGATGGCTAATGATGATGAACATTTTTTCATGTGTCTGTTAGCCATTTGTATGTCTTCTTTGGAGAAGACATGTCTGTTCATGTCTTCTGCCCATTTTTTGACTTGGTAATTTGTTTTTTGGATGTCGATTTTGAGAAGTTCTTTATAGATCTTAGATATCAGCCCTTTGTCTATAGTGTCATTTGCAAATATCTTCTCCCATTCTGTAAGTTTCCTCTTTGTTTTGTTGACTGTTTCTGTGCAGAAGCTTTTTATCTTGATGAGGTCCCAAAAGTTCATTTTTGCTTTTGTTTGATGTGTCAAACATCTCCATTGCCTTTGGAGATGTGTCTTGAAAGAAGTTGCTGTGGCTGATGTTGAAGAGGTTACTGCCTATGTTCTCCTCTAGGATTTTGATGGATTCCTGTCTCACATTGAGGTCTTTTATCCATTAGAGTTTATCTTTGTGTATGGTATAAGAGAATGGCTGAGTTTCATTCTTCTGCATATGGCTATCCAATTTCCCTAGCACCATTTATTGAAGAGACTGTCTTTTTTCCACTGAATATTCTTTCTTGCTTTGTCAAAGATTAGTTGCCCATAGAGTTGAGGATCCATATTTAGGATTTCTATTCGTTCCATTGATCTATGTGTCTGTTTTTGTACCAGTACCATGCTGTCTTGGTGATCACAGCTTTGTAGTATAGCTTGAAGTCAGGCAAATAAATCTGGATTTCTGATACCTTGTCATTTGGGGGATTTTATTTTACTTTGTTGCTTTAAACTTCAATGTGGACAAGTTGTTGACTGTAGGGGAAATAAAGTTAATTCAAATTTTGTGTTAAAAAAAATGCCCCCAGCTTTATTTTTCTTTTTCAACATTTCCGTGGCTAACTGCTTTTTTATTTTTATTTTATTTATTTTATTTTATTTTTAAAAAGGATTTTATTTCTTTATTTGACAGAGAGAGACAGAGAGAGGGAACACAAATAGGGAGAGTTGGAGAGGGAGAAGCAGGCCTCCTGCTGAGTAGGGAGCCCAATGCGGTGCTTGATCCCAGGGCCCTGGGATCATGACCTGCTGAAGGCAGATGCTTAATGACTGAGCCACCCAGGCACCCTGGTTAATTTTTTTTAAGATACATATTTATGTGATTAGAATTCTAAGAATATATTCTTTTGTGTTTAGTCACTCAATCTTATATAGGAGATTAATGCTGTCATTGCATGTAGCATTAGTTTAATTTTCAGGGTTCTAGAGTAGCACTTTCCAATAAACCTCTGTAATGATAGAAATTTTTTATATTCTGCATTATCCAATATAGTAGACACTAACCACATACAGCTACTGAGCACTTGAAATGTGGTTAGTGTGGCTGTGTAACAGAAAATTTTATTTTATTTCATTTTAAATCATTTAAATTTAAATAACCACATGTGGCTAGTGGCTACTATGTTAGACATCACATCTCTAGAATAATACATGTATGAACATGCCATAAACTATTTATCAGTTCTACTGTTTATGGACGTAAGAATTAGTTTAATGAATAAAGCTGCCATCAACATTCATGTGCAAGGCTCTTGGCACACGTATGTATACATTTTGTTCAGTGTACACCTAGGAATGGAATTGTTGAATCCTAGCATACATGTATATTAAGCATTAGCAGGTAAATTCCAAATGGTTTTCAAAATTAAATTACGCCAATTTATTCTTCTACGTCCATATATTTATAATTATAGCTCCACCACCTTTTCAAACATCTTTTTCATTTTAGCCATTCTAGTGGATGGGTATTTTATCTTACACCAATTTTAATTTGCATTTAACTGGTGCAAAATGAGGTTGAACATCTTTTAAAATGTTTGTTAGTTGTTTGGAACGTCCTACTTTTTGAAGTATTTTATCCATTTTTCTCAGATTGTCCTTTTCTTATTGATTTGGAGGAGTTCTTCATATATTCTGAATACTTGTGCTTTGGCAATTAAAAGTATTACAGCTCTCTTTTAATACCCATGGCTTGTCTTTTCACTTTTTTAATGGTGTTCTTTGATGGACAGAAATTTCTCTTTTCATGCAACAGATGTATCCATCCATCTCTTCCTTTACATTTAGTGCATTTTGTACCCTAAGGTCATGAAGATAATACCTTATGTTATCTTTTGAAGCTCTATTGCTTTACCTTTCAAATTTGTTCTTCAGTCCTACTTAAACTAGGTTTTGTGTGCCATGTGAGGTAGGGATCCAGGTGAATTATTTTTCATGTGATCCAAATTACTTTTTATTATTCAAAGACCCAGAATCACTTATTTAAAAGATCATCCTTTCCCCCAATACTATGCAGTGTCATTTTGGTCTTAAACAAATTGTTTGATTATATGGGGTTGGTTTCTGGCCTTATTATGTTCTACTGATCTACTTATCTGTCACTACACCAACACCAAACTGTTTAATTCCTGTATCTTTCCAATAACTTTAATATCTGATAGTGAAAGTCCTACAATCTTGTTCTCAATATTTTGTTAACTATATTTGGCTCCTTCATCCCTACATATAAATTATAGAATCCCTTGTTAATTTAAAAAAAAAAAATCAAGCAGTGAACTTGGCTTTGGTGAATTTTATTTCTCATTCTTCAAAGAATCAAAAGATTTGCCTTTTTCTATCTCTATAATCCAGGTTCTACAAACCTGCTTCAAGCTTACCCACTGCTTTGATTGTATCTCTTGTTTAAACCCATAGAGATATTTATCTTATTCTAGCGTATGTCTTCATATTTTTAGACTTTTAAAATGGTTGAATGTTTTGTACATGTTACAATTTATAAGAGTGGGAGAGAGCAAAATAAGATAAAAGCTGAAATATAGTGCTAGTCTGACAAGAAATTCCGAAAATATTTTCCCAACCTGTTTCTCACTATTGTTCCTTTTTAAGCCAGCTCTATTGAATTATTTGCCATTCACAAAGCTTTGTTCTCATTATTCATTCAGCCTCATTTTCTCCCATGTCTTTGTGTGCAAATCATAAGTATTTTTCAAAACGCATTCAAATGTTACACCTTTCAGGATATTTCCCCAAATACATTCACCCAAAATGAATCTCTCTCTTAGATTTCCAAAATTTTGTTATTATTTGTTGGTAATATAATTTTTTACTTAATTTAATAGTTATTTGGGTTTATCTTTTGTAGTAAGCCTTAAATCCTGTGAGACAGGAACTATCCATTATACATCACTTTGCATTATGTATGATTTCCAGCATAGTTCTTGGCCCATCTGAGGCAGCCCGGGTTTATGTTACTGTCCTGATGACCAAGCTAGTTAGCACTCCTACTTTCAACACTGTCCTGGTTGATATGTGATGTTATTTGGTCATCCTACCCATATTTGAACCTCAAAAAAAAAATTAGCAATGATCCAGCAATTAAATTTATGGTTGATGAGAGGAGATACTTCTAAATGACTGAGAAAACAGTTTGTGACATTAATGGAAGGTAGACAGGAGCAGGGGATCTGTGTAGGGGCTAATAAGAGTGATAAATGTGGCTTGGATATGTTGAGTTTGAGGTGGTGGGATGCAGAATTATACAGAGAATGTTGGCTATCGAGCACTGACTAAAGCACAGGGAGTTACAAACAGGGGAATTAAAGCAGCACCTGGATCACTAGGAAACTGAAGCCAGGTTTCATATTTCTTACGTAAGGATTTAGCAGGAAACAAAGTAAAGCTCCTCTTCTAATGGAGCTTAAGATATAATGGAAATAGTTACATGAGACAACTGCTTATAAATGAGATTTTGTTGTCTGAAGGATGAAACTGAGGTGAGAGTTGGGGTCAATCAAAAAATGTTTGAGGATCCAAAGAATAAAGAACTGGAGGGCGAAATGTCAAAAGTGTTAGGCTATGAAAAAAAAAAGTGTGATCTGATGTCTAATGTTAAGGATTATTATTTTTTTAAAAGATTTTATTTATTTGACAGGAAGAGAGATAGAGAGTGGAGAGCACAATCAGTAGCAGAGGGAGAGGGAGAGGCAGACTCCCCTCTGAGCAGGGAGCCTGACGTGGGTGGAGCTCGATCCCAGTACCCTGAGATCACGACTTGAGACAAAGGCAGATGCTTAACTGACTGAGCTGCCCAGGGGCCCCTAATACTAAGGATTAAAAAGGAAAAAAGACTAAGAAATTAGACATAATTTGTTGTACATATTTTGTAAAGGCACACACTACTTCTTTATCACCATTTACCACAATTTGTTGATGTCCTTAAATAAATTTTGGGAGGAGAAATACCTTAAAAGTCTCATGGAAAGACTATGAACTCACTTTTTGTCTTGTTTGTTGCCAAAGTTTGGTGACATTTAATTTCTGTTCAATTCCTAAATGTATTAGATGTGATAGCATTGGGCTCCCAACCAGCCAACAGCATTTAACTCAATGTGCCTTTTTTCCTTACCAAAGTATGTTATATTAACTTCCAGCAAAATCTCAAGATACCTTTTTTCTAAAAAATGAGGCTTCACACATTTTAATTTTAGGAGAACAGAAACTTTGGTATTTGAAAGTGGATCTCTACAAATATTTTTTAAGAAATATTTTTTTTCTTTTTTGGTTTTCTTCTTCAAATGCAGAGGGTTAAGAAACCACAAGGGTTTTTTTGTTTGTTTGTTTTTTGGTTTTTTTTTCCCATACAAGTAATTTTCTACATAAGCAAAATAATAGTTTCTAAGAAAAGTTCGGAGCTTTCTAATAATTTATGGTTCGAGCCAAATATTTCTTTGGGATTTTCCCACATTCTATTATTACCGCTGTATGTATACAAACTAAAACATAATGTCATCAGAGTAATTCTATTTCCTATGAGTTCAATAACAGGAAGAGTACTAATAACTAACAGTGTTTATAATTTACAAAGAACTTTCACTTGTGTTATCTCACTGGAGTCTTTGAACAACCCTATAAGATACTCATTAGTTACCCATATTTTTATTTATTTAAAAAATATTTTACTTATTTATTTGTCAGAAAGAGGGAGAGCAAGGGAGCACAAGCAGGGAATGTGGCAGGCAGAGGGAGAAGCAGGCTCCGCACTGAGCAAGGAGCCCCAATGCAGGACTCAATTCTAGGACCCTGGGATTATGACCTGAGCCCAAAGCAGATGCTTTAACCAACTGAACCTCCCAAGCACCGTTTTTACCCATATTTTTAGATGAGGCAACTGGAGCTTGGAGAAATCCAATCAGCTGACCTGATCACACAGTGACTTAGAAGTAGGAACCTAAGTTTCTAAACCCAAATCCTTCACTAGTTTCAATAAGGAAAGGTCCAAAATAAAATGAACTTACTGTTGGGTTGGAGGTATCATCAAATAGAAGAGTGCGTGGATCTCCACATCAATCTGACCTTTTGCAGGGGATGGTAAATTATTCTCCATGGGTCAGATCTGTCATCCTTGTCTAATTTTTTATCCTTGTCCTCTGGCTAAGAATGCTGCTTGTATTCTTAAAGTTTATCAAGTAAAAACATCAAATAGAAAATGAAGGATATAAAACTGATATGTATGTGCTCTGCAAAGCCTAAAATACTTATAATTTGGTCATTTAGAGACCAATTTTGCTGATCTCTGTTTCATGGCATGGCTGACCCTAGGCACGCCCAGAGGGACCTGCTTTGCTGACAAAATGCTCCCACAGGCTGATGAATTTGCAGGAGGATCATCTTAGCAATTTCAAGGTACCTCTAGCCCATTGCTCCCAGGAAGTCTCTAGGAACTGACCCATATGGCTTCCGAAGCTAGTGAGCTGAACTCCGGGGGAAAAGGATAATTCATTCAGACCTGACATCACCAGGCTTCTGCCTCTATCAAGTGACTTGTACTATATGTGTGGGAGCAATTTTGGAATCATTCTACACTTTAGACTTCCCTGGTGATGTTCTGGAATGTTGGGCTTAGAACCTATATTAATGTGGTCGCCTATGGAGTATTTTTCAATAACGAGTACAAAAACAGGCTGGCTTTCCCATTCTCGTCTTCTCGTTCAGAGCAGTTGTGTGAGGGAATGTGCAGGGCATCATGGACTTGAGTTGGTTTCCTTCTATTTAAAATACTTACTTATCCAGCATTTAAAAGATTTATATGGGACTCGTAATTGAAAGACGTAGTTGCTAAAGATGGCTTTTCCATCATATACTTTTACTGAATATTTACTATGGGAAAGACATTGTATCAAAAGCTAGGAAAGTAGAGATCAGCAACACACTACACTTGCCCTCCAAAATTCAAGGACCAGTGAAGGAAGTAGTCATGGAAGCAATTGCACTAACACATTACAATAGGTATCAAAGAGAAATTTAATGGAAATACATAAATGCATTTTTGGCATGGAGTATGCCTGGATCTTGACAACATCTATGGACTTTTACTGCTAAAATGCATTTTAGAGATAGCCTTTTCTCAATGGCTGGTCAGTACAGGTCCAGAAAATTCTACCAGTATTTACTGGCACATAGTATATAGCAGGCAAGACTTTTCACTCCCACCTAAGAAAGTTGTACAGCAAGGTGGAAAGTATCACCAAAACCAAAAACCACTTAAGCCTCCAATTAAGTGTTGAGCCAGGAATCCCACCATTGGTTAAGGGCAGCTCAGGCACTGGCCGCAGTCAAATGTTTGCTGTATCAGCCAGAGAAAGCTCTAAGAAGCCCAGTGATAATTCACATGTAGCAGCCAAAGCGACGTTTGAGAAATGGGAGGGTCTGGCAGAGGGAAGTGGCTGGGGCACCGGCACACGGATGCATTTTTACATGACAGCTCCTTGGGATGGCTCTGTCAGTGCTCTGAATCACATGCAAATGTAACCTTTATCTGCTGCTATCACAGACTGGCTACACTTTTTCACTCGCCAGATTTGCCTACTCACTTTCAGATGTCGCTGCTTCTATTTTATACTGGAGTAAAATAGTCATTGACACCAGAAACAAATCTACTCATTGCAATTTATTTCCCACTATACTCAGAGGTTCCAAAGGGAGCATCTGCTTCCATCTGAACTAGCTCAAGTCCCTGGATGTTGCCGACGGGTGCTCACTCTCTCGCACTCCAGAGTGTCTTTGGCTACCAGGGCCCTTCGAGTTGTCCCAAGCTTCCCACGAGTTGTGAGAAACTGGCAGAGAAAGCCGTGGTATCAAAACCAGAGAAGCAAAAAGTGCTGATGCCAGGCCAAGTTCAAATGGAAGTAGTCATTCTCCTTCTGGACCAATGAAAACTTAAGTTTGTGTGAAGTGTTCAGAGGAAGACTCTTCCCAGCCTGTATCACCCAGCGAGAGTTTCCTGGGGGGCATATCCTGGGTGCAGCTTACACCAAGAATCTCCTCTGCAAGAGACTTCGAACTAAGGATGTTGGAAAAGTAAGCGGACTCTCTTTCAAAGGTGAAAGCAAAACTAAGATACTTTGGAATTTTGGTATTTGTAGAAAAAAGAGCAAATAGTTTCTAATCCCTGTTTGTCAGCAAACTATGCTGAGAAAGTAGCTTGTCCTCTGGGGGCATGAAAGTGCCGGCTGCTGACAGATGGCCCATAACTGTCGGTAGGGGGCACCTGGAAGAGAATGTTCTTTGAAGAGGGAGAAGTTTGGTGGTGCTGGGTGAAAATTTTCCTTTGCTTTCAGATTATATCTGACTCAACTCAGTTTGTTCCAACTGGTTTTTCTGGCAGACTGTGAATGTAAGGCAAGGCATGTCTACTCCATACTTTCAGAAGGAGTATGGGAAAGGGAAGAACTGGCCACCAAAGCTGCTGAGGAAAGTGGTCTGTCTTCTGAGGACTTTCTTCAGGCTTATCTTTGTCAGAGCCATGGATGCCTTTCCTGGGATTTTCAACCACTTTGCTCTCTGAGACGTACCATAGTTATCTGATAGCAGAGAGATCTGAAAGTCAGTCTGAAGAGCACAGACATCCCCAAAGTCTGCCTGTGAACGTGAGCAAATAACTTCAAATCTCTTTCCCGGCACAGATGCAGTTCATCTCTATTTTTCAGGTTAACATTTGCTTAAGTCCCCACCTGCTGTATTTGAAGAAAACCATATAACTTTATCTTCTTTCCCCACTCCAAATTTTCCAGAACCACCAGGCATTACACAGTCTCAAGGACATTGGCCCCCATTCAGTGTGTTCATGCTGATGTCCACTCAGTGGACGGAAGCATGGCGTCTATGACCAGATTTCCTGGTTTTAAAGCCAACTTCACCATTTACCAGCTATGTGATCTTGGACAAGTTATTTAGCCTCTCTGTGCCTATTTTCTTCAATGGCGAAATATAGATAATAATAACACATATTCATTGGATTATTGTGAAGCTTCAATGAGTTAATATATGTATATTAGTCTTCCTGAGCTGTTATAACAAAATACCATAGACCATAGACATTTCTATCTCACAGGTCTAGAGGCTGGCAAGTCCAAGATCAAGGTGATGGCGTGGCACTTCTGAAAGAGTTAAATTACAGAAAGACTCTGGCTTTCACTTTGGGATACTATGTTGTGAGGAGGCCCATAATGCAAGGAATTGAGCTAGGTCTCTGGTCAACAGACAACAAGTAGCTGAGGCCTACTAAGATCCACGTGAATGAACTTGGTAGCCATTCCCTCGAACTGTTAGTGGAGCTTCCACATGAGACCACAGCCCAGCCGACATCTTGACTGCAACCTCATAAGAGATCGTGAGCCAGAGATAACCAGCTGTGCTACATCCAAATTCCTGACCCACAAATACCAAGAAATGATAAGTGTTTGCTGTTTTCCGTTGTTAATTTTGAGGTTAATTTGCTAAGCAGAAATAGGTATCTAGGGGTGCCCAGCTGGCCAGTCCATTAAGGGTCCAACTCTTGATTTCGGTTCAGGCCAGGATCTCAGGGTCATGGGACAGAGCTCCACGTTGGGCTCGATGCTCATTGGGGAGGCTGCTGGAGATTCTCTCTCCCTCTGCCCCTTCCCCTGCTCATACTCTGTGTAAATAAATAAATAAATAAAATTCTTTAGAAAAAGAGAAATAGGTAACTGATACACAGGTTGTCTAAGTTTTCTGAGGACATGTGAGTGCCAGACACCTGCCAGGTTTTTCCTGGTTGGGCCTCTGGCTCGTTAACGTTCTCATGCCTGTCTGTTTTCCCAGGTTCCAAGCACTGTAACAAGGACTTTGGTTTAGAGGTGCTCCTTGCATCAGCTCGCTGAAGAAATCAATCTTTTTATATGGAAACGTAGGTCCTTATCTTGAATTCTCCTCTTCAGCTTGGACTCCCACTTTTCTCAGTCACATTGTGTTTTTTGCTGTCCTTCTCCATCACTGGGATCTGGTTGAGGTCACCTTGGTCTAACACACAGGATTCCCTCAGTTCAAGTCTTGAAAAGTCTGGGTGGTTTTGGTTCTTTCCCTCCTACCAGGCCCTGTAATTTCAGGGAATGGTAACCCACAATCAGGCACCAAAAGTTTTCTAACACTGAAATTCCAGAGCTTAGAAAAGCAGTTTAGGTTGATAATCCTTCAAAAGATCTTAGTGTATGCTTTAGTTTGTGCTACTGCTTCCACATTTTTTAAATTTTCTTTTGGATTTGTTTTACTATTCCTTTTATTTCCTCTGTTAGTTTGGAATTTATGTCCTGTTTTGCTAATGGTTACCCTAGAATTACCTGGTGGTTACCCTAGAAATTTGGCATGTAGACTTGACCTATCAAAGTCTAACATTAATTAATCATTTTACCCACCTCTGAAACAATAAAAAGAACTTAGAACACTTTGCTTTCTTGTAATCCTCTCTTGAGTTTTATGTTATTGTTCCCATTTATTTCAAATATACACACATATGATAACCAAATAAGACTTTATTATTGTTTTGTCCCATCAATGCTCATTTAAACTTACCCTTATATTTGTTTTTGTTGTTCTTTTTTTTTTCTGCATCTCCAACCTTCTGTTTGAGATTGCTTTTTATCTGACTAAAGAATAGCCTTTCGGACTTCTTTTAGTGTAATTTCCTGGGGGCAAATACTCACATTTTTTGTGTGTATCTGAAAATGTCTGTGGTGCAACTTTATCTTTGAAGACATTTTTAGTCAACATAGAATTCTAGGTTGGCAATTATTTTTCTTCAGTATTTTGAAAGTGTTCTGGTTTCTGATGTTGTTACCAAGAGGTGGACTATATTCTATCTTTCCTTTGAGAGTAGTTTGTCTTTTATCTCTGACTGCTTTTAAGATTTTCTCCTTATCTTTAGTTTTCTACAATTTTACTGTTATACACCTCCATTTGGGTTTCTTTTTATTTACCCACTCGGGACTCCTGGAAGTCTTAAATCCATAGATTAACTTGTTTCATTGGTTTTGAAAAATTCTGAGTCATTATCTTTTTAATTGAGCCTCCAATGTTTTCTCTCTCTCCTTCTGGGACTTGAATCAACTCTGTTTTAGGCCTTGTTACTGAATTTCTCACATGTCTTATCCACTCTTCTTTGATTTCATCCTTTTGTCACTCTATCCCTTTCACTTGATAGAATGTTCTGACCTGGATGCTATTTACTCTTCAATTGTGTGTAATCTGAATTATATATTTATTTAAATTGTGAATTTCTAAGGTAACTATTAAAATAATAGTAAAACAGTGTGTAAGTTTCAAGGCTAAATTCTTAAGTTTGAATATATGTTTTGTTCTAGAATTTTGTAGGATCTGTTTTCAACCATGAAGTGTTTTTGCTCTGTTTAAGTCTAAGGAACATTGAAATAGAGCTGTTCAGGAGGGTTTCCGTTCAGAAAAATTTCAGAAGATGGAAGAGAGTTTGGAACCTGGTGCAAGTTCTGACATCTGAGAAAGGAAGTCACAAGAGGCCAGCAAAAGCAGGAAAAAGCAGGAAAATGGGGCTCAGATCCATCCAGAGCATCTCAAAGCCATCCAGAGCAGAACTCCTGAGGATTACTGATGAACTCTGAATCTGAGGGTGATTTACTCTTTATATTACATACTTTCTGTTGGGTGTCATAGGTCTGGAGACAGGCACTAAATGTAACTAGAAAGTAGAAAAAAATCCCACAGCTGAAAATAATCCCTAATTGAGAAAAGAAAGCTAAAATTCCTTGCCAAACAATATCAGTAGGCTGATAAAGTTTTGTGGTAAGAAAAGTCATAATAGAAGTAATGTTTTAGTATTCTTTCTAAGGATGACATTTTGTATAATTTTCCAACTATTTTCCTTATGTAACTCTCACTATAAAAATAAGTGCATTAAGAAAGGAAAGAAGAAAATATTGTAAATCTAGAATGAGAGATCAGAATTAAACTTACAATTTTAAACTCTATGGATATGAACTTTGTAATTAATTTTCTAGTTATAATTTTAGGCATTTTATAATTTTATAACTGGTCTAAATGCTTTCAGGGCCTTCCTACTAAGGCCTTCCTACATTTAATTTACATCACTTCTATTCATTGCTAACATATTTCGAAGATTAATATCCTAAAAAAAAAAACCACCCAGAATCATTATATTATAGAAATGCAAATACAGTTCAATTAATTTGTCTTCTGAAAGGAAAGCAATTTTTGGAGAAAATCTGCTCTGCTGACAAGGACAGTGAACCTTCTCTTCACTCTGGTAGAAAGTAAGTAGTGAGTGGTGGCAGAGCCCTTGAGTGTTGGAAAGAAGAGATTCTCATTGCTGAATTGCTGGTGGGGGCAACATCTGAGGTGGGGTTGGGATTAAGGATGGTGTTAATTACTGAAGCTTCTGGAATCCTATAGCAGCATCAGAAACAGTTGTAGTCATGGTGCCGAGGCCACAGCAGATGGCCTAAAAGAAATGGGGTCAGTGGCTCTGGAATGGCAGCCATGTTGGCTTAGTTATGAGACATGTGTGGGCAAGACAGACTCCAGGAATCAGAATGTACTTACAGAATGATCCTTGGATCGCTTCTCGGCCTTTTGGTTAAGATCAAGTGCACAATGATACTTGGGAGCGAAGAGACCTGGTTTCTTCTCTGGGTTCTGTCACCCGCCAATTAAGTAGCCTGGAGGAACTTGTCAATCACTTAAGGCACCAATTTCCACATCTTTGAATTGAGGGTGTTGGAATAAATGTTCTCGAATACGTTTTCCCAGCTCTAAAGTTCTCTTATATTATCGATGTGTTCTCACGCCTTTTATTGATCCTTCCTCTGGGAAATCTTAAATTTTTATAATGAAAGACATTTTAAGCAGAGTGAAAAGTAGAAAAAAATGTTATAATAATTCTCTAAATACTCTTCACCAACATTCAGTAACTATGAACATTTTGCTGTATTTGTTTTATTTATTTGTGCTTAATTTTTTAAAAATATGAATGTCTTGCTATTCACCTCTAAATAATAGAGACCGTTGCCTATATAACCACAATGCCATCATCACAACTAATAAAATAAAAACAATAACAATTTTAATAAAAATTAATAACAATTCTTTGACATTGCCTACAAGCCAGTCTCCAGTCAAATTTCCCATTGTTCCTAAGATATTTTCTTTTTTATTTTTTAAGGATTTCATTTATTTATTTGACAGAGAGAGAGAGATCACAAGAAGGCAGAGAGGCAGGCAGAGAGAGAGGGGGAAGCAGGCTCCCCGCTGAGCAAAAAGCCCAATGCGGGGCTCGATCCTAGGACCTTGAGATCATGACCTGAGCTGAAGGTAGAGACTTTAACCCGCTGAGCCACCCAGGTGCCCCCCAAGATATTTTCTTCCTTTGATTTACTTGAACCAATTAAGGGTCACACCTTTCATTGGGTTGTGATGCTTTAAAATTCTCTTTTTATACAAAGCAATCTCCTCCAGCTTTTTTCATGACATTAGCTTGTTGAAGAAAGTAAAAATTTTGATGGCAAATAAGCTATTAGCCTGCATCCTCCTTATTAGTAGTGGTGCAATATTTTGCTGCCTTGGATTGGGTTTATAAGCACCATTTAACTCAAAGTCCTCTGTCCAGTAACCCCGCTCTCAGTAAGACACAAAACAGAACGACACTGACATCTTTGGCTCATACAGCTGTGACTCAAATCAAGCAGCTCTTGTCCCCAGACTCTGGGTCACAATCCTTCAGGGAGTCAGACTGGGGTGTAAGGTCAGTGGCTGATAACTGCAAAAGGAGACAGAAAGAAAATGTTTTCCTTGCTGAATGGGGATAAATTTAATGGAGGACGTTAAATCTGCAATATATATGAGACTTTCTATTTTATTAGATTCAAACTTAGAGTTTCTTCAGTCCTAGGGGAATTCTTAAAAACATTCCACTACCTTTTTCCATTACAGAAGCTATAATTTTTTAAATGCTTCTTAAGAATATTTGAACCAAAAACTATAATGTTTTTATTTTATTGAACACCAGTAAGATGGGATTTTGGGGGGACTTTATACTTTGATCAAAAAATTTGGAACGAGGCTGCTCATCATACAAGAATTCCATTAGTGGTATTTACTTGCAGAATAGTTTATACGTCCCATATTTAGCATTAGCTATCAATTGAACATTTGAATCTTAAATGCTCGCTATATATAGTCTGAATCTTAAATGCCCGCTATATATAGTCTGCTTACGTTCTTCTTTGTTCTTTGGCCTTTCTGGCTACAATTCGTCTTTCCTTTTTTATTCCACTAGTGGTATCCTGATTATAATTTTGTCCTCCAAACAGCTGACCTCTCAGAGTGCTGATTAATGATTTTTAAATTCAATTGTATTTTTAAAAACTTGATGGAAATAGCTAAGTGTAAACAGCAATAAACATGAGTCTTGTCCATTTATTCATTTGAAAAGTAGTATAAACACATCTTGTAAAATTTATTATTACAGAACAAGTATAGAAGCAGAAAAGAGCCATTGATAATCTGATCGCCTGAAGTCATTCCTGTTAAAATGGTAGCCTTTTGTTCTCATTTTTATGCATTTCAAATATATGCATACAAAAGTGTATAGTGTTATATACATACCTTTATTATGGAAAACCTCTAGGTGCTGGCACCATAATAGGTACTTGTGATGTTTTTCTACCTTTGCACCATTTATCTACATTTCTGGGTTTCCTCCTTTCCCACGGGGTAGAATTGCATTTCTCTGTCCCTCAAAGTCGGGTCTAGGCATAAGCCACTTCAGACAAAACCTTACAATCAGATCCAAGTCTCGCTAAGTTCCTACCCTCTGCCACGTGGCAGAGATGACCCGGAAAGCCTGACTGCCCAACCAGGGATGAGACTATGCAATCCTCGTTGGACTTAAAATGTGAGCAGGTAATGGGCCTTTGCTGTTTTAAGCCAATGGGAGTTTGGGGTTTTTTCTTACTAGAATATCTTGACTGCTAAAGCTTTGACATATGTTAGCTAATTTAATCATCAGAGTGCTCCTAAGACGTAGTTTTTACCATCCCAGTTCAGCAGATGAGGATAGAGACTCAGAGAGGTTAGGCAGCCCACTGAATGTCACACAGAGAATGAGCAGTGAAGCTAGAATCACACACAGGTCTTTGTAGTCACCGCCCCCCCCCCAAATCTACTCCTAACATACCCTGACTGTAGCAAAACATTCTTTTTTCATTTTGTTTGAAACTCTTTAAACATATTTGCATGGACTGCGTAATATCTGAGCATACCGATGCTCCATGATCGGTTTATGCATTCCCTACATTGTTGGACACTGACCTTTTTCGAATGTCTTGTTCGTTATTAGATGCATGTGATAACAAACAGTTTGTACAAAATCTTTTGCCTGAACTACTTCCTGGGAGGCAGGATCTGTCAAAGGCTCAGTTTCCAGGAGCCCGGGGATCAAAGTGAGAGGAGGATAGCGCTAGTCTTGCAGCCTCCCGCCACGGAGTGAGCAGGCTGCTGCCAGAAGCGAGAAGAATCGAGAATTACATGGGCTGCCCAGTCAAGCTGCGTTCCGTACAAACGTTGAGAAGTGGTTAGTTTGACCCGTGGCATCAGAGCTACCGTGGAGGTGGTGGGACAAACCAAGCAGGCACAGGAGAGACATAGTGAGTTCTGGAGACACTCTCTGGAAAGGTGCTGGGGATAGAGGCAGGGAATTGCACCGGAGGAGCTGCTAGCATTTATTTAGCGCTTACTGTGTGTTAGGTGTCTTAGCTAGTTCAGGCTGCTGTAACAAGTAGCACACCCTGGGCATTTATTTCCTGCCATTCTGGAGGCCGGGAATTCCAAGATGGAAGTACGGCAAGTCTGGGCTCTGCTGACGTCCTCTTCCTGGTTTGCAGATGGCTGCGTTCCTGCTGTTTCCTCACTTGGCGGAGAGAGGGGTCTTGTGTCTCTTCCTCTTTTTATAAGAGCATGAACTTCGTCATAGCAGCCCCAGCCTCACGACCTCATCCAACCCTAACGATGTCCGAAAGGCCTCACCTCCAAATTCCATCACGCTGGAGATGAAGGCTTTAAGAGAGGGATTTAGGGAGACCCAAACATGCAGTCCCTTAGCAGACTGTTGTGTTAGGAACCATGCATGAAGTACTCACATGGCCCTACACAGTCCTCATCTATTTCACAGAGCTAAGAAACTGATGCTTAGAATCTTGTGTCACCTTGACTGGGTTAAGTTGGTATTTGTGCTCAGGTTAAACACTACCTCTGGGTGTGTCTTTCGGGGTATCTGGGTGAGATGGGCACTTAAATCCATGGACCGAGTAAAGCAGATTGCCCTCTCCGGTGTGGGTGCCCATCACCCAACCCACTGAGTGACTGAAAAGAGCAAAAAGAGAAGAGGAGGACTGGTCCATTTCTTGCTTCCCTACCTGAGCTGGGACACTGGTCTTCTCTTGCCCTGGGACTAGAATTTACACCATCAGCACCCCGGGTTCTCAGGTCTTCAGACTCAGACTAGCATTACGCCATGGGCTTTCTTTGGTCTTCAGCCAGCAGACAGCAGATCATGGGACTTAGCCTCCACAACTATCGTGAGCCAGCCAATTCTTCATTTTATGTATTATTGGTTTTGTTTTTCTGGCGAACTCCAATTAATACAAGAACCGCAGCTCAAATAGTTGAGAAACTTGCTCAAAGTCACATTATAAGTAAAAGAAACTGGGATTTGAATCCCAAGCTTGCCAATTCCAAAATGCATATGCCGAACCATCACGCTATATTGCCCCTGGCCTCACCTGTGGGCTGGGAGAAGGCTAGTACAGGCACAGGGCCCATTAGGAACTCGTAGTTTTCCCATAGTTTTCTTCCCACAGTTTTTTTTTCCCCCATAGTTTTCCAAAGGTAGAGAAAAAGTCCTTGAAACAGAACAATGGGCTAATAAACACTGTTTTAAAATGTAATCCAAACAAGACAGCACACATTCAATAACACAAATGCATAGGTACAAAAAATATCTTACTAATTCTTACCATTTTCAATGTATTTCATTGAATTCTAACTTTTCCCAGGTTTAAATAGAATCCCCCTCCCTTTTTTTTCAACTTCTAAGATTTTAGAACTTTACCTTTTTTTTTTTTTGAAGATTTTATTTATTTATTTGACAGGGAGAGGTGGGGACATAAGCAGGGGGAGTAGGAGAGGGAGAAGCAGGCTTCCTGCCGAGCACAGAGCCTGATGTGGGCCTCGACCCCAGGACCCTGGGACCATGACCCGAGCCGAAGGCAGACACTCAACGACTGAGCCCGCCAGGCACTGAAGATCTTAGAACTTTGAAAACTACACCTGTATCAATTCCTTGGCCAGTGAAATCAAGACTGGGGTCGCTGTTTGTTAGTGAGGATCTTTATACGGCTTGATCAGATGAGCAATAATCCTTCGCGTTTTTTAAGAATCTAGGGTGACGCACAGGTTTTACATTCACACTGCAACTAAAGTTAACTTTTCAAATACATTTAAGTGAATTACACAAGCATCTAAACCGATTACCTGGGTGGTTGGCTATTTTAGCTTCTGTATAATGAGGAAGCTTAAGTAGAAGGATGCTGTGGTCCAAGGAGCCTCTTGTGCTCTGGGGGAGGCTCGATTTGCCTTTCTGGGAAGACCAGTCTCTTCAACTCCCACCTCTTTCATTCTTTATCCGCTGCTTCACATTCCTAAACCCACCACTTGTGTCCGAGCTCATCTCATCCATGAGCCTGCTCCATTCTTATTTCAGCTTCTCCCAATATTCTTATGGAAACTTTCTTGTATTCATCCATTTTTTTTTTTAAGAAGAGAGATTTCACTTTTTGGAGCAGTTTTAGATTTACGGAAAAATTGAGCAGAGCGTCCCCCTATACCCCCTCAGTACCCACTCCCCAGTTCCCTCTATTATTAACATCTTGCATTGGTGTATTTGTTACGACTGATGAACCAACATGAGCACGTTATTATTATTATATTTATACGTGGTTTCCCTTTTATTTATTTATTTTTTATGTTCTGTTAGTCACCATACAGTACATCATTAATTTCTGATTAGTGTTCCAAGATTCATTAGTGTTCCAAGATTCATTATTTACATATAACACTCAGTACTCCATGCAATATGTGCCCTCCTTAATACCAAACACCGGGCTCACCCATCGCCCACCCCCCTCCCCTCTAAAGCCCTCTGTTTGTTTCTCAGAGTCTATAGTCTCTCACGGTTCATCCCCCCCTCCAATTTTCCCCTTCACCCCTTCATTTTTCCCTTCCTTCTTCTAATGTTCTCCATGCTATTCCTTATGTTTCATAAGTAATTGAAAGCATATGAAAATGGACTCTCTCTGTTTGACTTATTTCACTCTGCATAATCTCTTCCAGTCTTGTCCATGTTGATACAAAAGTTGGATATTCATCCTTTCTGATGGAGTCATAATAGTCCATTGTGTATATGGATCACATCTTCTCTATCCATTTGTCTGTTGAAGGGCATCTTGGCTCTTTCCACAGTTTGGCGATTGTGGACAATGCCTCTATGAACATTGGGGCGGGCACTTATTATTAACTAACGTCCACAGTCCACAGTCTACATTAGTGTTCACTCGTGGTGTTGTGCATTCAATGGATTTGACAAGTGTATAATGACAGGTGTCCCCCAGTAGTTTCACTGCCTTAAGAATCTCCTGTTCCCCATTTATTCCTCCCTCTCCTACAACACCACTAACTTTTTTACTTGTCTCCATAGTTTGCCCTTTCCAAAACGCCACAGAGTTGAAACCATACAGTGCGTAGACTTATGTGTCCATTGTTTATTACCGGTCACACCCTTGTTGCCTATTGACCACACCAAATTCTCTTTTCTTCCTGGAGTAGCTCCTGGTCAATTCTTATCTTTCATGTTCTGCAGATGGACTGTGTGCCCACCTGGCACAGCACTCAGCTGGCTCCACACAGAGAATGGATATACAGTTACTTGTATTGGTCACCACTTGCAGATTGTCTAGGGAAGTACTGACTTACTGAAGAATGGTTTTGAAGGTGGTCCAATGTCTTGGAGATTCCAGTGAATTTGAGTCTCCAAATTGCTTTGGTAGTTCAGCGATCTGTTCTGTGGTTTGATTTCAGACATTATGCCAACTGAAAGGGAGAGTAGCGATCTTCACCAGATTAGTGCTGAGTCTCGAATATATCATCATCGATTTCAGTGTGCTAAGTTCATTTCTAACAAGAATGTGTAACTGCTTTTCAGAATGCAAACAATAAGCTGTTAAGGATGGAATCGATTCCATTTTTATGGATTCCATTTTAATCGATTTATGCCAATCCATTCATAATTGTTGTTGAAAGGGAGTCCTCTGGCCTCTACGTCTTTGAGATAGAATAAGAGGAGGCCAGGAGGTTCTTTGATGAAATGTTTCAGTCCGTGGTTTCTATTGTTTTGATATGAATATAAAGAGTTACTACTTCTACCAAGAGCTTAGTCACTGTGGAAAGGTTCCTGGGAAATCAGTGAAAGATGAACAAATGGATGACAGAGAGGAAGCACAAATTCAAGAGGAACCAGCTAGGATGGGGGTGGGAGGCATTAGGTACTAAAATTGGACATAAAGGACACAAATGAAAACTAAGCAAAATTAAGCCTTGAGAATTTCTTGAAGTGCCCATAAAATGTTTGCATAGTATGTGGCTTTTTAAAAAAATTTAATTTAATGTTTTCAGTGTTCCAAGACTCATTGTTCATGCACCACACCTAGTGCTCCATGCAATACGTGCCCTCCTCGGTACCCACCACCCAGCTCAAACCAGGCACACAGTAACACATAGTGTGTGCAGTGATACATAGTGTATAAAACTACATAAAATGTAATTTTATGGTACTATAAATTCTGCTATTTAAATTATTTTGTTTCTTTTTAAAAAATTCTAAGCGATTCTCAATAAATTTATGTCGGTATGATATTGGCTGTTAGCTTGAGTTAAATATTTTTGTTACATTAATAAAGAATATTTCTATGCTTCTTTACTTAAAGTTTGTAATAAGAATAAATGTGGCATATTAGCTTTTTTTTTTTGCCTCTGACAAGACCACCATATGGATTTTCTTTCTTTTTCTCTCTCTTCCCTCCTTCTTTCTTTCTTTCTTTCTTTCTTTCTTTCTTTCTTTCTTTCTTTCTTTCTTTCTTTCTTTCTTTTCTTCTTCTTCTTCTTCTTCTTCTTTTTCTTTTCTTCTTCTCCTTCTTCTTCCTTCCTTCCTTCCTTCCTTCCTTCCTTCCTTCCTTCCTTCCTTTAATTTTAGAGAGAGAGTGAGAACAAGGGGTTGGTGAGGGGAAGAGGGAGAGGGAGAGAGTGGATCTCAAGCAGACTCTGCTGAGCATGGAGCCCCAGATGGGCTCTATTCCTCGACCCTGAGATCATGACCTGAGCCAAAACCAAGAGTCAGATGCTTAACCGACTGAGCCACCCAGGTGCCCTGGATTTTTTTTTTTTTTTTTTTTTTATTGGTGTGACTTATGTCAGCAGATTTCCTAATATTAAGTTAGCCCTGATTTCTTTAGTCAAGTCTTCCTTGACTATGGTTTGTTATTATTTGGAATAATCGCTAAATTTTATTTGCTTACATTTACTATAGTTTTCTTTCCAGTGCTATTATGTTCAGAATTGGAAATCTGAGTATGTTAGCTGTATAACAAATTGGGAAGCTTTCCATCCTTTGTTGTGTTCTGAACAGTTTATATCACAAAACTCCTTTGAAATTTTGGACGAATACATTTGAGTATAAGCAACATTTATAAATGTTGATATATGAAGTATTTTCATTATAATCTAAATAGCCTATAATAGTGGTATTACTCTCTTTGACTGATTTCAGAGTTATTTAGAAAATTGCCTTTTGATGTCCAGGAGTTGAAGAATATTTTTGTTTGTGTGGTTTTTTTGTTGTTATTAAAGTTAATTTTATTGCATTATAGTCACAGATTATAGTCTGTACAATTTCTCTTCCTCTATTTTTATTTTGGTTTTTGTTATGACCCAATAAAAGACTTTTTCCACGCTTGAAAAAGAAGGTATTTTTATGTTTAAGTCATAAGGTGTTATTATATATACTTAATCAATCTTATTAAGGATATTACTCAAATCCTGTTTTGCATATTGATCAGTCACAGACTGAGGAGGTATGTTTGAAGTTACCCATCACCAGTTCATTTGTTTGTTCTGGTAGTTTTTGCTGTATGTATTTTGGTACAATATTATGTGGCAGAGAAAAGTTTGTGATAGATATTTAAATTATGGATTAAATATTTTGGCAGCATAATGTAACTTTTTCCTGTATATTCTTATGATTTGGGTTTCTTTCCATTTTATATTGAAATTTCCATTGTTTGTGTTTGCTTGATATGTCTTTGTCATTTTAAGTTTTTTGACTTTTTTGTATCTCTTTTGTATTTGTTCCTTATAAGCAGCATATAATTGGCCTTTATTTTATGACATAATTTTTTGTTTTTGTCATTTGGTAGAAGAGTGTACCTATTTGCATTTGTTATCATTTCTCATATGTTTGGGCTTATGATTGCCATCTTAGTTTAACACTTACCAATATTAGTGGTTTTGAGTATTTTTCATTTTTTTAAAGATTTTATTTATTTATTTGACAGAGAGAGAGATCACAAGTAGGCAGAGAGGAAGGCAGAGAGAGAGGGGGAAGCAGGCTCCCTGCTGAGCAGAGAGCCCAATCCGGGGCTTAATCCCAGGACCCTGAGATCATGAATTGAGCCAAAGGCAGAGGCTTTAACCCACTGAGCCACCCAGGCTCCCCAGAGTATTTTTCATTTTTTATAATGTTTTATATACATTATTTTTGTCTTTTACTTATTTATCATATCATGTTTATTTATATGAGCAATTTTTGCCTTTTGTTATTTCTGTAATGATTAATACTTTATATATGTATATATATTTATAATATTTTATTCTGTTATTGGTTACCTTTACATTTTTAAAAATAATCATATTTAAATCTATTTTCCCTAAAATCAAAGAAAACCTGAAATAGTATTAGTTGACTCCCATACACTATGAGGGGAGAAATCTTCGTATTTTATTTTTATCACAACTACCTCTACTATTCTTCATTCTACTTCTTAAATTTTATTTATGTATTGTAGGATTTTTAGACCCAAATTATTATGTCATATTATGAATCATCTTTTTAAAAAGGTTTTACACTTGGGGCACCTGTGTAAAGGTGGCTCAGTTGGTTGGACTCAGTTGGTTGGGTGACTGACTCTTGATTTTAGCTCAAATCATGATCTTGGGGTCCTGGGATCAAGCCCCTCCTCAGACTTCGAGCTTAGGGGACTCTGCTTGAAGATTCTCTCTCTCCTTCCACCCCTACTCCTACTGCTTGCACACTCTCTCTCTCTCAAATAAATAAATAAATCTTAAACATTTTTTTACATTTTTATTAATTTTTATAATTTAATGTGATGTGTATATGACATGATTTCAGGCCTCAGTGGACATTTTCATGCTACTTTATTCCCTTTTGTGAATTAACATAGGCCAGTTGCTGCCATATAGTTCTGAGTACATTTTCTGCTTCAGTATGTGGATGAGATACTTTTTGATGTGAAAATGTCTTTCTGTTGTTCTAACTAATGTACCTGCTTAAATACACCATAGAATTCTGGAGTCACAATATTTTACCTGCAAATTTCATAGATGTAACTCCACTCTCTTATGATGTCTAGTGTTGCAAGGAAATTTGACGTCCTCCTAATTTCCATTTCTTTGAGTGTGATTTTTTTTTTCATCTGGATGCCTTTTGGAGATTATATTTGACTTTACATTTTTTTTTTTTTTTACTTGTTAGAATGTCTTTGATCTTGATCTTGTAGATGTAGGCTCTTTTCACCTACAGACTCAGGTCTGCTTTGGTTTGGAAAATTTTCTTCTGTAGTTTTTTTGTTTCAAATTATTATTGTTCTATTCTGTTCTTTTCTTTTGGACTACCATTAAGTGTATTTTGTATAACCTTTTTTTTCAGGTCGTGTATTTTTTATCATATTCATTTTTTCTTATTTCCTCTGTGTTGTTAGAGAATTTCTCAAGCTGGTCTTCTACTTCACCGATTAGGACTTCCATAGTAGCTACTCAGCTACTCAGTATTACATTGAATCTCTGAATTCAGAAATTATAATTTTCATCACGTTTCTCTTTCCTGATCTCAAATAATTTCCTTCCTACGAACACCCACTTTAATCTCATGCTTACAGTGCCTTTTTAAAATGGAGAACAAAGATCACGTGATTTCTTTAAAACACCTCTGTCTCTAATAATAACTGTGGATTTCAGAAAACGACATTCGTCCCTCTCATTATAAATGATGATGGTGTCAACGGCTTCTGTTTATTCTCCCTTCAAGAGGGAGGTCGAAGTTTGCCCAAGATTGACTTACAGAGTTAGGGTTTCGTTGTTTTGTTTCAGAATGAGGAGTTCTAGTTCTTTCTCAATCTTTCAGGCTTAGTGGAAAGGAGACAGGACAGCTGAGCTTTTCTCTATTTGGTTGGTTTGTTTTTTTTTCCATTGCAATTTCTTACTGCCACATCTCAGCCCTGCTCGATGCCAGTCACTGTGGAGCCCCTGGAAGCCGGAGCCAGGGCTGGAGGGCATCTCAGCGTGGAGCCTCTCCATGCTGGATCCCCAGTGGAGCGGTTCCTCTGGCGCTTGGCCCTGCACCTCATAAGGAATGTTGGGGGTAATACACCTCTGTCTCTCACCACAGCGCTTCAGTACCCATCTTCCTTCCTTTGCCTTCTAGGATTTTAATGCAGTTTTGTTATTCTCTTCCTCTCATTTTCTGGACACACGACACAGCAGTAGATGTGTTCTTTCTTTTCATCCAATCCCATCTTGCTATAGCTACATGATTTCTTCTGTTTCTGGAATATATACAATCTTTCCTTGAACTGCAGCACTGATATCTACCTGTAATCTTTATACTCATTTCAGCAGGAATGGAGAAGGAACAACTGGATGCTTGTATACAGCATCTTGTCTTATACATATCTCTAACTAGCTGGCAGAGAGCCAACCTTAGGTTTTCTTACATTTTCCACAGACTAACCAGTGCTTTGCATATCATTCATATATTATAAACGTTGGATGAATTGGACTGAATTCTAATTCAATCTCCCCCACTTCCCTACTTCCAAAGCCAGGCTTTAAATATCAATATTTCTGCTGGCAGGGATTCTTCCAAAGAAAAGAATGGAGCCTCCACTGTTCTTTTTTGGTGTCTGGAATTAAAAAGGTGACATTACAGCACCCGATAAGAGAAATTTTCTTTAGTTATTTACCAAACAAGTAAGTTATTTAATAAGATAATTGCATTAATGTGCCTGCGTCTCTGCCATTGCCAGTGAAATCCATGCTTTGTTGGTTTTGAACTGGGCGAATTACCCAGGGAAGCCGATAAACTGAAAAGGAAAACAACAGCTTGTTTTTTTCCTGACTGCTCCTGCTCCCACCTTCATATTCAGCTTGTACGCAGAGATCAAGACGACAGGACAACACTATTTAAATCTCTCTTGAAATGTTCACATAGATATAGTTCTGCTACCTGTTATAAACGTCAAAACCAAGCCACTGAATTAGTTGAGTGAGTCACCTGGGAAGGCTGTGTCTGAGCGCGTGAGCTGACTAGTGATGGCTGGGCGTGGGAAGGATGTCCTTCACAGCCCACTTCTTGTGGGCTTCTGGTCTTAGTGATTGACACCGCCACTTGATCGTATAGATTAGTGGTTTGACTCCTGCTTTATGGAGAGGCAGGGGCGGGGGTGGGAGGGTGGGCAGGCAGTGGTTTCGTCAGCTCAGGCTGCCATAACAAAATATCTTAGACTGGGTGACTTGAAGAGCAGAAATGTATTTTCTCCATTCTGGAGGCTGGAAAGTTCAGGATCAAGGAAGTAACAGAGTTCAGTGCTTGGTGAAGGCTCTCTTCCTGGCTAATGGCAGTTGCTTTGCCCATCCTCCCAAGGCCTTTCCTTGGTATATGTGTGGGGAGAGAGCATGACAGCAAGGTCTCTGATGTCTCTTCTTATAAGGCCACGAATCCTATCAGAATAGCCCTCCTCTCAACTTAGGACCTCACTTAACCTTCATCACCTCCTTCTAGGCCCTTCTCCAGATACAGCCACACTTTGGGGGAGGACTTCAACATATGCATTTCGGGGGAACACAATCCGGTTCATAACAAGTAGGCTTGGGGTATGGGTGTATATGGAGAGATTGGGACCAGCACTCAGAAAATCCCGTTTCCCCTAGTTGTTATGTGAATTTAGCAAGTCATATAACATTTTTTGTCCTAATGAGCTCATCCGAGGGACTTGCATGAGAAAATTACAAGCTTGACCCTCCGGGTTTTTATGGTTTATACTAACATCAGACACGTTCCAGCCTGTCTAGTTGTGACACTGGCTTATCATCATGTATGCTTCCTCCCCTCGACAGCCATTATTCCTTTGCCCTTGGATAGCACTATGTCCGGAAAGACTTTCTGCTACCAGACTATAAAATGAAATCCCCCCAATCCTCTTCCAGAATACCTCTTATTCAGCCTTTTATTCAGTAAGTCTACACTTCTTTTTTTTTAACTGCTTTGTTTCAGGGGCCATTGTAAGTGCTGGAGACGGCCGCGCTCTGATGAAGCTTGCATCGTCAGAGACATGCATGGATAAAAGGACAACAAGCAAACATACGCTATGTCCGATGGTCATAGGTGTTATGGAGAACAAAGCAGGGTAAGGCAGCAGATGTGCTAGGCAGGCAGAAGGTTGGAGAATTGTTATTTGTTATAAGGGGGGGAGGAAAAAGC
>CM052800.1:135174308-135235314 GCA_028533885.1 Nasua narica | reverse complement strand
GTAAGTGCTGGAGACGGCCGCGCTCTGATGAAGCTTGCATCGTCAGAGACATGCATGGATAAAAGGACAACAAGCAAACATACGCTATGTCCGATGGTCATAGGTGTTATGGAGAACAAAGCAGGGTAAGGCAGCAGATGTGCTAGGCAGGCAGAAGGTTGGAGAATTGTTATTTGTTATAAGGGGGGGAGGAAAAAGCCTTGTGTAGGTATGTGGAGAATGTGAGCTAGCCAAGCAGGTATGGGAGAGAGGGTTCCAGGTGGGCAGGCAGTCATGCCTGGAGAAGAATGAACACAGGGGAGAGTGAGAAAGAATAAGATCAGGAAGGTGGAAGGAACTAGGTCATGTGGGACCCTGAGTCTGCTTGCTTTTTATTTTTTATTAAGACTTTATTTATTTGACAGAGGGAGAGAGAGCCCAAGCAGGAGGAGAAGCAGGCAGAAGGAGGGGAAGAAGCAGGCAGAAGGAGAAGGGGAAGCAGGCTTCCCACCGAGCGTGGACCCCGATGTGGGACTCTGTCCCAGGACCCTGGGCTCATGACCTGAGCCAAAGGCAGATGCTTAACCGAGCCACCCAGGCATCCCAACCTGCCTGCTTTTGTGTTTTCTCTTTGACCAGAATTTATACTAATATTTGTTAGGGCTTTACTCTTCTAAACTGAAAATAGAACTTTCTGGATTTATATCTTTTAAGTGTGAAATTGAATTTTGTTAGTTTGTTTCCTAAAACACTTCTTTATATGAGCTCAGTATTTGATAGCATTGCATAAAAGAAACTGGAATTTTCTGTGGGTTCTGGGGAAAAGAAGTGTGGGTCAGTTCTCAGCCTTCATCTTTTTTCATCCAAGGCACGCAACTTAATTCATTATTGCCTCTTCTAGATTTGCAAAGCTCTTTTAAAAATGTAATTATAACAATAATCCTATCAAAGACAAAAATCTTTTCCCATTACCAATGGTTTGTATGATTTGATTTACTTTACATATTTTTTAAAAGATTTTATTTATTTATTTGAGAGAGAGAGAGAGTGCATGCAAGTGGACGGGGGTGGGGGTGGGGCAGGGTGGAGACAGACACAGAGGGAGAAGCAACTCCCCACTAAACAGGGAGCCTGATGTGGGACTCAATCCCAGGACCCCAAGATCATGACCTGAGCCAAAGGCAGACACCTAACCGACTGAGCCACCCAGGTAACCTTATTTGATTTACTTTATATTAATTGTGTAAGGAAAGTATAATTTGTTGAAAAAATTAGAAAAGACTAAGTCGTTTGGCTTGGGAATGGAATGTACATTAACTTGTATATTAAAATGTAATTACTTGGGCACCTGGGTGGCTCGGTGGGTTGGGGCCTCTGCCTTCAGCTTGGGTCGTGTTCTCGGGGTCCGGGATTGAGTCTCACATTGGGCTCTCTGCCCAGCAGGGAGCCTGTTTCCCCCTCACTGCTTGCCTCTCTGCCTACTTGTGATCTGTCTCTCTCTGTCAAATAAATAGATAAAATCTTAAAAAAATGTAATTACTTATTACTACATTAAAAATCAACTAAAACCGTCTTCTTGACCATGGGTTAAAGAATAAAGAAACAACTGTTCTATTTTTTGTTTCTACGTGATGAGACTAGAGAAGATTTTAGGTTGCTGTGTCTAACTTATTTTCTTAAATAATATAGTGTATTATTCTTTTTTTTAAGATTTTATTTATTTATTTGACAGAGAGAGAGAAAGATCACAAGTAGGTAGAGAGGCAGGCAGATAGAGAGGGGGAAGCAGGCTCCCTACTGAGCAGAGAGCCTGATGCGGGGCTCGATCCCAGGACCCTGAGATCATGACCTGAGCCGAAGGCAGAGGCTTTAACCCACTGAACCACCCAGGCGCCCCTATAGTGTACTATTCTTATCTGATAAATGGTCAATTTAGAAATGTTCATTACTGTATTTCTTCTTTTTTACTTTTTAGAAAAAAGGAGTTCATATATATGGATCTGTTGCAAATTATAATTTATACAAGTCACAGATCTGGCGAAGATCAATTTGAGATAAAATTGCAGAATTGTTCTCATTTTTATTCTTATAACTTGAAATTTGATGTTATATTTTTGTGTTTTCTCTAACAAATGGTGCATTATGGGTATAAAGGGAAAACTCTAAGACTACAATTAAAAGCTATTCAAACCATCATGGCTAGTGAGATTCAGCTGAGTGACAAAGTAGATGAGACATAAATTTGTTCACTTTGAAATTCATTGGCCACAGCCCACCTGTTTAAAGTGAGAAGTTGGGGAGCCTGGGTGGCTCAGTCAGTTAAGTGTCTGCCTTTGGTTCAGGTCATGATCCCAGGATCCTGGGATGGAGCCCACATTAGGCTCCTTACTCAGTAGGGAGCCTGCTTCTCCTTCTCCCTCTGCCTGCTCCTTCCCCTGCTTGTGCTCGCTCTCTCTGTCAAATAAATAAATAAAATATTTTTTAAAATGAGATGGGACGTTTCCCTTTTAAAGGGAAAATATTTAAAATTGTTGATTTATTAATTGATTAGTTTTGAAAAATTTTCCTATTCTATTAACTGATTGATAAAACTAGAAAGGAATGAGTGTCATTGTTGTGAGTGACATGACCCTTTTGGAGCCTCCCCGTTAGAGCCCTAAGTGATCTCTAACCCCCAGCTGGGCAAAGCCACCAGTACGATAAAAAGCCAGTGAAAAGAGATTTAAGCAAGAAATACACTTAATCAGATTTTCCTTTTAGAAAAGTCACTCTGCTTTGGACAATGAAGCCACTGAAGCAGGAAAACAATTGGGGGCTATTGGAACAGTACCTCAGGTAAAGGTTAGTGACTGGGGATTTGAAAGAATGAAGTGAAGAGATTTTTTTAGGAGGTGGCGTTAATAGAATATGGTGATTAAATTGGAGGAGAACAGGAGGAGAGATTAAGAGCCTAAGGTGGTGGAAGGCACCGGGAATGGTGTCTTGGATAAGGAAACCAGAGGGGAGAAGGGAACGAGATGAGTTTCAGTTGACTGTGGGACTTATATGTGGACTGGTTCAGTGGCACAGGTGGTTGGAAATTTAGGTGAGGGCTTTCGGGGATATGGGTGTCCTCACTGAAAACATAGTATTTGGGGATTTGGGAATCACAGTGTTTTAGAAACATACTTCGGAACTTCATGGGAGCATTTTAGGTTGCCAAAATGACTAGAAGGGGTGGGGGGCTATTGGTGTTTTAAATGAAGAGGAAGGAAAGAAGGATGCTGGACCCTCCTAGAAAGCAAAAGATGAGGAATTGACTATCTAAATATCAATTAATACTCTCTTGAAAAATAGAGATGTGGTGTGGAAACCATAGCCTGTGTAAGAGGGTATAGAACTCTCTCTGTCATCTATCAAAGCTTTAAGTCACAGACACTGCCAATCAAATCTTTGCAAATATGCATAGATCTATGGAATGATGGCAGGTCATCTGGGGCATATTCCTTCAGTATGGTAAACATCAACAGATTTGTCTTCCATAGGTTTACAAAATACAGGGCAAGGATGTTTTACTATCTGACGAAGGGTATTATAAGATCCTCTGCTTTTGCCTTTCTCTCTGATTTGGTAAATTCTGTCCTTCCCCAAACTTCTTGAGATGCAGAAGTCTGAGTCGCAGTGGGAGGGTTACCAAAGATCTTGCACGAGGCACTCAGAGGGAAGAAAAGGAAGGAGATTCTCCTAACTTCTGGTTAGATTCAAAGTTAGAGGGTGCCTGGGAGGCTCAGTTGGTTGAGCGACTGCCTTCGGCTCTGGTCATGATCCTTGAGTTCCGGGATCGAGTCCCACATCGGGCTCCCAGCTCCGCGGTGAGTCTGCTTCTTCCTCTAACCTTCTCTCCTCTCATGTTCTCTCTCACTTTCTCTGTCTCTCAAATAAATAAATAAAATCTTTAAAAAAAAAAAGATTCAAAGTTAGATCAGTCTGTTTGGGAAAATTTTGGTGACTCTGGTGATCAACATTCTGGGGCAGCCAAGGGCAATAACTCCAAATAAGATTACTTTGGGCCTGGAAATAGTGATAACCAGGGGGCTGATCTTAGCTCTGGAGGCAGAAGAGGTTGGCTCTGGGACTTTAAGGTGGCAGAGATCTTAATGCGGTCAGTAGTTCTTCACCTGGCACACCGAAAAAATATGAGTGAACGTAGGCAGCAGATTGAATAAGTCTGCATCTATAGGATGCAGTCTAGGCATTACAATTATCTAAGAGCTCTGCAACTCATAGAGTGGAGAAAATATTTGCGACTCATATATATAATAAAAAAACAACACAGATGAAACTGGGCAAAGGATGTGAATAGGCATTTCTCCAAAGAAGATAAGCAAGCAAGCAATAAGTACATGAAAAGATGCTCAACATCATTAGCCATCAAAAAGCAAATCAAAATCAAAATGGGAAACTTCCCACCCAACAGGACAGCGAGAGTCAAAAAGTCAAGACAACAACAGATGTTGGCGAGGTTGTGGGGAAATCAGAGCTCTTATATATTGCTAGTAGAGATGTAAACTTGTTCAGTCTCTCCGGAAGACAGTCTGGAAATTCCTCAAAAGGTTAAGCATAGACTGTTTGACCCAGCAATTCTACTTCGAGATATACAAGCAAGAGAGTTAACAACTTATGTTCAAATAGAAGTTCGTACACCAATGCTCCCAGCAGCATGACCTGTAATAACTAAAAGGTGGAAACAACCCAAATGCCCATTGGCCAATGGATGGCTAGACATGATGTGGCATAGCCACACAATGGGATGTTATTTGGTAATGAAAAGGAATGAAGGACTAATACATGTAACAGAGATGAAGCTTGAAAGCATGCTGATGGAAAGAAGCCTGTCACAAAAGACTACATAATATATGTTTCCATTTATATAAAATATCCAAAAGAGGCAAATCTGTAGAGACACAGAGTGGATTAGTGGCTGCTTAGGGCTGAGGACGATGAGGGCATGGGGGTGGGATCAGAGGGGTGAATGGCTCGAGGGCATGGAGTTTCTTTTTGAAATGATGAAAATGTTCTAAAATTGTGGTGATGGTTTGTGGCTCTGTGGATATACTAAAGACCACTGAATTCTAATCTTTAAATAAATGAATTATATAGTATATAAATTATATCTCAACAAAGCTGCTACAAAACAATCAAACAACCAAAACCTTCTGAAGTGATTGTAATATTCAACTAGAGTTGAGAACCCCTAATCTATCCATTATAACCTCTTCCTAGAGGACAGAGAGTAGGGCAAGGTGGGCTGGAAACAGGGACAAACTTAGACCTTAAGAATCTAAGAACTGTACCTTTGAGAAACCAGGTCGATCTGGGCATGGATTATCCTTGATTGGATTTCCCAGTGGAAGTGGAGCCTATGGTCCTTCCTCCCTTGCAGAAACGGGGTAGCTTTGACACATTGCCGTTCTGAGCAGGAGGACAAGGTTCAATCTGCTCAGTGTCCCCTCAGATTTGGGGAGAAAACAAGGCCAAGCAGCAGTGGTTCTTCACTGGCGAACTACTGAATCACATAAAGGGTATGGATTGTGATAGGAATAGCCTGGACTATTTGCTAATAGTCCACAATAGGCCATAATTCACATCTCAGTTGAGATATTGACATGCCATTTATATATGGGAAAGTGCACATTGAGAAGAAAAGGGAACTGTGGACCAAACTGTTTGTTTAATTGAATTTAATAATGTCAATGTGGTGCTGAATCAATGGACAGAAGTCCATCTGCTGAGTAAAAAAATAATCAGTCACAAAATTTTAATGATGGATTATTCCTCAAGGAGTGTTAAATCTAACATATTCTCTGATGACTGAACAGGGGCACCAAAAGGTCAGCTGACGACACCAAGATTCAAAAATCTGCTTAAGGGACTCCTTCTATTTTGAGGGGCATCTGGCTCGTGCAGTTAGGTGGGCCTCGGACTCCCGGTTTCAGCCCAGGTCATGATCTCAGGGTCGTGAGATCGAGCCGCGTGTTGGGCTCTGTGCTCACCACTGAGTTGGCTTGGGATTCTCTCCCTCTCTCCTTCTGCTCCTCCTGCTTGTGCTCTCTCTCCCTCCAAAATAGATAAGTAAATCTGTTAAAAAAGAAGAAAGAAAGAAAGAAAGAAAGAAAGAAAGAAAGAAAGAAAGAAAGAAAGAAAGAAAAGAAACCAAAACAGCAAAAAAAACAAAAACCTCCTTCAATTTTTGAGATGGTAACTGTAACATTTCTTGGACACAAGCTACATGGTCTCTTGTTTCCCTGGAGCCTGCCCTTACACAAGAAACAGAGTGTCAGTTGTATGCACTATGGGCTTTGACCTCTCAGTGTGGGGCATCTGCATGCATTCTTCTTGGTACCTCAGAGCAAGGGTCCGGTATGTACTAGAAATTCTTAACGAACAAAGACAAGGAGAACATGCTGCCACTGTTGCACTTGGAGTAGATAATGGAGGTTGAGAGAGCTGGTGAGGTCCAGAGCCACTGGACGAGGTTTCACAGAAGTGACGTGGATTGAGCTGTGCCTTAAAAAAGCCTGCTTTTCCTCAAGGGGTGAGGGGAGAGAAGGTTATCTAGTTGAGATAGCAGCATGAACAAAGACACAGGTCTGGGATTAGCATGAGGAAGCGGGTGGCGTGGCAGCCTGAATGCACGCTGGGAAACAGGAAGAAACAAGTTGCAAGGATATGGCACCTTGGAAACTCGAGTGAAGAATTTAGACTTCGTGCAGTGAAAACAGGAAGTCACATTCTGGAGCTGGGCATTCATCCGGTGAAAATGGAGTTCCAGAAAAAGTTGTCCATTTGGTTAGTGTAAAACTGAGAGACGAACTGGTCAAAGCATCAGTCTCCAATGGCTTCCTTATGACCAGTCACCTGAACAATCATGACTAAATGTATTTCACTTGAACTATAGTAATGGAAACTTTTCATCAATAACAAAAATTTGATTTCATTCTGCTCTTGGTGTGCTGAAAATATTAAGAGGCAAATTCTACAGGTTTTACATGAATTTCGGCAGTGTGTCCCCATTTTTACACATGGCAAACTGAGGCAATGCTTTCAGGATGTAATGTAACCATGTAACTTGATATTCTTAAGAATGGATGTAAGGATCATCATTTTTAATTACGTTTTTATATTCTCCTTTCAATAATATTGTGATCAGTCTTGAAACAGACTTGTAGTCAGGGGTTATGTCTCTTTTATTTACCTTTTATGCGGAGCCTAACTCTGCAAGGGAAATGCTCTTTGAGTAATTGAAAAACTGCAGTGTGCGTCCAGTTAGCATCTGACCAACGTTGCTTCTCCCCAGTGCATGCTTAAGAACAGAGCCATTTCGTTGTCATAGCAGAATAATTGCCACTTTCCAATTCAGAGGGGAGAAATGTAAAAATAATTTTATAATCAACAGTTCTCAGGCCTTACATATGTAGGGTACGTTTCTAGGACAAGTGTTAAGATACTTAAGCTCATTCCCAGATTATCCCCAGCTATTAAAGGGAAACAGATAAACCATATTAACAGAGCCACATTTATAATTCCTTTAGGAATGGTGAGAAGAGGGGCACCTGGATGGCTCAGTCGGTTAAGCATCTGCTTTTGGCTCAAGTCATGATCTCGGGGTCCTGGGATGGAGCCCCATGTCGGGATCCCTGCTCAGCAGGGAGTCTTCTTCTCCCTCTGCCTCTCCCTCTCACTCCTGCTCTCACTCTCTCTAAGTAAATAAAATCTTAAAAAAAAAAAAAGAGGGGCAAATAATACATTATATGTTAATTTAAAAAAATGCAAAAAAAATGGTAAGAAGATGATGATATCCTTAAATTTGACTTTGAATATCCATATGATGTGCGCAGACCTAGAAGACAGGTTCAAATGTTCTGATATTTCCCACAAATCACCCTATACTCCTTTTTGACCTCTTTTATCTTCCAGTCAATCCGGATGGAAACACAGCCATCAGAGACGTGGGAGAAAATTATGTATCTTAAGTGACTCATACTGTTCCTTTATTTTCCCCCCTTACAAAAATTTGATATCTGTATTGCAAGAAACCTGATCCCAAGAAAGTCACCTTCTCCTTTAAACTGCAGTAAAAAAAAAAAAAATCCTTCTTAAAGGTGACAGCAAGAGGGAGTTGAATTGAAGACATAGAGGTGCTGCAGAAATGAAGGGCTAAAACCCTGGTTCTCAAACTTAGCCGCGTGCTATAATTACCTGGAGAGTTTTCTTCGAAGATACTAATGCCTTGATCTCACCCCCCAGAGATTTGGATTTGATTAGTGTTGAGTGCGGCCTTGGGTGCCGAGATTTTCGGAAGCTCCCCTGGTGATTCTACTCTGCACTCACGGTTGAGTCAGCGGGGTAATGGCCACGGGTTTAAGTTGAACACTAGCTGGAGGGTGAGTCATACGGACCCTGGGAGCCTCATTTTTCCTGTATGTGAAAATTAGATAAATACCAGTATCTTACAGGGCTATTGTAAGGATCAAATAGAGTAATGGATATGAAATTTCCTTGAAAACCATAAAGAGCCACATAAATGTGCACCATTAGAGATATATTTAGACCCTCTTACTCCAAAGAAATAATTTAACAATCTAATTTGTACAAAAGGTCATGCTTCAATCACTTCTGCAGGAAACAAAGGTCCTGCCAATTTTCAAGAACATCATTTACCACTCTGACAGGTTTTAGAACCCAGTGACCATTCTGTATGATAGGTAGATTTTATACTACAGAGGAATTATTTCAGTGCTCTTACTGAGAAGGATATATGCATAATTTAGCAGTCCACCGAGTTTCTTTCATCAGGTCCCCCAAGTGGAAAACTGAGGTAGGTTACATTGGCTGTAGGATTTTATCTCTGCATAAACTAGATGTAGCAAAAAAGGGGAATTTACTGGCACAATAAAGAAAATGAAATCTTTAATGAATGTGCAAAAAGCTGCAAAAGACAGGGAAATTGCTCATAAATAAGAATTTCTGAAAGAGGAGTAGAGAAAAAGCTAGCAAATAGTGGGGAGCTTTGGGGTCAAGAGAGAGTTTATTCATAAGGTACTGCAGCAAGTAGAGTATACTTGGATACTAGTAAGATTGATCCCTGGAGGTAAGAAGGATCCACAGAGGGAGAGGTGATTGAAAGAAGAGCTAATTGCAGGAGTGAGGTCCTTCAGAAGGGGTTATGAGAAGCTATCCAAAAGGAGTAGGGTCTGGTAAGATAAGGGGTGGTAATACATTTTTTTTAAGATTTTATTAATTTTATTTATTTGTCAGAGAGAGAGAGCACACACAAGCAGGGGGAGTGGTCGGCAGGAAAGGGAGAAGCAAGCTTCCCGCCGAGCAGCGAGCAGGGAGCCTGATGTGGGGCTTGATCCCAGGACCCTGGGTCCCTGACCTGAGCCAGAGGCAGACGCTTAAGGGACTGAGCCCCCCAGACTTCCCAAGGTGGTACACCTTGGGACAGAGATTATGGCCATAGGTGCCAGCTGATTATAAATTTGAGAATCGAAAGATTGTTCCAATTTTATTGATAAACTGAGAAGCAAAATCATCAACTAAGAGTGTTGGGGGAAGGATTCTTGCAGACAGAGGAGAAGGTATGTAATACGTGTCTTAGACAAGAGGCTGGAAAGCATGCTTACTAAGAAAATGAGGTAAGATTGCTGAACAGTGTTCTATGTCAGGTTATCGTCGGCAGTCATGAATTCAACACGAGGTCAGTCAGTACAGTGGGTGTGGGAAGGTGAGGGCTGAGCTTACACAGCACGGTGGGTTCGTGTGGGGAGGACAATGGATGACGTTATATTAGTCAATTTAGTTTCATGAGACTTTTAATGAACACTTACCAGTGGAGTTTGGGGGTGGGAATGTATAGAATACCACTTCAGGACCTCTTTTTCAAGTGTCTCTTTCTTAAATCAGTGCAAGATTAGCCTAGTTAAGAGGTACATTTGGGAGGGGGCCAACTGGGAAGCTTCAGAAAGATCGGTGTGGTCTCTCAGGGGCTCGACATCATTAAAATACATCAGAAATACAGGACCAGCTAACTCACATTCCACATCCTCTCCTTACATAGCTGACATTGGTATATTGAATGGTGGCCCACCAAGGTATGCCCACCTGGAACCTGTAAATGGGACCTTGATTTTTTGTTTGTTTTGTTTTTAAGATTTTATTTATTTTTTGACAGAGAGAGAAAGATCACAAGTAGGCAGAGAGGCAGGCAGAGAGGGGGGTGGGGGGGTGCAGGCTCCCCGCTGAGCAGAGAGCTCAACTCAGGGCCCGATCCCAGGACCCTGAGATCATGACCTGAGCTGAAGGCAGAGGCCCTAACCCACTGAGCCACCCAGGCGCCCCTGGGACCTTGTTTTGAGAAAGGGCGTTTACAAATGTAATTAAAGATCTCAAGTGAGATCAGCATGGCTAACAGTGGACCATAAATCCAATGACAGTGACTTTATAAAACAAGAGAAAGAGAAAGAAAGAAGAAGAAAGAAAGAAAGAAAGAAAGAAAGAAAGAAAGAAAGAAAGAAAGAAAGAAAAAGAAAGAAAGGAAGGAAGGAAGAAAGAGGGAAGGAAAGAGGGAAGGAAGGAAGGAAGGAAGGAAGGAAGGAAGGAAGGAAGGAAGGAAGAGGGAGGGAGGGAGGGAAGGAGGGAGGGAGGGAGAAAAGGATATGCAGAGGAGAAGGCCATGTCAAGACAGCAGTGACTTGAGTTTTGGGGCCGTAAACCAAGGAGTGCCTGGAGCCACCGGAACTGCAAGATGCAAGGAAGGATTCTTCCCTAGAGCCTTCAGAAGGAGCATGGCCCTCTGGGCACCCTGATTTTGGACATCTGGCCTCACAAACTGTGAGAGAATAACTTTTGGTTGTTTTAAGTCACCACGTTTGTGGTGATTTGTTATGGCAGCCCTTGGAAACTAATGGAACAGACAAAATGTAAATAGTTCCTCCTCCCAATTAAATGAACAGTGCCCTCAAGTAAATAGTAAAAGTAATAAATCTAGCCAGTGTTGAGTATGTTTGTGCCACACATGTAGCAATGTACGGGGCGCGACATCAGGTCAGGCACTAATCCTTGACCAGCGGGTCGGCGGTAGCCTGAAGACAGCGCAGAGCCCTTCAAAATTCTGAAATGGAATAATGCAGGGCCTGGAGCTGTTTTCCAAAAAGGAATGACTCATTTTCTTATCTAAAATTAAAAAGTCCTAATATCCCATCTGAGAACTTTTTTTTTTTTTTTTTTTTCAGAAAACAGAAAGAAGACTCAAGAGAGAACAATTGCCAAAGAAAAAGGAAATGTTGTGTTGTTGTTCCCCGCCCCTCCCCCCATTGGAAGTAAATCCGTGATTTTGCTCTTGTTCTTCCTGTTTTGGGTAAAGGTTCCATGCATGGGATCTGATTCCTGTCTCAATTTTGAGTAGAAATTGGAATAATATTTGATTTTCTGCTGTTTCAGATAAGTAATGTCAAGATACAATAACTGAAATTGATTGCACTAGTGGTTTTTTTTTTTTTTCCCACCGAAATGACAGCTCATATGATGAACTGACATTTGACTGCCGCTGACATTAATAGCAAAGATTGTGCCTGGTACCTGGGATGGAGAAAATTCTGATCGTATTATGTCATGACAGCATGAGTCCCAGGTAATGATGACTTTCTCTCTATAGCTGGTAATATCAACAGAAGAAACACAACATGGTAAATGGTTGGGTGTTTATGGGGGATGGGAGGGGTATCAAAGCATCAGTTTTGCTGTTGCCAATTCTGGACTGAAAGATATGGACCTTGAACCTGAGAGCAAATGCGCCATTTTACTCCTGCCTCTGAATTTGACTTAATTGGCCCCCACCGAAGAGCAGAGGGCTGAGCTGAATTATCCACCTAGAGGCTGGAACAGAAGGACCTGGCTGGGCCAGTCTGTGAGGTGTGAACCAGGGCTGCATATCCCAGGAGATTTGTGGGTGTGGAGGCTGGTCACCGAACATAAGAGGAGCTAGAGAAAAGGGACCCTGGGTTTTTGTTTTTAACAGGGTAGTAGAGAATACCACCAGCTCGTGCCTGCCTCCCACCCCCACCTCTGATTTCATCAGCTGAACCAGTGACAGGAGAGGGAGAGGTAAAGCTGGGGAAAAAGTCATTCTATTTTCAAGTTTCCAATAATTACTGCTTCCCGGATTTAAGACATAATAGGGAACTGCTAATGGAAATTCTGTTCATAAACTTGTCTTGTGGTTAATAAACTTAAAATTACCAAACTGTATTTACAATCAATCTGAATTCTCTGTGAGAATTTATCAGTTGAAGATGTTTCCTGCTATAAAATTGAACCGTGTCAGAAAATTAAAAAAAAACACTTTTTTTCAGCATGAAAGCAAAAATAAAACAAACAAAACAAAAACCTCAAACAAAACCAATAAAATGGTTTTATTTTATCCATGGTGGAGTGACTGATGCTATCTAGTTATGTGACAAACCATAAAATGATGAGCAATTCCAAATAAGTTACAGTGCAAGTAATAAATCCCTTGGGTTGAACTTAGTGAAAGAGATACACACTTCCATTAATCATCTCAATCAGTCTGTGGGCACCGCAGATCTTGGGCTGGCCCTGCCTGCTGTGTGATGTGAGGCTAGGCCACGTCAAGGTCTGCAACCCAGGGAAATACTCAGACAAGAAAAGGCAGGTGACGATGGTGACTCAGTGTTCGTTATTCTGTGGCACTATGTAGTGCAAACATACCACCTCCCCAGTTCCTTCTGCATTTGGGGGGGCCAAAATGATAATGAGGAGATTCATTATCAGTGGGCATTCGAGGTATCTCTTCTCTTGCTTATTTATACTATGTGACACATTTATTACTTCTTTTTGAGAGATAGTCATATCCAGTTATATTATTAAAGCCTGTCAATTTCAAAGGAATAGGTTTTTTTAATATATAAACTTTGAGGCAGTAATTTACTGAATTTAATAAACTTACTTCCTTAAAACTGCCAAACATTAGGGATACTCTGCGCATGCTAAGACAGGACCATAGACAACAGATCTGCAAGAACAAAAGAAAATTACAGGTGGGAGAGAATCACTTTGGTCATATTGCCAGGAAACTGACGTCTCTACTTCCTTGTCTTTATGTTCCTATCTAGTTCACTGTGTGATACACCTTAACGACAGGCTTTCCTACTCCCTTCAAGAGAGCACAGACAGGACCCCATCTCCATTATTCTCAGTGAATCAGTGACATCCTTTTCTATGAGAACCATTGCTTATTGCCTCTTGTCACCACGATCCAGACACAAGTCTACGTGCTTTACATTCACTAATTTATTTAAGCTTCGCCATAAGCCATACAGTTACAGCTTTTATGCCATTTTGCAGACGATAAAATGGGTGACACTCAGAGAGTCTGACTCAAGCCCACACTCTTAACCAATATGCTGCTCTCACTCTCTCTTTCCTCTTCAATGGCCATTTGCTCATGAGGATTCCTGAACGGTCTCTTCCCTAAGTCTTCTTGCTGTAAAGGTTTCTGGTGAGTCGCCAAGAGATTAAAGGGCTTGCTGAAATTTGCACAGTGAGCAAGTGGTGGAACTAAACTTAAATCCAGGCCTTCTGATTCCAAATCCTATTATCTTTAATGACATCACACTACTGGATATAGCTGAGGTTTTCAATTTAGGAGGAACTGGCTCTGAAACAAAATAGCTGGCACTATTTCATTTCTTTCAGAAATAAATTCCAGATGGATTTAAGAATTAAATCTTGCAAATGAAACCATAAAAGTACTGGAAGAAAATTTTGGTGAATATTTATGTCATCTTGGGGTGGCAAAGGCCATTCTAAAAACGGCCTTAAAGTAGGAAAGATGGATACATTAGATTGAATAAAAATAAAAAATAAAAAAGTCTGCATGTGAAACACTACAAATAAAAAGGAAAGGCAGACAACTCAGTTGGGAAAGCAATTCTCTCTTTTTATTGATAATTCATTTATTCATTTCAAAAATATTGGCGCCAGGGTCACATGGAGATTTGAGACAGATGCTGCCCCCGCCTTCATGAAGTTTATAACCAGAGAAGGAGCCAGATCCTGACTGATGAATGTGCAACTGCAGGAAGCAAAAGGGGCAGGGTTCTATGAGAGTAGGTAGCAGATGCGCATAATGACCTGACACCAGGTGAGACGACAGGAACGACTTCCTGCAGGGGAGCACTTGAGTAGATTTCAGAAAGATGAGTCCAGGGGCACCTGGGTGGCTCAGTTGGTTAAGTGGCTGCCTTCGACTCAGGTCATGATCCCGGGGTCCTGGGGTCGAGCCCCACATCAGGCTCCCTGCTCAGTGGAGATCCTGCTTCCCCCCTCTCCCTCTGCCTGCTGCTCCTCCTGCTTGTGCTCTCTCTGTATCTCTCTGTCAAATAAACAAAAACCTTTAAAAAGAAAGGAAGAAGGAAGGAAGGAAGGAAGGAAGGAAGGAAGGAAGGAAGGAAGGAAAAGAAAGATAGAGTCCACCTTGAGGGGAAGGCAGCAAGGTTCCAGACAGTGGGAACAGCATACCAGTTGAGTCCTGGTCCATTTGAAGACAAAGAAGCCTAAAGACCCAAAGCCAAAGAGTAAGAACACTGATCAGATGAGGTGGAGAAATAGGGGCCATTCACCAATAAAGGCACCGAAGATCAGTAGGGTTTGACAGGATGGGAAGATCAAGAATTTGATCTTGGACATGTTAAGTTTGAGATAGTCTAGAGAAGTCCAAATAAATGGTTGGATATAAGGATCCAATGTATAGAGGATAGGACTGGTCAAAAGATATAAATTGAGAGTCATTGAGGTTTTATATATAAATATAATTATATATATAAATATACATTTATATATATTGTATATGTAAATTATATTTTATATATAATTTTATATAAATTAAATATTTTATATATATATATATATATATATATATATGACAATGGCTGAATGAAGCCGTGGTCATGAGTAAGAATATGCAGGGAGGGAGGACAGAGTGAAAAGAGGATCCTAAGCCTGAGCCCTGAGGAATATCAATATTTAACAGTCAAGGAGGGGATGAACCTACACATGTAACTCAGAAGATTGAGCCAGTAGGAAAGCCCAGGAGAGTGTGATGTCATGGAAGCAAAGAAAGCAAGTGTTTCAAAAAGGAGAGCCAAAATCAGTGCCAAATGCTGTTCAAAGATCAAATAAAATGAAGTGAAATACGCTGGAAAATACCCAGTGTATTTAGGAGCCTAAAAGTCACTGAGAACTTTAATAAATGCCTTGCTGGTAGAATGACAGGAACAGAAACCACACTGGAGTTGGTTAAGGGATGAGTGAGTAGGGAGGAACGAAATTGCAATAGTATAGAACACGTTTAACAAATTTTTCTGTGAACAGGAGAAGTGAATGAATGAGAATAGAGAGAGAGATAGGATTGAAGGAAGGTTTTTTGTGACTTATTAATTTACTTTAGATAGGAGAGACTTACGAATATAGTGGTATGAATCTGAGTTTACAAATTTAGTGTGCAAGATGTATAACTTTTCTAAATTTTCCTAAAACTGAACATAAGACATAATGTCTTATGTCACCAGACTTGTAGAAATTTACGCTCAGTTAATTCAGAACATTTTTCCTTTCCTCAAGGCAGTATCTAAATTCTAGGTGAGGCCACCCCGCTATCATCTATGCTCCTATAACCTCTCACTAGGGATGCCCTGTTTGCCTATGACACACTCCACAGTCTACCTCTCTAGGTCTGACTGTTTCCTCTCATCTCACAAGAGTAAGGGACTCCTTGCTCTGGAACTCAGGGAAGTCTCCCTCTCGTGCTTCCCCCTTTCTCTTTTCCCTGACATAGAAGCATCTTCTCCTAGTCTGAGTGGTGCGGGCAGTGGAGAGGAAACCTTTCTCTCTCCCCTGCTTCTCTAATAGTCTTCTTGGTTCCACTATGATCCGATGCAACTCAAATGAGGGAGACATGTAGCCATTCTGTTTTCTATCCTATCCTTTCTCTACAACTAAAATTTATTCAGGCGATACTTCTGTTCTCTATTTAGCAAAACTGGTTATAAGCTCTTGGAAGGCAGAGAATAGGCTATCTTGTGTGCTATTATATCTCCAATGCTCATAACAATGCCTGGAAACAACAAGCTTTCAATGACTATCTGCTGATATTTAAAAAAAAAAAAAAAGATGAAGGAAGGAAGGAAAATGAAACTATGTGAGGAAGTAAGGAAAAAAGAAAGGAAAAGATGGGGGCAGGGAGAGAAGGAAAGAGAGAGAATTGGTTGATGGGTAATAACAGTGTCTACCTCACTTAGCATTCCTCGATGTCAAATGTTAAGTGGGAGCTAGCCTCTTAGCGAAATCTTCACTCTGTAATCTTTGATTGACTGATGCATTACCAAGAGACTTTACAATTTCCCCACCTACTGCCTGTGGAGACCCAGAAGACCCTTTCCACATACTCTCCAGGTGGGCTTTTTCCTCTTCATATGATGACTTGACCATGAGTCGGCCCTTTCTTCAATCCAGCTTTTTATTTCTTGCAGACATCTGTTAACCTTTCTGGCCACACTTTCATGCCACACTTCTCTAGTTTCCAATTCCAATATAAATTTTTACTTGTGCTGCATTCTTAGGTCATTACAGTTGGGCATCTAGAGGAAGGGGTAAGTAAATACATAATTTTCATCTTGAATCAGAGTCTGTGTAATTTTAGCAAATCTTCATTCTGCAGCAGCCCTGGAAAGGGAAGCTACTGACTGTCCAACATAGTCAATTGGCTCTTTGAGAAGGTTGAGGTCCTTGTGCTCTAACTCCAAGTAATTTCATTAGAGCCAGAGCCAACTTGGCCAAGAGAAAGACTGCAGTGTTTCCACTAATGGATGTCTAGGCCTTATTTCTTTCCCTGCAAGAAAGTGCCCTCGAGGCTAAAGGAAAGGGAACAAGAGACCAGTTATCAGCAGGAAGAGGGCTTCCCTTGCTCTAACCATGCCCAGGACAACCTGGCCATCAGTAAGTAGTGTTAAACCGTCAGAGCCTGAGCAGAGAAACATTTTTGCATGCGAAGAACATCTGGCTGGTGGTCCTCTCTGTCATTTCGGCTGTCCCTGTCCTCTTAAAGAGGTTTTACAAAATTGGCTGGAGGAGTGCTTGGAATCTTTTCTCATTCTTTTCCTGCTTCCGTCTTGCTTAGCATCAGGCATTCTGTAACCTTCTATGGAAGTAAAACACAGCCTTAGCAGTTGTCCTAAGTAGAGTGGCTCCCCATCACTCCACCCCCATGAGAGATTGACAATGTCTGGAAACATTTTTGATTATCATGACTGCGTGGGGAATGTTGCTAGTGGCATCAGTGGGTAGAGGCCAAGGATGCTGCTAAACATTCTGCAAAGCACAGGATAGCATCCACAATAAGAAATCATGTGGTCCAAATGTCAACAGTGCTGAAGTTGAGAAATTTTGATGTAGAGATATAAATATTCCTTCAAACAATCTCTTGGAGCAAAAACAAAACAAAGCAGAAAGGCTTGACGCTTGGTTATTTTTTGAGGGTGGAGAGGATGTACCGAAGAGGAGCTTTGATTTTATTTCTCATTTATTTTACATACAATTCTCATGTATTTCACAAATAAAGGGGGATTTATAGACATGGGATGTGGAGTCCAGGCAACAGATTTCACCATGATATGTGGCCAGATATACTTAATAGACTCCCTTTTTCAACATCCCCACTTCAAAACCAAATTCAAAACTTCTTTAAATATCCTTGGTGGAAAGACATATGGATAGTAATGTATTGTTTGGGTACTTCCTTTTTTAACTTTAACAACATTGGATATTTTCCTACTGCTTTTTAAATTTATAGATAATTTTCATGGGCAGTTTATACCTGTTCCTTTTAAGGATTTTGTAAAGCTTTGTCCAAAAATAAAAATACATTGATTTAAGGTAACAATAGTTTTTACTATCTTCTCTAAATTATTCAATTTACGTGCTTTTTATTTTCATAGTGCACGGATTTTACTTGTTTCTGAGAATAAGTTTATATCGCTTGACTTAATTCCACAAAAATGCTTATAAAAATTTCCGGTTCTTGCTGTAAAGTTCTCTTTGAATTATGAGCACGTGTTTTATACACAGTTACAGCTTCTTCGTTAAGAACACCCAGATGGCTAGGAAGTTACTCAAATTGGGATTTCAAAAGAACAGTGAATAAATGTTTAACTTCTTCAGAATTGACTCTTCAAAGGCAATTTTTAGGACATTTGATTCTTTATATATTAAATGTGGTTTATCACTGGGAACTGCATTTGTTTGTAACTGACAGGAATGAATACTGGCTTGAGCAGGACAGAATTTTATTTTTTTCACTCTTAAAATAGATCTGGAGACAAGCAGTCTGGGACTGACACTGTCTGATCGGCTTCATACTGTCATCCCTCACTGAAGCGCCTCACTCAGTTCCTTCATCCTCAACGCGTGGCTTCTATCTTCAAGATCTCCCCAGAGTTCAAGTTGAGGGCTGGAATTCCAACCATCACCTGCACCTTCCAGGCCAGAGCAGTGGAAAGGGAGACAAAGGGGGAGCCAATGACTCTTCCGGGAAATGTCATGTAATACTTCTGCTGGCATTTCATTGGCCAGAGCCTCATCTCTATGAGGGAAACTGAAAGGTAATCTTTTGATCTAGGTACCTAGCCATCTCAAATAAGATTAGAATTCTGTTACTAATGAGAAAAGACTTTTATAGCTAAACTTTTTTTTTTTAATCTCTTTGGGAGTCCACTCATTTTCACTGATTTCCTCTGACACTACGTTTTCCTCTCTCACCCCTCCCAAGGTTTTGGATTTCCATAGAATCCTAAGGATTCCATAGGTCTGAAAATTATTAGCTATGATCATTTCTAAAGGTCTATACAAACTTTAAAATTCTGATTCTTTGATTTTGTTTATTTCTAAGATAGTTAATGTCTAAAGGATCACATTCCTCTATTGATGTGCTTTTGAAAGTTGTAGTTGCTAAAATATAGGTGTAACAATTCAACATTTTAATTAATTTTCCTCTATCTGAGCACTCCATATTCATGAAACATTAGCTCCCCTTTCCCTCTAGCGCCTACCAAGTTCTAAAAATGGACAAAGATGGATTTGATTTTACCTGAATACATTGGGGTTTTTTTAAGATTTATTTTATTTATTTATTTGAGAGAAAGAAAAAGAGACAAGAAAGAGCATGCAAGTGGGGTGAGAGGTAGAGGGAGAGTATCTCAAGCAGACTCTGCATTGAGTGTGGAGTCTAATGTGGGGCTCGATCTCACAACCCTAAGATCATGACCTGAGCCAAAATCAAGAGCCAGAAGCTTAGCTGACTGAGCCATCCAGGTGTCCCTGCCTGAATATATTGTCAAAGAAATTTATTTATTTATTTATTTATTTATTTATTTATTTATTTATTTATTTTCTGTTTTCTTCTTAGCATGTATAAGCAGAGTTTTGCTGGAGAAAGTTATTTGTCCTGAAATTGGATAGGTTGTGTTTGATTGACCCCTGTATTTTCTGGATTATTTGTAAGGTACATTTTGTGCCCCTTCTACAATTCAAAAATAATTCTGCATTTTATCACTAATGTAAGAAGTTGTAGGAAAAACAGGGGTATTGAGAACACACTCCCTTATTTTCAAATATTGTTTCTGTCACTTAATAGTTCTGAGATCATAAACAAATTAATTTTCTTAAAAGTTTCTTCATTTATAAAATTAACAATAATATCTGTCTTAATGATTTTTAGCATTAAATGAAATAATGTGTTGTCGATGCTCTATAAATGTTAGTTTCCTTTTAAAGAGTAGAAGTTATTTACATCACAAGTGAGCCTTGAGGTCCTTCTTTCAAAGTGAAGAGCTGGAGGGGGATGGCTGTGTAGAAGGAATCGTAATTATAAGGCTTGGTCCGGGAACTCATGTCAAAGAATCAAGAAGGCAACAACTGTAGGACACAGGTTTGGGTATTTAGTCTCAATCTTACATGTAGTACTATTCTTGTACATTCACACATGCACGAACACACACACACACACATGCACGTGTGCACACACACACATACTATGTGAATATGAAACATGAAGCGTCAACAGAAACATGACAGCAGAAGAGAATTTATATTTTCTAGAATAATAGTCTGGTCCTGAGTCTAAAACTTCTTGGCTTCAAAAAGTAGCATTTGTCTGATTTAGGTTTATTTTTGGCTCTCACATGAAAACAACAATCCTGGCCAAAGGCTAAATTATGAATCTTTCAAGTTTCATTATTTTGCCAAGCATCATCCTTTCAGCACCTTTCTGACTGCCAGAGTAGGGTGGAAGAAAAGAATGGAGAGGTAGTCACCAAAAAAGAAAAGCCTGGGCATGGACATCATCACTAGCTTCAAGAATATGAGGGAATGATGCAGAACACATCAACCTGGGGTACAGAGTTCCTACTTTGAGAAACACTGCCTTAAGAGAAAGTTTTTCTAAACACGTTCACTTTCCGCATTGAGACTATAGCTGATCAAAATATCTCACCCACACCCAGCTTAGAGTGAAGTCTATTACCATTCTTATAAAAATAAGTTATGTTTTGAACATACCTGTTGAGGAAATTAGAAGATACACTCTCTTCAGCAGCCTTTTCTCTCTCTTCATGCATGCCCTTCCTTCATTTATCAACCTTTCTTTATTCAACCTATTTCATAGATACTGATGCATAATACCTACAATCTTCAACCTTCATAACAACGGGCAATTTGATTCCCTGAAAAGCTCAGTCAGCCCTTGGCTCTGTACCTATCTGAGAGACCAGAAGTAGTTTTGCCCCCTTGTCCTACTTTCCAGTGCCTGTTGATTTATTTATATGCTTGGGTGTCTGTCTTGATTTCTTCATCCGCAGTCCAACTCCTCTTAAGTCTTCAGGAAGTTCAGGAAGCTGAACTTCTGCAAGTTGTGCTAGAGCCATGCCGCTGCTTACCAAGACTAGACGTCTTTCACCAGCGACAGTCTCATTCTTACCCCATGCCAGGTTTTCTAGATGAAGTTTGCCTCAAATAGTTCTACTCACTGGAAGCTTGTGAATTTCTATTGTCTGAACTGCCATTTCTACCTATTTCTCTTCCCTATTACTGTTGCTCTAACCTGAAACAGGTCTGTTGAGCCTCTTTGGATGATTGGTCACACCTTTGGGGGACCAGTTCTACAGAGGAGTTGAGACTTCCTATAGCCAAGTCCAGCATATCCCATGACCAAGTGCCTGAAGAATAGTGTTCATTATATAGCCGTGGTTGCATTGAACAATATAATTGTACATGAAAAATTGGCATGGGACATTAAACTCTGAACGAATATCAGATGAGGCTTATTTCAAATGCTCTCTTCATATCTATTTTAAATTTCAATATATTTTTAGGTGGGTTTCTGAACTCATTTTCATTCTCTTGGGTTTTTAGTCTAGTGGTATATCTTTACCACACTATTATAATTATTATAACCATAAAAACATGTTTTAGTGTATTGTGGAAAAACTTTCCTACTATTACTTTATTTCCAAAAATTTTCCTTATGTGGATTTACTTGAACTTAATTATTTTGGATAATGCTTTCCTTTTTTTGATCATTTTCATGTTTTGGCATTTTCGTCTGAATACTAAGAAAATTTCTCAAGCTTTTATAATTTATTCTATCCAATGCAATGTTGATTCTGTTACTCTCTATATCTAAATGCATTTAAAAAGTCATAATTCAGGAAATCAGGGGATCCAAGATGGAATGAAGAATGTGACTAAATCAAATCATACCACAAATATATAAAATAATCTCAGTGAAGGTGATGGGTGGAAAGTCAATGACCTAAGTTCCTTCTACATACCCGTGGAAATAATCAGAGTCTGTAAGACTAAAAGGAACTGCACATAAATACTGTATTCTAACTGATAAAGTTGTTTCCCTCTGGGTGTGGGTTAACACTTCTGATACCACTACACATGTATACTGGTATTGAACAATTAAGTAATGATCGAAGCCAAGTTTGTTACTGATGGACGTTATAGATAGAAAAAAAGATGCTAGAATGATCTATGTGGTAATGGATTAGGATTTTGGGGCTTCAATATAAACTCATGTTTAGCTTAATACAAATACAGAGAGGTACATGTGTAAATATTTATAGATAGGTATATATATTTGGGTCAGTATGCACACTTATTTTCTTGCTCTGCCAGCTAAGAGGTTCTAGAAGCAATGACATCCCGGTGGCAATAAACATTCCTAGTGCCCATCTTGGTTTCTAATACATTTCTCCAATAAAGGAAACCAGGGCTCCTAGAAGAAATATTTAGCTCTTGAACTGGGAAAAGAAACATATAAGATGAGTCAGGAACAATTTGTAGTGGCCAGAAAGTAAGGAAATGCTAGAGTCTGCAATGATGGGACTATGCCGAAGGGACATAGAAGGTTTCAATGGCCAAAGGTAGACCATTTGAGCAACAAAATAAAAAATAAGTGAAGTAATAATGGATTATAATCCAAGTATAAAGGAAATATCTATGACACCATACTGATTTAAATAAATGATTGAGTAAATAAATAAATGTGAAGATCAGACAAATTACTGATGCAGAAAATTCCAAATAATTTATGTAGAAACTCTGCATTCAAGGAGGTGAAGCATAAATCCCTACTTCTTGAGTGTAGACTCTACATTGTGACTTTCTTCCAAAGAGTAGAATGGCAGTGAAAGAAGTATGGATGGTGAAAGAACTTTGCAGCAGAGACGTCTACAAACACAACCTCAGTCAAGTGAACGAAGTCAGTATCAGTAGTCATAAATCATGTTAGTAGGTTTTCTTGATGTGATGGGTTGAAAACGGCACTTTATCACTGTGGTCTTGCTCTCCAAAACATATAACCTTGGTCTAATTATGAGGGGGAAAATATCAGCTAAATTCCAATTGAAGTACATTTTATAAAATTCCTGACTATACACTAATCCTCAAAACTGTTAAAGTCATTAGAACCAAAAAAGTCTTAGAAACTGTCACTGGCAAGAGGAGCCCAAGGAGACATGACAACTAAAATTATTATGGTACCCTGAGTGAGATCCTGGAACACAAATTGGACAATTGGTTAAACCTAATGAAATTCAAATACCTTCTAGCCTTTAGCTGAAAATGTTATATCAATATTGTTATAATTACTTAAGACAAATATACCATACAATGGTAAGTGCTAATAATGGGAAAAAACTGAGGGTGGGTATATGGGAATTCCTTGTACTATCATTGCAATTATTCTGTAATCCAATATTGTTCTTAAAAACAACATTTATTTTTATAAAGTTACCATGGCATTTTTTTTCTCTGCATTTTTAAAAACATTGTCAGCTCTCTTATCATCTCAGTCTCATCTTTCTCTATTTTTACATACAGTTTTGTTTTATTTAGCTTTCTTGTGAAAGATACCAGATGATATTTAAAATTTCATCCCATTTCCTGTAAGTTTTAAGACTTCCATTTCTAACCAAAATGAGGTAAATGGGACTAGATTTATTCTCTGGCCTGAAACAACCAAAAGGCAAAAAAAGACCATATATGAGACAATAGTTTTTAAGACACTAGACATCAACAATAAAAGACAGTGATCTCTAAGAGATGGAAAACAAATCAAATGAAGACTATAATTGCCCAGCCTTACTGCCTTGAGATAGCATTTAACCCTCAGAACAAGGAGGGGAAACCAAGTGAAGCATGGTAGGCTTCTTGAATTGAGGACACAGAGCTGAAAGTCCAGGTAGAATAAGATAGCTAGAGTTTGTAGGACTGGGTATTGGAGAAGAAAAAACTACACTGATAGAGAACATTGGAGATCTTCAAAGGTCCCCTTGAGTGGTCAGCAGAGTACATAGCACCACATGAAAAGGAAAATATTTGACCTTGGGGAAAGAAAATTCAAAAGAAATAAAGGAAATAGTACCCGATCCTCGTAGTAGGCCTTTAAAAGTGCCTGTTTCCAACAGCTAGACTAAGAAATTTAAAATTAATGGAGGGTTGGATAGAATATTGAAACGGTTCTTTACTCAGTAGTTGGAAGGAATTATAAATAAATTAGATGCCGCTCTGGTCCTGTCTAGAAAATCTTATTAGCATAATCAAAAGATTCAAATTATTTCCCAAATACTTAATTGCATCCTAGAGCAAAGCTCAACCTTCATAGGAATACGAAAATATCCAGTATACAATAAGGCAAAATTCACAATATCTGGCATCCAATCAATGATTACCAGATATACAAAAAAAGGAAAGAAATATGACCCATAGTGAAAGGAAAAGTAGTTAGTTGAAGTCAGTTCAAGTCAGTTGAATAGTCAGTTGAAACTGAGACAGGTGCACAGAATTAGCAGAAAAGGACATTGAAACAGTAGTGATTGAATTCTATATGATCAAAATGTTAAACAGAAACATAGAAATGAGTTTCAAAATCTAAATAAAGCCTCTAGAGATGAAAACTAAAATATGTGGAATGAAAAACACATGGATGTGATTAATGGCAGATTAGACATTGCAGAAGAAAAGATTATTAAATTCAAAGACAAGCAATAGAAATTATCAAAATTAAACACACAAAGAAAAATGAAATGGAAAGAGCATTAATAAGGTATGCAACATCATTAAACAGCTGTTATATGTAATTAATTTTTGAAGATGAGGAGAGATGGAAGAACAGAAAAAGTTAAAGAAATTGGGACTGAATATTTTCCAAATATGATCAAAGTTATAAATTCTTAGCTTCAAGAATATAAATAAGCCATGAAGAAAAACTGCATGAAAGCCTATCACAATCAAATTGCTCAAAACCAGTGATAAAGAGTATTTAAAAGCAGGCAGAGAAAGCTGTACATTAGGTACATAGGAACAAAGATGATGGAAGATTTCTTAGAAACAATTTAAGCAAGACAGTGAAGCAATGTCTTGAAGATAGTGGAAAAAAAAAAAAAAAAGCTATCAATCTAGAATTCTTTACCCAGGAAAAAAAAAGCTTTAAAAAATGAAGACAAAATAAAGACTTTACAGGTATAAGAGAGATTTAAAAAAATTCACCAGCAGCAGACCCACAATACAAAAAATGATGAACAAATTCCTTTCAGGTGGGGGGAAAATTATACCATAATACCACATAAAAACCTGACAAAAACCTATGCAAAAGAATGAAGAGGAACAGAAATAATTCCATACTATCCAAAAGTAGTGTTCCTAATAAAAACTTTTATAAGTGAAATGGCATGAAGCAGAGCATCCCATTGCTTTCGAAAAGTTTGCATTATGCCACTTCCTTTTTAGGAAATCCCTTCATTACTACAATGAGGAGGAGAGAAAAAGAGTTTCCCAGACAAATAAAAATTAAAGGAGCTCATGACCACTAAGCCGGCTGTGCAGGAAATATTAAAGGGAACTCTGAGTGCAAAAGAGAGACCAAAAATGACAAAGACAAGAAAAGATGAGAGAAAATTTCCAGAAACAATGATAATCAATCAGAATTCATGATTTAATCATGGTAATTTTTGTGTTTTTAGGTATTATCTGTTTTTTTTTTCCTTAGTGTATAATTGCTTATAGTAATCTGTTGTCACACTATGTATTTCTGTAGTTATCTGTTGTATTGTTTTCTCTTCCATTTCTCATTTTGGTTTTTGAGTCTTCTCTCTCCTTTTTCCTAGTTAATATAGTTAAAGCATGGCCAATTTTGTTTATTTTATTTTTTTGGAAAAAACTGGTCATTACTTTCAATGTTATGGTATTATTTATTCTAATCTCTATTTTATTTCTGACTTTCCTTTGTTATTTCCTTCCTCTACTAAATTTCAAGTAAGCTCCTTCTTTTCCTAGTTCCTTGTGGTGTAATGTTAAGTTTATTTGAAATTTTTTTCTTTATACAAACATTTATAGCATAAATTTCACTCTAACATCTGCTTTTGCTGCATCCCGTAGGTTTTGGAGTACTGTATTTTTCTTTCCTTTTGAAACATAGTTTGATTTGCCATTTGATTTGTTATTTGGCCCATTGCTTATTAATATTTACATATTAAATATTTAATATTTATATTGTAGAATTTCCAGGTTTGTTTCATTATGGATTTTTAGTTTGTACCATTGTGGTTGGAAAATATGTTTGGTATGGTTTCGGACTACTTAAATTTGCAATATTTGTTATGTCTTTTTTTATGTGATTTAACTAGGAAATTATTTTATGTGTACTTGAAGAAAACGTGTCTTCTATTTTTCTTGGATGGAATGTCTTATATGTATCTTTTAGAACCATGTATTCTGAAGTATGCTTCAGGTAAAAAATGTTCTTCTTGAAAAAAAATAATAATAACTTTAACTGAGGGTACTCATTTAAAAGAAAGCATATCAGAGGGAAATGGGTAGGGGGGATGGATGAAGTAGGGAAAGGGGATTAAAAGTACACTTATCATGATGAGCACTGAGTAAAGATGTATAGAATTGTTGCATCACTACATTATACACCTGAAATTAATGTAATACAGTATGTTAACTATACTGAAATTAAAATAAAAATCTTTAAAAAAATAAATTCCATGTGTTTGTGAATTTCCAATAAAAAATAAAAGGATTAGAGTAGTAAAAACACATTCCTTCAATTCAGGTGAATTAAATTTGAAATCAATAATAGAAAGATATTTTTAACAATTTTGAATTATTTGGAAAACAAATAATACTTCTAAATAACTCAACAATTAAAAAGAAATCAAGAGAAAAATTATAAAGTATTTTTAATTGAATAAAATGAAAACACACATATCAAAATATGTAGAATGTCACTGAAGTAGTATTTAGGGTATAATTTGTAGTATAAGCCAACTATAGTATAAAAAAACAAAGATCTCAAATCAGTGATCTCTGCTCCAAACTCAAAAAACTAGAAAAAAAGAGAACAAATAAAACCCAAAGTGAAAAGAAAAAAGGTAATAATAAAGATCAGAGGAAAAATCAATAATGTAGAGTACAGGAAATATTATATAAAAATCACTGAAACCAAAAAGTGGTTTAAAAAAAAAAAGTAGTAAAATTGATAACACTTTAAAAAGACTAGGAAAAAAAGAATGTACCGATTACTAATATTACAAGTAAGATGATAACATTACAAAATCTACATATATTCAAGGATAATAAAGGAGTATTATGAACAATCTTGTGTTGATAACTTCATCAATTTAGATCAACTGGATGATTCATTGAAAGACACAACCACCAAAGGTCATTTAAAAAGAAACAGATAGAGGACAACTTTTGGAATTGTGTCATGAGGAGCTCCATGGACCCACTTATCAGCAAAACAAGCATAACCTGAGAAAATTATAATAGACATCCAATAATTTTAAGCCTTTGGAGAGTGTCCTAAGGGAATATAGCAAGTGAGGAAATATTTATTCAATAAAATCTACTAACTCTTGGTAAGAACAGCAAGAGTCTATGGTGCTTAAGACATGCTCTCCCCTCTCATGTCCACTGTACCTCAGCATGTTAGTTTCTTTCTATGCAGTTGTGGTCAATATGATGGAATTCCCTTTTCCCCAAGTCAAGGGCTATGGTGTATCCCTAGAAGAAGAGGTTGGCAACATTCCTCAACCCTCCTATTCCATGTTGCAGAGGAAAGATTCCAGATGTGTGCAGCCAAGAGTTTGGAGGCTCCTTTCTTTCAGTCAGAAGGTAGAGGCTCTATCCCAGGCATGGAAGGCTGAGAGTACTGGGATGCTAACCATCTTCACCATAGCTTTCTCATGGTACAGAGTTTCCACATTGATATAGGCAAGCAGACATAACCACAAACACTGCCCCCACTCAGTGCCTCACTCATAAATTGTGGTGTCACTCAAAGAAAAGTGGGCCACTATCCTTGTTCCCAGCCCCAGAACAGTGGCTCAGAGATTTTGTCCAGTGGATTAGGCAGGCTATAAATACAGAGTGCTCCAAAGCTCTCCGCAAAGGAATTGATTTCATTTGGACAGAGGGTATGGATTTTAAAGTTTAAGTATTCTCTCGGAAGTAATAAAGATTTTGGTAGTAGGCAGTAGGTCAAGGAGAGAGTAACAAGTTAAGCTATAGCCCTAGTTTACCAGACAGACCCCAAAAAAAGAAAGCCAGGAAGAGATTTCCTGCAATCAGAACAATTCTTAAAGACTGGCTTCAAAAAGTACTCCTGGAAAGGGGCCTGAATTTAATTGGACCAGACTGTGGAGCATTTATGTCTCCCGGCCCTGTAAAAAGAATAATCAACTGGAAATTAGTGGAACCTAGCAGCTGAATGTGATACCAACAGAGACAGAAAACTTAAGAAATAAGAAATATAAGGAAATAAAGAGCCAAAGACAGCCCTGTTAAGATTACTGTGTTCCAGGATGACTGTGTGCTTGCCCAAGACCACACCCTGAGCAAGGACATCAGAGGCTTCACACTGTGGGGAAAATATACTTAACTAAAAGAGTCCAGTCAAGTAACTAAACAAATAAACAACCATAAGTCTTGGAGAACTGGGGAGTTTGGGATGGAGTTCAGCATCCAGAATTGCTGCAATATATACTAAAAAATGTACAATATTCAACCAAAAATTATGAGACATGAAACAACAACAAAAAGCAACAAAGTGTTACCCATTCCAAGCAAAAAGAAGGCAAGAAAAATGGCTTGTGAGAACACCCAGATATCAAATTTAACAAAGACCTCAAAGCAGCATTATATATATGTTCAAAAAACTAAAGAAAGCCATTTAAGTAAATTACAACATTTCATCAAAGAGAGAATATTAATAAAAAGAGGAAATACAAAAATGAGCCAAATGAAAATTCTGACTTAAAGATTAAGTAACTGAAATACAAATTTCACCAGAGGAGTTAAACAATAGATTTGAACTAGCTGGTAGAAGAATGAATCAGCAAACCTGAAGATAGGTTGATATAGATTATACAATCTGAAGAACAGAGGAAACAGAATGAAGAAAATTTAAATAAAAGTAATGTGTATCTATAAAAGACAAATGTATATTTTAAAGTTTTCTTCTCTTAACTGGTTTAAAAAGCAGAAGCAGTTGTATGAAACAACATGTATATAATTATATTATTGGGTGAATAACATACAGAAATATAATATACTACACAATAGTCCAAAGGAGGTGGGTTAGAGCAAAGTGTATTATAGTAAGAAAATGACACCAGATAGTAATTTGAAACTATCAAAGCAAAAGCAGAATGTCAGAAATGTAAAGAAAAAAGGTTAAAATAACAAATTTTAGAAATATATACTACTTTCTTTTCTTCTCTTTAAATGACATAAAACTCTAAAAAGTAATAATTATACCGAGGTATTGTAATGTTTGTAACATACATAGTTACAATATATGACAATAATCACACAAATAAGAGGGTGAAGGATAGACCTACATAGGAGTAATATTTCTATATTCCAATGGAATCACATTAGTATAAATTTTAAGTAGCTTTTTTCAAGTTAATATGTATATGATAAGCCCTCGAACAACCACTAAAGGAATAGCTAACAAAAAAAGTGAAAAAAATGATTACAAACAGATAGCACCTAACAACAGAGCCCTCAACATCTGAGAGAATTGAAGAGAGAAATAGATAGTTCTGCAATAATAGTTGCAGACTTTATTACTTCATTTTCAGTAATGGATATAACAATTAGGCAGAGGATCAACAAGGAAACAGAACACCATTACACAATGATAAGCCAACTATACCCAACAGGTATCTGTAGAACACTCCAATAATAGCAAGATACACATTCAGGTGCACATAGAGCATGCTCTGATATGCTAAGATATCACATAAGCCTCAATAAATATAAAATAATAGAAGTAATACAAAGTACCTTTTCTAACCATATTGGAATAAGTTAGAAATTAACAATGGAAAGAAATTTGGGAACAACACACTTTTAAAGAACCAATGGGTCAAAAAAGAATTCTAAAAAAAATGGCAAATAAAAAAATTTGAGACAAGGGAATGAAAAGAAAGCATACTAAAACTTAGAGGATATAGCTAAATCAGTACATAGAGGGCAATTTATAATAGTAAATGTCCATATTAAACAAAAAATAAAGAACTTGAATAAATAATCTGGTCCTATACTTGAAGACATTGGGAAAAGAACAGTAAACTAAACCTAAAGAAATAGGAATAAAGTAAGTAACTAAGATTAGATTGGAAATTAGTGAAATACGGAATAGAAAACCAATGGAAAAAATAAAGGGAACCAAAAGCTCATCCTTTGAAAAGATCAACAAAATTGAAAAATCATTGGCTAGATTGACCAAGGAAAAAAAAGAGAAAAGATTCACATTAAGGGCATCAAAAATGAAACAAGGGACACTACTATGGACCTTACACAAATAAAAAGTATTATAAAGGAATAACATGAACAGTTGCATGCCAAAAGTTGAATAATTTGATAAATGGACAAATTCCTAGAATGATACAAACTACAGAAACTCAAGAAGAAATAGATAATTTAACTAGAACAATAACAAATGAAGAAATTAAACTAGTAATAATTTTAAAAAGTACCCACAAAGAAAAGCTCAGACCCATATTGCTTCATTTGTTGCATTCTACCAAGCATTCAAAGGATAATCAATACCAATACTTCACAAATTCTTCCAAAAAATAGGGAAGGAAGAAACACTTTCCAACTTATATTATAAAACCAATATCACTCCAAGAGCAAACCCAAAACATTACAAGTAAATAAAAATGCAGACCAATATCTCTTATAAATAGGGATGCAAAAACCCTCCAAAAAACTGTAGCAAACCAAACCCAATCCATGTGTCTATGATCCACTGATTTTTGACAGGTATGCCAAGACCATTCAGTGGGGGAATGAATAGTTCTTTCATTAATGGTGTTGGGACAACTGGATAAATTACCAAATGCAAAAGAATGAAGTTGGAGTTTTTCCTCAAACCATATACAAAAATTAATTTAAAAATGGATCAAAGACCTAAATGTAAAGAGTTACAGCTATAAAACCTTAGAAGAAAATATAGAGGTTCATCTTCACAACCTCAGATTAAGCAATGGACTCTTAGGTATGGGTCCAAAAGTACAAGTAGCAAGAGAAAAAAATAGATCAAGTAGACTTCATCTAAATTAAAACCTTTTGTGCATCAAAGGAAACTATCAAGAAAGTGAAAAGCCAATCAACAGATTGGGAGAAAATATTTGCAAATCATACATTTAATAAGTGATTTGTATCTAGAACATATAAAGTTGTCCTAAAACTCAACAATAAAAAACAAATAAAACCAATGTAAAAATAGTTCAAAGATCTGAACTGATATTTTTCCAAAGATATGCGAATAGCCAGTTAGCACATGAAAAGATGCTCAACATTATTAGTCGTCAAGGAAAGGCAAATCAAAATCACAATGAGATATACTTCACACCCACAGGTATGACTCTAATAAAAAAGACAGATAATAACAAGTATTGGCAAGTATGTGAAGAAATCAGAATCTTTTCACACTGCTGGTAGGAGTCTCAAATGTTTAAGCATAGAGATACCATTCTGTTCCAGTAATTTTACTCCTAGGTATACACTCAAAAGGAATGAAAACATTTTCTACACAGAAAATTGTACATAGGTGCTCATACCAGTGTTACTTACAATAGCCAATAAAGAATATGGAAACAGGGCACCTGGGTGGCTCAGTGGGTTAAAGCCTCTGCCTTCGGCTCAGGTCATGATCTCAGGGTCCTGGGATCGAGGCCTGCATTGGGCTCTCTGCTTGGCAAGGAGCCTGCTTCCCCTCTCTCTCTGCCTGCCTCTCTGCCTGCTTGTGATCTCTCTCTGTCAAATAAATAAATAAATAAAATCTTAAAAAAAAAAAAGAGAATATGGAAACAAAAGAGCCAAAATGCCCTTCAACAGACGAACGGATAAAGAAGATATGGTCCAATGGAATGGAATATTATGCCTCCATCAGAAAGGATGAAAACCCAACTTTTGTATCAACATGGACGGGACTGGAAGAGATTATGCGGAGTGAAATAAGTCAAGCAGAGTCAATTATCATATGGTTTCACTTACGGGTGGGGCATAAGAAAAAACATGGAGGACATTTTGGTAAGGAAAGGAAGGGTGAATTAGGGAAAATCAGAGGGGGAGATGAACCATGAGGGACTGTGCACTTTGAGCAACAAACAGGGTTTTGGAGGGTAGGGGTGGAGGATTGGGCGAGCCTGGTGGTGGGTATTGAGAAGGGCACGTATTGCATGGAGCACTGGGTGTGGTGCATGAACAATCAATCTTGTAACACTGAAAAAATAAAAGTATTTGGGAAAAAAAGAATATGGAAACAACCCAAATGTTTATCAACTGATGAACAGATAAATAAATGTGATATATACACACAATGAACTATTTTTCAGCAATAAAAAGAATGAATTACTAATACCTGTTATGCCATGGATGAAAATATTGTACTAAGTGAAAAAAGTCTGTTCACAAAAGACCACATAATGCATGAATCCATTTGCATGAAATGTTCTGAATAGGCAAATCTATATAGAGAAAGTACATTAGTGGTTGCCTAGATTGAGAAGGTGGAGGAAATTGGATACTAAGTGGTAACGGGTACAGGGTTTTTATGCCATTATAAATTTGTTCTAAAATTGGTTGTGATGATAGTTCCACAACTTTGTAAATATACCTAAAACCGTAGAACTGTACACTTTATAAGGGTGAATTATATGGTATGTAAATTACGCCTTTTAGGAAGCAGTTACATATTTGGGTGTGTGTGTGTTCATATATGTGTGTATATGTTATATGTTATAACCAAACAACGTTACAGTTATTTAAGAAATTGACTCTGTACTTAGACATCTATCCATAAAAAAAACTTCACTGGCAATATCACTCAAACAGGAGGGAATAACACCGAATCTACCAAAATTCTTGCAGAAAATTGAAGAGAAGGGACTAGTTCCCAATTCATTCTGTGAGGCCAGTTTCACCTTGATATTAAAACAAAAGGTACAATAAAAGAAAACTATAGACCAGTGTCTATATGAAAGCAGATGCAAAATTCTAAATCCATGGCAAATTATATCCATTATCATATAGAAAGGATAATATATCATGGCTGAGTAGAGTTTATCTCAGGAATGAGAGACTTATTTAATACTCACAAGTCAATGTGATTTATCACCACCACCTCCCCCCATCTATTATTAGATGCAACACATGGATCTGATACAGTCTAAAATTCGTTCTGACAAAAATTGCCAGAATACTAGAAGGCAGTATCCTTGACTTGACACATGACATCACAAGCTTACAGCCTCATATTTAAAGGTAAAAGAAAGAAGACTTCCCTTCTTAATGAGACACCGGATAAGGACATTCACTCTCAACTCTTCCATACAACATTTTCCAATCGCCAGCAGATTGGAACGAAATAAAGAAACCTGTCTTTATCCCAGATGACAGAATTCTGTTCATAGGAAATCCTAAGGAATCTACAACAAAATATACTAGTAATAATAAGTGTTTAACTGAGTGGCAAACTGTAAGAACAGCCATAAATATCAGATTTATTTCTCTATATTAGCAGTAAGTGATCAGAAATGAAGCAAAGAGCAATAACATTTGTTGTAGCATCAAAAATATGAAATATTTAGAGAAAATATTACAAAAAATGTTTAATACCAGTACACAGAAAATTATAAAACATTACTGAAATTAAAGACCCGTGTAATTATTTACTATTTTGTTGCTGTATTTGTATGTATTTGTGACTCGAAATTGTTATAATTTTAACCATTCTCAGATGGATCTACTGATTCAACCCAATCGCGATAAAAAATCCCAGGAGTTTTTGTAGAAATTTACAAGATGATTCTAAAATTCATATGGAAATACACTAGGTCGAGAATCGCTCAAGCAATTTTTAAAACTAAATTGAGGTTGGAGGACTAACGCTATCTTATTTTAAGACATTTAAAAGCTATAATTATCAAGACCATGTGATATTGTTAATAAGACAAACAAAAAGATTAATGAAGCTGAATAAAGTGTCCAGAAATAGACCCACACCTTTATAGAAACTGATTTTTGACAAAGGCACGGAGGCAATTCCATGTGAAAAATACAGTCTTCTCAGTAAAAGGCACTGGAACCATTGGATTCCCATGTATAAAATAATAAAGCCTGATCCATATTTTATCCTGCATACAAACATACAAAAAGTAGCTCAAAATGAATCCTAGAAATAAATATAAGACTAGACAAAGGAAGAGATTTACAATGCTGTATAAACTTTCACCATGGTGAAGATGTAACATTTCAGAGTATCTATGTACCATATGACACGGAACCACTATATAAAGAGGAAATGAGAGAACATGAAAGGAGAAGCAGGTAAAAATAATATACTATGTGACACTTAAACAAAAGAAGTCAGAACCCAGACATAATAAATCAAGTGGACAAGCAATAAATAAAAATGCTTTGGAGCTTGATTACCTTTATAATAGGATTGCAACCCTTGTTTTTTTAATGTCTCTATCTGCTTTGCCCATCCCTTTATTTTTAGGCTTTTTAAACTATTCTGCTGTAGGTATGTCTCTTGTGTAGGTGATGGAGTTAGGTTTTAGTTTATGAGCCATTTGAAAATATTTTCTTTATCTGTATTATTTTAGATTACAGCTTTTAGGTTACATGTTTTAGGTTTAGATTATAATTCCTGTGTGTATTGTGCTGTATTTACTATGTTTGTTTATGTGATGTGCTCTCTGTTCTGTTTTAGATTTTACTTTTGTTATTTATGATGATTTGTATTTGTATTCAAATGGCTACCTTTATGTTGGCATCTTTTTTTATAGTTTTCTCTTAATTCTTTACTTTCTGGTTTTTCATTTGTATTGGTTTTCCCTTGCTGCCATAAAGGAGCACCACAAACTTAGTGGTTTAATCACGAAGCAAATGTAGTAGTAGTACTAGTAGTAGTATTGATTAAAATGTCATCATGGCTGCAGTCCGGTTTAAAGGCTCCAGGGAAGAATTTGCTTCCCAGCTCACTCGGATTGTGGGCAGAATTCAGTTCCTTGTGGTTGTGGAACTGAAGCCTCATTCTTGCTTCAGGCTGTCAGCTGAGAGCCATTTCTGTCTTCCAGACACCGCCCACACTCCTTGGCTCCTAGTCCCCTTCCTCCATCCCAAATCTCTCCTGTCTCTTCTTCCCACATGTCTCTCTGACTGATTTTTCTGACCTCTCCTCCCCTTTTTAAGAGCCCACATGATTATAGTGGGCCATCCAGATTAATCAAGGATAATTTCCCTAATCTTAACTCCATCTGTGATATTCCATAGGTCATTTAACTTGAGATTGTCACAGACCTCAGAATTCAGGCATGGGTATCTTTGGGAGGGGGAGGGGGTCCTTATTCTGCCCATCAGGTGAGTGTTAAAGGGTACCTTTTAACTCTCATGGATTCCCTGTACATCAATTAATGCTCTTGTTTTACTTTTTAAATTCCTTTTTCTCACTGTTATTTTAGTCACACAATTTCCATTTTATCAGAACGTACAGTATTTGTATATTGTCCTTCTATCCGTGTCTTCACCTCCTCTTTTAGTTTTAGGTATTCAAATAAATATATTAAATGCTCACCATCTTTTTTTTTTCTTCCCAAGATTCCCCAGTCATTTCTTAGTAGGATGAAGTTCCTCCCCTAGATTTTTCCAGAAGGGCTTATAAGAACAGCATTTCCTAAGGACTTGAGGGTTAAAACAGTTATCCATAGAGGGTGCCTGGGTAGCTCAATCAGTTAAGATCCAACTCTTGATTTCAGCTCAGGTCATGATCTCAGGGTTGTGAGATTGTGAGATTGAACTCCAAGTTAGGCTCCATACTGGGTGTGGAGTCGGCTTAAGATTCTCTCTCTCTCACTGCCCCTATCCACTCGCTTTCCAAAAAAACGAAGACAAAAACAAAAACAGTTATCCATAGCATTGATACTTCAACAATCATTTAGCTGGATATAAAATCCTTGGCTTCTCGCTGTATTTTTTTGAGTTTCTTGAAAATGCTGCTTCACCATTTCTGTGCTTTATATATTTCGCTTGAGGAGTGTCACGCCAACCTAAATTTCTTCTTATAAGTTGTTTGAACTTTTTCTCTGGATGCCCCGAGGATTGTTTTCATTGCCTTTGAGATCTAATTGTCTTTCTAGAATATGCCTCAAATTCAATTGTTCAGAATCAATTTTCTTAGGTATATGGTATGCCCTTTCAGTGTGTACATTTGTTTTCTTTGGTGTCTGAAAAGTTTTCTTGAGTAATAGTTTTCAATATTACTTCTGTTTTCTTGTTCTGGTTTTCTTTTTCAGGATCTCCACTTATGTATGTTGAATCTTTTTTTCAGTCTTATTTTCAACCACTTTCTCCTCACTTCTTTTTACTCCTTATCTCATTTTTAGTCTTATATTCATGCCTTTCTTCATTATTCATTATTAAAATTTTATTTGACTTTATTCCACTAGGGCTTTGGAGTTTATTCTTTATCCCCCCCCCCCAATTTACTGAGATAGAATTGTCAAATAAGAGTTATATATTTAAAACGTACATGTGGGGGCGCCTGGGTGGCTCAGTTGGTTAAGTGACTGCCTTCGGCTCAGGTCATGATCCCGGAGTCCCGGGATCGAGTCCCATATCGGACTCCCGACTCTGCGGGAGGTCTGCTTCTCCCTCTGACTTTCTCCCCTCTCATTCTCAGTCTCTCTCTCTCTAATAAATAAATAAAATCTTTAAAAAAAAAATAAAACGTACATGTGTACATATGGTGTATGGTGATGGTACAATGCCCCACATTGTTTGTGATGAGAACACCTAAATCTACTCTTTTAGTAAATTTCAAGTATACAGGTTTCAAGTATACAAGTATACAGTATTATTAACTATAGGTACCACATACCCTTCAATTCTGAGTTGATTTTTTTTGCATTTTCTATAATTTCTTTCCTGATCTTGATTAGCTTTTGTTCCATTTCTTTCTGTGTTTTGTACATTAATATTTGTTCACTTAATTGTCTTAAAAATATCTCTAGATGCCTGTTTGAAGGCCTTTAGTTCAGTTTGGAATATTGTGTTAATTCTTCTGTTTTTTCACTGATTTGGAGGGATAATTTCCATTTTCTCTTTTCTTCTTTCAGTACTGTGTAAAGTTGGTCTGATATTTCCTATTCCTGGGCATTTTATATCCAGAATAGCAAAATGTACTTCCTTTAACACATAACATTGGGAGGGGAAGGGGCAATGTCACGCTTGCCCCTTCTGTAGTATCTTTAAAGTCTTCCTTCCTTCTTTCCCTTCATTATCACATCCACTGGGGGTGAGGGGCTTCTTTATCTCCTTCCCCCCTGACACAAAGCCCCTCTGAGGTTGTCACTTCATTTCACTTTCAAACCACATTCTTGCAGCTGGTGCTGTGAACTTCCAAATCTCAGGCTGACATGGATATTTTAATATTTAGTGTTGGGGTCTTTTCTTTCTTGGAGAGTGAGCAGGAAGAGGGAGATTTTGTTGCTCAGAGTAGCAGCTAGAGCTCAAGCTTTGTTGGAATTTGGTATTTATTTTCCTGCTTGTAGGCAATTCGAGGGTGCTAACAATTTTATGCTAAAGGCATTGGTCATTTATGGCAGTATTTGCACTCCTTGTTGGTACTTGGCTTTATTTCTGGACTCTTGATTCTGTTCCATTGATCTATTTGTCTGTTTTTATGCCAGTACCTTGCTGTTATGATAAATATAACTTTATAGTACAGCTTGAAATCAGGAAGTTTGATACCTCTTGCTTTGTTTTTCTTTTTCAAAATTTGCTTTGGCTATTTATGATCATTTGTAGTTCCATATAAATTTTTAGGGCTTCCTCCATCCCCCCTTCTCAAAAAAGCCACTGGAATCTTGATAGGGATTGAATCAAGTTTACGATGGCTTTTGGTAGTATTGACATTTTAGCAATATTAATTCTTCCAATTTGTGAACATGAAATACCTTCCCATTTATTTGTGTCTTAGCTTTCTTTCATCAGTTGTAGTTTTCATAGTGGAGAGCTTTCATCTCTTTAAAAATCGTTCCTGGGGCGCCTGGATGGCTCAGTTGGTTAAGTGTCTGACTCTTGATTTCGGCTCAGATCATGCTATCAGGGTGGTGAGATTGAGCCCCTATCGGGCTGTACACTCTCATGAAGTCTGCTTGAGATTCTCTCTCTTCCTCTGCCTCTGCCCAACTCTCTGCTCACTTGCTTTCTCTCTCTCTCTCAAAATAAGCAAATAAATAAATCTTTTAAAAAATTATTCCTAAGTATTTTCTTGTTTTTGATAATATATAAGTAGGATTTTTTTCTTTTTCAGAAAATTCATTGTTAGTGTATGGCAACACAACTGATATTTGTATGTTAATTTTATATCCTGCAAGTTTAACTAAATTCATTGATTAGCTCTAATAGTTTTTTGATTGACTCTTTAGTATTTTCTGTATATAAAATCATGCATCTGCAAATAAAGGTAATTTTACTTTTCTTTCCAATTCTGATAACTTTTATTTCTTTTTCTAGCCTAATTTGTCTACCTAAGATACCTAGTACAATGTTGAATAGGAGTGGTAAGAGTGGGCAACCTTGTCTAGTTCCTGATTAAAGAAGAAAAGCTTTTACTATTGACTGCGATGTTAGCTGGTAACTTGTCATATACAGCCTGTATTATGTTGAGATATGCTCCTTATATGCTTAATTTGTTTTAAATTTTTATCATGAATAGATGTTAAATTTTGTTGAATGCTTTTTCTGTATATTGAGATGATTAAACGATTCTTTTCTTTCATTCTATTAATCACATTGATTGATTTGTGTATACTGAATCATCCTTACATCCACATTGGTTGGATTTATCACATTGATTGATTTGTGTATACTGAATCATCCTTACATCCAAGAATAAACCCCACTTAATCATTGTGAGTGATCCTTTTAATGTAGTGCTGAATTCAGTTTGCTCGTATTTTACTGAGAATTTTTGCATTGATATTCATCAGGAATATTGGCCTGTAGTTTTCTTTCCTGGTCGTGCACTTTTTCAGTTTGGTGTAAGGATGATGTTGGTCTTGTAAAATGAGTTTGGGACTGTTCTTTCCTCCTCAGCTTTTTGGGAGAGTTTAAGAGGATTGCTGTTAATTCTATTTAAATGTTTTTTAAAATTCACCACTGAAGCCATCTGGTCCTGGGCTTTTCTTCATTGGGAGATTTTTGATATTTGATTCAATCTCCACATCAGATTTTCTATTCTTCCTGATTCAGTCTTGGTAAGTCGTATGTTTCTAAGAATTTTTCCCATTTTTTTCCATGTTGTCTAGTTTCTTTGCATATTAGCTCTTCATAGTAACATCTTATGAACCTTTGAATATTTGTGGTATCTGTTATAATGTCTCCTCATTTATACTTTTGTTGGTATGTGTCCTTTCTCTTTTTGTCTTGGTTAGTCTAACTGAAGTTTTGTCAATTTTGTTTTTATATTCAAAGAACCAACTTTTAGTTTGGTTAATCTTTTCTATTTTTCTGTTTTTTATTTTATTTATTTCTGCTCTAATACTTATTATTTCCTTTTTTCTGCTAACTTTGGGCTCAATTTGTTCTTTTTCTAATTCCTCAAGGCAGAGTTAGGGTGTTTATTTGGGATCTTTCTTACTCCTCAATGAAGGAGTTTATTGCTATGAACCTCCCTCAAGGGGTATCTTGGCTGTATATGATAAATTCTGATATGTTGTATTTCAATTTTTGTTCATCTCAAGAAAACTTATAAAGGCAAACTTTATTTTCCCTGTAGTATCTTCTTTGATCCATTGGTTGTTAAGGAGAATGTTGTTAAATTTCAATGTGTTTGTGATTTTTCCAGTTTTCCTCTTGCTATTGATTTTTAGTTTCATATCACCATGGTGAGAGAAAATACTTGATATGATTTCAATCTTCTTGAATTTGTTGACTTGTTTCGTGGCTTGGTATATGGTCTATCCTGGAAACTGTTCCATGTATACTTGAGAAGAATGTGTATTTTGCTATTGTTGGATAAAATGTTCTGTGTATGTCTGCTAGTCCCATTTGGAGCATAGTGTTATTCGAATCTATTATCTCCTTATTGATTCTCTGTCTGGATGATATCTGTTGTTGAGGGTGAGGTACTAAAGTTCCCAAATATTATTGCATTACTATTTATTTCTTCTTTTAGCTTTGTTAAATTTGGCTTTATATATTTAGATGCTTCCATGTTGGACAAATGAATATTTTAAACCACTCAATCTTTTCTGTGTATTGACCCCTTTATCATTATATAATGACTTTCTTTGTCTCTTTATACCATTTTTAGTTTAAAGTGTATTTTGTCTGATATTAGTATAGCTACCCCTGCTGTTTTGGTTACCATTTTCTTAAAATGTCTTTTTCCATCCTTTCACTCTCAGTCTATGTGTGTCTTTAAGGCTAAAGTTAGTCTCTTGTAAGCAGCATATTGTTGGATCTTTTTTATTTTATCCATTCAGCCATTTAATATATTTTAATTGGAGAATTTATTTTTTTATGTTTAAAGTAATTATTGATAGGCAAAAACTTATTATTGCCATTTTGTTGTTTTTCGGTTGTTTTGTAGATCTATTGCTCCTTGCTTCTTATCCTGCTGTCTTTGGTTTTGTGTATGTGTGTGTGTCATTTAGTATCAGTATGCTTTGACTTCTTTATCATGTTCTTTTGTGTAATTACTATAGAATTTTCCCCGTGGTTACCATGAAGCTTACATAAAATATCTTAAATTTATAACACCCTATTTTAAACTTACAACAGCTTAACTTCAATAGAATTCATAAACTTTACACTTTTGCTTCTTCTCTTCCTCATGTTTTAGGTTATTGCTTTTAAAAAAACATTTACTTTTTTTAATTGGGTAACTAATAACAGATTATTGTGGTTATGGTTATTTTTGCTATGTTCTCTTTTTTAATTTTAAAAATAGGATTGTAAGTGAATTAGGTATTACTATTATCATATTGCAGAATCCAACTATGACTATATATTTACCATTACAAGTGAGATTTACATGGCCTTTTTTATTTTTATGATGCTAATTAGTGTTGTTTTACTTCCACTCAAACAACTGTTTTTAGAATTTCTTGTAAGGCAGTTCTGTTGGTAATGAACTCTCTCAGCTTTTGTTTGTTTGGGAAAGTCTTTATCTCTCTGTTTCTAAAGCATAGCTTCATCCAGTATGAGATTCTTTGTTGACAGTTATTTTCTTCCAATATTTTGAGTATGTCATTCCATTCTCTCCTGGCTTAAAATGTTTCTGTTGAGAAGTCTATCAACAATGTTATAAGGGACCCCTTTCCTGTAACTTCTCTCTCTTCTCTTGCTGCTCTTAAAATTATTTCCTTGTCTTTAATTTTTGACAGCTTAATCATAATGTGTCTTAGAGTAGCCCTATTTAGGTTCAATCTATCTGGGGTCCTTGGGACTCCATGTATTTGGAGGTCTATTTCTCTCACCAGGATTGAGCAGTTTTCAGCCATTTTTGCTTTACATATATTTTCTGTCCTCTTCTCTTATCCTTTTGAAATTCCTAAAATGAAAATACTGATTCTTTTCATTGTGTCCCATAATTCCTATAGGCTTCTTCCCTCTTTTTAATTCTTTTTTTTTTCTTTTTTGCTTCACTGACTAGGTAATTTCCAATATCCTATTCTCCAGGTTACTGATTCTTTTGTATGTCAAGTCTACTTTTGAAACTCTCTATTTAATTCTTCAGTTCAGTTATGGATATTCAACTCTAAGATTTTCTGTTTGTTTTTGATGGTTGCTATTTCCTTGCCAAACTTCTTTTTGTTCATGCATTGTTTTTCTAATATTGTTTAGCTACCTGTGTTTTCCTGTAGTTCGCTAAACTTCCTTAAGAGGATTATCCTGAAATCTTTGTCTGACAGATCATAGATCTCCTTTCTTTTTTTTTTAATATTTTATTTATTTATTTGACAGAGAGAGACACAGCGAGAGAGGGTACACAAGTAGGAGGAGTGGGAGAGAGAGAAGCAGGCTTCCCGCTGAGCAGAGTCTGATGCCAGGACTCTGGGATCATGACCTGAGCCAAAGGCAGACACTTAACGACTGAGCCACTCAGGCACCCCTAGATCTCCATTTCTTTAAGATAAGTTAGTGGAGCTTTATTAGTTTCCTTTAGTAGTGTCATATTTGCCTGACTTTTTGTGATCCTTGATTCCTTACATTGGTATCTGTCCACTTGAGTAATAAGATTCCTCTTCCAGGCTTTATACATTTGCTTCGCAGAGACAATGCATCACCAGTCAGCTCAGTTTGGGTTTCTGGATGTATTTGCTAGTAATATCTTTGGGCAGGTGGGGCCTGCTATTATAGTCTATTTTGGGGCAAGGCAACTGGTCAAGCTCCGGGAACAAGAATGGGGGTGTGTGCCAGTGGCCGAGAACAGTTGGATAGGACTCCTGGCTTGGTTCCCTACCCAAGTGAGACTGCAGAGCAGGCTCTGTGTTTGCCTGAATTCTCTGATCAGTATCCAAATTGGAAGATCTCCATCCCACCTGATTCCCTGGTCAGACTGCATTCCCACAAAGTTCCAAAGATGAGCAAATCTGCTGGTTTGAATTTGAACACTGAACTACTTGAACACCGCAGGTGTAAATTTGGTCTGCCAAGATCCCTGTGCTGGTTATTGGAAGCCCCTCCCCCTTTCCCTGTCACAGTAAGATTCCCAGTAGTTGAGCTCTCAGATTCTCTTGCAATCCTCATGATGTGAGATCAGAGCAGGGGTTTCTGCAAATTGACTCTAATGCTGGGGGAAGCTGGTTTTCCCCCATTTTTCCCAACTGGAAAAACTGTAGGCTCAAGGAAGACCTCTCTGCATGGTGCTGTGGTGGTCAGCATTGAGCTGCTTCTCTTACCCTTCTAATGCAGTCTGTCTTGGTCTCTGTGTGGTACAGGGGATGCTTCGGTTTCACCACTGTGTTCTAGGATTCTCTCAGTGACATCTTGTAATTGAATAGTTACTACTTCCTCTTCTTCTTGGGAGCACATTCAGGAACAGTTTATGTTGCCATCTCGGTGACAACCATCGATCCATGCCCCCACTTCTTATTCCTTCATGTTAGCAACTATAAGAGGGCTTCTGCTGGTTTCCACTTTCATTCTGCCACCTCTAGTCATTCTCTCAATATGAAGATTTGCTAATCAGTTGATCAACTCCATAGACCTGAAATCTAAAACCAGTTCTTCAACCTTGTGATGAGGAAGTGGCCTCCTTCTTTAGGATCCAGCCCTCAGGCAATTCCCCCTAATTGTTCCATACCACTTGTCCAGCAGTGCTGGCAGAGAGGACTTGGAGGGAGGGCCATGCTGACTCCACAGTCTTCCCCAGAAGCACAATAAATACTTGTTTTATGGGGAATTGTTAATTGCCTACCAGGTTGCCAAGCACTTATGTAGGCACTTTGAATGTCAGCCATTTAATCCCTAAAACAACTCTGATACTGTTCTAGAGCACAGTGTTGAAAAAGGAATACAAGCAAATTCAAACTCTTTCTCTCTTCCCTACTTGCCTTTTGTAATGAAAAATTATTTCAGCAAAGGAAAGGTGTTTTTTTCCAGGCCTGAAAACTGGCTGATCCTTTCATATCAGATGTCCAAATATATAGACATATAAATATAAATATGTATATAAAACATACACTTGAGCATATATAAATATGTATTATATACTATGCATATAATATATAAATATATATAATTTTATGTATAATTTTTTCTTCAACTATACTTTGGGTAAAAACCTTGACCTCTCTTTCTGGCCTCTAGAAATAAAGAACTATCAGATGTATCTTCTTCATAATTAAAAAGAAACACCAAGTAAACCCCACAAAAGACAAAATCATTTGTATTCTGTGGTATAGAGTCAGTTTAGTTGGGAGAACGTTGAACACAGTAACAGGTGGCCTAGGCAAGGTATTGCACTTTCCTGAACTAGAGATCCATCTGATAAGTGACAATATTCAGTTAGACAACTCCTCAATTTCTTCTTGCCTCTAATATTCAAAATCCCACTGACTTATAGGTTTCCTGCAACATGCACAGCCATCACTCAAATACAGATGATCCCTGCCCTGTGGCTCAGTTTTACAAGTGGCCAATATTAGCTTGTGGTTTGGATTCTACTCGAAGGAATGTTTGGAATGAAGATGAATCTAAATTTTTAGAGATTTGGATTGTTGAAGATGATGAAAGGGCTTTCTTGAGGTTCTTTTCATATTAGTAAGTGCTGACAATGTTAATTAATTCATTGGCATGATTTCCTACCTAATGAGATGATTGCACTCTGACGCACCGACCCTGTGAGACTTGCTAACCTCAGGGTTCTTACAATTTAGTTTTACTGCCTACTGACTCACATTTTTCTAATGGCATGAATCAGCTCTCATTTTAACTCCTTCGCATTTTTTTTCTAATTTCCCTGCTGCAACACTTCCTGCCTGCATCTTCAAGACAACAGATTGGGGATTTTAACTGGAGAATTGGAGAACCACCGAATGAGTAGGCAATTAGTAGCTGAAGGATGTGCCAAGTGTCATTGGAAATATAATTTTCCCCAGATTTGCAGGAAGAGATTCGGTTACACAGAGTGCTTCTCCACAGTGGTGATTGGGCTGTCATACTTGCCAGGTCTGTAAATAGGCACCTGAACTTCATATTCTTGGATCAAAACCTGAAAGTCTGCATTTTATTGTATTAAGCATGTCTTCAAATTTAGCTTCAACTTTTTAAAGTTGATTTAGTGCTTGATTAGGAATCCTGAAAAATGGCCACTTCTTTACAATTTTGTAAAAATCATGTTAGTGATCTCTATAAACAGGATAAATGTGCTTTAAATTTTATTGCACATTTGTATTTTGGAACCGTTGACCATCTATCCTCTTTTGGGGACAGAAATTGTCAAAAAAGAAGGCTGATGTTCCCTATCAAACCAAATAAATTCAGAGATAAAAAAGAGCCCTGGCAATGGCAGCCACTTTACAGATGAGGAAACCATGATGCTGAGACATTGAATGTCATGTTCAAGGTCACAGAGCTGGTTCTTGAATAGAGCCACACCTAGTGTCTCCTCAGTCTAGTGCTCATCTCCCCAACCACATGCCCTGTCCAATCAGGGCTACTGCCCTGGTGGACCAGAAAAGTAGGGCTACCACCACAGTGGGTCTAGAGGACAGAGTGCTGACCCAAAGATTATTTTTGAGGCTTAAGATCTAATAGAATTTTCCTACTATCTTTTAGACTCACTTGGATCCATGACTTTTTCCTTCTTTTCTATTTTTTGTTTGTAGAATGGGAATATCTATCTTATGCTTGTCCCATCATTGTATTTTGGAAGCAGATAACTTGCCTTCTCATTTCAGAGGTTCACAGCCTGAAACAAATTTTGACTCAGGATGGATCATACCTTGAGTCTCTCCGATATCTGATTTGGATGATATTTCATTAAGATTTTGGACTCAAGCTGATACTGGAATAGGTTCATGTAGGGGGCTGTTGTAATGGGGTGAATGTATTTTGCATATGAAAAAGACATGAATTTTGTGGGCAAGAAGGTTGAATATTATGGGTTGAATTGTGGCCTCTAGAAATTCTTATGTTGAATTTTGTTTTGTTATTCCTAACCCCTGCCCCCACGTACCCCATAATGTGACTATATTTGGAGACAGGGCCTTTAAAGAAGTAATCGAGGTAAAATAAGGTTGTATGGGTGAGCCCATAATCTAATATGACTGGTGTCTTTGCTGGGAGAGAAGATTAGGAGTCAGACAGGCACAGAGGGAAGACCAAGCTGGCATGGGTATTGGAAGAAAATGACAGCCCTGTATAAGCCAAGGAGAAAGGCCTCAGAAGGGATCACCCTCACTGACACCTTGATCTTGGACTTCTACCCTCTAGAGCTATGGGAAAATCAACTTCTGTTTGTTGAAGCCACCTGGTCTGTGGTACTTTGTTATGGCAGCCCAAGCAAACTAACTCAAGACCCTTGATTATATCATCCAAAGTACCATCAGTATTTCTGGATGATCCCAATTTTTTGCATCAATCTCCCTACAACTGGATATTCCCAGGATCCTTGCTACTCATCCTCTACACATTAAGGATGTGGCTGCAGTAATGGAGGACAGATGGGAAACTGAAAATAGAATAGCAATCCTGAACATCAGATTCCCAGATTATTTGTAAAAGTGAAACTTTCCTTCTAATTTAAAGAAATGTGCCCAAAGAAGGGAATGACTAAAAAGCGAAAAGCTGGAGTGTGGCTTCTATGACAGGCAACTAGGTTGAGATGACAATACTCATTCATGAGAAGCATAGTGAGTTCATGCTGAGGATATATAGTATAGCCACACAGAACTAAAAGAATCAAATCTTTCCCTGCATCATGTCTTATTTTTAAAGCCTGCGTTAGAAGCCACCTGGCTAGTTACTCAGGGCTTCAAAGATTAGTTTGAATGTTTTAGAAAGAAAGGCTAATTTGGACCTCCTCTATTCTCAGCTCATCTACTACACTTTGTGTTTTATTAAGTGCAATTTGAAGCAGACCAAGAACATTTTCTTCTCTACCCCTTATCGGCCCTCCCATCCCACTCTATAACTCTGTTCATTGATTAAGCCATGGCTTTCCTGAGGATCTGACTGGAAGAGAGAGGGATCAGAGACTCCAGATGTTGGCCTCAGCTGAAAAATAACTGCAGGATAAATTTCCCTGCAGGGCCTTGGAACAGACCTAGGCACTAGGACTGCCCTCTGGGGACCTCCAAGCTGAGGAGCCCACGTTAGTTAATCCCAACACTAGTGAGTCTTGCACTTGGCAGGAAGTTCCTACCTGAATGAACATGATGCTCAGGAAGGAAAATAAAAAATGAGTAAGGGGGCTTCCAGGGACGGAGCCAGTGACTCAGAGGACAGGTTCTGAAGTTGGTCTCTGGACTGGCCTCCTCAATTTTGCCTTTGAGTTACTAAAGGCACCAGAGGAAATTTCCAGCAAAATTTTGGAAGAAGCATTTTTTTTCCTTTTCTATAAGATATAGTTTTCCCCATTAAGTAGTTCTCTTTGTTGGCATCTGGTTTTCTCCCAGCAACATGGGGTTCTCCACACTGGTGTTACCGAGGCATCCCTAACCCTGTACCATAAAAATTCAGGCATTGGAAGAAAGAAGTTAACCTTTCAGACCCAAGGGTCTCTTTAGTTCTCCAAGCACCTCTGAGCACCTGCTAGGAACTGATATGTTCTGTATCCTGGGAAAGCACATGACCCTGGGCCAGACACTGTGGGAAACATGATACCTACATTTTTTTTACTCAATCCCCACAACAACTGAAGTTTTATTATTGGCCCCATGTCACATGAGCGTTAAGCACAGAGAGGTTAAGTTACTTGCTCAGAGTCACACAGTACTGAGAATCTGTTTTTCCTCTCTCCCAACCACCTACTTTTTTAAATGGGAAAGGGTGGGGTACTTTAAAACCAATCCAAGTGAAGACATGATATCAATTCACCTATTTCTGAATGTATCTCTAACAGATAAGAATTTTAAAAGAAAACATAACCACAGTTCATATCACCCTTAATCATATTAAGAATAGTCGTTCAATGTCAATTAATGCCTAGTCTGTTTTTAACGATTATATAAATCATGTGGATATACCGTGATTTACTTAATGAATTCAGAGTTCATAGATACTTAGTTTCTAATTTAGGGTGACTATAAACAGCATTGTTATTATCGTCTCTGTGACTAAATCTTGGCATATTTCATTGGCATTTTTCTTACAATAAATTCTGAGAGGCAAAACCACTGTTGTAACAGTTACTATCATTTTAAAGATTTATATAATATATATTATTGTGGGGGGGGTACCTGGGTGGCTCGGTTGGTGAGTAACCAGCTCTTGATTTCTCTTATACATATCAGGGTCCCGGAATCGAGGTCCATATTGGACTCCAGGCTCAATGAGGATTGAGGATTCTCTCTCTCTCTTTCTCTCTCTCTCTCTGCCTCTCCCATTCATGCATTCTTGCCCACAGGGTCTCTCTCTCTCTTTCTCACTGTGAGACTATTCCAGAAAGCCTCAGTTTGCCAAGTCATCATTGGTATTTGGCATCTTCTCCAAGATAATTAGACTTTATTAACTACCCTTTGGGCCACTATAACAAATAAAAATGAGGTTACGTGGAGTTTGCATTTCTATGCTAACTGGAGGTAGGGCTTTTTCATGTGTTTATTGGCCATCTACATTTTTTGGGGGATGGGGGTAAACTGCTTGCCTACACCTTGTGCTTATTTTGAAAAGGTGCATTTTTTTTTAAATTGAAGTATAATTGACATACAATATCTTAGTTTCAGGTGTATATCATAGTGATTCGATATTTTTAAATTTTACAAAATGATCCCCACAATAATTCTAGCGACCATCACTCGTCTTTTGCTTGAATTTTAAAGACTTTTTTATACTAAGATGTGAATCCTTTGTTTATAGTGTATGTTGCAAATACTTTCCTAGTTCATTTGTTTCTTCTTCTCTCTCTCTCTCTCTCTTTTTTTTAGGGAGAGAGAGAGGGAGAGTGTGCACATGCATGGGGGGAGGGGCAGAAAGAGAGGGAGAGGGAGACTCTCAAGCAGACTCCTTGCTGAGTGCAGAGCCTCATGCGGGGCTTGATCTCACGACCCTGAGATCATGACCTGAGTTGAAATCACGAGTCAGTCTCTTAATTCACTGAGCCACCCAGGTGCCCCTCTAGTTCATTTGTTTCTAAACATTAGGGTATTTTGTTATTGTAGTTTGAAGACATTCACAACTACCCATCTTTTCCATTATGCTTGCACTGGGATCATTTTTATGAAGACATTTCTCAACTCAGGACCCAAGTTTATATGGTCATATATTTCATTCTTGTATTTTATTTAACATTATCATGTTTAATTTATCCAGGACTTACTGATGTAAAGTTTAACTAACATTGAGCTAACATGGTATAAAGTGTAATTTACTGATGTAAAGTACAACTAATATATACAAACATTTTTTGTTTAACATATTTTTAGCTAATTATCCCAAGATTTTGTATATATAGTCTCTCTATATATTCCATAGATAGATAAATGTATATGTATATCAAGATTACATACATATTTTTTCTCATGTTTTTTATTGAGCATATGGTGTTTTTGTTTCCTTCTTTATTATCCATCTAGTGAACAACAGTCATTGAGCTCCTACTATATTCCGTGCACTGCAGGTAATAGGTGCTGAGAGTATCTTTGGCAGCAAAACCAAAAAAGGCCTTTCCAATGCAGAGATCAGACTTCAGAAGGGGAGGGGTGGACAAAACAAAGGAAATGAGCAGATACACAATGGAATCTGAGCGCTCAGAAGAAAATAGAGGAAGGCAAAGGAGCAAGATAGTGATGAAGACAGGTAGAATTAGGAATAACTAGGGAAGTCAAAGAAGGCTTTTCTGAAGAGGCAACATTTGATCAGGATTGTGATTATTTATGGTTTTTGTCTTTCATTGGTCTTCTTTTTTTAAATTATGTTATATTAGTCACCATACAGTACTTCATTCATTTTTGAATATTAGTGTTCCATGATTCACTGTCTGCAAGTTGGTCTTCTAAACGAATGAGCCCTGCAACTTGTTTGTCATCTCGACTGGCTTTCTATTTTCTCTTCATTCGTTGCTGTACATGTATTTATTTTGTTCTTATTTGATGGAGTCTAGAGAGGCTTTGGGGCATCTGGAGAGTACCTATGAATAAGAGAGACAGCTCCGTTCCACCCTCCGGCTGCGCGGGCAAGGACTGTAATTCCCTTGCCTTAGAGAGGACACATTTTCCTGCAGGGCTTCAGCAAAGAGCAAACTGAACAGTGGCCGGAGTTTGCACTCGCCCCTTGAAAGGACTCAGCCCTCCAACTTTAATGAGAGGATTTACAGATTGTTATTTAAATGGTTACTCTTTACTCTAGAATTTCCTTTTCCCTGGAAAGAAAAGATTTCTTTTCCCTGACACTTTTGGGGGAACCCAGCAGTCCAAAGATTGCTAGGAAGAAAGGAACATTCTTTGCCCCCGAGGGTGGTTGGCACTCACTGAACCATGGCTTTTACAGCTTTAAAGCAGCCTGAAGTAGGAATCTATCTACAAGAAAGTGCTTCTTCATGCTAATTCTAAATTCAGGATTCATACCACTAAAATGGAACCAAGAAGAATAACTCACTGTGAAATAGCATTAGTTGTATTTGAAGCTGAAAAATTCACTGAAAATTCTGGCTCCCAGACTAGGCTGGTCCATTTACCAATCTGTTTTTCATTCTCACATCATATGTCCATTTTACTATTCAGAGTGATTTTTAAATTGCATAGCACCTGTTCAAAAGGTGAGAGGAAGCACCGGGGCTATATATTCGAGATGGGAAGCATCATAAATCACAAAAGCAATGACAGCCCTAAAAATCACCCATCAGGGAGCCACCACGAGCCCAGATACAGCCAAGTCTGAGGACCAGGTGCCCATGATTACTGTAGAATTGGGTCTTGGGTTATTTTCATCAGTGGACAGAGAGATTATTCTTTTGCACGTAGATAAATAGCTTATTCGTTTATGTCAGCATATATACTAGTTGGTTAATTTGAGATGCAAATGAAAGGGTGTTTTTTGTTTTTTGTTTTCTTCAGTTCCTACATTATACTTCTTTATTGATTCATGCACTGTTTCATCTCAAAGTCTCTTTAGGAAAGAAGAGAGCTTGTTGGTGAAGGGGGTGGGTAGAGTACATGCAGAGGGCAAGGTCCTGCCCAACCAGCCATTAGGCCTCAAAAGCCAGCCTCCCTGCTCCAAGAAGTGAGTTATTCTTCTTGGTTCCTTCAAAGAAGGTCCAGGCACCACCTGGACAGTCCTCCACAAATCGCATTCCTTCAAGGGCAGCACTGGCCAGGAGACCTGGCAAGCCCAGGAGCCCATCCCCCTGGTTCTATGTATGGGTAGTACCTACATCTGGGTTTTGGTGGGGGGAAGGAGCGGCTGAGTCCCCAGGATTCCCAGTCTTCTTCATCCTCCCATCCAGGTGGCTGCTGAGGGGGAGGCACAGACACGGGGCCTCACATGCTGGCCAAGGCTCCTTCTGGCCACCCCCCCGCTGGCCCCTGTCCCAAGTCCTTCCCCAGACATACCTCTGTGTTTCAGACTTGTTAAAGAGATGGGCATCAGTTGGCTTAGGGCTCTCACTTTCTCCTGCTCCCTCTTTCTCTTTTTCGGCTTACACACCTTGGTGCTGCCGAACTTGGCCTTGTCGATGCCCCCAGTGAAGTCCACAACTCAGTAGCAGGGAAAATGACCTAATGCATAGAGTATAATCGAATATTTGAAATAGGTAGAAGTAGTTTTGAGAAAGATGGAATTGACTTGTTCTCATTTCTCCCCCTGGTCCTCTCTGTTAGGATTTCTAAAAGTATGTTTTTTTTTTTTGAAGTACAAATCTATAGAGAGAGAAAGAGAGAAAAAGAGAACAAAAGAGAAATATTGAAAACTTAGTTTATTGTCATCTCCTTCTTAGAGATTCACCACATACTTCATAATAGAAACCGAAAACAATCCAACAGTAAAGAAACCTGTCTCGTTTTATGATACATTAACACTTCCTATAAAATTTGAAGAAATGAGTATTTCATGAAATATACATTGGAAAACACTGTTCTCTTGCTGAATAGAAAATGTTAGTAATTTATGATATATCTATGGCAGTTGCCCCATTAACCTGGCGTCATAAGCTTACCTGGATTCTTAAACTTCTAAACCAGCGTGGCAAGTAATGCTGCTGTGATTGATTTCTCTATTTTACATTCGTCCCCCGGTGGTACTCCTGTCACAGTTCTTAAAATCTTTCCATGCATCTGACACTTCTTTACCTACTTAAAAGATTGTCTAACGCTGATTTTCTTGTTCTGAGACAATAATATTTTGGAATTCACAAAAATAAATTTGGGGCACAGTACCTAAGTCAACTCATAATATAAAATCTGGTTTGAGGAGATCATAAAAATACTACCAACCTAGTTTAATGATGTGGTGCTTCGACTTGCTCTCTCTCCTAGGTGTGGTCTTATTGATCACTGGTTCACCAAGGTCCAGGTCCCTGAGAGTTCAAGGCCATCTCGCCCAAATGCTGGTGGATGTGCTAAGGACTTTCCTGGCTCCTGCAGTAGCCTGCAGTTGCTTCCCACCTGCAGGGTCAGCTTTGCTCCAAGAGTATCCCCAACCCTGGCTGCACATTCAGATCACTTGCATAATCAATGAATCTTGGAACACTGAAAAGATAAAATTAAATTAAAAAAAAAACCAAACACATTGGCCTTTGGCCATTGACCCAATCTCCAGGGCCCTAATCCCTCCCTGAAGGATGAGGAGCAGGGAGCTAAAAATTCTACTCCTCTAATCACGTAGTTGTGTCCTCTGATAACCAGCCTCCGTCCTCAAGAGTGACCTCATTAGCATAAATCCCTGACAAGGGCTTATGAATAACAAAAGACACTCTTCCCATCCTTATCTCTCAGGAAATTCCAAGGATTTTAGGAGCTCTAAAACCTTGTTGCTAGGAATCAGTAAGGAAGACCAAAAATATATAAACTAGTATTTATGTGTTTCTTAGCCATCTAACATATGTCAAAGTTTGCTACCGTTTTTATTCATTTTCTAACTTTTTTTAATGCGCCACTGATTGTTTTTAAGTGGTACACCCTCCAACTCCAACTTTTCCATAAAGAATTCCATGATTTTTTGCAATTTGTATCATGTTACAGCAGAACTGACTCTACCTAGAAGAGTGCCAGGTTTATGCTAAAACAGTTGATAGATCATAGCTATTATCATGCTAAACAACTAGAAGGCCTGCAAGAAAGAAATACCAGCTCAGGCTTGAGGAACTGAGAGTAATTGCCTTGCCTTTTTGAGAGCCAGGCAGGAAGGAGCGAACAAGAGTGAAGGGGAAGATAGAAGCAGGTTAAGAAGGGCCTGGTAAAATCTACTTGGAACTTTCCACAAGTGATGGGAGACCGTGGAAAGGTTTTGAAAGGAGAATTCAGGTGATCACATTTTTCCCTTTGGGAAGGATCACTCTGGTTTTGAGTGAGCAGGGGGTTACGGAATGAGTCTAGGGGCAGACCAACTAGCTTTAGGAAGTCACTATAATGTGGGAAAGGAAGGCAGAAGAAAAACTATTAAATTTCCTTTCTACTTATAGCTCATTGACAAGTCCTTGAAACTGGCAGAGTGGTTTTCCTCTGTCAGCTCACCTGCCTTGGTATTAACACTTTGCTAAAGGCAACAGGCAATCTTAGCCCCAAGGCTCCAGGATCCTGTGAGTCTCTTGTAAACATACAGACAAGCCTTTGGAAGCTCCCTTTTTCTCCCCAACGACCACCCCCCCCCCCACCCAAACCACACTTTAAGAATCATTCTCCAAGCATATGGCCCATTGACATACATCTGAAAGGTATCCTGACTGAGGGTTTACTAAAAAATAGTAAATGACCTTTCCCAACAATAGCTAGCCCCCTCACAGTCCTGGAAACATTGTTGCCAAAATACCTGGAAGGCTTTGCTTTCCCCAACACTCCCCCACCCCCACCAAACCTGAAAATATATAATCCCCACCCCTCAGGACCCCACTGCAGTTCTTTCTGCCCAAGGGTCCTGTCCCCTGCTTTAATAAAAACACCTTTTGCACCAAAGACTTTTAAGAATTCTTTCTTGGTCATGGGCTCCGGACCTTACTTACATTTCCAAAACTACATCAACTGCACAAATAGGGACCAGAAATAATGCTGTGGGGACTGGGACAGCGAAAGGGATAGCAAATTGGAACTCCAGGAGATGAATGAACAGGGTTTGGCTGGATGGGAGAGGTGAAGGATGACTTCTCTTGGTTCTGGGTTCTGGGTGGGGCAGGGGGAGAAGGTGATGCCATTTCCTAAGAATGAACTCAGAAGGGATGACAGATTTGGGAGGGGAGATGATGAGTTTTGAATCCACAGGGCTTTAACCATGGAATCACGGAACCAAGAGCCATGCAGCCTGGAAAGACAAGAGCCCAGCAGCTCCCCAGGGCTCAGATGGGACAGGGAAACTCTGAGGGAATGAAAACCTAGTGGATATTTTAATCCAATTACATTTGGCAAAACATGACTTCGTGCTTCTAAGATGAAAGTGCCCGGTAGACTCTGCAGAGTGATTCTGGAGCCCAGTGTGTTTTATAAGCAAGGGTGTTTGCTTTTATTTTAGTACACGCAGAGTTATGCTGTGAAGAGTTTTGATGAGCTAAGTGCCAATGAATCTGAAGTCGAGGTAAATGTTTACAGTCACTTAAAAATGAAAAGAAAGAGTGTTTAGGACAAAGTACGTTCTGAATTTCTCTGAGCCCAAAACATTTTATGGAAGGTATGAAATGCGAAGAGGCAGCCAAACTGAGGCCCATCCATCCCTAATTGTAACAAAGTAACATTAATAGAAACCGAAAGACTTAATCCAAGCGGCTTCCTTGAATGGCAATACAAATCCCAAGAAAACCCCCATTTCTCTGCTTTCTTACCTTAGTGGGCATCAAATTCTAAAAGGAAGAAAACTATAGCAATTTCATTTCTCTGTAAAAGCATTATGTTGTTGTAATTGTTATTTATCTTCTAACTGGGAAACATTTGTGGAGTAAACTAGTAGACTCTGACCGCTTAGCATCAGTTTCAACTAAGCTTAGCAAATAAGGGAGTGAAGTGCAGCATTGCTGTAATTATGGTCTCTAAATGTGTACAGTTCCAGATACACTATATCATTATACAGTATGTGCAAAGCTGAAATAAACACCGGGCTTCCCGAAAATAATGCTCACAAACAACGAATTGCAATTTACCTTTGTTCTATTTGTGGGGTTTTTTCCTAAGATGTGCCAACTGAGTCCTCGTGTTACATAAAGATCCTTTTTAAAAGAAGTTTTCCTTTGTCACATCTGAAAAAAATACAATAGCTGAATAAAGGTTTATCTCAGCTAAGTGCATTTCATTTGTTTTTATGAGAGCCCGAAAGTGGAGGTTTAATTTTTTTTTATAATTACTATCTACTGAACTGAAAGGAACTAGATAGAGATCTACAAATCTTAAATTTTTTTCTGTACTTAGAACTTGTTCTTATTTGTGGATTTTAAGTGAAGAAAAAAAATCTCTTCTCAATTTGACTTTCAATCATTTGTGGTGGGGGGGCGCCTGGGTGGCTCAGTCAGTTAGGCTGTCTGTCTTCAACTCAGGTCATGATCCCAGGACCCTCGGATCCAGCCCAAAGTCGGGCTCCCTGCTCAGCGGGGAGTCTGCTTCTCCTGCCTGCCGCTCCCCCCACCCTCACTCATGGTCTCTCTTGCTCTCTCTCTCAAATAAATAGAATCTTAAAAAAAAAAAAAAAATGAAATGACTAAATTTAGAAACTGTATTTGAGAAGCAGTAAGGTTGGTGTTTTCTAGAATCTGACCAGTTGTACCCTGGCTGAAGAAAACCGTGGAGTGTATAGTGATTAAGAACTTGGGATCTGTAGTCACAGTTCCTGGGACACAATCCTGCCTCTGTTCTGTGACCTTGGGCAGGTTACCTCACCTCTCATAACTTCAGTGTCCTTACCTGTAAAGTGGGAATAATCATACTACCTCCCTCAGAAGATTGTACCAATAATTCAGTGACAGCATGGGAAAAGCCCTTAACACAGAGCTGGGCATGTATGAAATGCTTTACGAATGTTGGTTACCAGAATGACATCTTGGTTATATCAATATTTTTTTTCCGCTTTTTTCATCCTGCTCTCTTAAATCACTTTGTTACTTTTTCTAGTTTCCTGTGCTACTTGTTTTATTTTATCTTTAAAATTTTTCCTTGATGAAATGCATTTGGAGCTACACCTTTGTATCCATTTTCATTTTATTTTGTGGTGATATCCATAAGATTTGATGTCACGATTGCCTTGTCCTCAACTAGTCTGTAACTACAGTTTTTATTTCCCTTTGGGGTTTCTTATTAAGGATAATTTATTTTTATTTATTTATTTGGGGCATGTTCCTGTGTTCCAGAGCCGGGTTGCTTGTATGAGTTCTGCTTTTTGGAGTTTATTGTGGCTGTGACTTAGTATATAATAGAAGTTAAGATTTTAAAAAACTTACTATTTAGAGATATTTTAAGAAGTTCTTTAAGAGCAGGTTTTATTTAATTCTCACGACAATTCTGTGATGTGGGTATAACTATTATCCTAATTACATATAAGAGGACACGGATGCTTACAGAAGCTGAATCCTTTACTCAAGATTACACAGCTGTCAGTCAGACCTCAAGTCCAAGTTAAAAGCCAAATTAGGCATTGGTCCAGGGTACCACGTTGTAAAAGGTGATATGTTAATTTGCTGTCACAACGTACCATACACTGGGATACGTTTTCTCACATTCAGGAGGCTAGAAGTCTGAGATCAAGGTGTTCTCGTGATTGATTTCTTCTGTGAGATGCAACAGGTTGATCCATTCCCTGTCTCTCTCCTACCTTTTGGTGACTTGTGGTCGATCTTCGGCATTCCTTAGCTTGTAGAAACATCCCCCTGATCTCTGCCTTCCTCTTCACATGGCGTTCTCCTTGTAGGCATGTCTGGGTCCAGATTTGCCCTTTTTTCATGGACACCAGTCATGCCGGATTAGGGCCCACCCTAATGACCTCATCTTAACTAATTACACTTGTGAAGACCTCCCTTCCAAAGAAGGTCACATTTGGAAGTACTGGGGGTTAACTTCAATATATGAATCTGGGGTGGAGAGGATAATTCAACCCATCACAGGCGATAAACACTCAGAAAAATAAATGAAAAAATAAGTTTCCAAGTAATTCAGTTTTCTTTCTCTTTCTTTCTTTCTCTTTCTTTCTTTCTTTCTTTCTTTCTTTCTTTCTTTCTTTCTTTCCTTCTTTCTTTTTCTCTCCTTTTAAGATTTTATTTATTTTTTTGTCAGAGAAAGAGAAAGAGAGCCCTAGCAGAGGGAGTGGGAGGCAGAGCAGGCAGAGGGAGAAGCAGGCAGGGACTCAATATCAGAACTCTGGGTTCATGACTGAGCTGAAGGCAGACACCCAACCGACTGAAGCACCCAGGCATCCCATAATTCCTCTTTCTAAGCAGAGCTTCTTAAATACGTCCTGGTCTGCGAACTGGAACTGCTCTGAAGGCATAGCCAGGCTTTGAGAAGGCACTGAAAACAAGATAAAATTCTGCCCCAGTGCTGAGCTGTCGATTTCTCCTCTTTGTGACAAGCATAGGCAAGTCACTGACGGTGAACATGGGCAGGGGCCACTTTCTCTGAGATTTGTTAGGGGCTTGTGCCTGATGTTGGCAGCAGCAGCAGCTAACAATTTTGAAACTAAATGCGGTACGGTGCTATTTATTAATAAGAAATCATTTTTTCTATAAAAGAAATTTACATATTTCAGTAGTTCTCCCAAGGAACTATCTGGTTTTAATATCGTGTTTAAAAATAAAGGCAATATATACCCTAAGATATGCACATCTATGTTCCCCAAAAGCCATGCACTAAAAAGTCTAGAATAGTACAGCTGCCAACAGGAAACAACCTGAAACCTATCAGCAGAATAATGGACAAACCATCCAAAGGCTACTGCAGACGTAACAATGAGCAAAAGAACCTCGACACAAAAGAGCATATACTGCACAATCCCACTCACCTAAATATTAAAACAGGAACAGTTTTTGGGTGTCAGGGGGCCAGTTATCCTTAGAGATGATTGTGACTGGAAGCAGCTATTCTAAGGTATTGGTAATGTTCTGGTTTTGGTTTAGTTGCTGATTACGCAGTACAGTCACTTTGTGAAGAATCATTGATCTACAACTTTATGAAATGTATTATATTTCAATAAAAAATTAAAGATAAACGAAATTATTAAATCTCTGCTTTTTTTTGTTTTTGTAGAAGTGTGAGATCATATTTTTATTCTTGAATATTAAAACTTTACAAAATAGTAGATCATTTCTCTCTACCCCTACAATGCAAAAGCCAAACAAATATTTAGAAGGAAGAATCAAGCATTTAACCTGGCTTCTCTGGAACAAACAGCATGACTGGATAACCAAATAGTAGAAGAGGGAAAGCATCTCTTTTTTGTCTAATAAATGAAAGAAAAAATGACGAAATTGAAAGATCACCATTTGGCAACCACCAATGAGTAGAGAGATCTAGGCATTGAATATCAACTGCTGCTCAGACCACAAAGAGAGACAAGCAGACAGATACCTCCTGGGAGGAGTATATCATTCCACATAATCTTACCAAAGGAATTAAGCCTGAGTCTGACTGAGTCTGGGGTTCAGCTACCAATGTTCAGGAAGACAGAGGAACTGCACTCTGAGTCCATAATAAATAGAATCGAGAGTGTGGAATATTCTGCTGGACAAATGTCCTGGATTCCTTAAAAGATAAATTATGAGAAAAAAAGAAGGGATGAAGGGGAAATCTGTGGGGTGAAATTGACATAAAATACTAACACTTTTTAAAAAGTGACTAAGATTAAACTGCGATTTCTAAGAATGGACGTTTACATTATCGCTACAAAAGTCAGTGTAGTAGTTGCTTTGGGGAAAAGTGGGATTGTGGTTGAATCAGGCCACATGTCTTCCCCTGGGTGGGAGCTACAAAAAGGCCTTATAAAAACTCATTGGGTAACATACTTGTTTGAAAGAGCTTTCTGTATTTGTAGAGTTTTTAAAAATAGTTCTAAAAGTCAATAATGTTACACATTAAGTTATTTACAGTTCCTTTATTGTTCTTTGAAAATAAGACCTCTTGACTGTTTGCCTAAATTTGTCCCCCTTTTTAAGTAAGCTATTTGCATATATAAAATGTACTTTTACTGTTTTCAAAAGAAATTTTTGAATTATACTCTGGTTTTTGAGAAATCTTCATGAACAGCATGCTGATTTTGTAGTTCAGCGGGTTGTAATTGACCTAAAATACCTTCCAGGTGTTCGATGCCACTTAATTCAGCAGTATTTGGAATCTTTTTGTGTATTAATGTTTATCATCAATCACATTTAAAACTTGCAAATATGAAATTACTCAGGCTGTACAGAAAGGTGGCACTAATTAACAAAACAAAACAAAAAATACTTTGAAAGGTTCTTTTTATGGTAGTTTGTGCTTTATGTTCTAGAGCAGCTGAAGGCATTCCATATCTCTCACCATTAGATTGCGAGAGAATCCCCCGGAGATGTCATAATTTGTTGGAAGTGCTGATATAAAACATCTGATTACACATTCTCTATTCTGAATCCATCCTTTATTTTTAAAGTTATTTTTTATTGATACATAATTCCCATGCCACAAAATTCCCCCTTTAAAGTGTACAATCCCGGGGCTGTTAGTATATTCACGAAGTCGTGAAACCTTCATTACTAATACCTGTACATTTTCATCACCCCCAAAAGAAAGCCTGTGCCGGGTAGCAGTTGCTCCCGTGTTCCCTTCCCTCAGCTTCTGGAAAACACTAATCTACCTTATGTCTCTATGGATTTGCTTATTCTGAACATTTCAGAAATGGAGTCATACACCGTATAGGAGACCATTTCTGTCTTTCTTTCACTTCCCCTAATGTTTTCACAGCCGATCCATGTTATAGCATGTATCAATACTTCGTTTCTTTTTATGGCTGAATAATTTTTCAATATATTTATCCATTTACCAACATTCAGTAGATGTCATGAATACCTTCTACCTTCTGGATGTTGTGATGAACATATGTGTGCACGGTTTTGTGTAGACATCTGTTTACAATTCTCTTTGTAGGAGTAGAATGCTTTGTCATATAGAAACTCTATGCTTCACTTTTGGAGGAACTGTTTCCATAGCAGTTGCACCATCTTATGTTTCCACCAGTAGTGCAGGAGGGTCCCAATTTCTCCGCATCTTTGCCAATACTTCTCATTATCTACCTTTTGGGCTTTAGTTATCATAGTAGGTATGAAGTGGTACCTCATGGTAACTACTTTTAAAAATACATTCTGAAATCAATAAGGAAACACTGGACTTAAACTACACATCAGACCAGATAGATCTAACAGACACTTACAAAATAGTCCATCCAATGGCAGCAGAACACACATTCTTTTCAAGCTCACATGAACACTCTCCAGCATAAATCATAAGTTAGGCCACAAAAAAATCTTCATAAATTTAAGAAGACTAAAGTCAAATCAGGCATCATTTCTAGTCAAGATGGTATGAAACTAAAAGTCAATTACAGGAAGAAAACTGGAAGGCATCCAAATTGGCAAAGAAGAAGTCAAACTCTCATTCTTTGCAGATGATATGATACTTTATGTGGAAAACCCAAAAGACTCCACTCCAAGACTGCTAGAACTCATACAGGAATTCAGTCAAGTCTCAGGATATAAAATTAATGCACAGAAATCAGTTGCATTCCTATACACGAACAGCAAAACAGAAGAAAGAGAAATTAAGGAATCGATTCCATTTACAATTGCACCCAAAACCATAAGATACCTAGGAACAAACCTAACTGAAGAGGCAAAGAATCTGTACTCAGAAAACTACAAAGTGCTCATGAAAAAAATTGAGGAAGACATGAAGAAATGGAAAAACATTCCATGTTCATGGATTGGAAGAACAAATATTGTGAAAATGTCTATGCTACCTAAAGCAATCTATACATTTAATGCAATCCCTATCAAAATACCATC
>CM052800.1:135155281-135166756 GCA_028533885.1 Nasua narica | reverse complement strand
CACGACACCCCCGCCCTGCCTCTCAAATTCTTCATATCAGAGCGATCATGTGATAATTGTCTTTCTCTGACTGACTTATTTCGTGCAAAGCTCATTTTGAGTAAAATGCTATATCTCTCCCTCACTATGTCTCTCTCTTTTTTTCTCTCTCTCTCCATGTGTTTGCCTCCATCCAACCCCAGAGGAACCCCGTCCAAAACTACCAGATCTTACATTGGGCAGGGGTCTGGAATCCCTCCCCACAGTGCTATGCGGGACCTGTAGATTTTATCACCAATCCCACCCTGTCCTGATCAGTAGCTCTGCCTGTATCCCCCTGCCTCCTGGGACCTGTTGCCCCATTACATTCTTGGCCCCAGCAGGGGTGGGCAGCAACCTTTGTAACCACCTTTCATGAGTGCAGGAGGCCACTGGAAGCCCTGGTTTCAATCAGGGGCTGTTTCTGCATTCCTGCCTCCTGCGGAGTGCTTTTATGATCTGGGCACCATAAGAGGAATTCTGGGCTGCTTCTGATTATTCTGGGACTCCAAGACTCTGAGTCCCACAGATTCCTCCTTGACTAGGCCAATTCAGAGCCATAAGCAGTTCATCTTTGTGTTGGGTTCGTCCTTTAGCTTTCTGTTTAACAGTATCTTTCAATGCAATATGCTTGAAGTGTGCTTACAATGGAAGGATCCCTAATAAGAGATTTTAATTCTGTGGATACTAAGAGATGTGATATCTACCATTCTTTTGAATTCAAATAATGCAATTGAAGCTGACTTGGACAGATTGAAACTTGTTCCAACAGCCAGGAAAGCTCACAAGATTTTCCTTCATTATATAATGGTTATGCATTTCAATTCTAAGAACAATTATCTTTCTACTAGATCAAAGGGTTTTCAAGGTTAGAAAGTGCTTTGAATTTATCAATACTGAGACTCTTCTTAGGAAATCTTTGTTCATTGTATAATTTTTATGTGATAAGTGGTACTCCATAAAAATATGAGTAGCTCTAAAATAAAGATAATGAGCCATGCTAGTTTAGTAATGCCAGAGAAAACTGGGTACTTTTTGTTACATCCAGCTACTACATCATTATCACATTAGTCTTCTTTTAAATATTGAATAAAAAAGACCTGTAGGAACATACCAGAAAATAGTAGAGAGAGAAAAAAAATACAGTTTCTTCCCATTAGTTGTGATTGTCATATCCTTTGGTCAATTAAAGTAGGAAGTTGTCCCATTAGTGGACAGATCTTCCTTGCACAGAAATCCTATTGCAAATCAATCCGTTTTCAATATCATCATCACTTTCCAGAACTGCATGCGTTACTAGTGCTTTAGTCACGGTGAGCTAAACTATACAATATAAGAAATATAGATAGATGTATATGGAGAAGTCGGTATGATTTCCAAATCATCCGCAGACATTAAAATTCCATGAGTTGGGATAATTTCTTTCTTTCTTTTTGTAAAAAATATTTTATTTATTTATGAGAGAGATAAATTTATTTATCTCTACAGAGAGAGAGAGAGAGCTAGAACACAAGCAGGGGGAGCGGGAGGAAGAGAAGCAGGCTCCCCACAGAGCAGGGAGCTCCCCATGTGGGGCTCAATCCCAGCACCCTGGGATCATAACCCCAGCTGAAGGCAGACACTTAATGACTTGAGCCACACAGCCACCCCGCAGTTGGAATATTTCTAATTTTTCCCAAGTTTTGAAACCACATGCCTTTTTTTCTTTTTAAAAATTTTTAAATTTTTGAATTATCTCTATTGAAGTATAATTAATATACGGTGCTATATTAGCTTTAGGTATACAACATAATGATTTAACCATTCTATACGTTACCCAGCACTCACCAGAAGTGTAATCACCATCTGTCACCAAACAACATTATTACAATCATATAGACTGTATTCCCTATGCTGAACTTAATTTATAATTGGAAGTTTGCACCTCTTAATCCACTTCACCTATTCCACACATCCTGCCCTTTCTGGCAACCATATTTGTTCTCTGTATTTAAGGGTCTGTTCATTTCGTTTTCTTTTTTTTTTTTTTGCTTTGTTCTCAGATCCCACATAAAAGTGAAATCATGTTATTTGTTTTTCTCAGGCTGACTTATTTCACCTAGGTGTTGCTGTAATTTTCTGTATTGCTGTCAATTTCAAGATCTCATTCTTTTTATGACTGATATTCCATTGTGTTATATATATCATATCCTCTCTATCCATTCGTCTATAGATGGACACTTTGGTTGCTTGCATACCTTGGCTATTGTAAATAATGCTGCAATAGACTCAGGGCGTGGGGGGGGCATGTATCATTTCAAAGCAGTGTATTCATTTTCTTTAAGTTAATACCCAGTAGTGGAATTCCTGGCTCATATGGTATTTCTATTTTTAATGTTTTGAGGAACCTCCATACTGTTTTCTGAAGGAGCAGAGCAGGGCTAGCTCATTTTGCTTACACCCGCCTTCTTGTGTGTGGCCCCCGCAGGACCTGCCTCTGGGAGGGTCAGAGTGTGGCTCAGCCCTCCCATTGAGCTAATTGGCCCAGACCACCTGTGGGTTGGGTTTGGGTTAGCCAATAGGAATGCGGAACCCCTGACCCGGAAAGAATATAAACCCCGCCTTTTGCCCGCCAAACTTGCGCGCCAATTCTGACCAGGGTGATAGGCTAGTTCAAACAGTTACTAAGTAACATTCTGTGTGTTACAATCTCATTGGCCACTGGCCCCTCTAAAACTGTTGTGCTTTTTTGAAACTTGCGCTCTTTTTCTACACCACCGCCCCGTCGGTGAGTGTGAGAGATTGAGCTCAAGCTAGCTTGAATAAAGGGCTCTTTTGCTTTTGCATTGGACTCGGCTCCCTGGTGGTATTTGGGGATCTCAAAATCTGGGCATAACATTTTCTAATTTACATTCACAATTTACCTTCACACTGACACTGCTCTAGAGTTCCTTTTCCTCCACATCCTCTCCAACACTTGTCTTTTCTTGTTTTTTTGATTGAGCCATGCTGCCAGGTGTAAGACTATCTCATTGTAGTTTTGATTTGCATTTCCCTGATGATTCATGATGTTGAGCATCTTTTCACATGTCTATTGGCCATCTTAGTGTCCTCTTTGGAAAAACGTGTATTCAGGTCCTCTGCCTATCTTTAATCAGATTATTTGTTTGTTTGTTTTGGTGTTGAGTTGCATAAGTTCTTTATATATTTTGGATATAAACCCCTTATTGGCTATATCATTTGCAAATATCTGCTTCCATTTGGTAGGCTGCCTTTTCCTTTTGTTGATGGTTTCCTTCACTGTGCAAAAACTTTTTATTTTGGGGTAGTCCCAATTTGGTTTTGTTTTTCTTACCTAAGGAGACATACGTAGAAAAATATTGCTATGGCCAATGTCAAAGAAGTTGTCACCTGTGCTCTCTTCTAGGAGTTTTATGGTTTCAGGTCTCATGTTTACGTTTTTAATCCATTTTGGGTTTATTTTTGTATGTGGTGTAAGGAAGTGGTTCAGTATCCTTTTTTTTGGTATGTAGCTGTTCAGTTTTCTCAGCAATATTTGTTGAAGAGACTCTCTTTTCCCCATTCTATAATCTTGCCTCCTTTGTCATAGATTAATTAACTGTGTAAGCTTAAGTTTATTTCTGGGCTCTCTATTCCCTTCCACTGAGCTATGTGTCTATTTCTGTGCCAGAACAATAGTGTTTTCATCACTACAGCTTTGTAGTAGATCTTGAAATCTGGGATTATGATACATCCAACTTTGTTCTTTCTAGAGATTGCTTTGGCTATTCAGGGCCTGTATGGAACAAAATAGAAAATTTGTTCTATACAAATTTTCATATTATTTGTTCTAATTCTGTGAAACCACATTTTGAATCAAGAGTGTAGTAACTAAAAAAATGTGCCACTTTAATGACTTAAAATAATTAATAGGAAAAACCCTCAGTGCCTGTTCCCCCCAACCTCTGGCCCTAACCCTCCCTTTATACTCATCATGTTCCCTTTCTTCAGGTCTCCCTTTCTACCCCTTGCCTATTGTCTGTTCATCAATGACACAATCATTAGAAGTCCTTCTTTTTCTAATCTAATTTTACATTGATAATTCTTGGATCATAATTTTTTCTATCTCTCAAAACTCCGAGGACCTTGCCTCACTGGCCTGGAATAAAGCATCGTTGACAAGTTATTCAACCATGATTTAGGTACACATGGTCCTCAATTTTTTTTTAATTTAATTACTTTATTGATTGAAGTAGGAATTTATCTTTCTTGATTCTTTCCACAGCCAATTACCCTCTCTATGATCTCATCCAAAAGCAGTTTGTTTTTCTTTTTCCCTCAAACACATGATTTCACTAGCCTGGAAAGAAGAAATTAAAAGGTTGCACCTGAGGGGTGCCTGGGTGGCTCAGTCAGTTAAGCACCCCCCTTCAGCTAAGGTCATGATCTCAGGGTCCTGGGATTGAGTCCCACATCGAGCCCCACATCAGGCTCCCTGCTTAGCAGGGAACTTGCTTCTCCTTCTCCCTTTGCCCCACACCTTGCTCATGCTCTCTTTTGCATGCTCTATCTTATTAATTAATTAACTCATTAATTAACTAATGAGTTAATTAATTAATGTTGCACTTGAAAATAAAATGCATTCTTATATTGACTATGATAGACCATGATATGACTGATATAAATTATTTCTTCTGCTCACGGATATGGCTAAAGGGATTGATGTCTGACCAACAGTTCTTTTGAAACTGTCATGAAAACACGCACATATTCTAGCTCTTGTCATTCTTTATAGATGTAGCAGGATGGTCAGGTATATATGAATCCACAATGGTAGGCTGTTATCAGAAAAACAAACTTTATAATAAGGTAACATTATAAAAGTTTGATAGGAAAAAGCTTGGAGTTATTTGTTCCACACTGCTGACCACTGGTTAGCTGTATTTTTAAGAAAATCATAGCTTTCTTCCCACTAGGAAAGCCAAAGGAAGACACTTACTCCTCTCACGATCTCTTGGCAGTTTGAGCATAGCCACATGACCTTAAAGTGACAAACATATTCTTGAAACAGTAACACAAGAGCAGAGGGTCAATAGGAATTATTTCTGGTGGCCACGGCTAAGTCAAGAGCCTAGTGGCATTGGCACCACTATTGGCCACTCCTTGTGACAGGAATTTGACTGTTTTTCTCCCTTCAGACTTGTCCAGCCTGGTTTTCTAGCCTTATCATGGTCAATCCCTTCAAATAAATTCTCTTCTTACTGTTTCAGATTCAGTTTCAGTTGTTTGTAACCAAGGAAACAGGATCAGTTCTGATGAAGATTTATGGATGTCAACCAAACTTCTTTTGAAACTTTTGGAAGAATCTTGTCTGTGTTGAAGATGTGGAGAAAATCCTTTTTCCCTAAAGTAGCAAAACCAGACATCTTACCAAGCATTGCAAGGGCTCCATCTGTCAGCATACAAAGTTGCTACCTTCAGAGAAAGTGATCTGGCAAAGAACAAAAATAAAACAAAACAAAACTTTTTACCATTTCTAAACATCGGCAATCTCTGTAATTTCAAAAGCGGCTCATAAAATAAGATTATTTTTCTTTGATGACATTAGCATGTAAATAGTGAGGTGCAAGAAAGGAGGTGATTACTGAAAAAGATGTCTGTAGTTTTCAGTTGCATGCTGAAAGGGAATAAGAAGACTGTCAATTACTTGATGACTTCCTTCAAAATGTTAAAAGCAGTGTCAACTACTGACACTGTCATGGATTGCCTCAAGAGAAGGCTTTCGGGAAACAGTAAATTCAAGGTTTAGCGGGGTCCCAGTTCTTTTGAGTTGAACTTTCATCACGCTACCTCTTCACCCAAAATACCTTGTTTGGGTCCATTTTTGCCCTGTGCAGAAGTAAAGTCTTTTATCAGTTTGCTGGATACAGACTTTCATTGACAAAATCTTTTGGCCCAGAAAACAATATGACTTTTAAAAAACAACAACAACAAAAACATTCTAGCTTTTGTATTCATTCCATCATCCCATCACTTCGACAATGCAGAGTTGAAAACGTGTTTACTGGAATCATTATCTTTCTTTTTCTTTGACATTTCAACTTAAGTTGAGTCTATAAAAATACATACATCTAAATAATATTGATTCAATTAACATCTCGAAACTCAATTTTTTTGTATTTGTATTTGTTTAATCTGTTTAGCAACAGATAATTTTAATGTTAATTAAATACAGTATAGAATATTCAAGAAATTCCTATAACAAGTCAATAAGATATAGTAGATTTTACAGTTTATGCAAAATTTTAATACATTTAATGACTTTAATCCTTATGTTAGCATGCAGATTAAAACACTAGTTCAGAATCTATGCCCTTAAAATTCAACTACTGTCAGGTAGAGTTGCTTGTTTTTGTGTTTTTGTTTTTTGCCTTCATAAGATGATAGGTTTTATTTCTGATAGCTTTTACATTTTTCTTGAAGAGATATTTCTTTAACGTATGGTATTTTCATGGAATAATAACATATGAATATCACTGTGTCATACATTGAATATGTATGCCACTACTTTATATCTCGGAGAGTAAACTAAAAAGAAATTTTTAAAAAGCTAATTAAAAAAAAAGATTTGAAAAAAAAGATTTGATTTATTTATTTGACAGAGAGAGAGAGAAGAGAGCACAAGCAAGGGGAGTGGCAGGCAGAAGGAAAAGCAGGCTCCTCACTGAGCAGGGAGCCAGATGTGGGACTTGATTGTGAGGGATATTGGCCTATAATTTTCTTTTCTTGTAGTGTCCTTAACTGGTTAGCATATGAAAGTATTGCTGTCCTCATAAAATGAGTTTTGAAGTATTCCCTTTTTTCTATTTTTCTGCAAGAGTTTGAAAAGGGTTAGCATTAGTTTTTTAAAATTTTGGTAATGTTTTAAATGTTTGGTAAAATGTTTGGTAAAATTCACTTGTGATCATGTGGTTCTACACTTTTTTGTTATTGTTGGGCAATTTTTGATGACTAATTCAATCTCCTTGCCAGTAATTCAACTATTTAGATTTTCTATTTCTTCATGACTCAGTCTTGATAGGTTGTATATTTCTAGGAAATTTATCCATTGCTTCTAGGTTGTCTAATTTATTGATACATAAATGTTCATAGTAGTGTCTTATGAAACTTTGTATTATAAATGGTAGTTATAGATTATTTTAAATGATCACTCAACATTTATTTCAAGATATTTAAACTTGCTTAGTCTATATTCTCATAGAACTAGTTACTTATTTGTCAATAAATAACTATAAATAAGGAAAACAAAAGTCAATACAGATGCCTGGATCACCAATATGGAAACAAGTCATCTTAATATTTAGGGTTGAATGTCCAGGTGACCCAGGCTCTTGAGAGTTGGCCAAGTGGTCAAACAAGTGTCTGTAGAGGGTAGAATTATGAACAGGTGTGATCTAACAGCAGGTCAAATCACTGATACAATTTTGAAATAATGATGAGTATGAATAGTATTGCAAGATCTATGCAACAACTATTACATAAGATCAAAATATGTATGCGTGACAACATTCACTGGCCTTCAAGGGGACGAGTTTAAAGTATTTGTTCAAACTAAGAGTAGAAGCTTTGTGTTTGCTAAAAGATGAGGAAAACACATTCTTGGAATGTTTTGAAATAAAGGATTTTATTTCTAGATTAGCTTCTCTGGTAGACATATTTAACTGTATGATTAAGCTTTTGAATACAAGGTTCTAAAGTCACCATTTTGAATACCAATGAAAAAAAAAATGACTATCTTTCTTGGCCAAGAAAGTTAGTATGGAAGAATAGAGCATACTCCAACACTCTTGCAAATTTTTGAATACTGAATGAAGTCCATTCCCAAAATGAACTTAAAATAAACAATTATCTATCAGTATATTTGAAGAGAGAAATCTATGAAACCCCTAGAAACCAAGTGTCAAAATGAGTTATATGTCAACATGATGTGTATATTCTCTTATCAAAGAATACTCTGCAGTGGTTCTTATTTTTAACTTAGCAACAACAGTTTTCATTCTGATATGTCTTTTAATGGCTAAAAACAACTATAATTGGCCTATATTTCAAATTATTTTCTTTGTTTTATAAGACATTAATAAAGAACATGTATTACTATAATACACTTTTATGTTTAAATATCTTAATAACTGTATTTCAATACACTTGTAGCTTTGCGCAGTGGCAATATCGTAGCCAATGAGGTTTATCCGAGGCACGATTATTGCTAATCAATACACTTGTAATTATATATATTTATTTTCATTCATTTAAAATCATTCTAAATGTTAAAAAAATATATAGAATTATCATATAAGCCAGTAATTGCATTTCTGGAAATCCCCAGTCAAATGAATTGAAAGCATGGTCTCAAACAACTATGCGTATATTCATATTCATAGAAACATTACTGACAATTTCTAAAAGGTAGAAACAACAACTACCTTTTGTTCATTGGTAGTTGTTCATGACCAACAACTGCATAAATAAAATGTGTTATACGCATATAATAGAATATTATTTATAAAAAGAATGAATTCTGACACATGGTACAACATAGATGAACCTTGGGGACATTAAGCCCAGTGAAATAAGCCAGTCACAAAAAGACAAATATATTATGATTCCACTTTAATGAAGTACCTAGATTAGTTCAATTCGTAGGCACAGAAATGTGGAAAATTGTGGTTCGGCGGGATGGAAGAAAAGAAAAATGTGGAGTTAGTATTTAATGGATATATGGTTTCGTTTGGGAAGATGTACAGAGTTCTGTGGTTGAATGGTGGTGATGATTGTACGATAATGTGAATGTGCTTAATTCCTCTAAATAGTAAACTTAACAATGGTTAAGATGATTAATCTTATGCTGTGACCACCTGCTCTTACCACAGTAAAAAATATTCTGACAAGAGTAAGTGTTACTAGACTGCCAAGGGTGTTGTTGCCACAAAAGAGCTGAAGAACTGGGTCTAGGGGCTGAACACATCCCACTACTTCTGGAAGTTCGATGTGTTTTTAGTAGAATGGATTCTGTGTAGCACCTTGCACTTGACGCTTCCTTCACTTTTTCTTTTCTCTCTTTTGATTTTTAAAGTATTATTTCACACTCTAAAATTCACTGATTTAAAATATATAATTTTATGAATTTTGGTACATGTATATAATTATGTAAATAATGTCACAACTAAAGTATAGAAAATATAGAACCTTAAAATAGTTTCTTGTTTGCTTTTAATCCCTTATGTGCACCTCAGCAGTAGGCGATCACTGATCGGCTTTCTGTCACTATAGATTTTCCTACAAACAGGGTCAATGACATACAGGCCTCTGTGTGCCACTTCTTTCATTTACCATCATGTTTTGGATAATTCTTCAATTCTCAGTGTTGTTTATGCATTAAATTTAATTTAATGGAAAACTGCTAAGTTTTCTTTTTTTTTTTAAAGGAATATAAAACTATTTATTGACAACTGTTTACCAGTATTTACAATAAAGTAAACAATATACAGTTGGATAACATTCTGACTACAAAGTTATTGTTTTTCCTGGTTTCTGCTGAACCAGTAACTCAAATACTGAAAAGATTGAGCTTCCATGTCAGGAATGAGTTGGGGTAAAGAAAAAACATGCAGGTTAAGAACTTGGATTATAGAAGTCTGTCCACCCATTTATTCCAGCAGGTGCTAAACATGCCAACATCTCTAACCATCTGATAATGATTAGTTTCCATGAATGAAGTCTTAGTCCATGAATCATGACCTTTTAGTCAATACAGCACAGAGATTTCAACTTCTTGAAAAGGAATGGTTCACTAGAAGAAACCTTTAAATGTCCATTTAACTAAGTTTTATTTGCCTAATTAAAACACACTAGGACTTCTCTAGTTTTGTCATTTGGGTAGGGAGGTTGTTGATGGTGATAAAATTTTCCTTTCAGGGATCTTGCAAATAAACTTGCGTTTATATGACTGTAGATATGGATATGGATTCTGATATGGTTGCTTTTCAATTGTCCAATTTAAATTGTTTACATTATGTTTAAATTGTCCAATTAATTACAAAATTTGAAAGGTTAAGGCTTCAGGAAAAACTTCAGTTTAACTTTAAGTGATTTATTTCTTAAATTGCTGAAAATGATAACATCCTGGAAACATGGGCTTATCCATGTTTATAAAATGCTGTTTTTGTGAATATTAAAAACAAAAACCAAAACCCACTTATGTATGTATTTTAAGTATACACACACACACACACAAAACCCTAAATAAACAAAAAACCCAGGATGATCCTTAGGCATATAGGAGTTAAAGACAAATTCTGATTGAGTAACGGCTATGAAGATTTCCCCTAACATTTAGAAAAGGTGTTCTCTAATGCAGGGGGATGATATACCATGGTCTCAAATATTCTTTTCTGATAAAGAAAGCAACTACAGAAAGCTTTTGTTTGTTCAAAGTAACCAGTGCTATAGATGCAAAAACCCCAACAACTCCCCCCAATACTACTTCAAAACAAACATATCAAACTTGATTTTCATTAGAATGTTATTTCTTCACACTAATAAATGAAAAAACAAAGACCCAGATTTTATATATATACATATACAACACAAACAATTATTGAGATTATTGAGCTTCATTTTCTGGACAAGAATGCCAAGTTATTCTTTCTTCATAAAAAGCAATTACAATTTGAGGACACTTCATATTTGCCTCTTTTTCCAGCACCAAGTCTGCCTCATCTGACTCTTTCCATTTCATGAGAAACATTAATTCTCCACTCCTGTCTGTGGCACCAATTATTCGTTCAGGATCAAGACCTCTGGCAAAGCCTCCTGGTTTATCAGCAGCATCTCTTTTCTTCTTTGATTTGCTATCATCAGATTCACTGTCAGATAAAGATTTTCTTTTTATATCGTCTTTACCAGCTTTTTGAGAATTAAGAACGTTTCAATTAATTCTGGACAATCTGAATTTTCTTCAGGTTCCCAAGTATTGTCACCATCTGTAAATCCCTTCCACTTCAGGAAATACTCCACCTTCCCATTCACTACACGTCGGTCCAGTACGTTTTCCACCACAAATCCTTCAGGCTCTGCCTTTTCTACTTTTTTACTCTTTCCATTCTGTTTCTTTCCCATTTTTTGCAATGTAGTTTTATTGGAGGCCATTTTTTATTGCAGACTTGAAGAGCTATGATTCACCGCCTCCGAGCTGCTCCTGGTCCCGGGTCTGTGGCGTCTCCCTAAGTTTTCCATTAGTAGCTGCTTAGTAGTTTTGCTTAGTAGTTTTTGCTTAACAGTTTTTCTTAGTAGTTTTCCATTATAAGGACATACTAAAGTTTGTTCATCCATGTACCAGTTGATGGACATTTGGGCTGCTTCCAATTTGGGACTACTATGAATAATGTTTCTATGAACTTTTATGTTTACATTGTTGTA
>CM052800.1:135093001-135154781 GCA_028533885.1 Nasua narica | reverse complement strand
CTCTCCCCTTTAGCAACCCTCAGTTTGTTTCCTCAGATTAAGAGTCTCTTATGATTTGTCTCCCTCCTTGGTTTCATCTTGTTTCATTTTTTCCTGCCTTCCCCTATGATCTTCTATCTTGTTTCTCAAATTCCTCATATCAGTGAGATCATATGATAATTGTCTTTCTCTGATTGACTTATTTTACTTATCATAATGCCCTCTAGTTCCATCATTGTGAATGGCAAGATTTCATTTTTGATGACTGCATAATATTCATATATATATATATATATATATATATATATATATATATATATATCACATCTTCTTTATCCATTCATCTGTTGATGGACATCTAGGCACTTCCCATAGTTTGGCTATTGTGGACATTGCTGTTATTAACATTGGGGTGCACGTGCCCCTCTGGATCACTACATTTGTATCTTTGGGGTAAATACCCAGTAGTGCAATTGCCGGGTCATAGGATAGCTCTATTTTCAACTTTTTGAGGAATCTCCATACTGTTATCCAGAGTTCTTCTGCCCATTTCTTGAGAGGATTGTTTGTTCTTTGAGTATTGAGTTTGAGAAGTTCTTTATAGATCTTGGATACCAGCCCTTTATCTGTAGTATCAGTTGCAAATATCGTCTCCCATTCCGTGGGTTGTCTCTTAGTTTTGTTGACTGTTCCAGTTGCTGTGCAGAAACTTTTTTTTTATCTTGTTGAGTCCCAAAAGTTCATTTTCACTTTTTTTTCCCTTGCCTTTGGAGATGTGTCATGAAAGAAGTTGCTGTGGCCAAGGTCGAAGAGGTTACTTCCTGTTTTCTCCTCTAGGATTTTGATAGATTCCTGTCTCACATACAGGTCTTTCATCCATTTAAAGTTTATCTTTGTGTGTGGTATAAGCAAATGGTTGACTTTCATTCTGCATGTGGCTGTCCAATTTTCCCAGCACCATTTATTGAAGAGACTGTCTTTTTTCCATTGGATATTTTTTCCTGTTCTGTCGAAGATTAGTTGACCATAAAGTTAAGGGTCCTTATCTGGGCTCTCTATTCTGTTCCATTGATCTGTATGTCTGTTTTTGTGTCAGTACCATGCTGTCTTGGTGATCACAGCTTTGTAATATAGCTTGAAGTCAGGCACTGTGATGCCCCCAGCTTTGGTTTTCTCTGGCTCTGACCATTCCTCTGGCTATTCAGAGTCTTTTCTGGTTCTGTACAAATTTTAGGATTGTTTGTTCCAGCTCTTTGATTTTTGACTACCTGAACCCCGTGTCTGCAGCAAAGACAAGTTATTCTTTTAGTACTGCCTTAGAAATCAGAGAACTTCCCTGGCTTTCTGATTATGCCTTAATCTGGGAAAATAAAGGCTTTGAACTTGTTTTCTTTCTGTAAGCTCTTCAGCTCTGAACCAGCCAGACTACCCCATTGTCCTTGTATTGCGTTTCCTTGAAGACTTGTTGACTGCAGACACTCCTAGAATCAATTACTGCTTCCGTTGGGATTCTAAGTCACAAAGAATAGAACTCACTGAAGCTGATTCTAAGAGGAAAGTAATTTATTAAGTCAGGTCAGGGGCTCCCAGAATCTGCAGATGAGCCAGGAAGCAGCTTGTAGAATACAATAAGCAGCTACTCCAGTGGAAATCTGACAGGTGTCACGATAAAGCATGGTACCAGAGCCCACACGACAATGCTGGATGAGGGGTGCCCCCCAACAAGACCTCTTGACTACTGATTCTCAAGCAAGATACCATGCTTCCTGGAATGCTCTAAAGGTACCACCTCTTTTCATATCACACTTTTCTGAGTCAGAATCTCCAGTGGGTGTGTGTCATGCCTGTCACAGCCTATCAGTAGTGATGCTATAGACTAGAAGTGCCTGGGGAAACTCACCTGAGCTTGTACTACTTGTGACGAGCCCCGCAGAACTTTCCTTGGCCAGAGCCAATGTTGTGGCTGGACTGGCCCTTGTGATTCTTGTAATTGCAAGATGTACCCAAGCAACAACCATCAGAGCACAAGAAACAAGGTTGATGACTCACGGATCCTGGAGGATACATGGCACACCCAGGGCCACACTGTGAGGTCACGGGTGGAGAGACAAAGAGAAAAAACAGACCAGGGGTTCTGCTTTCTTTGGAGTGAAATGTGGAGCATGTAGCATTCACTATTGGAGAACATAAAACAGAAGGACAGGGATTAAAGTATAGGAAGGGAAAAGTGAGTGGCCAAATCATCAGTTATTTAGGACAAGCAGAACTTTCTAAAAAGGGGAACTTCATGGGGTTACCGGCCTGGCTCTTTATCTAGTTGGGTAGCCAGCAATGCGTTTATTCAAGATGGATGTCTTTGAAGTGGATGCCTGGGCAATCAAAAGGTTCATTTCAGGAATTTACATTACAATTTAAAAAGCTGACCATCAGGTACTTACACTAGAGTACATCCGGTCATAATGTGCTCTGGTAGCTGGGAGGCTGGCAAAGCAAGATTTTACATTTACCTTGGGCAGGTGGGAGAAGGTGAGAAATTCTGCAAAATCTAGGTAGACATTCACAAGGTATTGGGCAACCACAGATTTGAACCAGTATGCACCACAAAGACCCAACTCAAATGCTGCGTCCTTGAAAGACTGTCTCCTACCACCCAATTTAAGTGGGCTCACCTCCAGGTTACTGTCCATGACATATATCACATTCTCTATCTTGTTGATGTATTTGCTTGCTCTTTTTTCGTCTGCCTCCTAATTAAAACATGAAGCTCTATGAGAGCTTAGTACCATGCCTGGCAGATGGGGAGTGCTCTCTAAATACTTGTTGAACTAATGTAGCTTTAAAATAAGATATTTCCAATAAATGGTTAAAACATGATTTTTAAGCTGTATGCCACTTTCTTCATAGGGTTATACTGGAGGAGCCTCTAATATGTAAAGTGGTGGCCCAGTTTTAGGGCGGATTCTGGGATTCCTGCCCCTGCCCTTGCTTCACCCAAAGCAACTTTGGATTGTGGTACTCTTGAATAAAATCTCATCTGAAAATGAGTTTAGGGGCACTTGGGTGGCTTGGGTTAAAGCCTCTGCCTTTGGCTCAGGTCATGATCTCAGAGTCCTACGATCGAGCCCCACATCGGGCTCTCTGCTCAGTGGGAAGCCTACTTCCCCCTCTCTCTCTGCCTGCCTCTCTGCCCGCTTGTGATCTCTCTCTCTCTGTCAAATAAATAAATAAATAAATAAAATTTTTAAAAAAAAAGAGAGAAAATGAGTTTAAATTCTAAAGAGCATGTGAAAATCGGGGTTCTAACTGAAATTCCTTTCAGCCCTAAATTGTATTACCCCATGTTCCCTTTCTAAATAAGTAGATTCTACCCGTAAAATAAACCACAAACTGTACTGTCCAACCACCTCCCTGACTTCATACCTGCCCCTCCTCCATACAGCAATAAGAGTACTATTTATATCATGTACATGAAACCATACATTATCCCATTAAAAACACTTCAGTGGCTTTTCATCATGCATGGAAGAAAATCCAGAATCCTTGGTGTGTCCTCCAACTACCTGGCCCCACTGAGCCCTCCAGCTTCACCCACCTGCAGGCACTCCCTTGCAGCCACACTGACTTCCTTTTACCTTTCCAGGAAGTCAAGCTCTTTTCCAGCTCCAGGGCCATCACCCAGGCCATCCTGCAGTAGCAATCCTGTCTCTCATTGCCGCTGCCCCCTTCTATGCCTCTGTACCTGGGGTCAGAAGTGTTGGGGGGAGACTCAGCCAGCCCAGTGTCTGGGGGCAGGTGTGCCCTGGCATTTTCTCATCCCACTGCAGGCACAGCGGTCTCGGGACCCAGTGTCAGCCCGGGGCTCAGCACTGACTCTCATCAGCACTGTGTGGCCTCCACATCCTGTCCGGAGATGGCTTCTAGTTCCTGCTCACTTCCAGGGCTAGGGAGGTGCTGTCTCTGAAGAATTTCAGAGTCACCTCCGTGATCTGCTCCCAGCAGGTGCCACCATGTGCCTGGGATATCTCTCCCTCATTAAGGCCTGCATTTACACACCTTAGTCCCTGGGACCTGCTTCCAGCTTGCTAAGGCCCATTTGGCCAGATTTACAGGAGCTGCCTTGTGTCTCCCACATGCCCCACCTCCCTGCTTTGTTTGCCTCTCACTTCCTAAGCCTGCTGCTCTTGTCAGGTGCTCAGTGACTTTCTACACGCCCCTTCACCCTCCTTCCAAAAACCCTGTTCTTAGGAAAGACGGATAAACTCATTCACTCTCAAAAAAATGTGTATATCTATATCTATATCTATATCTATATCTATATCTATATCTATATCTATATCTATTGCTGTTGTTGGTTTTCTTGTTCAGGATCAAGGGGATAAATTATCTGTGCTAATTTATAAGCTCTAAGATATGAACTTTGTCTATGTTGTTCAACAGATCGTAGGAGAGTGCTGGGTGGGTGTAGAAGGCAGTCACTGAATATTTGTTGACAGAATACAGGAAATAACAAGTTCAAATTACAAGAAGTACAATTACTTTTTAAATGAAACAGTTCATCAAGGAAGTATCTAAAGTAGGGATCACTGAAAAACTTAAACTCGAAGAAAGGGGTCATATGAGATCAAAATCTAAATATTCCCTTAAGGGGCACCTGAGTGGCTCAATGGGTTAGGCCTCTGCCTTTGGCTCAGGTCATGATCTCAGGGTCCTGGGATTGAGCCCCACGTTGGGCTCTCTGCTCAGTGACGAACCTGCTTCCTCTTCTCTCTCTGCCTGCCTTTCTACCTGCTTGTGATCTCTCTCTCTGTCAAATAAATAAAATCTTTAAAATAAATAAATAAATATTCTGTTTAAAAAAAATAAATAGGAGTACCTAGGTGGCTCAGTTCATTAAGTAGCCAACTCTTGACTTCGGCTCAGGTCATGATCTTAGGATCTTGGAATGGAGTCCCACGTTGGGGTCCTCGGTTGGCAGGGAGTCTGCTTGTGGATTCGCTCTCTCTCTCTTCCTCTGCCCCTCCCTTTGCTCTCTCTATCTCTCTCTAAAATAAATAAATATTCTACTTTAAAATCCCTGGATTAAATACCTTAAGGAAAATAGTATTTCATCACCACCATCTGGACAACTTTGATTCAGCATATTGCTGAAATTATCATGGTTCTCATGGAGCACTTTTTTTTTTTTTTAAATCACAGGTAATTGTGTATTTAATGCCCATGATCTCCCTGTAGATATAACTAGCTATATGATACGGTTAGAATTCATATTTGGATTTCTTCATTGCCAATGTAAAGTAAATCCTAGGATTTTTTTATCCTGTTTATTTAGCAATGATTTATTGACACAAAAATTGTCAACTATGTCCTCCTGGCTTAAATCATTTACACAAGGATGGTTTGCTGCAGTAAGGCGAGAGGGATGTCTCTAATAAACACCTTTGTGTTCCTTAAATCCTCTCTTCCAACTAGAAACTTAATAGATTGTTCCTCTATTCAGAACTGCCTAAAAGTTCTCCGTTCGCTGTCATACCGACTTCTCGCCCAGTCCTTAGAGCCTCTCAAAACTTGGCATTCTCCTTCCATCTTGTTTCCTTTTGGTTCTTCTATGTATATCTAGCATTTTAACCCATGTATGATAAATGCACTCATAAAAATTTAGAGCTAAAAAGGACTTAATGGTAATCATATTAAACCTCTTGCTTAGTAGAGGAAAAAGCTGCATCCCAGTGAGGCTAACCGATAGACATACCCTTTTGTTACCTGAGTAAAACGTCCCATGATTAGACTCCACTACATAGTGGAATAATTGAAATTAGAAAGCGGCTTTTTTAACATTTATCCCATGTTCAAATTTCTACTATAGTCATAATAATAAATAACATTTATTGAGCACTCACTCTGTGCCAACAATGTAGGAGCAAATTTAAGCCTCTCGGTGGCCTTACGGAGAACACCATTATTATTACCATTTTGCAGTTGAGGAAACAGGGGCACAGAGGAGCGCAAGTAACTGGACTACAGCTGCTCTGTGAGTAAGTGGCAGCACAGGGATTGGAATTCCGAGCCTGTGTGTGTAATCACTACGTAATGCCACCTATGTGGGCTTGATCTTCGCATCTCCCAAAGCCTCAGTACCTTCTTTCATACTGTTCCTTCCATCCTGAATGTTCTTTGTCTCATTTTTAGCTCTGTTTTTCCACCCGAAACCGCCATTCTTCATGGACCACATTAATTATTATCTCCTCCATGAAGTTCCTTTTAATTAACCACTAGAATATGTGATCGATCCATTGTTATTCTTCCTAACCTCCTGTCTCTGTATTACCGGCTTAGTACATTCTTCCTTGATTTTAATTAACTTTTTGCATCTGCCTTCTCCTCTTTTATCTGATAATGAGTATCTAAAGATGACAGCCAAGACATTCATTTTGTTTGGTTTAAGTTATATTGATGAAGCCCCTGCTTTGTGCCCAGCACTATGCACCATGCAAGGATAATAAGACATGGTCTCTGCCCTTTAGGGACGTACAGCCTAGTCAATGTAACTTTATATTCCCTGCAGTGCCTATAAAAATACCTTACATTTATTAGTATCCAATATGGGTTGGTTGAAGTTAATTGAAAATTGGCTTACTCAAAAGAAGAAAAATTAAAGAGGATGCAAATGAGAACAGATTGTTTTACAAAACAGCACTAGCCTCTGAGGCATGAGACATTTATTCCCATGGGGTGAGCTGGACATGGCAATGCAGGACAGAAGATCCAAAGCCAGCCCAGGTCGTCCCTTGGCAAGTTCGTCTGTAGCCTGCACACCAGTGCCCGGGACGTCACCATTAGATACAATAAAAACCCAGAGGTCTCCTGCAAAATGAAGGTGTAACTGAGGCTTTTAAGAGACACAACTGAGTCAGGATTTGCTCAATAACCTATGTGGGCTGAAGGCTCATCTCTCAAGGTGTGAAGACTCTACACCAAGGCAGACAACAGGGGCTGAGGCAAAGAATGTGTCTGGTCATCGCACACCCTATGAAACCCAACCTGGCTCTACAGGGTCGCCTCAGGGTGCATGATTGCTGGGGACAGACTCTTGCAATAACTATGAGAGACCCATTCCATCAAATCTGCTGAGAAGTCACTGATCTTTGATATTCAGGTGGGGTTTGGGGCTGGGGAGCTAGGGGGATGGAAAGTACTTCTTCATGTCTTCTATTTGACCTTGCTGAATATTTTGTTTTAAAAGCCTGGACATTATGAGTCCAATTATAATAGATTGAATCCACTGTAATGGAATCTATCGCACACAAGTTAAAGAGAATATTGCATTCCCGATTATTTAATGAGAACTATAAGATTTTTTTAATGACTCCAATCTAGCCTAGGATCATTGCAAAACAGATTAGGAACTCTCTTGAAATTGTTAAAAACTAAAAAGGTAAGATAGATAATGGCCAGCTTAGGTCCAAATATTCTATATGTTCGCATCTGAAAAGGAGGAAGGGAAATGGGGGGAGGAAGGAAGATACCATTATCATCACCATTTTAAAGTTGGGGAAACATCGCTTCTCGGCCTTTTGGCTAAGATCAAGTGTAAAGTTGGGGAAACTGGGGACAGAGAATTGTAAGTAAGTGGACTTGTAAGTAATTGGGGAGGACAGAATAGGAAGTAGGGGAGGCCTGATAACCCCTTCTCCCACTTGAGGATTCTCCCACATTTTCTCAGAAACCTGACACTAAAGACTACACCTTCTCTCTTGTGTATGCTACCTCTCCTTCCTAACTGGATCCTTCCTGTCTTTAAAACATGCTCCTTCATTCACATCTATTTCATGAGGTCCTGACTCCATTTCCAGATGATGAGAAGCTTGGGGGTAAACACTAGAGAGGGAGGAGGGCTGACTGCCACAAAGGAAGAGGGGTCAGGGGAGCAGGTGGTGGAGGAACAAGATTATTCATGTAGTCACACCCTGTAGAGCATGCACAATTTGGGTGACGTATTTTTAAAGCACATTAACCATCACGCACATGAGGGAATGGCGGCGGATGGGTGGCGGATGGCTGGGGGGGGGACTGTGGTGTACAAACAGCAATCTCGAGATGAGCTGATCCAGATGTGACCTCAAGTCATTGCACCTGAAACATTTCGATGTTTGTTTTTAAGACAACCGGTAATTAGAGACTCTTGATGAAAGAATTATTTGCCAAAAAGGGGGCAGAATGAAATAATTGTTGAGCCCTGAATTTTTAAGATTTCTTGGTGGTATTTTTATAAAGAAGTTGAGAAAAGTAGTACTTTTCACTCAGTCTTATGTCAGTTCCTTTCTTATCACCTTTGGGTATTGGCCTGTGACCTCAGTCTAACACCATTAGGACCTCATTCATTTTTCACTCTCACTCAAAATCCTACAGCTGATCCTCAGACGGTACATGGTGTCTACTTCAGGAGAGCTCAGAGCTTCTCCAGACACCTAAGAGCTGGCAGTTTTTTTTCATGAGCAGCTCTCAGTTCTCACTCTGTGCCCCCTGTCCCCATCCCCCCATGATTGATCTTATAATCTCCATCCCACATGTGTTCTGTCTTGTCTTCAGAGACCTGGAATCTCACAAAGTCTTTGCTTCCCTGGAGAGGCTATTCCATAGGCACCTAAACCTGAATTCACTAAGAATGTGTACCTTTAGTTTCCTATATACTCCAGTTGCAGCTACGGGACTTACTATGTATTAAAGAGAGGCGGAAACATGAGAAATGATCTGTCCCCATTATTCTCAAGGTCTTAGTCAGCTCAGGCTGCTGTAACAAAATACCATAGACCCAATGGCTTAAACAACACACTTATTTCTCACAATCCTAGAGGCTGGAAAGTCCAAAATCGAAGTGCTAATGGATTTGGTATCTGATGAAAGCCCTCCTTATGGTTTGCAGAAGGCCACCTTCTTGATGTGTCCTCACATTGTTAAGAGAGAGGAGAGCAGTCTCGTGTCGCTTATTATAAGGACATTTTTCCCTTCATCAGGGCTCCACCATCACAAACTAATTACCTCCCAAATATCATTACATTGAGAATTAGGGCTTCACTATCTAAATGGGGGTGGGAAAACAAACACTCGGGTCTGTAGCACTCAATAAAGACAAGTCTGCCCACCCCCGGAAAGTGTACTAGGAGCTCATCGAAAGTCCTTTTGTCTGTCACAGAGATTAGAGGTGCCACTGGCACTTAGTGGGGACATTAGGCATGCTGCCATGCAGGACCCGATGGCTGTCTTCCCTGTAGGCTATGCAACTTTTCCAAATGCACCCCTGGACATTCGTAGGGTTGTTTATAATTATCGAAGGCTAGAATTTGATTTTAGTTTATCTAGAGACATGAAATGTATTTCATATGGAAATTGCCAGATTGTGGAAATTATGAGTAGAGGGTACTTAGCTTTCTTCCCCATTTCCTTCAGTGCAACCTGCCGTGTTGGTCTACTTGTCCAGCTGCTGCATTCACAGTGGACCTGTGGACCGGTAAGCCTGAGCTCACGGTTAGAGCCTCTAGAGGAGCTGAGTCTGAACATTTCTACATTGAAATCTATACTTTATAATTAACTAAAAATTACAAAGTTTTCATATTTAAGACACAATTTTTTTAAGATTATTCATTTTAGAGAGAGAAAAAAAGAGTATGAGTGGGAGGGGCAGAGGGAGAGGCACAGCATGGTACTGGCACAAAACAGACACATAGACCAATGGAACAGAATAGAAAGCCAAGATATGGGCCCTCAACTCTATGGTCAAATAATCTTCAACAAAGCAGGAAAAAATATCCAATGGAAAAAAGACAGTCTCTTCAATAAATGGTGTTGGGAAAATTGGACTGCTATATAGAGAAGAATGAAACTCGACCATTCTGTCACACCATCCACAAAGATAAACTCGAAATGGATAAAAGATCTCAATGTGAGGGGAATCCATCATAATCCTAGAGAACATAGGCAGTAACATCTTCGACCTCAGTCACAGCAACTTCTTTCGTGACATATCTCCAAAGGCAAGGGAAACAAAAGCAAAAATGAACTTTTGGGACTTCATCAAGATAAAATCTTCTGCACAACAAAGGAAACAATCAGCAAAACTAAGGGGTAACCCACGAAATGGGAGAAGTTATTTGCAAATGGCAGTACAGACAAAAGGCTGATATCCAAGTTCTATAAAGAACTTCTCAAACTCACACCCAAAAAACAAATAAGGCAAAAAATGGGCAGAAGACATGAACAGACACTTCTCCAAAGAAGACATACCAATGGCTAACAGATACATGAAAAAATGTTCATCATCATTAGCCATCAGGGAAATGCAAATCAAAACCACATTGAGATACCACCTTACACTAGTTAGAATGGCAAAAATTGACAAGACAAGAAACAACAAATGTTGGAGAAAGGGGAACCCTCTTACACTGTTGATGGGAATGCAAGTTGGTACAGCCACTTTGGAAAACACTGTGGAGGTTGCTCAAAAAATTAAAAATAGAAAAAAAAATAAAAAATAGAACTCTATGATCTGAAGTTACCCTGCAAAAAAATAAAAAATAGAACTCTATGACCCTGCAATTCCACTACTGGATATTCACCCCAAAGATACAGGTGTAGTCAAAAGAAGGGCCATGTGCCCCCTAATGTTCATCGCAGCAATGTCCACAATAGCCAAACTGTGGAAAGAGCCAAGATCCCCTTTATCAAATGAATGAAGAAGATGTAGTTCATATATACAATGGAATATTACCAACCACCAGAAAGGATGAATACCCACTTTTGTATCAACATGGATGGGACTGGAGGGGATTATGCTAAGTGAAATAAGTCAAGCAGAGGAAGTCAATTATCATATGGTTTCACTTATTTGTGGAACATAAAGAATAGCATAGAGAACATTAGGAGAAGGAAGGGAAAAATGAAGGGGGGGAATCAGAAGGGGAGACGAACCAAGAGAGACTATGGACTCCGGGAAACGAATGAGGGTTTTAGAGGAGAGGGGGTGGGAGGATGGGTGAGCCCAGTGATGGGTATTAAGAAGGGCACAGATTGCATGGAGCACTAGGTGTTATACACAAACAATGAATCATGGAACACTGCATCACAAACTAATGATGTACTGTATGGTGACAAACATAAAAAGAAAAAAAGTAAAGATTATTTATTTTAAAGAGAGAGAGTATGAGTGGGAGGGGCAGAGGGAGATGGAGAGAGAATCTCAAGCGGACTCCATGCTGAGCACAAAGCTGGATGTGGGGCTTGATCCCACCACCTTGAGATCATGACCTGAGCCGAAACCAAGAGTCTAACACCCACCCATGTGCCCTAACACAATTAATTTTTTTAAAAATTGTGCCTGAGGATTATATTATTAGTGAATTTCATTGCAAAAGGGAATCCCAAAACATTGTTAAGAAAGGGTATACAAGGGACACCTGAGTGGCTCAGTCAGTTAAGCATCTGCCTTTAGCTCAAGTCATGATCCCAGGGTCCTGGGATGGAGTCGCACAGTGGCAGGGGGTGGGGGGCATCCCTACTCAGTGGGGAGCCTGCTTCTCCCTCTGCCTGCCACATCCTCTGCTCTTTCTCTCTCACACACAAAATAAATAAATAAAAACAACAACAAAAAAAGAAAGTTCTGAATCCATCCATGAATGTACCACTGTTTATTTAACTGGTCCCTTGTTTATAGACACTAAGGTTATTTCCAACACTACTTTCTACAAATAGTGTGATAATGAAGAACTTTATATACTTCATTTCATATCTTCACAGTGTGTACATTTATTAATTCCTTAATATTAGAAAATCCAGGAAATTTTTTGTGTAAAAACCTAGGTCTCTGTCTTATAAAAAAATCTAGCCAGCCTGGGCTCTCACTCTTGCCTAGTAATAATAATCTGTAACTAAGAAGCAGCTGCCTACTTTTGACAAGGTATGTAAATCCGTTGGAGCTGTTTTACCAGAGTACAATAAATTGAGTGGCTTAAACAACAGGCAGTTATTCCTCTAGTTTGGGAGGCTAGAATTCTGAGGTCAAGGTGCAAGGTCAGTTTCATTCTTAGGCCTTCTCTCTTGGCTTGTAGGCCTCTGACCTGTGTTCACATGACCTGTCCTTTGTGCACTTGGGAAGGGGAAAGACAGAGCCTCCTCTGGTGCCTTTACTTATGAGGGTACTAATTCTATTGGCTTAGGGCCCCACCCTTATGACCTTTAAATTTAATTACCTCCTAAATGCCTTATCTCCAAAAAACCAGTGGCACTGGAGGTTAGGGATTCACCATATGAATTTGGGTGGGGACACAATTCAGTCCAGAACACAAAGCACGTTCTCTCCAGCTGGCCACAGTCTCCACCACTCCTTATTGTCTCCCGCACACCGACTCATATCTGTTGCCCTCTGTCATTGCACACGGGCTGTCGATTTCTTACAGCATAAATGAAAGGAAATAAAATAGTGATTAAGGCTATGTCTCTTCCAAAAGTGAGAAAATGCAAGAAATACTGATAGGGCCAAGCAACTTGGGAGCTAACCCATATTTTGGTGGAAGTGAGGAACATTGTTACACATTTACACAGGCAAACTGAACGTAACTTTGTCAAAGAATGAAACTTAAAGCACCTTTACGAACCAAACCACTGGAAGTGCTCATACCTGGTCTGCTTTACATAGTCTGGCCATTTGCTTGGTCCCATAGTCATTTAAGTCTGAGATCCCAGCTCTATTCAATTTGACTCCTAAACTATCTGCCTCCACTGATGTTGCCTTATCTTTCCTTACATGCCATGCAAAAGTGCAAATAATGAGAGCAAACCAGCAGCTGCCCACCAGCCTCAAACATCAGCAACAACACCCTAGGCATGCATTTTTTTTCCCCCTGCTCCTAGAAATTGCTTTGGGCCTAGGGAATTGCTACTGTGTGCTAAGTGGATGGCTACAATCTCTTTCTTTATGCATTGCAGACGTCATTTCATCTGTTTTCCAGTCTCATATATATGCTGCAGTGTAAGCGATGGAGGCCAAGTTCTTAGGCTACCGAGGACTGAAGGTTGCTAGCTGAGCTGGCTTCAGAAGGAAGCCAGGATATTTGTGTTTGTTCATTTCCGTTCCTAAACATGAGCTTGTTGCTTGCTGCAGTGTGACGGGCTATGAATTCAAAACAGGATAGAACAGTTCAGTGGGTTACATTTCAAATGCATGTTCAGTGTGGACCAGTGACCCCAGAAGCTCTCAAGCCACAAAGTGGGGGAAGGCAACGCATAAAGAAGAAAACAGGTTCCCGGAGAACTTGCAGACTTCCTTGGGCCTAGTAGAGTCAGGAGTTCTAAGAATAATCATCTTTCTGGGGGCAAATCAACCCTTTTTTCATGATAAATGAAAGGGATGTTTGTTATAGGGTATGCAAATGTAGCGAGCAACAGTTTTGAAGTGAAAAGAATGTGGACATGTTTCTTATTTTCCAAGTCCTAGATTTCTTTTTTATTTTTGGCAACTGGCACCCAACAAATAACCTTCCTTTGTTTGAGCTGATTTGTAGCAAGGGTACAATTCCAGCTTCAGTGAGGCTGGCCTTTTGTTCTGGGGGAAAAGTTTTCCCTTTGCTCGTGTCATTTAGCTTTTCCAATAATCTCCGTGCCACGCCCTCTCCAGCATGAGAACGTCTGCCAAAGTCTAAAGGAATAAGGCACCAGCTAGAGAAGATATTTTTGTGTCTTGGCTGACATTACTTTTTCTAGCAGTGTTTATGAAGCCGGAGGGTAACATGATCATTGCCTTAAAGTGAGGTAATTATTGAGCACTTCTATGTATTGTTTACTAAGTGCTTTACACACTTGTTATCTCATTTAGTCCCCCAACAATCTAATGAAGAGGGAAGCTATGTGAAGATAAATAGTATCCCAAGATCCCTGAGCTGAAAGTGGCAGACCTGAGACCCCACCTCAGACCTCTTCAACCATTCACTGTTTTCTTCCTTCCCTTCCTTCCCCTTCCTTCCCCCTTCTTTACTTTATTCTTCCTTCCTTCCTTCCTTTCTTCCTTCCTTCCTTCCTTTCTTCCTTCCTTCCTTCCTTCCTTCCTTCCTTCTTTCCTTCCTTCCTTCCTTCCTTCCTTCCTTCCTTCCTTCCTCTTTCTTTTCCTTCTTTCCTTCCTTTCTTTCTCTATTTCTTTCTTTCTTTCTCTTTCTCTTTTTTTCTTTCTCTTTCTTTCTTTCTTTCTTTCTCTCTCTCTCTCTCTCTTTCCTTGTGGAAAGAACACTTCACACAAGATCTGCTCTCTGAACACACTCGTAAGTGTGTAATACACTATTGTTGGCTGCAGGCACAATGCTGTACAGATTTCTAGAGCTTATTCAGCTTGTCACTCACATTATCACATGTATTAAAACTGGGCTGACGTCTGTCTAACACCTGTATTTCCAACCCGGAGCTATTCTGCCCTTTAAGGATTTCTTTAGAGACTCAGACTACTTCAAAAGAACGTGTTAGCTCCTACACAACCCAGTGGTGTATGGGTGAGAGCTGATGGAGGTGTTGGGGCCAAAAGTCGTCCACTAGGAAGTAATCTTAACAAAGCAGGCTGGGAAAATTCCCTTCAACTCAGACCTTTAGTCCATTTGGTGGGGATGGTCGAGCTCCTGTAAAATTAAAAATCACTCATATACCTACTACTGGGCAATGCCTGCTTTTCCTATGGAGTCATTTAGTCCATTTTCAGATTATGAGAGAGAAAGGAAGGCCAGCAGAAAGAGACAGCATGTTCGTGGATTCCATACTGGGTGCTAGTAGATTTTGTTTGGATCTGTTTTGGTTTTCTCCACGCTGTCTTCCTGCTTTCATGAAGAGAACTCCAACATAAAATTAAAAGTAGGTGAATACTTGAGGCTCTCAAGCTAATAAGAATCAAAACAACATTTTTAAATGAATAAGACAGAGCTACGTTGGCCTCCAGCCCATTCACTTTCTTTAGCACGAAGAACATTAGGACACTTAGGGCACAATCAATTTTTTCCTTATTCCTGTGTTGCAATCTTAACACTGTATAAAGATGGATATTTCTTTGTATTTTTGGAGGAATAACTTTTATGATCTGCTCTAAGAAGATCAAATTGAAAATTAGTGCTCTGGAGGGGCACCTGGGTGGCTCAATTGGTTAAGTGTCTGCCTTTGGCTCAGGTCATGGTCTCAGGCTCCTGGAATCAAGCCCCAGGTTGGGCTCCCTGCTCAGCAGGGAGTCTGCTTCTCCCTCTGCCTGCCTCTTCCCTTGCTTGTGCTCTCTCTCTCTCTGATAAATAAATAAATAAATAACTTCCTTAAAAAGAGGGGCAACTGGATGGCTCAGTCTGTTAAGCATCTGCCTTCAGCTCAGGTCATGATCCCAAGGTCCTGGGATGCAGTCCTGCATCCGCTCCTTGCTCAAAAGATTTTATAAAATTACTTTACATTTTCAAAAGATTTTATAAAATTACTTTTATCTTTGTGTTTGTCTCAAAACTAACATGTGAATTGTGAAGAATTCATAGAAAACAAAACAATAAAATGAAAACCACAGAAGCACGTGGTTGACCTCTGAGGGAGTATCAATTTTTCTCTCCCATATATTGCATGCTTATAGGCTGCATACCACTATTCTAAGTACTGGTCGTGTACTATCTCATTTAAAGTGTACAGTTTCTGCAATAAGGTGTGTCTGGTTATTTCCATTTTGGATAAAAGAAATTGAGGTTTAAAAAGAACAGACTTGAGAATGAACAAGGTTGGTGAGATTGTGAAGAAGATTGTGAAGCTTTTGTCCTTACCGGGTAGTATCTGTCCCTGTCCCTGTGTACAGTACTGTGGCACCTTCAATTCTTTACAACACAGTCACCTAAGCACATATTACTTATTGACATGGCATTACTTCCTTTACCATTAGCAAATTCTCTGTTTTTTGTTGTTGTTGTTGTTGTTGTTTTAAGATTTATTTATTCGACAGAGAGAGAGCACAAGTAGGCAGAGAGGCAGGCAGAGAGGGAGGGGGAAGCAGGCTCCCCGCTGAGCAGAGAGCCCGATGCGGGGCTCGATCCCAGGACCCTGAGATCATAACCCGAGCCAAAGGTAGAGCCTTTAACCCACTGAGCCACCCTGGTGCCCCAATTCTCTGTTTTAATATAAAAAATTTAATATAAAAATTCTCTGTTTTAATATAAAAATATAAAAATTAATATAAAAATAATATAAAAAATGAACATGTTGTATCATTAGATATTGTTTTACCAATTCATTTTAGGGGCTCCTGAGTGGCTCAGTAAGTTAAGCATCTGCCTTCAGCTCAGGTCATGATCTAAATCATGACCTAGGATGGCCTGCATCAGGCTCCCTGCTCAGTGGGGAGCCTGCTTCTCCCTCTGCCTGCTGCTCCCTTTGTTTGGGCTCTCCTTCCTTCCCTCTCTCTCTGTTAAATGAACAAATAAAAATGTTTAAAAAAACAAATTCATTTTAATGACTATAGAGCTTCTATTTATTGATATGCCGTTTTTTATTCAGTAATTCCCTACTGTTGGATATTTTGGTCAGTGCTAATTGTTTGTTCTAAGAAACAACCCTAGAAAGGGATCTTTGTAATTAAAGCATAATAATGTAACATCCGTAATTTGAGAGCTATTACTCATAGATGTGAAATGTCAGCATGAGAAAACATACAAAGTTTATAAATTTTGGCAAAATATTCTACGTCACTTTCAAAAGAGATTGTGCCAACTTAAGATGGAAATCAGTGATATGTGAGCATGTCTGCCCCTCCACCAAAATGGAATATTACCATTAATGTTTTCTAGTGCACTTCTTGCATTTATGTTGTATGGGGTTGTGTATTTTTATTTATGTCCTCTGTGTCCTCTGCCAATACTTCCATTGTGGTTTTTGTGGTTTTAAGAGCTCACTTAATCCTCCAACAATGAAGAATCAAAATGAAGATAGATGTTATGAGAGATAAGTATCTCAAGATCCAGTGCTATACGTGACAGAATTGAGACTCTAACTCAGACTCTAACTCATTCATTCATTCATTCCATTCAACAAATGGTGTTTTCACAATATTATCAATTCAGTTTTTCAGCATTAATTATATGACTCATCTTTTCCCCACCTATTTGAATTTCCAGAAAAATTTTGTAAGAAAACCTTACATATAGATGTGTCTGTTTTTAAACGTTCTAATCTGACCCATTAGCTGCCTGTCTGTTTATTTCTATGCCAGTAAACAGGAGACAGTGATGATTTGCCAATATTCGTTTTCTTTGGGGCATCATCCTCTCCCATTGCGTGCGATCAATCATGTACTCTGTCCCCAACCAGCACATGAGAGACAGGGTCCTATTTGTGCCACTCATGACTTCTTACAACTCTTATCTCAGGGAATGGCTAAAACTTGGCATATGACCCAAGCCGGAGCAAATGAAGGAGATTGGTCCTGGCATTTCTGCACTGTGGGTGCTGGGAGGAAGTGGTCTTGGGGCTGCTTCTACTTGCCTCCTGAGCTACATGGAGGAAGCCCACCTGCAGAGGGAAGGAAAGAAAGCCCCACACAGAGCAGGGCTGAGGCAGGAGAGGAAGTAAGAAACATCAACAAGGAGAGTCTGAGTCTGTCTACATTCGGTCATCCTGGTTTTCCTTGTTACGGGAATCAGTTCAACTCCCTAGTTTGGATTAACCTGATTTGGATTTCTGCCTTAACAAGTTATTTCCAAATGCTTCATAAATGTTCAAGGGCCTATAAAAATTTGAGGCAGTGATGACATCTAGGGAAAAGAATCATCACTTCTAATATTAGTCTTCTCAAAACTCTCAGTCTAAAATTTTTTTACCTATAAAGTGGAGATCATAACCCTCACTCTACCTATTTTATAGGATTATAAATGAAGAACTACATATGAAGTCTAAAAAACACCATAAAGATGTATTCTTTTAAGCAATGACATATTTATTTTTCTTAACTTTGTAGTTCTTATTTGAAAGAAATTGCTTCCAAATCTTTTGTCTGTGCTACAACCTCCTAATAGATTCATCAAGTTTCATACATGTATTTTATAATTAAATTTCTATAAGGTCAACCCTACTTGGAAGTATGAGAAAAAAGACCGACTTGTATTATCTCTTTCTATTCATGTCAAATTAACTACAAGAAGAAAACTGATTGCTTGAGTATTTTTTTCACTGTAAAATGCCCAGTCCAAGAATTACCAATGTAGAAATGCCTCAGCTAAATGGTAATTTCAACTGTCACATCAAACCAGATGATAACAAAGTGTCAGTATAGTCTAAGGTGTCTGTGTGTTCAATGTATTCAAAGACTGCCTTCCTTCCTAAATTAGCTCTTTACAGAGGTTCACGCCCCATAGTTCTTAAAGAACAGCACAGATAATTGGAAATGGTTGTTACATTTTTAATTCTCTACATCTTGGAATAATTATTGTGTATGGGAAGAAATTCTCTGAGCTGATTGAAACATAGCAGGAAAATGATGGGGTTTTTCGGTCTATCATTTCATTTTAATGCCACCAGATATGCTGGTTCCGCTTTATTCTCACGAAAAAGATTTTTGCTTGGGTCATAGCCTCTTGCTGAAGAACACCACAATATTTTAATCTAACAGGAATGCCCATCTTTAAATCTCTCAAGTTAATTTTATCCTCCCTGAGGAAAGACCGTGGAAATGGCTGGGATCCACAGTCTGAAGTTCAAGACTTAGAAAAGAGTGTCCCCGACCCCCGACCCCACCCTTGCTGCTGGCTCCATATGTTTAATTGCCTACTCTTTTGTTTTTGAACTGAAATATATTATTTTATATAATCCCTTTTAAGCCTTATGTTCCAAGGGAGAAAATAAGTTTCTATTGTCATTTTTGATGGGAGAAAAAACAAGTTTCTCCTTCTTTTCATGCCCTCTGTGGTTGGTCGTTAAGGAAGCGTAATTAGTCAATATCTGTGACTAGCCTGCTATATTAAGATGGAACAAATCTTTTTTTTTTCTTGGAACAACTATTATGTGTCTAGCACCATGTTCTCACTTATTTTATCTCAATCTTGACAGCAACTTTACGAGATGAGTATTTTTATAGTTATTTGAAGTTAAGAAAGATGAGGTTTAGAGATTCATCCAAACGGCCAGCCCTGAAATTACATCATTTGTGCAAAGTCACACAACTAAGAGTCAGAATTTCAGCTCAGTCTTTCAAATCTATGTTGTTTGCTCTTTTGACTCTCTTCTCTCTGATATCTAAAATTTAGAATAATTGAAAGTATCACAGATGACATATATATACCATGGATGAATCTCAAAGATGTTACACTAGGCAAAAGAATCCAGACACAAAAAAGAATATACGAATCATGTGTATGAAATCCAAATTCGGATTTACTCACTTTTACTTCCTGTATGGATCTCTTTGTGTCTTCTGAATGCATTTTCTTTTGCCAGAATACTTCCTCCAAGAGTGCTTTCAAGGAGAGTCTTTGTGTTAATCTGAGGCAATAATATGCTTGCGAATATCTTTATTTCACTTAAACAAAAATTCAGGTAGAGGAAAACATTCTACACGTTCTAAATTTTTTTTTTTTTGACAGAGAGAGAGAGATGACAAGTGGCCAGAGAGGCAGGCAGAGAGAGAGGGGGAAGCAGGCTCCCCGCCAAGCAGAGAGCCCGATGCAGGGCTTGATCCCAGGACCCTGAGATCACGACCTGAGCCAAAAGGCAGAGGCTTTAACCCACTGAGCCACCCAGGTGACCCCGTTCTAAACATTCTAAATTATTTTTTCCTTCAACATGGTGAAAATATTAGCCTAGTCTCATCCAATGTTGCTGAAAAATCTGGTATCAACTTGACTTTTTTATCTTTGTGTCAGGAATCTTTGACTTTGATGGTCTTAAACTCGACTGTATTATAACAAAGTGTGGGCTTTTCTTATCTCTTTGGTTGACATTTTCTAAACCCCTTCAATCTGTAGTCTTTCTTCTTTCTTTAATTAAAGGAAATCCTCAGTCATTATTTCTTCCAATATTTTCTTCCCTCCATTGATTGCATTCTCTTCTTCCAAAGCTTCTCCTATCCTCCTTCCCTCTTAACGTTTCTTTTTATAGTTTGCTCTTTTTTGTCATACTTGTTGTCTTCCGGGAGAATTCCTCGACGTGTTTTTTTTCCAGTTTAGTAGCTCATTTTTTGGCTATATCCATTCTGATATTCAATCCATTTGTGGAGTTTCTTATTGTAACAATAATTTGCAGTTGCCTTTCCCTAATAACCCTTTGTTCCTGCTTCAAATGACCAATATCCTCCTGAAAAATACTTCTTTCGTTCACTTTTTTAAAAATTGAACTAGAGTTGACGTACAATGCTATGTTAATGTCAGATGGACAACGTTGTGGCTCAACACTTCTATACATTACTCACCACCGTAAGTGCGGTTACCAACTGTCACCACAAGACAATATTTCATATTATTGACAATATTCCCTATGCTGTACTTTCCATCCCTGTGACTTATGTCTTTGTAACTGGAAGTTTGTACCTCTCAGTCCCCTTCACCTATTTCACCCATCCCTCCACCCCTCCCCTTTGGCCACCATGTTTGTTCTCTGTATTTGTGTTGGTTCGCAATCCTCTTGGGAGCTTCCCCGGTATCATTTGAAACTGGGAGAGACTGAAGGAAGATATGAGCCACTCCAGGTTGGTAGGTGGCAGTTTTAATAAGCAAAGGAAATTACACAGAAGGCTTAGTCTTGAGCAGCAGCAAGACAAATGGATTCCCAAAACTGCCCACCAAATCCTAAAAGTAAAGAGGCCTTAACTGGGTTTAGTCATGTAACCTGTGCACGTGTTCACCACACCACATCACTACCTCAAGCCTATGTCCTAGGAGCAGCCTCTGAGAGCAGGAAAGTTGGGAGGGGAGAAGCCTCTGAGGGGGGGCACAGCTCACAGGTCAACTGGCTGTCATGTCTTTTTAATGACCTTCCCCAACAATTTATGAGTCTGTTTCTGTTTTTGTTTGTTTCTTCGTTTGCTTTGTTTCTTTAGATTCCACATAGAAGGGAAATGGATTAATTGTGCCTTGCCTTATGTTGATTCTCCTGCTAAATTCGGGGCACTCATATTTCGCTGTGAGCTCATGTTACCAGAGGGTAGTCACCTCCCTCCGGTGGCCGCCAGGATTTGTTTCAGTCTGCTCTCCTACGCATCCTGGGCTTTGGCTCCACTTATAAGTCACTCATCTCCGGCTCAGGCACTAAGCTGTCCCTCAGGTTTTCCTCCTGCGTGTGGGGACTTGGGCTGACTGGCTTGGGCTGATCTGGGGAGAGAAGAGAGCACAGTTAAGAGATCTCCTTCTGCCTCTGGCTTGCTGTGGCTTCCGGTCCTCCTTCCATCTGGCGTGCAGTTCCCATGCATACCAACCCACTTGAGGCGTCCCAGGGGATTCTGACAGTCTTTAAGTTAATTAGTCAGGTCTATCAATTTCATTTTCACTCGGGAGCATTTCCAGATTGGGTTCTGGGAGTGAGCCACGAACTGTGTTTGCTTGCAATTTTGCAAATCTCATTTTGTGTGCTGCGTTAGAATGCGATAAATTTTAAAGCTAAATCACAACTATCAGCCCATCCCCATTTTTTTTCTTTTCTTTTCTGGGAGGCCTCTGCTATCCTGAGGTTGGGGTGTCACTCCCAGATGTGTTTTGTACCTTTACTGTGTATGAATACTTCCACAAGCATTACTTAATGTCATTCTGTGTTTTTAACATTTACATAGTGTCCTACTATAATTATAAAATAAATTTAACACTTTTTTATATACATTGAGTGTTATTAAATTTAATTTCATTTCCAAAAATAAAAACAAACTTAAGCATTCCAAAAAAATTTTTTTGGATTTTGCTTATTTATTTAAGAGAGAGAGAGAGAGAGATTGGAGCGAGGATGAGTGGGGAGATTCAGGGGGAGAGGGAAAAGCAGACTCCCCGCTCAGCAGGGACCCCGTCACGGGGCTCGATCCCGGGACTCTGGGATCAGAACCTGAGCCGAAGGCAGAGGCTTAACTGAGTGAGCCACCCAGGTGACCCAAGGCATTCTTAAACCAAAGAAAAAGCTCAATAGAAGAAAAAAAAAACCTGAAATCAAAAAAAAAAAAAGAAAGAAAGAAAGAAAGAAAGAAAGAAATGGCTGGCACACTAGGGTAGGGATGAGAACAGTTGCTATATTTGAGAATTAAACAGTGCTCTGACTACAAGATCATGAAATCTTTTTATTTTTGGCTCTCTCTCCTCCAGCCATCCAAGATGCCGAAAGGAAAGGAAGCAAAGGGGAAGAAGGGGGCCTTGGCCCCGTGCTGTCTAGAAGAATCAGGCCAATCAGTCCTTTGTTAAAGAAAATGCCCAAGAAATTTGGCACCGAGCAGAACCTCCAGCCTGAAAAGGACCTCACCCTCTCTGTCAAATGGTCTTGCTGCATCCAAGGGCAGCGGCAAAAGGCTGTTCTACATAAACATCCTTTGTGATGAACCAGTTCATTTAGCTACTCAACTACTACAGACCGGAGACAAACGAGGAGAAGAAGCAGAGACTGTTGGCCTTGGCTGAAAAGAAAGCTGCGGGCCAAGGGGGTTGTCCCCACTAAAAGAGGTTGTCTGTCCCTGGAACAGGTTAATGCTGTTACCACCTTAGTGGAAAACAGGAAGGCTCAGCTGGTAGTGATCGCACATGACATGGATCCCACTGAGCGGGTTGTCCTCCCGTCCGCCCTGGGTCACAGGATTGATGAAGTTTTAGAATATAGGTGAGGTTCGGTGGGGTGGAGTGGGTGGAGTTCGGAGCTGGCAACCAAGAAAGAATTCTTGAGACGTCTTTGGTGCAAAATGATGGTTTATCAAAGCCCGGGGACAGGACCCAGCAGAAGGAGCTGCTGCCCCACGATCCCAAGGAGTGCCTGATCATACACTCAGGAGTTGGGGGGGGCAAGGACCACTGGGGTGTTCAGAAGGGCTGTCCTATGATAAAGAGGACTGTCGGGATACTGACGCCTGGCTATCATCAAGCCAAGGCTATTTTTCCCTCTAATGAGGCACTAACATGAAGACAGTTGGGAGCTTCCTGGTGGGATGTCACGCTCCTTCTAGCACACGTCCTTGTCAATGAGCTTCAGGTTTACGAGAAATTCAGTTTTATTCACATTATCTTCCGCCTCAGCCTCCCTCAATTTCACGGAGGGGAGGGCGATGTTTGGGCTTCAGGAACCAAGTTATGGGTTTCTGGAAGTTAGACTACTGTAAATCACTAGGACATTTGTGAACTTTGGGAGACTCCTGTCTTGCAGGACTGTGACCGCTGTTAGTTAGCCATTTGTCCTTCCTGCAGGGCAGCCAGGAGTTCCTGAAGAATGTCACACACGTCACAATGTGGGGGGGGGGGCGTAGGGTGCCAGCTTCTGCTTTGTCCTTAGCTAGCCTTTTGCTCCTTCATCAGGATGGCGGTTCCCTACTGCATTATGAAGGGGAAGGCCAGACTGGGGGCTCTGGTCCCCAGGAAGACAAGCACCATGGTCATCTTCACACAGGTTAACTCGGAAGTCAAAGGAGCTCAGGGAAGGAGGTGGAAGGTGTCAGGACCAGTGACAATGATAGATAGGATGAGACCCGCCATCATGAGGCAGGCAGCATCCTGGGGCCAAAGTCGGGGGCCCCCACTGCCAAGCTGGAATAAGCAAAGGCTGAACGACAGGCCGCCAAACTGGGAGACGTGAACGCTGTTGAGTTTTCTGTACGTGAAAGTAATAAAAAGTTCTCTTTCCAAAACAATTTTTTTTTATTTTTGCAAAAAGATCAGTCTTTGAGGAAATCACATTTTGATTCACAGAAGGTCACTTCGCATGTTATCCACTTAAAGGCAAAGTAAATCAATTGACCTTCCATTGATTTTAGTAGCCATAGGGCATACCCAAGCTGTGTGGCCCCCAGCCTTGAAAGGCTCGAAATAAGAACCAGAAGCAAAACCCAACAAAAAATATCCAGGAAGCTGATCTAATGTGCTTTGTTTTGAGAATTAGCTTAAGGCCCCCTGTGTCTTTATAGTAATACATTTACAGAATAACTTGGTTGTCCACACACCGTGAAATGACTTTAAAATTTGTAGCCAGATTTTAAGTAGGAAGAGGAATTACTTTCTTGTTTATTGGGCAAAGCAACTGGCATCGAGGCTGACTAGAATGTTTAAGTGACTAATGGAACAATTGCTAATATTTCGGGTTTCTGTTGGATGCTTGCCTCTGTTCCTATTGGCTCTCAAGAAGGAAAATGTCTGGTTTGGAACACGGCATAAATAATATTATTCTACAAGGAAGCACTGCTTTCTAAATCTATAGCTAGGCTTTTTAAAAATCTCTTAGAGAATTATGTTTCTATTGTGGAAAAGCTACTTTCCCAAAGCCATTTATTCTGACCAAATCCTTGTCTCCATGCCCTTTATACTTTACCACCCTGGCCTGCCTTCAGCAAGAACCTTGTTGAGTCGGTCTAGCAATAATCCCCCCTTTTTGATATTTCCTCTTAACTAATGCTCCATCCACTGCCCTGCTCCCTGCTACTTGGCTGTAAATCCTCGCCAGCCCTCAAGGTCAGAGTTGAGCCTGATCTCTCCTCTACTACGAAACCCTGCTGTACTAGCTCCCCCGAGAAAGATTTGCCCTACCATCGTTAACAAGTGTCGTGAATACAACTGCTTAAATTTATTTTATTTCATTTTTTTAAGATTTTGTTTATTTATTTGAGAGAGAGAGAGCACACAGAGAGAGAGAGAGAGAGAGAGAGAGAGGGCACGAGCAGGGAGAACACCAGGCAGAGGGAGAAGCAGACTCCCCGCTGAGCAGGGAGCCCAACATGGGGCTCAATCCCAGTGACCCTGGGATCATGACCTGAGCCAAAGGCAGATGCTTAACCTATTGAGCCACCCAGGCGCCCCTACAATTTTTTCTTTTTAAACAGGAGCTGAGAACACATGGTAAAAGATAGGAGTGACTCCTTGCACTCGTGGGGTTTATAGACTACATAAACAATCAGATAATGAATCAATGACCATTTGGCTAAGTGCCATAAGATAAAACTCTGGGTACAAAACACAATATAGGAGAGGCACCTGACTTAATTGAGTGTGAGGAAGGGGGTCCCTAAGGAAGAGTCATACTTGCTAAGACCCACGGGTGTGTAGAAGTTACCAAGGAGAGAAGGGCACACCCAGGAAAGCATGCTTCAGGTAGAGGAGACAGCAAACGTAGTCTCAGGTGGGAAGTAACTCAGTATGTTCTGAGGGTTGAAAAAGGCAGAGTTCCTCGAGCTTAGGAAACGGAGACAAGTGGACCATGTTAAGTTCCAGAAGCAAGTGAGGGGGAAAAAAAATCACAGAGGGCCCTTGCTGGCTATAGGAAGAACTTTTGGTTTTATCCTAAGTTATCCAGAAGAGTGATAGCATCAGATTTGCCCTTGAGAAAGTTTTTCTCACTAGTCTGCAGAGAATGGGTCAGGCTGGACAGCTGGAGGCCACAGGAGTCACTTGGCTAGATAGGGTACAATTATCAGAGGGCCAAGGCGCAGAGCAGGGGAGGGTGAGATGTCAAATTTTAATTAGGATACAGGTCTTTCAACTCCTTTTGGTTGGGCTTATTTCTGGGTATCTTACGGTTTTTGGTGCAATTGTACATGGGGTCGATTTTTTAATTTCTCTTTCTGGTGCTTCATTATTGCCGTATCGAAATGCAATAGATTCCTGGACCTTGATTTTGTATCCTGGGACTTTGCTGAATTTGTGTATCCGTTCTGGCAGTTTTTGGGTAGAGTCTTTCTCTGCCCTTGGGTTTTCGGTCTCGAGTATCATGTCATCTGCACATAATGAAAGATTTATATCTTCCTTGCCAATTTGGATGACTTTTATTCCTTTTTGTTGTCTGACTGCCCTGGCTAAGATTTCCAGTGGTGGGAGTGGGACCCCTGTCTTGCTCCCGCCCGAAGAGGAAAAGATCTGTTTTTCCCCAGGGAGGATGATACTAGCTCTGGGTTTTTCATACATGGCATTTATTGTGTAGAGCTATGTTCCCTCTAAACCCACTTTGTTGAGGGTTTTTATCATGAATGGATGTTGTAGTTTTGTCAAATGCTTTTTCTGCGTCTATTGAGAGGATCATATGGCTCTTAATCCTTTCTTTTAATAATATGCTGTATCGCATTGATTTGCTAATATGGAACCCAGGAATAAATCCCTCTTGACGCTGGCGAATGATTGTTTTAATGTATTGTTGGGTTCAGTTTACTAGTATTTTATTGAGAATTTTTGCATTCATCCTCATCAGGGATATTGGGCTGTAGTTCTCTTTTTTATTGGAGTCTTTATCTGGTTTGGTATCGGGGTAATGCCAGCCTCAGAGAATGAATTTGGAAGTTTTCCTTCCTTTGCTATTTTTTTGGAATAGTCTGAGACCATAAAAAATCCTAGAGGAGAACACAGGCAGTAACCTCTTTGACATCAGCCTTAGTAACTTCTTTCTAGATATGTCTCTTGAGGCAAGGGAAACAAAAGCAAAACTAAACTACTGGGACCTCATCAAAATAAAAAACTTCTGCACAGTTAAGGAAACAATCAACAAAACTAAAAGGCAACTTATGGGATGGAAGAAAATATTTGCCTAATAAGGTTAGTATCCAAAATATAGAAGTAATTTCTAAAACTCAACACCCAAAAAATGAGTGATTCAATTAAAAAATGGGCAGAAGACATGAATAGACATTTTTCCGAAGAGACATCCAGATGTCCAAAAGACACATGAAAAGATGCTCAACATCACTGCTCATCAGGGAAATACAAATCAAAACCACAATGAGATACCACCTCACACCTGTCAGAGTGGCTCCAATCGACAACACAGGACACAACAGATATTGGTGAGGATGCGGAGAAAGGGGAACCCCCTTACACTGTTGGTGAGAATGCAAGCTGGTGCAGCCACTCTGGAAAACAGTATGGAGGCTCCTCAAAAAGTTAAAAATAGAGCTACTCTATGACCCAGCAATCGTACTACTGGGTACACAAAGAAAATAAAAATACTAATTCAAAGGGATGCATGCACCCTGATGTTATTGGTAGCATTATCTACAGTAGCCAAATTATGGAAGGAGCTCAAGGGTCTATCACCTTGGATAAAGAATAAAGGATAAAGATAAAGAATAAAGGATAAAGAAGCTATAGTATATATATGTATACACACACACAATGGAGTATTACTCGGCCATAAAAAAGAAGGAAATCTTGCCATTTGCAACATGGATGGAGCTAGAGAGGCTTATGCTAAGTGAAACAAGTCAGTCAGAAAGACAAATACCACATGATTTCACTCATATGGGAAATTCAAGAACAAAAAAAGCAAAAGAACAAAAAGAGAGAGGTGGGAAAATCAAGAAGCCAACTCTTCACTACAGGGAACAAACCGATGGTTCCCAGCGGGGAGGTGGGTGGGGGGATGGGTGATTAGGCGAGGGGGATTAAGGGGCGCACTTGTGATGAGCTCCAGGCGATATATGAAGTGTTGAATCACTTTGTTGTGTGTACACCTGTATTCGGTGTGTTGTACACCTGAAATTAATGTAACACTGTGTGTTAACTAACTGGAATGTGAATAAAAGCAAAAAAAAAATCGTGATTAGGAGGAAGAACAATATAGTGGTGCCCACCCAGGGTCTAGACTAGGTAACTGTCGCAGCGGATGCTGGTATTCAACCAGTGACCAAGGCGTACAAGGACATGAGGGGGGCAGCAGGTATGGAGGAAGGTGGGTGGTGAACCTGCTGGAATTCTACCAGGGCTGGAAGCGGAGCCCAGAAGTCATGGAAGGGCTGATATCCTATCCTGTTTGCTTGTAGCCACAGGACATGGGCAGCGGCCACAGGACATGGGCAGCGGCAGCAGGGAGTGGACAAGCCCACAGGTCCTTCCCAGGACGCCAGACTTGGGATCCTGGGCCATGCTGTGCCTGGAGCTGTGATGGCCTCGGTGCCCAGGCTTCCCCCTCGGGACCTGGCAGTGGGCCAACGACTGGTCCTTTTCTCTCGCAGCATGCATTTCGTCGGCCTGGTTTGGTGACATACAGGTGCCATTGGGTCTCACCTGTCTTTGAGTTTGAAGGTGGAAATCTTAAGCCATGTAAACCAAAGTAGGGGCCATTAGAGAGCTAAAGAAGGTCTGAAGGAAACAAGAATTGGAAGAAACAGAGGGAGATTACGAAGATACCACCCTAGAACCTCTTTTCCAGAAACTACCTTTTTCAAGTTTAAATCCTTGGGGGGGGAGGGTGGGCGGAAATGCAGTTATTTTTTCAGTAGCTTGGGAGGAAAAAAAACTTAATCAAATAAAACATCAGAGTCAGATTCCACTCCTGGCTGCCCAATCATGGCCCGTTGTCACTTCTCTGACTTTCCAGTCACTGTGCCCCAGCCACGCTGATCTCCAAACATATTCATGCCTCAGGACCCTGGCATTTACAGTCCCTTCTGCCTAGAGCTCTTTCCCCTTCCACAGCCACATGGCACAGTGTCACCTTCCGTAGGTCTTTGCTCAAATGTCTCCTATTCAGTGAGGCCCTCTTGCTCTTCAGTGACACACACACAGCCTCCCTACCTCACTTCTGCAGCCCCATCCCTCTTTCCTGCTTTTTCTCCAATAGCATTATCATAATCTGGCATGATTGCTTTTATTTATTTGGTTGCTTGTCTCCTTCCACCAAGATGCAATCTCTGAAAAAGGCAGTGGTTTGAGTTTTCTGTGTCTCCAGCTCTTAGGACAGGGACTCTGACAGAATGAACCCTTAATAGATACTTATGGAATACATGAGCCTTTTAAGGCACAGGACACTGATGCAGTAGCTTCAACCGAAAGCTGGGTGGCGCTCTGCTGTGTCTATGACGCCCAAGACTTAGTCCAGAATTAGCAGTAGGCACTTCTTGCTGGTTACGGTAGAGAGGTACCATGTTGCTCTTGCCATGAAGGCCATTTGAACCCCAAGCCACAAATGATGCAAGAGGAGAGTATAAGGATCGTCTATCTCTTCAGTGTGTGCATTACTGAAGAACACCAATGGTGTGGATCATCTAAAGAAGTAGTTGTTGAAAATCATTTCTGTTTAGCACAGGCAAGTGTTTGACACATATATATGCAAATGTGTGCCTGTGTATGTACGCAAATTCAGGTATGCATATAAAGTATGCTGGGCAATGTATGTTGGACTTACTTGGTAAATCTAGTTTCCCTAGCATTGCTTTTAAAGTGAGTTTGCTTTTCCCCTACACAACCTACTGGTGATGTCTGTCGGATACTTGAATGCAGTTAGATGCCATGGATAATTCATGGTAAATTACATTAGTCATGTCAGACGTGGCTGGTCTCCAAGTTCTGGATCCCCATGGAGCCACTTATTCCTGAGCTGGACCTCTGTGAGCTGCACAGCGTGGCCCCCCGCTCCAGGCAAATGTCTTACTACTCATTAGGCTTATTAGTCATTATATGCCTTATTTCTAATTGGGCTTCTATGTGAACCTCAGGTCTGGTCTTTTGCCCGGGTGAATTGAGCTGAATAGCAGGAAAGTCTCAGCTCCTGCTACCTTTCTGGATCAAGAAAGGTCTGGACAAATGTCCAAACGGCTCTACTTTCTGATCCTTGGTCCCCTCTGATCTAGTTGGTCCTCTGGCTCCTCCCACCAAAGACGGTGACAGTTGAGAAACTCCGGAGAAGACTTGAATGGAGCCTGTTGAGTTCACGTTTCCAGGCTTCCATACCCTGAACGTGACCGCAGGGTCCCTTGGCCTTCAAAGAATGAAGGAAAGTCCCAAACAGAGGACATTCCGGGCTCCATGTGATCACATCTGCCTTAGGAAACAAACAAACAAACAAACAAAGCACATAGAGAGTAAACCCACAAGTTGAAAGGGAATCACAACCTTTGCTTCTCCACCCAAAGTGCTATCTATGCCTTCTGCTGCCTGGGTCCTGTTGTCTATCTTCAAGGTTTCTAACTTGATCTAGTCTTTATGAGAGTCCCTCCTGGCAATGGGCATGAGGACTTGCGCTTCCCCTGGAATAGTGACTCTTAACTTGTTTTGACCTGGGACCCATTTGAGAATCTGATAAAAACCATGGATTCCTTCCCACACACAAAAAAGAAGATACAAAATTTTCACACAATTTTAGAGGTTTCTCAGGTTCCCTGAAAATCATCCATGAGCATTGTAATACTCATGTTAGAGTCAGGGTACCCATGTTAGGGTCCCGATCCTGACATTGGCTAACTTTAATTGGCAAGTCATTTAATCTCTCTTGATTCGATCTGGGAACCGGTCAAATGTACAGGGATAGTCTTTTCCTCTTTAATGCCTGTGGTTATGTAATTATTTTGGTATCAAAGAGATTCTTGCTTTAACAGAGAAACAGAAAGTTCTCTTTCGTTTATCATTTTGGAGCAAATGGGTTAGAATCAGTAGGAGCAGCCCGTGCTCTCAGCTAACACTGGGTAAGGATGCCATGGTCGATGGATAATTTTGGGGGGGCATCTAGGAGCAGAGAATCCCTACTGGGCATTAGACCTCTTGCAACTCAGATGTTGCTGGTCATAAAAATGAGACTGAGTTCTCTCAATTTTTTTGTATTGTAGCGTCTAGAAGATCGAGCAATCCACATCATGTTAATTGTTAATGGGCTCCAGGGGAAAGGGTTGGTCTCGGTGACCACTCAGCACGCTGGCGTAAAGACCAGCACCGCCTCACCAGCTGGCTGTGTTCCATATTGACTAGGTAATAATCTGCCGCGTGCAGCTGGCTGGGATAGATTAGGATGGCGAGCACAGACGCCGAGTCATCAACCAGAGAGACACACGCCACCCTATCAGAGTATCCTCCAAGACCGCCCAGAGCCACATCTGTCATTCTGCAATCCTGTGTGCCCAGAGAAATGCTTTGTTTGCCGGCTAGTTCGTGTTTGCAGAGGCGGTGTTTGACCCCCAGAGAGACCTTATCCCACAGCCACAGACCTGCATTTCTTGATAAGGCACTTCACTCATTGAGGTGTTTCAGGAATTAGGGATTTGTGTACTGTTCGCCCATTCGCCCATTTTTTTTTCCCCAGAAGAGCGATGTGAGTGAATTTCCCAATTCCTCCTGCCTGGAGTTTATCTAACTCGGGTAAGGCATACTAACTCTCTCGAGGGAGACACTTGTACAGAGGAATCAGTTCATGTCCTAAAATGTGAATTCTAACAATGTTCAGGGACACTGTGGCAATGGAAGCCAGGGACAATCTAAATTGACCAGTCGGCTAGCCTGCTATCAAAAAAGGTGATGAAGGCGCAAGAATTTGGAAAGCAAGGTATCAGTAACAACTTCTGAAGTATAGATCCAACAGATAAGAAATGATACTGCTCTTCACTAGTGGTCAGGGAAATGCAGATTAAAATAATAATAAGATATTGTTTCATGTCCATCAGGCTGGCAACACTAATGTCAAAAAGAGCGATGACATTCATCACTGGTGGAGATCTCTACCACACGGTTTTTCCCAGGGCTGTTGGAAATGTTGTGTTACAGCCTTTTTGAAAAGCAATCCAGGCACTTCCTAGTACAATGATAGTTAACACATATGCTCAGACCCAGAAACCCTACACAATTTTAGGGTATCCCCTGTTTATTGCCTTGTAGTGATAAGAAACTAGAAACAAAGTAAATCAGTAAGAAAATGACTAAGAATATATTACATAGGAACAACAAGATGTGCGGTTTTGAAAAGAATGACTGAGCCTTATACCAATTAATCTGAAGATACTTCCAGTTATTGCTGAGAAAGGCATGAACGTTCAATAAAGTGTGTGTGACATGCTCCCATTTTTTGTAAAGCTAATGATGACAAAGATCCCACACATGTGTTTATGTGTGGCTGTGGGTGTGACACTGTATGTGTCTGCACAAAAAAACCCTCTGGAACGAATCTAATCAAATTTGTTATTAAAGTGCACTAGAGGGGCGCCTGGAGACTCAGTCATTGGGCGTCTGCCTTCGGCTCAGGTCATGATCCCAGGGTCCTGGGATCGAGCCCCCACAACAGGCTCCCTGCTCAGCGGGAAGCCTGCTTCTCCCTCTCCCACTCCCCCTGCTTGTGTTCTCTCTCTCTCGCTGTGTCTCTCTCTGTCAAATAAATAAATAAAATCTTTAAAATAAAATAAAATTCACTAGAAAGCTTATTTGCTACAATCCGGTTAATGAATTGAGGCAAAAGTATATAAGTAAATATAAATGAAATAAATGTTTCTAAGAGGGCTAGGGAGGTGAAGAACATTCCAATTGCTAGGGAAAAGAAACACATTTAAATAACAAAGTGTGCCTGAGTCTGCTGAGGTTGTTATGATAAATTAACACATACTGGGTGATTTAGAAACAACAGAAATTAATTTCTCGCTGTTCTGGAGGCCGGGAAGTTGAGATCAAGGCTCCAGAAGGTTCAGTGTCTAGTGAGGTGGGGCTTCTTGGGTCAGAATTTCTCATGGTGTCCTCACCTGCCAGAAGGGGCAAAGTTTCTCTTTGGGTTCATTTTTATAAGGGCACTAATTCCATTTGTGAGGGCTTCACCCTCCTGAGCTAATCACCTCCCAAAGGCTCCACCTCTTAAGATCATCACATTGGGGGTCAGGCTTCTATGTATGAATCTGGGGAGAACACAAGGTACAAGAACTGTGAGACTTTCCCCGACAACTGGGGGAAGCTGAAAACCCCAGAATGCTCCTGGGCCTCCGCTGGGAAGTGAGAGGCACAGCTGGGGAGGTGAGGGACAGGAAGAATGTCTCAGTTTTTCCTGTCCCTCAGTTCAGTGGTTCAGTGGTCTAATCGAATCATGCTGTCCCCTCCAAGTGACACTTCATTGGCTCTTTTATTATTATTTTATTTTATTTTATATTATTCAAAAGAAAGAGTTCAAGCTTCCTAATATCACTTTGTAATCAGATTCCAGCCTGACTCTCCAGCCCTAGCTTTCCAAGACACTCAGTTGCTCACTCTTCCCTGAACAAACTTCACTCTTTCATATCACTTCGCCATTATAAATGCTCCTCCCCTCTCGCGAACATAAAATTCCACATGTCCCTCAAGAGCCGTCAGGAGCCATGTCAAGTGCCATCCCCTTCCAGGAGTCCTGTGCATTTCCCCGCATGCTTCTTAAATGCTACATGCATTCAGACTCTCTATTCTTTTAAATAATTTTATTTTTTGCTTCCAAGGTAATGCTTTCTAAATGTCTAGGTAAGGCATATAGTCTTATTATCTTTACTCATACTCATAAAAAATCTGCACACACTGTATGCTGACCAATAAGTAAAATACATAAATTATAAGTGGGGCCACCATTGTTTGATGGTTTCATCTGCCTTTCAGGTGTCTGTATGGACAGTGAATGGATGGGTTCTTAACTAAAATCTTCAAGACACAGGCACCTTCTCCCTTTCATTGTCTGAACTTCGTTATTCTGATCCAGTGAAGAAAATTACTGGTGAGCGCTGGAGAAAATGTTCTGCCTGCCCCTCCTGACTACACTACCTATACAAGAACACAGGCTACACTGATTCGCTTCTGGGAACTGTGCTTCTATGAACAGAATGCACTACAGTGAGCCCCCACTTCTATGAGGAGCTCATACTTTTCTTTCATTCCCTGTGTGCTTGTTTTTGTGGGACTCTTTGATAGATGTTGAAGCAGAGGAGGATGGGAGAATCCTTCTTATGTCTGAAGTCAGTGCCCAAAGAATAATTAGCATATTATCTTTACTAGTATAATCACTATGTCTCTTCAGTAAGAGAATAAAGATGGCGGGTTTCCAGACAGGCATGCTATGTCTGTCAGCTTTTTACTTCCAGAAATCCTGTGTGACCCAAGACAAAAATCTAGTAATGTGAGGCTTATGTGCTTAATTTTTAGTCCAATTTTATCTATGTTATTGCTGGTACAGATTACCATCACATTCTGTCATTAGCTTGTCTGTTAGTCTTAGCTTTCAGAGACACAAGTTTTATTTTCCACTTCTCTCTAGCTTCGCTATTATTTTTTTTAAAAGATTTTATTCACTTATTTGAGAAAGAGAGAGCATGAGCAAGGGAGAGGGGCAAAGGGGGAGGGGCAAGCAGGCTCCCCACGAAGCAGGAAGCCTGATGCGGGGTTCAGTGCCAGGATCCCAGGATCATGACCTGAGCTGAGGGCAGACGCTTAACTGACTGAGCCATCCAGGTGCCCCACTTCCCTGTTATTTTTAACAGGAATTAAGAAAAAGCTGAAATGGGGATGCTACCCAGATTTCACACTGAATAGGATTCCTGGGGTGCCTGGAATCTTCAGAGAAGAATCTGCTTGAGATTCTCTCCTTCTCTCTCTCCCTTTGCTAAGCCCCCCCCCCCCCACTCATGCACTCACTCTCAGGTCTCTCTCTCCCTCAGATAAATAAATAAATCTTTAAAAAAAAAAAGTTTCTTAAGACACCTGGTTGGCTAATTCAGTAAAGCATGAGATCCTTGATCTCAGGGTCAAGTCTGAGCCCCACATTGGGCATAGAGCTTACCTTAAACAAAAATTTAAAAAAATAAATAATCATTAAATTAAATTTCTTTAAAGTTTTTTTTTTTACATGTCAGTAGCTATGCTATAATTTAAATAACACTGGTGATCCTCTGGCTGATAAGTTATTTTAAATGAGTTTTAGTCAGATTTGGGGAGAGTACAGAGCTCCCCACTTACTCAGAAAGAAACAAGTAAAATCTGCCTTGCTCTTATTTGTTTCCCTTTTGTACTCAAGAACTGGCTTTATTTTTCACTGCTATACCTTGTATTCCCTCCTCCATTAAACCCATTCACCCAATGATAAGTAGGTTTTTCTTTTCTTGTCTGAAAATGTATTGTTTGGACTTCAGTTCCTGGCCATAAGTCATACAAAATACCCTGGAAAATCCTCCCACTGGAAAACAATCTTAGGATAAACCATCAAAAACTCTTGTTGAATACATGACCGAGATGGTAAGAAACCAAGGAAAATCCTCAGAGTGGAAAACAAAGCTGAAGTACAACCCGGAGAGTGAGCTTGGCTGCAGCCCACGGCTGCCTGAAGTGCCTCCCAAGACATACGTATCTTCAGTTCCAACGGAAGCACATTAGTTGAACTATGAATGCAAGAGTCCATACAAGGTAGAGAGCAATTGGATACTTTTAATGGAAGTAGGCTCCTCGGGGACACCTGGGTGGCACCTGTGTGAAGGCAGTCGGTTAAGCCTCTCCTTCAGCTCAGGTCATGATCCCAGGGTCCTGGGATCGAGTCTCACACTGGGATCCCTGCTCCTCCTTCTGCTCTCCCTACTTGTGCTCACTCTCGCTCTCTCTCTGACAAATAAATAAATAAAGTCTTTAAAAAAAAGAAGTAGGACCCCTGAAAGACCTTAGAATCAATGAGAAAAAAAATGATGGGGAAGAGGAGTGCAGAAAGCACCTTGCAAAGAAAGACAGGAGTCAACTTGCTTTTCTCAGCCTTTGCTGTGGTGGGGAGGGTCCACCTGAAGATTTCATCCATCAGTCAGCTTTCTTGTGGTTTGAGGCTCATGTTACCACTGACCTTGATGGGAGGAAAAGTTTCTTCAGCAAGACATACAATTCAAATACATTAAAATTTAAAACTCCTCTTCACCAAAAGATTGCATTTAGAGACTAAAAGGACCGGCTATAACCTGGGAGAAGACATAAGAACAGGACAAAGGATTAGTTTTCTAGTTTGGCAAAAATAAATAAATAAAATAATAATAATAATAAAATGTGACAAGACCAAGTGTTGGCAGGAATGGAAAGCAAAAGAAACTCTTCTTTCACTGTTGTGGGTCTGGGAATTAGTATATTATTGTGGCAAACAATTTAATTTTTTTTAACAATTTAATTTTATTAAATAAATGTGAACATGAATGTATTTTATGACCCGGCGACTATTCTATTCACAAGATAGAATATGATCAACAGCAAAAAGTGAAATTGACACCTCATGCATCCATGGGCATGAATTTCACAAACAGAATATTGAGGAAAATAATCAATAGTAGACCATGTATATATTAGATTAGTCAGGGTTCTCCAGAGAAACAGAACCAGTCTACATACTGGTTTACTGTAGGGAATTGGCTCCCATGATTATGGAAACTGGGAAATCCCACAATCTGTTCTCTGCACGCTTGAAGCCTGGGGGGCCCGTGACTTCTTTCCACTCTGAAAGCCTCAGAACCAAGTTGCTGATGGTACAAATCCCAGTCGTAGGGCCAAAGGAAACTAATGTCCCCACTCACAGAGGTAGGCTAGAAGGGAAAAGGGGCAAATTCGTCCCTCCTCAACCTTGTTGTTCATTTCAGGCCCCCAGAGGACTGGATGATTCCCATGGGGGGAGGCAATCTGCTTTACCGATTCAAATGCTAGTATGACCTGAAAATACCCAGAAACAATGCTTTATCTGGCAACCCATGGTTAACACAAAATTAAACATTGCAATCTACAAGATGATGCTATGTAAAACTATATATTGCTTATTTAAAATTTAAAAGAAAATATTAAGCATGAATAATATGTGTAGAGATACAAATATATATATGTCTGTAAAACTATGAAGAAAAAGCAAGTGAATGATTAGTCAGGACGGGGGCTGCCTCTCAGGGCGCGGAAGAGACGTCATCAGGAAGGGCCGTAGGAGGAGTTCCCAGTGTGTGAGGATGGTAGTAATAGGACATTAGCATGATTTGCTTTATTCTTCATTTCTACGTGAATTTTATCAACAGCAGTGGTCTCCACAATAAGACAAATGAAAACAAGCAGTTAATCTGTGTTCTCTTGTCTCCTGCCTTTCTCAGGATGCACTATTCCCCTCTCTCCAGCCTCCAATTTCTTTGTGGTTTGGGGCTGCTGCAGCTGCAGGTCCTTACTCTCCCGAATGGCGGGGGCTTGGGCTCTGCACTGGCTCAGGAAGGCTAGCTGGAAGCCACCACCAGACCCCAGCGTGGCCGGGGGGGGTCTGATACAACAGCAGCTTATTACTTCCTTGCAGTTGTTCGGGTCTGTGGGTCACTTCTACTGGCAGCCATTCAGGCACTCAGGCTGATGGAAACTCTTCCATCCTGACTCTCGATCACTCTGGACAACGCCATCACTGTTCCGTCCCAAGGCAGAAGTGGAGGGTGCATGCAGGAGCTTTTATGGGCCAGATCTGGAAGGGAGCCATGTTGCTTTTGCTCACACTCCACTGGAGAGAACTTTGTCACGTGACCACACAAGGAGCTCACGACGTGCCAAAAAAGAAAAAAAGACTAGATTTTGCTGCCAAAACACCTGAACCTGAACCTGAAACCAACATATGCTGTTATGTTGACTTGATGTCACTTTTAATCTCCTTCGAATACCCTCTCTTTATCCTTGTCAGAGCAGATACATCTGCTCAGAAATAAATTACTGATGAACAGAAGAAATGATGTGGAATTTCTCATGTGACTCTGAGTGATTGTTACTTACCCATGTATTCACATAGTTGTTCTTGTTCCTGTTTCACCTTCACATGGAGGACATGGCTACTAGGATCCCAGCTTTACGGATGAGGGATTTCTATTAGACCCATCACCTTAGGTGAGCCCTGAGCATTGCCCCAGTCCCCCATACCCATGTGTTCGTGAAAACCGAATCTCAATGTGACCTTGTTGAGCGAAGTTGGAGTTACAGTGTGATTCTTTGGTAGCCACCTTCACTTAAATTTTGGCCGGAAGCTCCCGTCCAGTTAGGGTATCGATGCTATGAGATTTTGCCTCCCATTCCAACCAGGATTTTCCCTTGTTTTCCACAGGAGAGTCAGTCTGGATAACTTGCCCACCATCTTGCTGGCCAGGAGAGTCTTCAGTTTCTATCTTGAGGGGCCAGTGCCGAGCCATGGATTTGCCAGGACAAGGATGGCAGAGCATCTCATTGTTCTTTGACTAGATCCCCTCTGCAGCCACTGTTCTGTGGACAACGGCCATGTTCTGAGCATTGAGTGCCGGGCTGGGAACACGGCAGAGTTCATGAAAGATTCTTTTGAATAACAGCAGAGCGTGTTATGGTAGAGATAGTCATGCTGTTCTCCCTTAATATATGGGTTTACAGGCTATGAAAGGGCAATCTATGAAATATACAGAAGTGCTGTTGATAAGTGATGTCCTTTGCCTTACGCAAGACTGCTTTCTTTTCCTGGTAAGATGCTCAGAGCTTCTGTTTTTCTTCCACTAGATACAAACTCAAATAACTGATTAAGAGAAATAAACAAACACACTATTACCACTTTGTGTGATTGTATGTCCTATCTGAATCAGTGGAAGGCAATGAAAAGCACATAAATTTTTTCTCAACTTCTTTCCTTCTTCAGAGCACTTTCTAATCCAATCATTTTCAGTCAATCATTCTTATCTTTTTTCCTTTTCCAAAGAAATTCTTGGCACCTGATTGGCTTACCCATTGGCAAAGTTACAGCTGTGATTCACATCCCAAAGATCCCATGATGCATGTGGCATCTCCCCCTTCACCCTGTGGTTCCCCAGGAAGAATGATTTTGATGCACAACCCAAAATAAAACAACTCCTCAAAAGCTTTTTTGTGATCTTTGTTATCACACACACTTATTCCTACAGAATTCATTAATAGTAGCAGAAGTTCTGAGCATCTACTATGTCTCGGGTAAGGTGCTTAACACTTGAAATGCAATAATTTCATTTAATTCTCTCATTAAACTCTGATGTGGTGGCCTAGATATATTGCCATTTTACAGGTGAGATAAACAAGGCTCCAATTTGCCCAAAGTTACTCCAATGGTGTAATAGTTTGCTTGGGCAGCGATAGCAAAATACCAGAGACTAGGGTGACCAAAACAAAAGGAATTTCTTCCTCATAGTTCCAGAGACTGGAAAGTCCAAGATCAAGGTAACTGCCAATAGCTCTGCTGAGGGCCCTCTTCCTGGCTCACAGATGGCCTCTTTCTGAAGGTGTGGCATCCTTCTTCCAGCCCCTTTCCTTGGTGGATGGGAAGATAGAGAGAAGGCAAAGTCTCTAGTGTGTCTTTTTTTTTTTTTTTTAGAGAGAGAGACTGAGAATGAGAGGGGAGAAGGTCAGAGGGAGAAGCAGATTTCCCGCAGAGCCGGGAGTCCCATATGGGACTCGATCCAGGGACTCCGGGATCATGACCTGAAATGAAGGCAGTCGCTTAACCAACTGAGCCCCCCGGGCGCCCTCTAGTGCGTCTTCTTATAAGGGCACTAATCACATCATGAGGCCCCATTCCCATGACCTCATCTAACCCTAATTATCTCCCAAAGGCCCCATCTTCAAATGCCATCACATTGGGGGTAAGGGCTTCAACATATGCATTTGGCGGGGACACAAGCATTCAGTCCCTTGTAGATGGTGAGGGACAGAATAGAAGAGCTAAAAGCCCTTAAAATTAAATTTTTCCTATTCCTCACTGAGAATATCAATACACCATTAAGACCACTCATGGTTGTTGTTGTTGTTTCAGGTTTTTTGTTTGTTTGTTTGTTTTTGTATTTCCCATATTCTGGTTTTGTTTTGCAACAGTTAAAGAGATCCAACCATGTTTTTCATGTCCCCAGTATTTTTCCCAGTACCTGTATTCACTAAGTTGACAAAAAAATTGGTAAAAGCCTACTATTTACCATGCACTTTCCTAGGAGCTTTTTGTGGTATTAGTGACTGGCTAACTCAACGCATTAGAACATTAAACATTTTGCAAAGCTCTGTAGTAATATAAACATGAATGTCTCCTTATTGGCATTCTTAAGGTGCTCTATTTTTCAGAAACCAGCTCTTTTTGGCTTTTTTTTTTTTTAATTAACTTAAATCTTTATTGCTTAGGGGATGCTGAATCAGTCTACTAAACGCCAAGTGAGACAATTTGAATTTGGGGGAAAAAACAACTAAAAAAAATGCCAGGTCAGTGACATAAAACCCACCATGCCCAAGGGGCCGCTGTTTTTCATTGCGTGACAGTTTTCAGAATCAAAATGAAGGATGTTCAGAAATTAACCTGGAACTGTATTCCTCACTGATAGTCTCAAAAAACAGGGTACTAGGAAAATCAGAATTGAACTACCAAATTTATTAGGGTGTCTAGTTTATACCAGGCTGAAAATTGTGTTAAGATATAAACTTTGTGGGGTGCCTGGGTGGCTCAGTGGGTTAAAGCCTCTGCCTTCGGCTCAGGTCATGATGTCAGGGTTCTGGGATCGAGCCCCACATCGGGCTCTCTGCTCAACAGGGAGCCTGCTTCCCCCTCTCCCTCTGCCTGGCTCTCTGCCTCCTTGTGATCTCTTTCTCTCTGTCAAATAAATAAATAAAATCTTTCAAAAGAAAGATATAAACTTTGTTTAACTTACGCATCAAGGAACTGTCTTTGAAGGTAGATGTGCCTGTTCCCTACCCTTACATAGCCCAGAAGATAACTCTTAGTGATACGATCACCGGAGGGTCTCCAGATCTGATCCACAAAAAACGGGTTCCCTCCGAAGATGAGAACTTGGTAATTCATTTACTTCAAGAATATTTATCAGACGGTTAATATATTGCAGACATTGAGGTAGATGCTGGTACTACCAAAAGGAACACAAGAATCTTGTTTCTGAAGGGCGGTATCGGCATGAATATTGAGGCAAAGTCTTCAGCGTGTGAGTGAGAGTGGCCAGGAGCTCAAATTTTAAGCCACATTCGTTCTTTCCTTGAACAAACATTTATTAAGGGACCCCGTGGGGTAGTGCGTCGGTGACACAATGGGAACCAAGGCAGATACTGTCCCTGACTCCGTCTGTCTATCAGAGGATTTGGAAGACACAATAAGTAATAACAATAATGTGCTATGATAGGGAAGCTCAGCGCCATGGAAACGAAGAACAGAGAAATCCTGGTCTTGGGGGGAGGGGGAGCGAGGACGGGGTCAGAATTGTAATTCACGAATGGGAGACTAACGCAGACAGCTATCAGTGAAAGGCAGGGCAACCTCCACAGACTTCAGCTGGAGGGGGAACAAAATCAATTTTCTTTTATATCACCGTTTTATTCACACATCAGCATCTCCTCATTTCTATCTACTTATTCCTGAAAGCAGTCCTTTTATAAGCTCTAAACATAGTGATTAAACAAAGGGGATTCTAGAAGGGCGGACAAAGCATTAGAGATGGTTTCATTTTATATAAATGCCAAATTTTCTGCCTCAGTAAGGTTGCAACTGTGATAAGAATTAGGCTGCTTTCTAGGTCATATATAAGTACCATGCAAAGAAAATATTAATACATCAGGGAAAATGAAACAAATAGACTCAATTATTTTAAAACCTTGAGAGTAGACAATTTTTATAATAAAACGAATAAGGAAGCATGTTGAATAAACAAAGAAAATTATATTGTTCATATAAAGTGAAGACGGATTCTCTAGTTAAATCTGAGCATACAAAGAATTGTTCCTAAATTTAGTCTCCTGTTCTGCACAGGATTCTGAATGGAAGTTGGATTAATTGACATTTAATTAGCCTAACATCATTTTCTATATAATAATCTTCTGGGCATTTTGGCAATTTAGAAATTAGATTTCTATGGATCACAGTTGTTTTTTTGTTTTGTTTTGTTTTGTTTTAGTTAACTACAAATAGTCTCTGTACGTGGGGTGTATGAACTAGGAGAATGCTCACAGAGGTATGGCCCAAGTGAGAATTGTAGCCGATGATTAAATGATCTGATTCATATCAGGATTAATCAGCATGGGCTGAATACTGTTTAGTCATAAAGGAGACACAGATCAGTAATTAATCCAGGCTGGTAATTAGCAGTGTTTCCTGGTTACAAACAGCACCTCTCCATGCAGCATGAAATAACTCCTTTTTCTTTCTGTTCTGTTTTCTTTCATCCTGTGTTTAGACTTTAGTCACAGAAGGATTGATGTTTATTGCAAAGAGCCTGGAGTCAGAAGATCTATATTCTGGTCTCCAGGCTGCTAGAATTTAACTGTTTGACCTTAATAAAAGCAAGTTCTACACTTCTCTTTAGTTTGCACATCTGCAAAATGAAGAAATTTTAAAAAAGCAGAGTTGTGAAAGGAACAAAACAAGGTCATGAATAGAAAAGTGTGCTGAAAAAATGTTAATTGACAATATGAAAAATATTCAAATAGCTTATGCATAAACACAATTACATATCACAATGATAATTAATGTGAACTAACTTATCACATAAGGGATAGCAAAAATAGCCTGTCAATATAATTTTGACTTCTAAACCAATAAAGCCAGTAAGGTGGCATATGTGTGTTTCTATATGTACGTTTTAGGTGATGACACTCGCTAGATATTATAAAGTATTCAACTATAACAGAATGATATATGTCATATATGCATATGGGTTTTTGAAATTCAGAACTGTCCAAAGGAGGCAATAATCACTAATTTATCTGGATATCTAGTATGTGTTGCATCACTTCTCCAAATAAAAAATCAATAAAGAAGGCTGATAAATGGGCTCCTCTTGAGAGAGCTATAGACAGAGACAGATGAAGATGCTTTGTTTCTGAAACCTCTAGCCTGGAATAAATTACACAGTCATGAGCAAAAGTCATCTGCAATTAATTCCAGTTGTAAATTTCAGTCGAGAGAGGTGCTGGGAGCCTGATACGGCAGCACATCATTGGTTTGCATATTTTTACCATGTGTATATGATTTTAATAATGAAGTTTTGTATCTAAAATCTTACAGAAATTCTGTAAGTTGTTTTAGATATATTATCTTGAGAGGACAGACATACGTTCATATTGAAATTTAGCTTTTTTTTTTCTTGTGGTCATCAGGAGGGAAACCTTATATATCATCCCTGTAGAGAAAAATGCTTTTTCACTATTTAACTCTAAGGTTTGCTTTACACACCAGTACTAGCCATAAATGCGTCTAAACCTATAGAGGATTAATCACGTTAAAATAATACGTATCCCTACACTATGTTCATTTCTTAGACTGTTCAGTGTGATAAGGCACAGAAACTAACTTACTGCATTTGTGAAATCTTTTCAGAGGTCAATTTCTAAGTTTTTAGCAAAAACATTTTGGTAGGACTTCCAGCCTGACAAGTGGTACAGATCTGTTTTTCCCTGTTTATCCTCCCAAGCACAACTATAAACCCTGGAAATAATGCAAGAAATAATGAAAATAAGCAAAGAGAAGTCTGAGTGGTAGTAAGGAGAAGACAAGCTGGTTCGGAACCCCAAGACTGGAGGAACAAAGTGTTGGATGGGAGTCTTGTATCTTCTTCCAACCAACAGAGGAAGGTCATCAAGACCCGGCATTTCCTGAACCCCAACCTGGCAACAAAATGCACCCAGGTAAACTCATTCTTTTCCTGGGTTGAATGGGAGGCCCTCTGCCAACATCAGTGAGCCCGACGCCATTAGCAGGGCAACACAGTCAGGAAGCCCATCAACCAAAAAATGGCAAGGCAGACTGCTCTCCCCCACCAGTCCCCACAAGCCTGCACCATTGAGATACACTGAGGCAGGGGACCAGTGTAACAGTCCAACAAGAGGGCAACACTTATCACAAGACACTTAGTCTGAAAAGCCTCTTTTAAGGATTAATTTACTTATTGCTGGGGGGAGGGGCAGAGGGAAAGGGCAAGACAAAGGGCAGACTCCATGCTGAGTGCAAAGCCTGCTACAGGTCTCAGATCTTACAACCTTGACATCAGACCTGAGCTGAAACCAAGAGTTGGATGCTTAACTGACTGTACCATCCAGGTGTTTCATCAATACGCTTTTAAAAAAAATTTTTAAAGATTTTATTTATTTATTTGACAGAGAGAGAGAGATCACAAGTAGGCGGAGAGGCAGGCAGAGAGAGGGGGAAGCAGGCTCCCTGCTGAGCAGAGAACCCGATGTGGGGCTCAATCCCAGGACACTGAAACCATAACCTGAGCCAAAAGCAGAGGCTTTAACCCACTGAGCCACCCAGGCAACCCTATTTTAATTTTTTAAAAAATTTTTATTTATTTATTTGACAGAGAGAGAGAGAGATAGCAAGAGTGCAAGAGAGAGCACAAACAGAGGGAGAGGAAGAAGCAGGCTCCCCAATGAGCAAGGAGCCCAATGTGGAGCTTGATCCCAAGACCCTGGGATCATGACCTAAGCCGAAGGCAGACATTTAACCCACTGAGCCACCCAGGTGCCCCACATCAGTACACTTTTAAAGAACATACTAGTCAAAGAAGAAATCTCAAGAGAAATTTAAAAAGATTTTGAACTAAATTGAAATAAAACAAAATTTGTAGGATGCAGCAAAGCAGTGCTTGGAGGGAAATGTATAGCACTGCATGCATGTGTTAGAAAAACTAAGTTAGAAACTTAGCTTGTTAGTGTTAGATCTAACACTAACAAGCTAAATTTCTACCTTAGGAAACTAGAAATAGAAGAGAAAATTAAGTCCAAAGCATGCAAACAAACAAAACAACATAATAGGAGTTGGAGCAGAGATCAGTCAAATTTAAAACAGGAAATCAGGACCACTTGGGTGGCTCAGTGGGGTAAGCCTCCGTCTTCAGCTCAGGTCATGATCTCAGGGTCCTGGGATCGAGTCCAGCATCAGGCTCTCCGCTCAGAGGGGAGCCTGCTTCCTCTTCTCTCTCTGCCTGCCTCTCTGCCTACTTGTGATGTCTCTCTCTCTCTCTTTGTCAAATAAATAAATAAAATCTTAAAAAAAAAACCACAAGAAATCAATACAGAATATCATTGAAGCCAAAACCCAATTCTTTGAAAAGATCAATAAAATTGATAAGCCTTTAGTCAACTAACTAAGAAAGCTAACTAAGAAAAAGCAACTAAGAAAAAAAGAGAGAAAGAAAAAGAACACATTACTAATTACTAATCTCAGGAACAAAAGAGAAGCTATCACTATAGTTTCTACGAAAATTAAAAGAATAATAAAGAAAAACTATGAGTAGTATTTGATAACAAATTTGATAACCTAGATGAAATGGACCAATTCTTTGAAAGACACAATCTGTCAAAACTCACACAAGAAGAAATAGTCTTGTATCTATTAAATTAATCTTACCAAGAATCACTAATCTTGCTGGGGTGCCTGGGTAGCTCAGTCGGTTAAGCATCCTACTCTTGATTTTGGCTCCAGTTATGATCTCAGGGTTGTGAGAATGAGCCCTGTGTCAGACTCTGTATTGAGCACGGAGCTTGTTTAAGATTCTCTGTCTCTCTCTCTTTCTGCCTCCCCACCCACCCCACCCACCCCTGCTCATGCATTCTCACTCTCTTTAAAAAAAAAAAAAGAAAAAGAATTATTAATCTTCCAAAATATAAAGCATCAGGCCCAGATGCATTTCCTGGTGAATTCTACCAAACATTTAAAGAAGAAATTTACACCAAATTCTTTGCAATCTCTTTCAGAAGATAGAAACAGAGGAAATACTTCCCAACTCATTCTATGAAGCCAGTATTACCCTATTACCAAGACCAAGCAAAGAGACTGCAAAAAAATAGAAAACTTTAACCCATACTTCTCATGAACATAGATAAAACATTCTCAACAAAATATTTGCAAATAGAATCCAACAATGTAGTAAAAAGAATTAGACACCTGACCAAGTGGTATTTATTCCAGATATGCAAGCATGGTCCAACATTAAGAAATCAACCATTATAATCCATCCCATTAACTGACTAAAGAAGAAAAATCACATAATAATATCAATAGATGCAAGTAAAGCATTTGACAAAATTCAACAAACATTCATAATGAAAATCGCAGTAAACTAGGAATGGGGGGAGTTCCTTAATGCAGTTCCTGCTGGGTCTGAGTGTCACCAGCTCTGCTACCCCTCAAGACCATTGCTATTGACTAGCCCCTATTCCATGGTAACCATGTGCAACCAAAAGGCCCCGATAAAAAATGCCAACGTGTTGGAGGAGATGCAGCAGGACTGTGTGGAATGTACAAGTCAGCCATTGGAGAAATAGAACATGGAGAGGGACATTGTGGCCCACATGAAAAAGGAGTTTGACAAGGATTACAGCCTCACCTGGGACGGCATCGTGGTGAGAAGCTTTGATAGTTATGTGACACATGAAACAAAACACTTCATGTACTTCTGTCTGGGCCAAGCTACCATTCTTCCATTCAAATCTGATTAAAACCATGAACTGTGTCACCCACTCAGTGATCCACCCAAAGACAAGGACTGCAGTCTAAATTTCAAATACTGAAATCTTCTGTCTTGCCTAAGGAAACACCTTGCTCTTTGAACTTTATTGTGTTGTTTTATGTAGGACATTCTCTGTGTGAATTTGTTGTGGTGATAAAACAGCAAAATAGCTTACCTTTATATTTATTTTCTATTCCATACTTCTCTCCCTCTGTTTTTTCTACTCAGAATCCATTCCTTTCAAAAAATAATAAATCTGATGGAGAAAAAAAGAATATAAATAGAATCCTATAGCTAACATCATACTTAGTGTTGAGAAATTTGAAGTTTTCCACTAAGATTATGTACAAGACAAGAATGTCCATTCTTAACACTCTTTTTCAATATTGTACAGGCAGTCCTTGTTAATGCAATATGCAAAAAAAGGAAATAAAATAAATACCATGAAAGGATATGTATAACTGTCTTTTTTTTTCATACATGACATGATTGTCTATGAAGAAAGCCCAAAAGAATCAACAAAAAATTCCTGGAACTTATAAGAGATTGTAGCAAGCTTGTTGAATATAAGGTTAATATACATCAGTCAATTGCTTTCTTAGATACTAGCAATGAACACATGGCATTTAAAATTAAAAACACATTACCATTTACATTAGCCCCTCCAAAAATAAATACTTAAGTTTAAATCTAACAAAATAGGTACAAACTCTATACAAGAAAAACTATGTAACTCTGATTGAAATGAAAGAACTAAATAAATGGAGAGATATTCTATATTCATGTATAGGAAGACCTAATATTATCAAAATGTCAGTTCTTTACAACTTGATCTGTAGATTTAGTGCAATTCCAATCAAAATCTCAGTCAGTTATTTTGTGGATACGACAAACTGATTCTAACACTTGATGAGCTGGACTTCATCAAAATTAAACATTTCTGCTCTATGAAAGAGAGATCAAGAAAATGAGAAGACAAACCACAGAATGGGAGAAAATATTTGAGAAGACACATGTGATGAAATATCAAAAATATATGAAGAGCTCTTAAAACTCAACAATAAAGAATACCAACAACCAATTAAAAAATGGGTCAGAGGCACCTGGATGGCTCAGTCAGTTAAGCAGTCAACTCTTGATTTCATCTCGGGTCGATCTCAGGGTGGTGAGATCAGGCCCTGTGTTGGGGTCCACACTCAGCGAGGAGTTGAAGCCTGCTTGAGATTCTCTCCCTCTCCCTTTGCCCCTCCCCCTGCTTGTGTGGACTCTGCCTCTAAAATAAATAATCTTAAATAAATAAAATAAAAAATAAGCCAAAGACTCTAACAAACACATCTCCAAAAAAGATATACAGATGTAAAACAAACACTTGAAAAGATGTCTACATCATATGTCGTTAAGGAATTACAAATTAAAACAATAATAAAATACCACTGCACATGGATTTGATGACTAAGAATCAAAACACTAACAACACTAAATGCTCTGGTGGGTAGGGAACAATAGGGACATTCATTCATTGATAGTAAGAATGCAAAATGGTATAGCTACTTAGGAATACAGTTTGGCAGTTCTTATAAAACTAAACATACTCTTACCACATGATAGAACAATTTCACTCCTTGGCATTTACCAAATGAATTAAAAACTTATAACTACACAGGGGCTTCTGGGTGGCTCAGTTGGTTAAGCGTCCAACTCTTGGCTTCAGCTCAGGTCGTAATCTCAGGATCTTGAGATAGAGCCCTGCGTCAGGCTCCATGCTCAGTGGGGAGTTTGCTGGAGATTCTCTTCCTCTCTGTCTCCCTCTGCTCCTCTCCACTTCCCCGCCCATAAATAAATAAATAAATAATATCCATACACAAGCAAAAAAATGCATACAAATGTTTACAGCAGCTTTATTCATAATTGCCAAAACTTGGAAGCAACTAAGATGTCCTTCAGTGGGTAAACAGATAAACTTTGATACATCCAGACAATGGAATATTATTTAATACTAAAAAGAAATGACCTACCAAGCCATGAAAAGCCATAGAGGGACCTTAAATACATATTAATTATTGATAGAAGCTAATCTGAAAAGACTACACACTACATGATTCCAGCTACATGACATTCTGGAAAAGGCAAAATTATGGAGACAGTAAAAAGAAATCAGTAGTTGGCAAGCATAAGAGGAATAACAGAGCAAATAGCAGTTTTATGGCACTGAAAATATTTTCTATGGCATTATAATGATACTTATGTCATTACATATTTGTCCAAACCCATGGAATGTACAACACCAAGAGTAAACCATAAAATAAACTATGGAGTTTGGGTTATTATGAGTCTCAGTGTAGGTCTGTCAATTATAACAAATGTGCCCCATAGTGAGAAATATTGATAATGGGGGCTATGCTTGTGTGGGAATGGGGAATGTACAGGAAATATCTGTGCCTCCCTCTCAATTTTGTGGTGAGCCTTAAATTACAGTAAAAAACTTAAATTTTAAGAAAAAAACTATATGTAAATCAAGATGGATTTCTAAAGAGTTCAGCTAGCCAATGAAAGGTAAAAAAGACACAAAGGAATGAGCACCAGAGAAAATATATAAGAAAATGGCAGACTTAAGCATTGACATATCAATAATTATCTTAAAAGTAAATAATTTAATTACCAAAATATAAATATTGTTATAAAAAATAAAAATAATTACCCAATTATATGCTATTAAAAGAAACTCAGTTAAAATTCCATGACATAGAAAGGTTGAAAGGAAAATAATTAAAAAAGATATATGACATAAATAATGATTTAAAATGAAAATGAATAATAATATTAAAATATTAAGAATAATAAGTGGGAGTGGCTATGTTAATATTTGATAAAATGAACATCAGAGTAAAGATTACTAGAAGTAGAGAGGGATATTTCATAATAAATTAAAAAAACATAATCTACCAGGAAGACATAATAATCCTAAATAGGTAAGTACCAAAAAACAGAGCCTCAAAGTATTGAAACAAAAATCTGATGGAGCTGACAGAAAAAGAAGAAAAATCCTCAATTATAGTTAAAAACTTCAGTGCTCTCTTTCAGCAACTAATAGTATTGGACAAAAAAATCAACAAGAATATAGAAATTTCAAGAACACAATCAGCCAACAGACTCTAATTGGCATATATAGAGCACTCTACCCAACAACAGAAGATACGTTCTTCTCAAGTTCACATGAAACACTCACCAAGATAAATCATACCTGGTTGGACAAACATCAACAAATTTAAAAGAACTGAAATCATACAGAGTATGTTCTTTAACCATAGTGAAATAAACTAGAAAGCAGTAATAGAAAGACAAAAGAAGTATGTCTGAACACATGGAAATGAAACAATATACTTCTAAGTAATCTACAGGTAAAAATGGACATCACAAAGGAAATAAAAATTACGCAGAAATAAAAATGCAAACACAACATATCAAAATTTGTGAGATGCAGTTAACGCAGTACTAAGAAGGAAGTTTATAGCACAGAAGCTTAAATTAAAAATGTAAAAACAACTCAAGCCAATATCTCAAATTCCTACCTCCAGAAACTAGAAACAGAAAAGCAAAATGAATCCAAAGCAGAAAGTTGGAAGGAAATAAAGAGTTAATAAGTGAAACTGAAAATAGGAAAATAATAGGAAATAAAAAGCTGGTTCCTCAAAAAAAAATCATTAAAATTGATAAATTACTAGCAAACTAGCAAATATTTAAAAAGAGAAAATACAAATAACCAATATAAAAAAATGAAAGTTATTCTAACAGATCCTGTAGACATCAAAGAGCTAATAAAGAATATTACATTTTTCCCATTTTTTATACTTTATTTTCATGTTCTCTTTTTAAATTTTTTTTATTAATCTATAATGTATTATTTGTTTGAGGGGTACAGGTCTGTGAATCATCAGTTTTACACTCACAGCACTCACCATAGCACATACCCTCCCCAATGTCCATCACTCAGCCACCCTATCCCTCCTACTCTCTCCCCTCCAGTAACCTTCAGTTTGTTTCCAGGGATTAAGAGTCTATTATGGTTTGTCTTCCTCCCCAGTCCCATCTTGTTTCATTTTTTCCTCCCTTCCCCCAATGACACCCTGCCCTGCCTCTCAAATTCCTTATATCAGAGAGATCATATGATAATCGTCTTTCTCTGATTGACTTATTTTGCTTAGCATAATACCTTCTAGTTCTATCCACTTCATTGCAAATGGCAAGATTTCGTGGTTTTTGATGGCTACATAGTATTCCATTGTGTATATATACACCACTTAACCATTTTTATACTCATAAATTTGACAACTGAATTGAAATGAACCAACTCCTCAAAAATTACACTACTAAAATACAGCTAAGATAATATAGGTAATGTGAATAACTATAAGCATTAAATGAACTGAATTCATAATTAACTCCCTCCTAAATCTCCTGGACCTAATGATTTTAGTGGAGAATTCAATGAAATACTTAGAGAAGAATTAACATCAGTTTTACACATCTTCCATGAAGTAAAAAAGGAAGGAATACTTTTCAACTTGTTATATGAGGTCAATATTATCCCAATACCAAAAAGACAAATACAGTAAAGAAGAAAAAAACTACAGACCAAAATCTCTCATAATTTAAGTTGGAAGAACTTAAAATATTAGTTCTATTCTATACTATTAGCAAATATAATACAACACTGTATAAAAAGAATGATATGCCATGTTCCAGTGGTATTTATTCTAAGTATGCAAGGCTGGCTCAACATTCAGAACCAATTAATGTAATCCACCAAATCATGTTTTTAAGGGAAAAAAAATGTGATCATATCAATTGATGCAGAAAAAGTGTTTGCCAAAGTCCAACACCCATTTATGCAAAAGCAAAAAACAAAAAAAAAAATCTCAGTGAGCAAGATGAAAGTAGAGGGGAAGAACTGTCTCAACTGGATAAAGAACATTTACAAAAACCCACAGATAACATCATACTTAATGATGAAAGACTGAATACTTTCCCCCTAAGATCAGGAACAAGGCAAGGGTGTCTAATCACTCCTATTTAATACATATAGGAAGATTAAGTCATATCAATAATGACAGAGGAAAAGAAATAAAGTCATATAATTGGAAAGGAAGAGATAAAACCATCTCTATTTGCAGATGGTATGATTGTGAATACAGAAAATCCCAAGGAATCTACAAAGTAAAAAACAAAACAAAACAAAAAACTAAACTAATGCACTCAGCAATGTTTCAGAAAGAAGGTGAACTGACAAAAGTCAATTTCATTTCTAATACTTAACAATAAACACGAAGACACCAAAATTTAAAACACAATGCCATTTACAGTTGCTCCAAAATGCGTGACGAACTTAGATATAAACTTAAAACATGTACAGGATCTGTATACTAAAAATAACAAAATACTAATGAAAGAAATCAAAGAGGATCTAAAAAAAAATGGAAAGGAGTCTTGAGTTCAAGACTCAGCATAAAGATGTCAATCACCACCAAATTGTCTTTCTGTTTAATGCCATTTCATTCAAAGTCCCAGCAAGGCTTTTTTGTAGCTATTGACAAGTTTATTCTAAAATCTATATAGAAATGTGCAGGCCCTAGAATAGCTAAAATGATCTTGACAAAAAAAAAATTAAGTATAGGAATCAGTGTCCCCAATATGGCTTATTGTATAGCTGTAGTAATCAAGACATTGTGGTATTGGTGGAGGAATAAATACATAGATCAATGGAACAGAAGAGAGAATCCAGAATCCAGACCCACATAAATATGCTCACCTAATTTTTAACATCAACTCAAAGAAATTTAATGGAGAAAGAACGGCCTTTCAACAAATGGTGATGGAGTAATCGGACATCTAAAGCAAACAATATGAACCTCTTTGTCACAGTAGATTAAAGAAAAAACACAAAATGTGAAACTCTTCGATTCTTAGGGGAAAAAAAAGAATTGTCAGGATCTAAGATGAAGTAAAAAGTCCTTAAACTTTACACAAAAAAAGCAAAATCTGTTAGAGAAAAAAAAATGATAAATTTGACTTTATCAAAATTAAAAGATTTTGCTATGCAAAAGACCTTGTGAAGAGGATGAAAAGACAAGCTCCATCTTTGGAGAAAATATTTGCAAACTACATATTTGAAAAAGGTTAGTATCCTGAATATGTAAAGAACTCTCAAAATCAACATTTAAAAAAAAGTCAAGTTAGAAAATGGCAAAACTCATGAACACTGAAAAGGATATAGAAATGAAGATATCCAACATCCCTAGGCATCAAGGAAACACAAATCAAGACTGCAAAGCAGTATCACTACGTACCTATCGGAATGGCTAAAATAGGAAATCGTGACACCACCAAATGCTGGTGAGAATATGAAGAAGCTGGATCACTCATACATTCCTGGTGGAAATGTAAAATTGTACAGCCACTCTGAAAAGAACAGTTTGGCAGTTTCTTACAAGACTAAAAATGCAATTACCATATAACCCAGTGATGGCAGTCTTTGGCATTTATCCCAGAGAAATAAAAAATTATGTTTATCCAATAACCTATACACAAACATCCATAGCAGTTTAATCATAATGGCCCAAAACTGGAATCAGCCCAGATGTACTTTTATATTTTTCCCCAAATATGTTTATTTTATTTTTTCAGTGTTACAAGATTGTTTTTCAGTGTTACAAGATTAATTGTTCCACACCCATTAATGCACCACACCCAGTGCTCCATGCAGTACGTGCCCTCCTCAATACCTACCACCAGGCTCACCCAACCCCCCACCCCCTCCCATCCAAAACTCTCAGTTTGTTGCTCAGAGTCCACAGTCTCTCATGGTTCATCGCCCCCTCTGATTCCCCCCATTCACCCTTCCTTTCCTTCTCACAATGTCTTCCATGTTTTTCCTTATGCTCCACACGTAAGTGGGACCATAAGATAATTGACTCTCCCCGCTTGACTTATTTCACTCCCCATAATCTCTTCCAGTCCCGTTCATGTTGATACAAAAGTTGGATATTCATCCTTTCTGATGGAGGCATAATACTCCATTGTATATATGGACCATATCTTCTTTATCCATTCATCTGTTGAAGGGCATTTTGGTTCTTTCCAAAGTTTGGTGATTGTGGCCATTGCTGCTATGAACATTGGGGTACATTTGGCCCTTCTTTGTACTGCACCAGATGTCCTTTTATAGGTAAACAGTAAACCGTGATACATCCAATGCCATGGAAAGCTACTCAGCAATAAAAAGAATGAACTATTGACACATGCAACACAACAATTTAGAAAATCTCTGGTGAATTTTGCTGGGGGAGAAACATCAATCCAGAAAGTTTACATACTGTATGATTCCATTTATATAACACTTTGAAATGACAAAATTTTAGAAATGGAAACAGACTAGTGGTTTTCAGATATATGGAAATGTGGGCATATGGCAGGGGGGTGGCGGGATGGAAGTGGCTTTGCTATAAAAGCAACATGAGGGATCTTCATGGTGATGGTTTAGTATTTCAACTGTGGTTATGGACACCCAAACCCAAATAGATGATAAAGTTGCATAGAATACGTACGCATGCACAAATGAGTACAAGTAATTAACTGTGGAAATCTGAATAAGACCAGCAAATTAGGTATCGGTCAATATCCTGCCTGTGATATTATATTATTGTTCTGCTAATGTTACCATTATAGGGAACTCTGTGAAGTGCATGTGGGATCTCTGCATTATTTCTTAAACTTCAAGTGAATCTGCAATTATATCGATAAAAAATTCAACGAAAAATAAAAGCACTCATTAAAAAAAGAAAAACTGGGCGCCTGGGTGGCTCAGTTGGTTAAGCGACTGCCTTCGGCTCAGGTCATGATCCCGGAGTCCCGGGATCGAGTCCCATATCGGACTCCCGGCTCTGCGGGAAGTCTGCTTCTCCCTCTGACCTTCTCCCCTCTCATTCTCAGTCTCTCTCTCTCTAATAAATAAATTAAAAAAAATCTTTATAAAAAAAGAAAAACATGGTAGATGTTCTGGGAGGATATAAAGAAAACTGCAATTGTCTGCCTTCAGCTAACTTACGTCTTTGAAAGACATTTAAGTCTTATGAAATAAATATAAACCAATTCAACATTTAATGAGCCAAGAATTGCAGAGGCAAGAAATGGGTATGATTTTTGCCTTCAAGAACTCTTCTCTACCAATGATTCTATCTTTACATCTTTATCTTTTCTTGTTAAACTTTTTCAAATAGTTTTCTGCTCTTGGGTTGTATGCCCTTGTGTGTCCAGAGCTCCACTCAGTTCCAACAGACTCTGTCCTCACCCTTCTTCCGAAATGTCTGTGGTAGAAATGATCACAGTGACTTTCTAATTGCCAAATCTGAAGGTACCTCTAATGATGTTATGTGAAAAAGCCTGGAATAAGTTTCATCAATTGTAACAAATGTACCACTTAGTTGGAACATGTTGCTAACGGAAGAGATTGCGCATGTATATGGCAGGGGATATATGGGAACTCTCTGCACCTCCCTTTAAAAAAAAAAAAACCCTCTGCACCTGTGAACCTAAAACTGCTGTAAAAAAAAAAAAAGAAATCTTTTTAAAAACAAGCAAAACGTAATATATAACAACAGCAACAAAAATCTTGGAATATTTATGAAAATATTTTTCTGAAGACATCATGGGCAATTTGTATATATCTTAATTCTTGCTTTTTCCTAAATTTTATTTTAAGCAGAAGAGGAGGAGGGAGTAGAGAAGGAAGAGAAAGAGAACAAGGAAAATTACCCATAATATATGTGTGCATAACCATTTTCAAATGAAAATAAGTCACAATATCTTTATATTTCCAAGATGGAATCATGCAACAAATACGTTTGGGTATGGCAACATATCATGACACTCTTTCCTTTTTTGAATATTTTCTTCAGTCTCATTTGTAGTAACTGTCTAATTCCTTCATTTAGCTTACCACAGTGAAATTAACCAGCCTTCGTTTTTTAACATTGCTTAACACTGTTTAACATTCTTTAGCATTTAGGTTGTTTATGATTTTTAGTCGCAATAAACATCTTTGTAGCTAAATCTTTGGTACATTGGCAGTGATTTTCTTAGGATATATAAATTTTTAAGGCTTTTAAAATTTATTTTCAGGGTTTTTTAAAAAAAATTTTAACTATTTATTTGAGAGAAAGCCAGCCTGAGCTGGGGGAGGGGCAGAGGGAGAGGGAGAAACAATCTCCCCACTGAGCAGGGAGCCTGATGTCAGCTGGGTCCCAGGACCCTGGGATTATGACCTGAGCCACAGGCAGAGGCGTAACCATGTAAGCCACGCAGGCGCCACTATTTTCAGTTTTTACTAAAAGTTGAAAACAGCCAATTTATCCTTAAATTTAGCCAAATTTAGCCAATTTATCCAAGTGACAAACAGCCACTTTGTCAACTTTGGAGATTATAACTAGAGGGAAAAAAATCTTTGCAGATTTATAGGCAAAAAAGTTTTGTCACTGTGATTGTAATTTGTACTCTTTTGTTTACTAGATTAAATTGATTTTTTAAAAATTTATTTTAGGCCAACATACTTGATGGGCAATCTGCCTTTTCTTAAAGCTTTCCAGGGGCTGATTTTATACCAAAACTATTCAACTTCCTCATATATATTGCAGACAGTTTCTACCACTTTGCCCTCTTAACCCTGTTTATTATCAGTTTGACATTCAGGCATTTTAACAAAATGTGTTGTCAAAACTAAGTAACAGATGTTATATCTAGTGAAACTATGGGTCATTTGTTTTTTTTTATCCTTTTCTCATTTTTTTCTGCAAAGAATACAGTTTCTTCAGGTATATTGAAAAAGAAATCAGTCACAATGAGAACATTATATACAGAAAATTACATGCTAATAAAGTTGTATCAGAAGAAATTATAGCTTTTGGTGCTTTTCTTATTAAACATGAACTAATGAGGGTAGGTGAACTGGACATTCAACTTCAGATACAAAAAAAATGAAATAAGACCCTAACCAAGCAAAAGGAAAAACTAATTATAATAAATTGAAAGGGAAAATACAGTAAAATTGACTAAAAATGGTTATAAAATCTGGTTCTTGTGAAATTTCATCAAGAAAAGAGACAGTGAATAGCAATAGAAAAAATAATGAGAATAAATAAGTCGTGAAAAAATACAGCATAAGGAAAATACAATAATATTGTAATAACTTTGTATGGTGACAGTGGCTAAAATTATGATGGTGAGCATTGTGTAACAAGTAGAATTGTCAAATCCCTATGTTGTACACCTGAAATTAATATAACATTATATATCAACTATACTTCAATAAAAATAAATAAATATTTTAAAAATGAAACAACCAAGGTAAGGACACATAAAAACAGATTTTCTAAACTATGAGATAATTCTTCACAAAACTCCTTATTTAAATATTTGAAAATAAAATTGAAATGAGCAGTCTTCTTAGAAAATACAAATACCCCACATTGAATACGAACTCATGCCTTAAAATCTCAAGTAAGACATTCATCAGACAATAAGTTGGAAGAGTTTTATCAAAGGATGACTCCCTACAAAAGCATCGAGTCCAGACAGTTTCACAGACAACGTTTTTCAAGTCATCAAGAAATAGACAACCCTTATTTAAAGTGTTTAAGAGTATAGACAAAGGCAAAGATTATTTTTTTAGTTACATTCAATCACACTTATGAATGTAAGCACAAAACTATTAAATCAAACATTAACAAATTAAATGCTGGATCTACTAAAATAAAGAAATCCCAGATTAATGCCAGAAAGGTTTAAACTAGGAATTCAAGGAGAATTCAAGATTGAGAGGTAGGTTGACAGATCTGATTATGTTAACATGACAGTATAAATCACAGTCATTTTGAGAGATGCAAAAGCAGAACTTAAAAAAAGTCAATACTTAGTGAATGAGATCAAGAAGAAACACTTTCAGGAAAGCATGGAAAGAAACTGACAAAACAGGATAAAAGATCTGCCTAAAACTAACAGCAACACTAAACTTAGAGATGAAATAATAAACACGTTATAATCAAAGAGAGAAACAAGGTAGGGATGCCTACACATGCAATTTGTATTTAATATTGCTCTGGAAAGACTAGTCAAGACAAAGGTATTGAAAAAAGAGCAGTTAATATCAGAAAGGAGGAGACAACAGGAAAACCTAAGAGAAGTGACTGGAAAACAACTGCACCTCACTGGAGTATTGATTGCTTGGGTAACCACATTATGAGAGATGTTGTGGATGAAAGCATACTGCAATACCAGGAAGGTATTTTGTGGGTGATAGACTGAATGTAAAGTTCATAGGGAGGGACAAAAGACCCAGAAGAACCAACATAATACTAAAGAAGAACAAAGTCACACGACTGACACTGACTCCAAGACAATAATCAGGACAGTGTGGGGCTGGTGCAAGAAGAGACAAGTAGATCAATGGAGCAGAATAAAGAGCCCAGAAATAAACCCACATGAAGACAGTCAACTGATCTTTGACAAAGGAGTAAGCACAATTTAATGGAGAAAGGGCAGTGTTTCCAACAAAGAGTGCTAGAACAACTGGATATCCACATGCAAAAGCATTAGCATAGACAAACTGTATCTACAACTTCCGTAAACGTTAACTCGAAATGGATCATAGACCTAACTTTAAAAATTAAACCTATAAACTTCCAGTAGATAATGCAAGAGATAGTCTAAGTGACTTAGGGTTTGACAATGAGTTTTTGGATAAACATGGTAAATTTGAGGACTTGGGGGTAATTAAGGAAGAGACAGGGCCCTAAGAAGCAGTGACACACAAGAAGTCATTATAGAGCACATTAGAGAGGAAGCCCTTCCCAACAGGGACTTTCCAGAGCCAGTGGCACAGGTCATCACCCAGAAAAGGAATGAGGCAAAGGACCTCCTAGGAGAAAAAGGGACATCGGAGAGGGGCTACTTCTCTGGTTGATGTTGCTCAGCAGCAAGATGGGGAGTCTCTGGGTCAGAGATCTCTGAAGGGCAGCAGCAGTGTTTGGTCTTTTATAGCTACAGGGTTTGTTTTATTTATGATTAGCAGATGTGAGATGTGGTTTCACAGGGTATGCAAAATAGGTAGGCTCTGAATGGCTAACAGTGTTTATTTGGATCGTGTTTAAAGCAATCGAATGTGTTTTGTGTCCATGGGCTTTGAGCTGATGGTCTCAGCCTGTTGTGAAACAGTAACAACCTGGGGCCATTTTATGCCTGCGTGACTGTCTGGGGCTCATTTATACAACACCAGTGAAAGAAAAAATTGGTAATTTGGACTTTATTAAAATTAGAGACCCTTCCTTTCAAAAGTATTTTTAAGAGAATGAAAAGACAAGCCACAGCCTGGGAGAGAATATTTGCAAAACATTTATCTGATAAAGGATTTGTGTCCAAAATATGTTTAAGAAACTTAAAACTCAACAACCAACCAAGTGAAAATGGCAAGAGATCTGAACAGATACATCATCACTAAGTACACTTGATGTAATGAGCAGTGAGTGTTACATGCAACTGATGAATCACTAAATTCTACCTCTGAAACTAATATTTTAAAAAAAAGAATACATAGAGATGGTAAATAAGCATTTGAAAAGGCACTCCACATCATATGTCATCATCTGTCATTAGAGAATTACAAATTAAATCAATAGTGAGATACCACTGCACGCATATTAGAATGGCTATGATCTAAAAAATGGACACCCCTCAGTGGTTTAGTGGATGTGGTGTCTCACTGCTGGTGAGAATACAAAATGGAACAGTCCCTTTGGAACACAGTTTGAGAGTTTTTTACAAAACAAACATACTCCTACCCTCCAAACCAGTAATTGCACTTCTTGGTATACACCCAAATGAGTTGAAAACATGTCCACATGAAAATGTGTGCACAAATGTTTTTTTAGCAGCTTTGTTCATAATTGCCAAAACTTGGAAGCCCAAGATGTCCTTCAATGAGTGAATGGATAAACAAATTGTGGTATATCTATACAATGCAATGTTACTAGCCCTGAAAAGAAATGAGCTACCAAGTCACGAAAAGTCAAGGGGGATCCCTAAATGTGTATGTCTTAGTGAAAGTAACCAGTCTGAAAGAACTACCTAGTATGATTCCAACCGTGTGGCATTCTGGATAACCAGAACTACAGAGACAATGAAAAGATCTGTGATTGCCAGAGGTTAATACTCCTGTTTGTAGTCCAAGAGTTTGCTAGTTAAAACTAGTAGATATTAATCCTCCAACCTTCAACATTAGCAAAAACTGAAACATGGATAGTTTCCAGAGTTCCTGAGAGTGCCTTTCTTTAGTTCAGATCCAGTTGCTCTACATCCAATTAAAAATTTCCCAAAGATCGTGGCATGTTTCTAACACCAGCACTAACACTTATAAATTCTGCCTATTGTTCTTAACTTATGCCATACTTCCCTTCTGTGTCCTCGAACAGCAATAATTTTAAGCTACCATTTGAAAATCTATAGCCTGCATACAGAACAGGCAAATTCTTTTCTTATATATATTAATTTATTTATTTGGGAGAAATAAAGGGGTGGGGAAAGAGTAGAGGGAAGGGGACAAGCAGGCTCCCTGCTAAGTGCAGAGCTGACACAGGGCTCTCCATCCCAGGAACCTGAGATCATCTTCAGAGATGATCTGAAAACCAAGAGACAGATGCTTAAGTGACTTAGCCATCCAGGTGCCCCAGGACGGGCTGATTCTTACAAGCTTTATTCCGTTCTTAATTCTGCAGCTTGACATTGGGGAGGGTATGTGCTATGGTGAGTGCTGTGAATTGTGTAAGACTGATGATTCACAGACCTGTAACCCTGAAACAAGTAATACGTTATATGTTAATTAAAAAAAAAAATACTGTAGCTTGAGATACATTCTAGCTCCAAGGGACTCATATACTTTAGTAGCCCTTATCTGGAATCCTTCTCACCCATCTACTGGGTTGCCAATGGATGAGAGGCACGTCTCTACTTTTCCCCACCTATCACACTCAAATTCATGGCCAAAGAAATTCCGGTCATGCCAATTGACTCAAGTCCCCTTACTTCCAGTGTGAAGGATCTTCTCCTAAAAGACTAACATCTGGCACAATGTATGCCTCAAAATTTAGCTGAGACCTTGTTCCTTACCCTCGGTCAGTAGTCTGGGTCCTCACAGGTCAGGGTTTAGCACTAAGGCACTGCTGATATTCAGCCCCAAGGCTGCTATTTCCAGAGGAAAACATTTAGAAGATTTCACATGCTGATGGAATATAGAGAAGAGCTAACATTGTTAGATGTTCAGACTATCATATTTTCTTGATGGATGAGATTTTTCAATCGGGACCATACTTTCGAGATGAGAAAGCTTATGGGAGAGGAGTTAGGAGGAAAGAAATTGATTCTCACTGTTAAAAAATGATTGAGCTCATTGCATTGGTAATTTTCTAGTGAAAAGTGAAAGTGAGAGGGATTTAGCACAGAGACATTGCAAAGAGCCTGGGCTCCCCTCAATATGGATTCCCCCATGGGCCCTGCTCTTTAAGAAGTACTCCTCAGCTTCAGTTTTCTTCTCTATTTAATAGAAATATCAACATTACTTCAAAAGATTAAGTTCTCCTGGATTAAGTATTTCTATTGTTCATGCAACACATCATACATATCTTTCATTTAATGCACTGTATTTTAATTGTCTGTTTATATATATAGCTCCGGTGCCTGGTATGAAGTTCAGCAGATCACATGTACTTAGTACGTATTAGCACACTTAAAATGAACTGCTAAGGTATATAAGTGAAAGTCTGCTGGAAATTGCAAGCTCCCTGAGAAAGAAAGCCGTATTATTTTCTTCTCTTCATTGAAATTACAGTAGCATTGCATTCCAAATGCGGTAACCTTGTGATTTATATTGCAGATGGCTTGTCTTCGAAGACATGATTTTTTTTCCCTCTTAATGGAAATTACAATCTGTATTTCAGAGCATTTCGCATTCCACCGTTCAGTGCCAGGAGAAAGCTATATGGGTAAGGTCAGTTCTAAGATGTGCAATAAAGTGAATTTAGAGTGCTATATAAATCTGTATTTCAAAGGATAATTATTGCAGAGAGCTGGTATCCGACTGGGTCAGAAAAGGGTCCAAGCCTCCATCCTGTAAAGCTAGACCCACCTTGATTTCCCAGGGCTTTATGTCCAACTCGAAGCATTTAGTAGCTGGGAACGGTTCCCGGGAAACTCCTCTTCTGGTGGTACCGATGAGGAGAAAGCACTTTCTTCATGAGCTAGTCCTCTACTAAGCAGTTCATTTATTTCAGGCTTAGTAAGTGATCTCAAGGGCCAGAAGATGGCACATACAATGGTGGTTCGGGGAAGTTTGAGCCTATGGGCACCAAGAGCCATTTTTCTAGGTCTGGGATTCTACTTCTT
>CM052800.1:135004829-135092501 GCA_028533885.1 Nasua narica | reverse complement strand
TTGTCATTGTCTCCCAGTGCCTAGTGCAGCAGACATCTTTTGGAAGTGTTCAGTAAATACCTGTTGCATAAACAAAGTCTGATACCCAAAGTTAAAGCTTTGTGTTTCTGAAGCAGTTAAACTGACACCAATCCATTCTAAGGCTCCTGAAAAAATGGTTGTTTTCACCATGAATCAAAACTGGATTGTGCAATTTGCATAAGACAAACAACATTTTGATGCTAACCTTTACTTTTTTTGTGTGTACTATTCTCCTTCCTGCTAATTTTGCTGTCAGAGGTCTAGGACAAGAGTGGAACACTTTAATTATGTCTCCTTTGCAAAAATGTAAAACACAAACCATCATTTTTAAGCATACTCTTTTCTTCAGGTGCTATTTTGTTTTGTTTTGTTCTGTTTTGTTTAATGGCAGCCATTTCCTCTTTAAAAGTTAAGTCTAGCGTTGCTTTGGGCTTTATGGTGCAAGAATACAAACTCTCTTTCTTTCACATTCTGCAAATATTTGTGGAGTTCCTATTATTGCAGGACACAATTCCAGGAGCTAATGAGAGAGATGGAAAGATGGACGAAATTGCTGATCACATTGAGTTTAAATTCTAGTGAAGGGGAGATAAGCAAGAAGCTAATACGCAAGAAAATGTCAGGAAATGGTCAATGTGCTAAAGAAAAGAAAAGAAAATTATGTCCAAAGTCCGAAGTCCAAAGGCTGCATAAGACTAGTCTAGAACAGGTGATCAGGGAAGGGCAATCTAAGAAGGTGAAATTAATCTGAGACCTGAATGAGCACAGGAATCAACTCCTGAACCAGGGTTGTTGCAGGCAGAGGGGTTGGCAGGAGACCCCAAGGTGGGAACACACATGGCTCGCTCGGCCAAAGAACAGATCATCTTCTGCAGGCCTCCAGGGTCCTTCTAGGTAAGTGCCACAGACTAAATATTTGTGTCACAGATCATATGTGGAAACCCTAACCCCCAGTGTGATGGTGTTAGGAGGTGGAGCGTTTGGGAGGTGATCAGGCCATGAGGTTAGAGCCCTCATGAATGGGATCCGTGCTCGTATAAAAGAGACCCCAGAGAGCTTCCTCACCCCTTCCACCAGTGTGAGCACGTAGCCAGACAATGGGCCGTCTGTGAACCAGGAAATGGGCTCTCACCAGACGAATCTGCTATCATCTTGGTCTTGGATTTTCCACCCTATAGAACTGTGAGAAATAAATTTTCACTGTTTTTAAGTCACCCAGTTCATGGTGTTCTGCAAGAGCAGCCCACACGGATTCAGACGGCAATTCCATAACCCCACAGAGCTGACCCTCAGGTCTCGCTCTATGCTTGCAAGAAAACTTGGTTCCACCAAAGACACTGTGACAAGAAAGATGGGCCAAATCCACTGAGTCAAGCTATCACACAGCTACACTTTGAAAGGCATTGGCATCAACCAAACTTACTAACCCCCTAAGGTCATCATGACATCTACAACCTTCTGTTTTCTGTTTCTGGAAACTCAATACTGGAATAACCATCATCCTTAATTCTCTATGTTTTGCACACATACACACACACACACACACACACACACATGGGTTCAGAAACCTCATGATGTTATTTGAGGATCCTGACTACATTTCTGTTAAATTATTTGTTTATGCTCCACAATTTACATACTAGAGAAGCAAAGCAGTCCCTAAATTCCCTGCTCACACACATGCATACATGCCTGCTCTACATATTTATACTAAATTAAACCCTTTACATCCAGTCAGTCCCATGAGGAGTTTTTCTCACAAGTGGGTTTTTCTGGGAGGCGGGCGGCTGATGTACAGACCTCAAGACAAGCAGAAGAGGCTCATGCATCCCGTGCCAGCCCCCAGGGAAACACAGAAGCCCCAGATTTTAGTATTACTAAGCAGGTCAAGTTTCTGCTTCCCACCTACAAAGCCTAGGCAGGGCTTTTGCCTTAAAATTGTGTTTTAAGGGGTGCCTGGGTGGCTCAGTGGGTTAAGCCACTGCCTTCAAGTCAGGTTATGATCTCAGGGTCTTGGGTCCAAGCCCCGCATCGGGCTCTCTGCTCAGCAGGGAGCCTGCTTCCCCCTCTCCCTTTGCCTGCCTCTCTGCCTACTTGTGATCTCTCTCTCTCTCTCTCTCTCTCTCTCTCTGCTAAATAAATAAATAAAATCTTTACAAAAAATTGTGTTTTAAATAAAGAGTTCATCCACATGTATAAAAAAACATGTATTGGTGGTACTTTTCCTCATTTTCTCCTTTCATCTTTGCAGCAATATCCTGAGGAAGGTGTTACTCTGGCCTTCTAGAAGAGGAAAGGACGGCCCAGGGAGGGTCTGCAAAATTACCTCTGGTCACACAGCTGATTAGTTCCACTGGGACCTGCATTGGAAGCGCAGGAAAATCCAGTTCTTTTTGCTTCAGCCTTGCAACCCAACCTCCTGACAACCTTGTCTGGGCTCCCACATGGGCCCTGCTTCATTGGCCCCAGGGACGGGGAGTTTGATTCTTGGGTTTGGGGTCAGGGGGTTGCTTGCTCTGAAATTGCTGTAATTTGGTTCCTAAGAAATTTCTTGACTCATTGAAAACACATAATAGGTGACAAGAGGGTGAGAGATAGTAGAGGTGGAGGTGGGAGGGCCAGAGAGAGAGAGAAGGAGAAAAAGAAAGCTCACATTATGGAGCTCCTGCCACCTCCCGGATACTGAGCAGGGCTCTTCACACGTGAGGGATCTCCTTAAAATTCTCCACCTCCCAGCCCTTGCCTCCCGGTTTTACCACTGATTACCCAGGAATCTGAGGTCAGCTAGCCCATGGAAAATCCCAAATACCAACTGGAAACAACAGCCACTCAATGATTTTATTTATTTGTTTATTTATTTTTAGTGCCTGAGATTAGAACTCCCTGGGAAAGGAGGCTTGCTGCTCTTGGGCACCTCTCTGTGGCCACGGCAAGAATATCCTAGAAAAACCATTAAGCAGCATTGCTGAGCTGCTCAATAGAATAAATCCTTGGCTGTCTTCTCGCCTGTCTTTTCTGCTTCGTATCGCATTAAGCATATAAATGGTTAACAGAAATGTGCTTCTTAAGTATTAGTGACTGTCTTCTAAGTGCTTTCCAACAGAAATATATGCTGAGAGGCTTTGGAACCATAGAGGTCTGAGCAACATGCTGCTAGGCCTGTCAGCTAGCTGCTCTCCCACAAGCTCATTGGTCTGCATCTCAGTTTCTCTGTCTGTAAAATGGGACCAACAACCCCCTATCCTTTGGGGATGTTGTGTAGATTAGATGAGATGACGCATGTGGAAGTACCCAATTCCTTCGTGGTTAAAAAATGCTGGCTCCTTTTCTCTCCCTCTCCTTTGCTATCTACACAGCATGATTTCACCGACAAGTCTGACATGGAACAGTCTCAGATGAGAATTAATGTTGCTTTGTTTCTAAGCTCTGAAGCGGAGTCTAAGGGAACAGCACATTTCTAGGAAAACCAAAGAAAGGGAAGGAAGTCTGGGAGAGTGGGTTAGCTTCAGGGGCCTTTCAGAGAGAGAGAGATGATCCCAGCTCAGAGCTGAGTGAGAGGAAGTGTTTCTGGCAGGCCCTTGGGGACAGGCTTCGCACAAGAGGACCTGCCCGGGGCTGGCTGCGGACCCGGGCTTCCCGTTCCCCTGGAGGGAGAGCCCCGCCCTGCTGTGGCCGCCATGTTGGAGGGCGTTCCGTGCGCAAAAGGCAGCTTCTCCCCGAAGGACCAAAACCAAAGGACTAGGGTCTTTTTCTCTGTTTGTATTTATTTTGTTGACAGCTACAGTAAAACTCTACCTGTGGCAACCTTTCATGACAAATGTCCTTTCTGCTTTTAGCTGCAGGCATATTTCCAAAGCAGATTCCAGCCACATGCTGTTGCCCGAAGCGCACATATGCAGAGAGGTGAAGGAACTAGAAGACTCCCGAGAAACCACAAGGACGGACAGCCAGAGCCCAGCTGGTTCTCCTGTCTGGTGGGGAAAGGAGGAAAGGAGCCCTTCGGAGAGACAGCCTTCTATGTGTCCCCAACTCCTCTGCTTTTACCTTTGCCACTCCTTGAAAAGAGCATGGCCTTTGGGTAACAAAGACCCTGGTTTGAATTCTGAGTTATTTGGGGGCGCTGAGACCCTGGAGAAACCACTGACCTTTGCTGGGTTTCGGTGTCCACATCTACAAAAGAAAGACCATGATTTTGTGCGGAGAAAGTATGATAACAAATGCAAAAACCTCACAGATTTAATAAAAAACATAGAAGATGCTCAAGTGGTTATTTTTTTCATTAATGGGGGAATGATATCAAACAGTAGCTTGCTAGGAAATGAATATGGAATATTCATATAAGACATGTTTAAAGCAGTTAATAAGAAGCCTATATAAAATTAAAAAATACATTGAAAAACGAACCCCAAAATATTGATTATTTCTGGGTCACAAAATCTAAGGCGATTTTTATTGCTTTATTTATAGTTACCTGTGTTTCTCTCATTTTTCAGCAATGAAACTGATTTGCTTATATAATAAAAAGTAGGAAGAGCCAAGGCTGTCTCAGAATCTTAATAGTCCAGAAAAACATTCAGGATACATTATTGTAAACAAAATGTGGATGTGCATAACACCACACTATGATAAGTGTAGATAACACATAGAAACTGCAGTGAGACTGTAAAATAAAACCTTTACAGTCTCTATGTGAGGGAATTATAAGTGCTTTTAATTTTCTTTTTTTTTAAGTGCTTTTAATTTTCTGTTTCTTTCTATGCACTTTTCCTACATTTTTACATTAGTTCTTAAAGTCCTGAAAGGAGAAACAATTAAATTGTTTAAAAAGCACACAAAAGGAGAACAGACATTCCTGATAGGAAACAAACATGAAGCACATATATAAAATAAGTTAATAGAAATAAATATATGGCTCGCTAAGCCTGTAGCAAAAACGGTGAATAAATAGCATATTCAATATCCTGTAATTTCTCCAAATCACCTCATATCTGGCCTCAGTGCCTGCTCACGTGCTTCCTCTGCTCAGAGTTCTTTCCCTCTGTGCCTATTCCCTCAATACCACGTACACGAGTCTCTGGGAAAGGCTACCGCAGCCTAACTGCACTGATTTATTCACGTATCCATCCTTTGCTCCTAAACTGTAGGAACCAGGTCTCATGCACCTCTTTATCTTAATACCTAGCAAAGTGACTGGAATGTCATATGCGCTCAATAAATGTTGATTAAGTAACTAAATTACTTAATCTAAAATCTGCTTCATGTCTACCTTAAGGTATATTGATCTCAATGTCTGCCAGTCTTACAGTCCTATTATTGGGAAATCTTAGGCCAAAATTACAGCTCTAAGTCTGTATTACAGGGGCATTATAGGATTAACCAAAGTAAAGATGATAAACTCACTTACTAATATTGGAGCTAACCTAACAATAATTTACGAAAAAAAGTAAGTTAGCAGGAGCAAAGAGCCATGATTGAATCAAGACAATATATTTGCAAGGCATACTTGCCCCAAATTGAATTTCAACTATATCTGTGCACATGCGCAGAGGAAGAACTTCTCAGTGTAGTCAGACTTCTTCCTGTGGTCATTCTCAATTATGGCTACACATTAGAATCACTGAAAAAAAATTTTTTTTGTTTGTTTATGACCCCAAGTTAATGAAGACAGAATCTCTGGTAATTTGGAATTAAAATTGAGAGTTATTTGCCTTTAAAAATGGAGGAAAGAAGTTGTACTTTAAAGCAATTACAGCCCTTTATAGGAACACTCCACCAATGTGCGATCCACAGGGTGACCCTAAAATGGCATCGGAACTAGAACTCTCCTGAACAAATCAAGACACATACTTCCCCGAGCCATGAACCATATTTTGAGGCTCATGCTTCTAATGAATATGATCAAGAATGAACTCAGGACCATTAGTTGTTGCCTGATTGCCAGGTTCCTGGCAAATTTTGAACCAAATGAATGTCCTGTCCTGATAGTTTTGAAAAAATAGGGATGGCAGTTTGGGACTGGGTAGAAAACTGCCAGCTCTTTAAAAAAAAAAAATTATTATGCAGATACTAAAAGTAAAATATGCCTGTGTATTTTCTGCTTCTGTCCAAGAAGGTGGCTCCCCAAACATCTGGTATCAGGCATGGAGTGATCTGAGGTCACTCAAACCTCCATTGTCATCCCGTGCCTGTGATGCTCCTTTCCTCTACAAGCTGGTCAGGATTACCACTCTCCCTAGTCTCCCAGTTCCTGCTGGTCTTTTCCATGAGAAAAATCTGATCCAGAATAAAAAATGTTGCACATTTATGATGACAAGGACGGAAAATATTAGAGAGAGAATCAAAGACTAAGGCAGCTGTGGATATTGGAACTAGGCAGTGAGTCAACATACCTGGGTTGAAATTACATGACCCAAATTGCATTGCAGTCTGACCCCCTACCCCTGTTGTGTGGGGGGTTGTAAGAAACAAAGAAAATAAACAATCGAGGATGTCCTTGATTCATGGTTAACTTGCTGACTGTGGTGCTGTGCATGTTGTCAGAGGTGGAATTATTAGACACCAGTGACCACAGGATGACACAGGGGGCCACCAGTACAGATGAAAGCCAAGTACCTAAATTCTGTCAAAGGCAATTTTTGTAAAGGTTGATATGGTTAGCATTATTTTCTCTACAGTTAGATTTATTTCTGTCATCTTACCTTTGCTTACTATTAACCATGATTTTTGTGAGCTGTATCTTTTTTTTCTTCCTTTTCACTTTTTTTTCCCCCATCAGGTCTAATGGTAAGACATTCTGTTTCTATTCTTTTCTGGTTATTTATTTATTTATTTCCCATGTGTGCTTAACTTTTCAAGATCTAACTTTAATCGTTATCTTTCCCTTCATGAAGAGCATGAAGAATTTAGAAGAATACCTTAGTTTTATCTCTACCCCATTCCTTCCCCATCTACATTCCACAGAATGGGATTGTAAATATTTCATTGATATTTGGCTTTATAGATTTTTTATTTTATTTTATTTTATTCTATTTTTTCAGTGTTACAAGATTGATTGTTCATACACCACACCCATGCATGTATTGCTCCATGCAATACATGCCCTCCTCAATACCCACCACCAGGCTCACCCAACCCCCAACCCCCTCCCCTCTAAAACCCTCGGTTTGTTTCTCAGAGTCCACAGTCTCTCATGGTTCGTCCCCCCCTCCGATTTCCCCTAATTCACTTTTCCTTTCCTTCTCCTAATGTCTTCCATGTTATTCCTTTTGTTCCACAAGTAAGTGACACCATATGATAATTGACTTTCTCTGCTTGACTTATTTCACTCAACATAATCTCCTCCAGTCCTGTCCATGTTGATACAAAAGTTGGGTATTCATCCTTTCTGATGGCTGAGTAATATTCCATTATATATATATGGACCACATCTTCTTTATCCATTTATCTGTTGAAGGTCATCTTGGCTGTGGAAACACAGTTTGGCAATTGTGGACATTGCTGTTATGAACATTGGGGTACATATGGCCCTTCTTTTCACTACATCTGTATCTTTGGGGTAAATACCCAGTAGTGCAATTGCTGGGTCATAGGGTTGCTCTATTTTTAATTTTTTGAGGACTCTCCACACTGTTTTCCAAAGTGGCTACACCAACTTGTGTTCCCACCAACAGTGTAAGAGGGTTCCCCTTTCTCTACATTCTCTCCATTTGTTGTTTTCTGTCTTTTTAATCTTTGCCATTCTGACTGGTGTAAGGTGGTATCTCCAAAAATACATACAAATGGCTAGCAAACACATGAAAAAATGTTAATCATCATTAGCCATCAGGGAAATTCAAATCAAAAACCACATTGAGATACCATCTTAAACCAGTTAGAATGGCTTTATAGGTCCTTATTATTCATTGTTATCACTGTCTTAATTATCACTATTATTATTGTCCTACAGCCAATGCTTCTTTCAATTTATTCATGTGTTTACTATTTCTTCAGCATTTCTTACATCTCTCCTTCTCAATGCAATCTCTTTTATAAAGCATGTGGACTTTTTTCAGTGATGGTTTGTTAATGGCGAATACCCAACATTTGCTTGTCTAAAAATATCTTTTATTCTACTCATATTCTTTAGAGACATTTCAGCTACATATAGAATTCAAACTTGACTGTTATTTTCTATTCGTATTTTAAAAATATTATTTCACTGTTTTCTTCCATCTTTGGTATTGATAAATCTGCAAATTTCCAGTGGAGGTGTGAATTATACAACTAATATGGAGGATGGCTTTGCAGTATCTTCCAAAATTACAAATTCATTACTTTTAGCAAGCCTTTTCATTGCAAAGAATTTATCCTACAGAAATACCCACTAGAATGATCTTTGAGGGACACCTGGGTGGCACAATAGGTTAAGTATCTGCCTTTGGCTCAGGTCATGAGCCCAGGGTCCTAGGATTGAGTCCTACATCAGGAGCCGTGCTCAGCGGGGAGCCTGCTTCTCCCTCTGCCTGCCATTCCCCCTGCTTGTACTTGCTCTCTCTCTCTCTGACAAATAAATAAATAAAATCTTTTAAAAAAAATAGAATAATCTTTGAACATCATTACATTGTTCAAAATGTTCCAGTAGCTTCTTTCCACACTGAAAGTAAACACCAAAGCCCTTGCACAAGCCTACCTTGACCTGGTGCCGCCTCCTGAGGGTGCATGGGAGAAGAATGAGACACAAACAAGTCAGCTGCAAGAGACAGGGAGTAGGGGACGACAGTAGAAAAGACTGTCGCCCTGAACCATTCCTCGGTCTCATATTTATTAGAAAGTAGGTAACAACCAATAAAGAAGCCAGAGTAGGTCACACACTGACCATGAGTTTTGCAGATAAGTAAGAAGAAAGGCAAAATATGTCTGGTCACGTAGTGCATGACCTATAGTGAGCAAACCCAAAAAAGAGAGTTGTCTAACTAACTGCAGGTGCTCTCCGGGGAAGGGGAGATATCGGAAAAATGAAGCAGGTGGCATTCTGCCCTGAGCGGGGGCCAGGCATTCCCAGCTGCTTGGCTTCCATGAAGCAGGCGGTGTTCCGCCCTGAGCAAGCCAGGCATCCCCAGCTGCTTGGCTTCAAGGACGTATATCATCCTCTCCCCCAGAGGCTCATTGCCAGTACATAATTTTCCTTAAGTCTATATCTAAGCATGCTTGGTAACTAGTATAATTTCTCATAAGTTATATTTTAAGCAGTACATTGTTCTGAGGGACAGTTACAACCTGGGATATAAACTTCCTTGTTATCCTTTACCTCATCTCCTATCACTCCCTTCCTTCTTAGCTTCTCCCCACCTTAGGGCTTTTGAGGTGGTTTCTGTCTGGAAAGTACTCACCAAGATATCTCCATGGTTCATTACCTCATCTCTTCAGGAAGCTCCCTCATAGCCCTGCATAAAGTAGCTGCCGCCATTACCAGAATTCAATCTCTCTCCCATACCTTGCTTTATTTTTCTCAATAGATCTTATTGACATTTGACATACAATATAGTTATTTGTTCATCTGTTATTTGTTCTACCAGTTTTATTATGAACTCCTTGGAAGGATAAGAAATTTGTTTCATTTGTTGCTATATCCATAGGTCCTAAAATAGTGCCTGGCAATGAAAACATACCCTTGTGAGTAAGCGAAATGATATACATATGATGTTATTTTTTTGGATAATTCTTTGCAGTAGCAAAAAAAGAAAGAAAGAAAGAAAGAAAGAAAGAAAGAAAGAAAGAAAGAAAGAAAGAAAGAAAGAAAGAAAGAACCTGAATAACCTGAATCTCCTTCAAAATCATCTGGGTAAATTACTGTTACATCTGTACACCAAAATACAATGAAATACTTTTTCATTTTTATTTATTCTTTTTACTCTTTTCCTTATCTTTATCCTTCTAGGCTGTTGTTAGATAATGTGTTCATATATCTCTTTCCATTTATTAATCTTCTTATCAGCCATATTTAACCTGATGTTTAACCCAGTTGTTGAATATGATATTCATATCCTGGATTTTTCATTTTCATTTGTAGAAGTTCCATTTGGTTATTTTGCAAATCTTCTACTCATCATTACATAATATCTTGACATTTACTTATGTCTTTGGTTTCTGGTTTTCTATATTTATTAATATAAGAATTTTTTTTAAGAAATGTTTTTTGACAATTCTATTGTTTCAGGTTCATTGGGGGTCAATCTCCAAAGAGGATTGTTATCTCTACTTTTGTTCATGGTAGGCTATTTGTGTTTTCTAATTTTGGATTATGAACTCATCTTTAGCTAGTTCCTTATGGCAAACTTGTTTGAACTGGGGAAATACTGCATTCCTCTATATTGACTTTTGTATCTGCTACTTAGAAGCCCCAGGGGTATTAAAAATGATGGATCTTAGTATTACCAGGCTGGAGCTTCCTGAACTAAGCAGGAATTTTACATTGACTCTCTCTCAACCTGTGACAGGACATGCCTCTAGTTCAATGTCTTAGCTCTTTCCCCATCTAGAGCCCAGACAGATACAGATAATCTTCCTTGTCATTCCTTTTTGCCAAGGAAGATACCTTTATGTCTATAGGGTTTTTTTTTTTCTATTTAATCCACCCATTAAAGGTTATAACTTCCTCATGAAGACCAAGCATTTTTTCCCTACCCCTTCCTGTGTATTTTAATGCTACTTTCTTGCTTACAAAATAACTAAACAGCCCTATAGCTTCTGTACTTGTAGCTTGAACTACCTAGTCTAGTTTTCAATCCTTCATTTTGGCTTCTAGGAATTCTTATTCTTCTTGCAGATTTGAAATAAAAACTGTTTTTGTTATATCCTGTACAATTTCTGGGTATTTCAAACTGAGAAAATATTTGGGCTTTTTAATCTACCCTATTCCTGTAATATGGAAGTGATAACTTATTATTAAGATTTCATTTTGACCAAATAGCTGAGGTTGCTTAACCCAGTTTAATGAATCCTTAGGAAATGGGATTTGAAGCCTGCATCAAAAATGTTTTATTTACCTCTATGCTGGTGATGAAAGCTAGTTCAAGAAACCAGGCTTCATTTTCCATTTTGAAGAAAATGAACACAAGAAACACTTACAAATACTCACATGGAAAAGCAATTTCTAAATTTTTTTGGCTCAACACCCAGAGTATTTATCCCTCATAGCACTATTTCTCTACATTTATCATTGACCTTTTCCTTTCTTTCAGTCCACTCAGCCAATTTATTGGCAAAACCCATTGGCTTTATCTTCGAATTGATTTTTTTTAAAGATTTATTTATTTACTTACTTTTCAGAAAGAGAGTGAGCATGAGCAGGGGCAGGGGGAGAAGTAGAGGGAGAGGGACAAGCAGACTCTGTGCTGAGCATGGAATCTGACTCAGGGCTTGATCCCACAATCCAGAGACCATGACCTGAGCCAAAATCAAGAGTTAGACACTTAACCAACTGAGCCCCCCAGGCATCCCATCTTTGAATTAATTTTGAATCTGTAATTTTTATACTCCCGCTGCTAACACTGTAATGTGAGTCACCATCATCACAAGCCTGGACTACAGAACCTTCTAGGTGATCACTGTTCCCATTCTTACCCTCTATTTTCTATTCCCAACACAGCCAAACAAGATAGCTAACATCAAATCTATTAGCTACCCTCTCTTGTTTAAGACTTCCTATAATATTTAGAAGAAAATGCAAAGTTCTTTCCATCATTTATATGACAGGCTCCTGGCCTCCTCTCTAGCCACATTGGTTTAATGAAAAGGTTTTTGGGTCCTGATAGTCTAGAAAAATTAAAATGACACACATTAGAATGGAATTAAATAAATTATGATTTATTGACTTTCTTTTTTAAGCAATGTAACTTATTCCTTATTATGGAAGGAAAGATTTAGTGCCTGTTCTCAGCAACTGTTTCACCTGATTTAGGTAAAGAAGCATTGTACTTAAGGAAAGCTAAATAACAGTTGACAATTAAGTCAACAAGAAATTATGTCACAAGATAGTGTAAGATAAAAGTTCAGAGAGTGGTCCAGCTAATACGTAATTAGAGTTCCGGAGAAGGAAAGAATGTTGTTGGCTAGTTATTAGAAAATTCCTTGGAGAAAAAAGTCAGAGTTAGGAGCGCTGTTCAGTTTAGACTGGCCTTATATATATACTGCCCATGCCCCCCTTTTTTTTGCAATGACTGTTTTTCAATGACTCTTGCTCCACTGTGGATTATACCAGCGAATAATCACAATTACCTCTTTACCTTGTTTTTTGTTGCATTGCCTTAATGGTAGTCCAAGGAGCATGCACCTCTTTTGTCTGCCCTTTTTGTCTGCCTCTTTTGTACATAAACTACATGTATGGCCATCTTCATGTAATGAACCTCCACCATTGCTGATTATTTGTGTCCATCTTATTCTCAGGAGAAGCAGATAAAGGCCAGGCTAAGGTTGCCATATCATATCATTCTGAGCTGCTTCCAACAACTTGGCATAATTTGCAGACAACTACAGTATGCGAAGCTAATTAGCAGTTCTTCCCAGAATCCACGGTTTAAGGTAATGCCAAATCAAAATGAAGGCAGTCTTTTGGCTCACTGGAATCTTGGTAGGATTATAATTCTAAAGATAATGTTTTGTAATTATAGATTGTTTAAATGTAAATTGTATCAGTTGCTTTTGTTTGATTCTATTTTTAGGTAGTGTAATTATAATGTTTTTGTCATTGTTGACAAATCCATTTGAATAATCCAGAACCACCAAAGAATTTTTTTGTCTTTCTTCTCGGACTTGGATTTAATACAGTAATTTTGATTTCTTCTTCTCCTTTGGTTTTATTACTATTTTTAAAGTGATTATACAATAACTCTAATGGTAGTCTGAAAGGATTATATTTCTTGGGATAGTTTTTTATAAATGTACATTATATAAATATGAATCTTACTGCTAAATTGTATCCTTCTAATTTGATTTCTAGATAGTCTAGATTTGTCATTGCTACTTAACAAATCTTTTCTATTGATTCAGAAACACTGCTGATTTTTTTTATTTCTCTTCAAAATTCAAGTAATTTTGAATTTTCTTTCATGTGGTTTCACTGCTATGGGCAAATGATCATACTCAGAGAGAAATTTGATAGAGAATAGAGCTACCCTCTGACCCAGCAATTGCACTACTGGGTATTTACCCCAAAGATACAGATATAGTGAAAAGGGGCACATACACCCCAATGTTCATAGCAGCAATGTCCACAATAGCCAAACTGTGGAAAGAGCCAAGATGTTCTTCAACAGATGAATGGGTAAAGAAGATGTGGTCCATATATATCACAGAATATTACTCAGCCATCAGAAAGGATGAATACCTACCATTCGCATTAACATGGATGAAACTGGAGAAGATTATGCTAAGTGAAATAAGTCAAACAGAGAAAGACAATTATCATATGATTTCACTTATATGTGGAACATAAGGAATAGCATGAAGGACATTAGGAGAAGGAAGGGAAAAATGAAAGGGGGGAAAGAGAGGGGGAGATGAACCATGAGAGACTATGGACTCCAGGAAACAAACTGAGGGTTCCAGAGGGGAGGGGATAGGGGATGGGTTAGCCCAGGGATGGGTATTAAGGCGGGTATGTATTGCATGGAGCACTAGGTGTTATATGCAAACAATAAGTCATGGAACACTACACCAAAAACTAATGACGTACTGTATGGTGACTAACAAAATAAAATAATTTTTAAAAGTCATGTTTTATAAATGTAATTTATTTTATAGGAAATTTCATGAGTAAATTGTTACATTTTCTTTAATTTCTAGGTAGTACGAGACTAATATTTCATTTGTTCCCATTGAAAAACACCCATAACACGAATTTGAATAAGAGTTTTACTTAGTCCCACAATTGGAGATACTTGGAACTCAACACTTACCTCTGAATACAGAGGGTTGCATTTACTCTGTGTATAAAACTAACATATTTAACTAAATAAATCTTGGCTGAAAAAATATGAAACTAACTGCATATGCAGATATTGGGGGAGAAAAAGAAAGCAGCCTTAACTAGATGGTTAATCTACAGGGCTAGGCTCTGTCCAAGAAAAAAGATGAAGATTACAAAACTGGCTGCCAACAGAGAGAGAGGTTTGAGAGTATAGGGAAGGAAACAGGTCTGGAATAATTCCTACACAGAGCAGAGGGGATGCTTTAGAAATATTTCATGAGGACCAGAAGGATGGGACAGAAGAGAGACCCTATATGGCTACTCCCTAACATAGGTAAGCCATTTAGGGCTGGGCCAGCTCTTTCTTATTAGTGGGGGCAACCATGGAATAATTTCAAATGCTAACTGGCATTTGAGAACCTTGCTTCAGACCCTCCACTCTCCATACCTCTTATTTTCCTTTGTTTAGTATTAGGTAACTCAATTTCTGAATTCTTAACTCAGTGACCCTAAGTTTAATACCTACCTTTGATGCCACCGAACTTGGTATCTTTGACTCTCCTACAACCCCTTCTGCTCTTCCTGAGGTTAATCTAAGCTTACTGTTTTTGACTCCAACAAGAAAATTCTTCATGAGGGCCTTCTTGAGGAAGACTCCCTTTTTCTGGCTGCCCACTTCCTTATTCAACCCTTAATCCAGCTCAAACACTCATTATGTCTTTTATACTTTGGAGGTTAGGTGGGTGCCTCATGAAATGGAAGATCCTATAATGGCACTTCTTTTTTTTTTTTTCAATAAACAAACAAACAAACAATATAAGGGCACTTCTTGTATCATTTTCATCTTTGCTTAATTATTAGGATTTCTGGATGATAAAGATGGTAGGATTGCCAACAATTTAATACATTTTTTTTTTCATGGTACAGGGAACAGTACACTTTGATTAATGAAAATATTCCAATCTAAATTACCCAATTGATTGGATGAAAATTAGACTGACTAAAAATAAATTAGTCATCTAACTTAGGATTTATAAAAATAAGATGAACGTAAGGAAACATAATGAAGAAAAAAATTTTTAAATTCATGCATTTAGTAAAACATAAAAATTCTAGAATCCAACAAATAAATGCAAGAGCTAGTCCTCTAAGAAATAAAAAGGAATAGGGCGCCTGGGTGGCTTGGTTGGTTGAGCAACTGCCTTCGGCTCAGGTCATGATCCTCGAGTTCCGGGATCGAGTCCCATATCAGGCTTCAGCTCCACAGGAAGTCTGCTTCTTCCTCTAAGCTTCTCTCCTCTGATGCTCTCTCTCACATTCTCTGTCTCTCAAATAAATAAATAAAATCTTAAAAAAAAAAGAAATAAAGAAATAAAAAGGAATAAAGCATAAATCGTTAGCACACCTAGTAAAGAAACAACATAGGAAAAAACCCAAATATACAAAAAAGACAATGCAACAACCGCAAATATTGAAGACAATGAAAGAATCATCAGACAACTTCTGTCACCTCCAGGCAAACACACTGGTTAACCTGAATAAAACTGTTGACTTTTTAGGGGGAAAAAATCTAAATTAATGAAACTGTATATCTAAGTGTGCCAATTAAGTAGAAAAATAAAAAGGTTTTGAAAAACTACTGTCCAAAAGACAGTAGTTGTAGGCAATTTTTCGAAGTACTCCTTCCACACATTTAAAGAACAAATAATTTGCATGCAATTAAATTATACTTGAACATGAAAGAAGGAGACTGTCCACTTTTCTAAGAATTCAGCTTACCACAGATTTTAAACTCCAACAAGAACAGCTCATAAAAGAAAACTAAGACCAAGCAAGAACTCTAAATGAAATATAATCAAACAGAACCCAACACTACAGCACCAGGAATATTCCTCCATGAATACAAAAATGGTTCAAGATTAGGATATTTATTAACATAATTTAATTTGTCAAATAGGAAAATCCAAACATTAGAGCTATGTTTGTTAAAAAGGCATCTGACAAGGGGCACCTGGGTGGCTCAGTAGGTTAAATCCTCTGCATCAGCTCAGGTCATGATCTCAGGGTCCTGGAATCGAGCCCGGCATCGGGCTCTCTGCTCTCTGCCTGCTTCCCCCTCTCTTTCTGCCTGCCTCTCTGCCTACTTGTGATCTCTCTCTCTCTGTCAAATTAATAAATAAAATCTTTAAAAAAAAAGACATCTGACAAAATTTAGCAAACATTTTCAACTCTTTATTGAAATGCCACATACATACAGAAAAGTAAGCATATCATAAATGTATAGCTCAGTGAATATTTATGAAATGAATATACCTGACAGATGAAGAAACAGAATATTATCAGTACTCCCAGAAAACCCCTTATCCTGATTCCTCACAAGAGAAATACAATTCTGATTTCTAACAGCACAAGTTAGTTTTTCTGCTTTTGTTGTATCAACATCCATTTATGATTCAGACAGATTCTTAAAAGAATAGGAATTGATGGAGAATGAGAAAACATTTCCATTAAGTCAGTAACAAAATCTCTATCAAGATAAAATTTTTATGTTATTTATAATGGCTAATACAAAACACACAAGAAGGAAATAAATATAAATATTGAAAAATAAGGAGATAAATTGCCTATTATGGTACTATTATATATTATATTATATCATATTATATTATATTCCAGATAACAATCATATAATAATAATTAGGTATCTGAAAAACTAAGATAGTAACCAAAAGAAAAGGTTTAAAAAATAAGAAAATTCAGGAAGTTAGTTGGAAGCAAAAATAGAATTAATAATCAATATCCCTATTACTTAATAAACAAAAATGGAAGATACAATGGAAGAAAAGATACCATTTGTAATTTCTACCAAAGTGATGAAATAATAACAAATAAATGTGACAAGAAAGGTACAAAAATTATGTGAGAAAAATTTTAAAATATTTTGGAAAGTCGAATGTAAACAAATTGAAAACTATACCCTAATATTTTTTTTTTTTTTTTTTAGAGAGAGTGTCCAAGTGCATGTGAGTGGAGGAGGGCAGTGGAGGTGGGGATAGGAAGGGACAGAGGGAGAGGGAGAGAGAGAGAATCTTAAGCAGCCTCCATACCCAGCATGGAGCCTGACATGGGGCTACATCTCAAGACCCTGAGATCATGACCTGAGCAGAAACCAAGAATTGGAAGGATGCTTAACCGACTGAGCCACCCAGGTGACCCTATCCTGTCCTTAAATTGAAAGAATTAACATCATGGGTAAATCAAATGTCCAAAGATAAGCTTACACAATCAAGGTGGCTCCCTCACACATAAAATAACAGGAATATACAAAAGGAATATACAAATAAAAGGAATATACAAAAACTAGATTATAATGCTTAACTCACATGGAGAAAACACAAGCAAGAATACTCAGAAAATTTGTGAGAAAGAAGAATGAAAAAAAGACTAACTCTCCTAGGTACTTAAACATAAAGCTGCAGTGATTAAAAAACGGTGCAGTATGGATGGATGGGTGGATTAGAATAGGAGTTAGCAAATTTTTCTGTAAAGATCTGCATGATAAATATTTTCAACTTTGTGGGCCAATCTTTGTCATAATTAGTCAACTCTAATATTGTAGTGCAAAGGCAGCCACAAGCAATACATAAACAAATGGGCATAACTCTATTCCAATAAAACTTTATATTAAAAATAGGAAGCTGTCTGGATTTGGCCTACTGGCTGTAGAAGCATGAATGTTTTTTTAAAGATCCAAAAATAGGGGTGCCTGGGTGGCTCAGTCAGCTAAGACTTTGACTCTTGATTTCGGCTCAGGTCATGATCTCAGGCTTCTGAGATTGAGCCCCAAGTCAGGCTCTCTGCTGAGTGTGGAACCTGCTTGGGGTTTTTGTTCTCTCCCTTGCCTCTCTCCCTGCTTGTGCTCTCTCTCTTTCTCTCTCTGCCTCTTGAAAAAAAAAAATCCAAAAATAGGCACAAATATATATATAAACAACTAGTGTATGATAAAGAAGGCACTGCCTATCACTGGAGAAAAGATACAGTACTCAATAAATTTTTTAGACAAATGGTTATCCTTCTGAGAAGAAAAATAATGTTGAATCTTTAGCTCATTCTTTGATTCCAAATGGATCAAAAATTAAAACATAAAAGCCAAAATCACTAAAGTACTAGAAGAAAACATGGGGATATTTATGTGAACTAAGAATGAAAGAAATCTATCTAAGCAAAGAGTCAAACCCAGAAGCCATATACGAAAAATGAAGAATTAGACTTCATGAAAATAAAAATTTCTGCATGGCACAATCTACCACCAGCAAAAATGCGGGGGAGGCAAGAGAAAAAATACTGCCAATTCGTATCATAGATACTACAGCTGGTGATTGAAATGATAGTCTCTGTCGTTATTGCAATGATTTCTCCTGCAATTTTTAAGTACCAATAAATACGAATATTTTTATTATGGTGATATGATTATCTTGATATTTTTAAAATTTAAAACTATTTGTACCTTGGAATGAAGATTGAATACTCAATTTCTCAATTTATGTAAGAAGCGAGACAACTCGCTCTCTGTGAGTCTGGACGTGTGCAAGCCCTCGCAAATCTCAACAAGCAAACGCATGTCCTTCTCCATCACTACTCATGGTGATTGGCATGGTGCCCCCATGGTGTTTGTGTTTAGGAAATGACAAGTTAAGGAGCCTTCTTGTCACAATTGCTACTATACAATTTTTGATGAAAATGCTTGCTGAACAAAACCTTATTCTATAAAGAGACTAGATACTTTGTTAAAATCATGATTCTCCAACAAAGAGGTATATTCATTCAGAAATCATTCTTCCGCACTGCCACAACCCTCCAGGAGGAAGCTAATGACAATAAACAAAGGAAAGCTTTTATTGGAGGATTATTTCTTACTGTAGCTCAAAGACTTTCTAAACCAGTGAAATATAAATACAACAATATTGGCACCAGTACAGGTAACTTTAGAGCAGAATTTCCAATTATAATGATGCAATTTAGCAAAGATTATACAGAAAGACTTTCTTTGAAACAAAGTTATAGCTCACATTCAATGTAATAATTACATCTCCTGCTGAAAAAGAAATAGTTGACTAGCATTTTCTCACTGATAAAAAGGTAGAATCATTTAGAGATGGAAATAATTTTAGAGAAAAAAATAATTGAAGTTACCCTGTACTTATCTCCTCATTATTGCTCAGACTACTGTAGAATCAGGAAGAGGCGTAAGAAGAACCTTTGGTCAAGGTTCATCCTATGGGACTGTTGTGGGTTAAATTGTGTCCCTCTGTCCCTCAAAATATGTTGAAGCCCTGACCCCGACTACCTGTTGAATGCAGCTATATTTGAAAATGGGATTTTTGCAGGTATGATCAAGTTAAGATAAGATCATAGTCAATCAAGGTGAGTCCAAATCCAGGGTGACTGTTGTCCTTGTAAGAAGAGCAAACACAAACACAGGCACACAGCGAGAAGAGCATGTGACTACAAAGACAGGGATTGGAGTACTGTGTCCACAAACCATGGAAACTTGAAGGATTGTCAACAACACCAGAATGTAAGAAGAGGCAAGGGAGGATTCTTTCCTAAAACTTTCAGAGAGAGCGTGGGCCTGCAGATACCGTTTTGGATTCCAGCCTCCAGAACTGTGATAGAATGATTTCTGTTTGTGGTACTTTGTATGGGAGCCCTAGGAAAGTAATACAGGGACTTGACTCCCGGGCACTTCCAGATTATGCCCCCGACCCTATGCAGCCACTGGAGACACCAGGATGCAGGTCCTGCGGTATACGTGCCTAGCAGTGACAGGAGGAACCAGTGTTCTTGTGAGTCTGGTCAGGTTAGGCTCCTCCCTGAGCTGATGGAATGATGGAGGCCATGACAGACCCTCAGCTCCACTCTGGGGAAGATGGACCCCAGAGCTGGTAAATGAGGTGGAAAACGCTGAGTCTGAAGCTACGGTGGGAGCAGTGGCATCTGGGTTCTCCATAGTCAAAGTGGCCAAAGACCCAAGAGATAAGGGAGGCTGAGGGACCAGTTGGCCAGCCCACTGCTGGTGACACATCAGCTCATTTTGTTGCTCTCAGGGTCAGCTTCCTCTTGACTGTGTCTTGATTTACACTGCTTATTCATCTCATCCTTGCACCTTTTTTTTTTTCCTCATCCTGTTGCCTTTTGTTTCTGTTACATACAGAAATTCATTTTATTTGGTAAACTTTTAAATAGTCCTTTTATAGAGGGCTAACCACCAGGCACTGTACTAAACTCCTTTAATATTTAGATTTTTCAGTTCACAGTAAAATGAATCAGAAAGTTCATTGTTCCCATGAACCCCTTACCTTCACACATGCCCAGCATCTGCACCATCAACCTATCATCAACATCTGCACCAGAGTGGTACGTGTGTTAAAAATCAATGAACCTCCACTGGCATACTCAATGTCTATATCAACAAAGTCTATAGTTTACATTGGGGTTCACTCTTGATGCACATTCTGTCCATTTGGAAAAATGTCTAAAGGCACATGTCCACCATTACAGGATCATGCAGAGTAGTTTCACTGCCCTGCAATCGTTCGCGCTCTGAGTAGTCATCCCTCCCTCCCCCAGATCCCTGACAACTAAGGATCTTTTCTTTTCCTAATGCTTTTTCCAGAATGCCTTTTCCAGAATGTTGGATCATTGGAATCATATAACCTGGAGCCCTTGCAGTTTGGTTTTTTCACTTAGTTATTTGTGGGTAAGTTTCCTCCGTGTCATTCCATGGCTCTTTTTGGCTCTGAAAAATCTTCCACTATCTGGAAGTACCACAATTTATTTACCGTGTCGCCTTGTTAAAGACATCCTTTCCCCTTCATCACAGCTGGTGTCTTTTCCAATGACTCTGTACCCCTGCTCATTAGGCATGCTGCCGGTACATGGACCAGGTAGTGAAATGATTAGGAGCCCAGGTTATTAATTTAAACTCTCTGCTCAGACCCGGGCTCCACGGTCAGTTTCTTTGGCAAACCATTTAACCTCTCTGTGTTTTAATGTCCTCTCCCTAAAGTGGAGGGTCACTTTCTTACTCTCCTCATGAGCCTGTGGCATGAAATGAAATAATGTAGGTAGAGTGTTCACCACGGGGCCTAGCTCAGCACAGACCAGCTGGGTCACTGACGATGTCTTTTAGAAGGCTCCAAATCATTTGATTGATTTCTTTCTGAGCCCCTAAATGATTTAAGAAGTATCCTCTTCTAAGATTTCTGGGAGTTGTTATGTGTGTCTACCATGTTCCTGCATATAAACAGAGAATTTATGAAGACGTGTGTCGTCCATCACCTAGCAACATCACAGTAAAAGAGAACGGAACAAAGAAACTGTTTTTGTTACTCAAAGTGTTAAATTCTGTGTGGGTTCAAATGCAAATTCCATGTCAGGGCAATGTTAATGGTAACAATTAATTCGTAGAGGAGGAAAGAGTTAACGAACCCAAATGCATGCAATAATTTGCCAGACTTATGCTGCACTTCAGAAACCAATTATAACCTATTTCTACATCTTGTAGGCATGGGCCAGGTGTTCACATCAAATCAATACTGAGAAAATGTCATTTAGGTCCCATCAATGTCTCCCACTGGAGTTCTGATAGCACCAACTTCAAGGAGACTAGCAACCTGCAATCTTTACAGCTGAAATGCCTCCTCAAAATATGTCTGAGTGAGCACATTCAATGACATCTCTAGCAAATTAACAGCTTAAAAAAAGTTCTGTGAATGGCATGCTGCTTCAAGACTGTGGATCAACCCAATTAAAACATCAGCTGTAAAACATTTGCTATGTACCTTGACAGGAAATGCAGGACTGAATAATAATTGTCTAATTTGTTGGGTATGTTTATAAAAAAAAAAAAAAACACAACTCTCCAGGGCTTCAGGATTCTGAAGAGCTACTGAATAAAACTTTCTAGCCCCTGGGGTTCAGCACACATATTATGGAAGTCTGGCAAGATTTAAGCATTAAAAAGCTCCTTTTGACTCCTTGGTGCCCAACCCAATCCATTCTCAGAGAACTTTTTTACTCAAAGTGCATGTGAAGAAATGGAAAGACTGTATCTAGATTATGGAGAGGTGATTATCATGTCATATGGAAATAAGTTCACGTGTGATGCCTTGAGGGAATTGCCTAACAGGCAAAATGCTGAGAGGGTAAAAGCAAGTCAAAAACATACCCTTTCAGTAAACTACTAGGATATAGGGGAGTGAGACAAAGTGGTAAACAGTTCATTTAGAACTACAAATGAATTGGATAATTAGCAAGATTACTGTTTGATAAGTTGAGGCTTATTTAAGGAACAGACCCCAACAGCACAGTATGTCTGTGGATTGGAGCTCTGAATGTCACTGGTCCATTTGTCCAACTTCAGTCCTCAAAGAAGTAATGAGACCCAAGTCGTCTCAGAGGTAATTGTGGGAGCCAAAGGAGAATGGCCATTTCATTTGAAATTAATCTGAAGCCTTTATGTTTGGACCAAACATACATAGAGGCAGAATGGTGACAATCCGCATGCTATCCTTTAAGGGGCATAGAAAAAGACCTTTCCCCCAAATCCTCAAACACAGCGTCCTGTCTGACATCTTCATTCCATCTTCACTGATTTTTCTGCCAACTAGAGGTTCACACATGCTCCCATTACAAACATCACATTCTACTTGAGAACACGATCTTCTGCCTTACTGGTCCTGCCTGCCTTATAAGGAACTAGTTCATTCATTCCTGATACCTCCTAGCACTTAACTAAGATTGCATAACTTGGGGGAGCAGCGCATTTCATGAGGGTAAAATGGGGCATGAGAGAAACCTTAAGAGAGAGTTAACCTAGGTAACTGTCATAACGGCAGTTAGTCCACCAGGCTAGAACATAAGGCAACAAACCACAACGTAGGGATGGGAGGGAGGAAAAACCCAAGAGAATTAGAAAGATGAATGTAACACTGAGACCGACAGATGGGTTTCAAAAATAAATAGTAAGTAGTAACAACGTTGTCTATGGTCAGCTCTGCAAATTTAGAGTATGAGACTCTAAAACCAAGTAGGAAGAAATCACACAAATCTTTTAGGTCATTCTCTTCCCTCATTTTACCCTTCATAGTATGGTATAGTGATGTTTACTTAGTGACCAACACAAAATGTCACAGCTGATGACTGACAGAGTCCAGATGGGCAGGTAGCTTGATTTCTGGGACTCCTCCACAACACTAGACTGTCCACAACAGCTAATGCGGTCCCTCCTTAACTGCCACCAGCATTTATGTGACCCCATTTCTCTAATTGTTATTCTTGAGTGTAAGACTCTCTGCCAAGCCACAGTGACCATTTGGGAAAATAACATCAAAAAGTAAAAGCCAGTAGCTATAGAACCTGCAGGGATGGAAATTCTACTAAGTTCTCAGGCTTTCCCTCTCACTCACTGGGGACATTTTTTCGTTTTCATTGCTCTGCAGCCTGCCAAAAATCCACAGCACCTAACCACAAATAAAAAAAAGACCATCCACTCTAATTGGATGTTTAACCCAACCAACATTCCCAGGCAGGCTTGGAGCCATCACAACGCCCTTCAAGTTCAAGGTCATGCCTTCTGGAAAACAGCGTGTAGGGCTCAAAAGCCTCACATTCTCTCAGGGTGTATCATGCTCAAACCCCTCAGAAAGAGTCATAGCAAAGCCAAGCAACAAAGGAACTGTTGTTTGTTTTTTTTTTAATCAGAGACAAATTCTTTAGTTCTTCCATCAATAGCAAGCATTATTCGTATAAATATGGGGGTACCTCTTTATTTGAGAAGGCTCCCCATTTATTTAGAAATTTCTTAAAACATATATTCCTTCTCTTATCTCCTTTTTCAGGTCCCCCATTCTTAACATGAATTCCACGAACATTTACTCAGAAGCTATCATGCGTCGGACACTGGAGTATGAGCGGCAACGCAAAGACAGAACATTTTCTCCCCTGTGGGAGTTCACCCTCCGACAAGGGAAGTACAGCTGGCAAATAGAGAATTAAAAGGCCACCTGTCACATGCAGTAAAGTTGAAGGTGGGAACAGGCATTAGCTATCCTCAGAGAGGCAGAGAATCTGCAGGGCAGTGGTGATGTTTGATGTGAGTCTTGAAGGAATCTGGTTCCCTTGGAAATGCATGTTCTACCTGCTTCCTCCAGTCTCCTTCAACTATGGCTAGTGGCTAGCATTTAGCAGATGTGCAGGCTCTTCCTCATGACCGAGAGAATCCATCTCATTCATGGACCTAGAGGAAGTAACACAGATGTCTGAGCCCACTGGATCAAATAAAGAGACAAAGAGACAGAGAGCAGGAGGGGGCTCGGTTGGAGGATGGCCTGGCCTTCTCGCAGGTGGGCACAACCATGAGAAGACGACAAACAAGTTTGTAAGAGAGTAGAGTGCCATGGTGCCTGGGACGAGCGGACAGGCAAGCATGATGGGCTGAACGAGAGTCAGAGAACTGCCAAAGAGGCCCCTCTGTCCTCCCAGCAGCTGGTTCCGGATACCACCTTGTAAGAGAGTCTTGTTGCACTGGGGCTTCTGGGAACTAATGGGTTTCTGGTGTTTGCAACTGAACATTTTTATTTACTTCCAAATTCTTGAGTTCCTGACTCCAACACTGGACATTGAAGTTTACCTTATGATATAAAGCTCCATATCCTTTACAAAACTCAATTACATGACAGTGATGCTGTGAAAGAGACAGAAGGACAAGAGGCAGGGCATCAGAAAGCACTAGGAGGGTGAGGTCAGGAAGGGGCTTGGAGCGAGAAGATGAGCTGAAAGAGGAAGAAGAACGCCACGCTCTTGGACACTTCCACGGTCTTTTGAAAAGTGCAGAAACAGCAGACAAAGCCAGGCTTTCCTCTAGATCCTGGAGCATTGGGTGATTTCAGTTCTTTTTTTTTTTTTAAGATATTTATTTATTTGTTTGTTTGTTTGTTTGTTTGTTTGAAGAGAGAGAGATCCCAAGTAGGCAGAGAGGCAGGCAGAGAGAAGGGGGAAGCAGGCTCCCTCCTTGAGCAGAGAGCCTGATGCGGGGCTCGATCCCAGGATCCTGAGATCATAACCTGAGCCTAAGGCAGAGGCTTTAACCCACTAAGCCACCCAGGCGCCCCGATTTCAGTTTTCTTATTTAACTATTTCTTTTTTCCAAATACTTTACAATAAGCATACATTTTGTTCTGAGGGAAAAAAATTATTTCAAAAAATAGAGATATCCAGTGAAGAAGTAGGCAGAAGACATGAACAGATACTTCTCCAGAGAAGACATACAGATGGCGAACAGATATGTGAAAAGATGCTCAACATCCCTCATCATCAGGGAAATACAAATCAAAACTACAATGAGATATCACCTCAGAATGGCTATAATCAACAACACAAGAAATGACAAGTTTTGGCAAGGATGTGGAGAAAAAAGGAATCTTTGGGCACTTGAGGTAGGAATGCAAACTGGGGCATCTGGGGTGGAAAACAGTATGGATTTTCCTCAAAAAGTTAAAAATAGAAATACTCAATGATCTAGTAATCATGCCTCTGGGTATTAGCCCAAAGAATTCAAACACTAATTTGAAAAGATATGTGCACCCCTATGTTTATTGCAGCATTATTTACAATAGCCAAATTATGGAAGTAGCCCTAGTGTCCATCGACTGATAAATGGATAAAGAAGATGTGGTGTATATATACACAATGGAATATTATTGGGCCATAAAAAAGAATGAGATCTTGCCATTTGCAACAACATGAATGGAGCTAGACAGTATAATGCTAAGCGCAATAAACCAGTCAGAGAAAAACAAATACCATGTGGTTTCACTCATACGGAAGACCAGGCACATAGGACTAGCTTTGTATTTTATATTCCAAGTTGCCTCTGATAGAATGGTCCACATCAATAAAAAAGATTGTTAGAAAAAATTGCTAAGTAGTTTCTTTCTTTGCTAGTTTTTAAAGTTACTTTTAATTAAATTTAAAATCTTATCTAATTTGAAAAATTGCAACTTAATTTGTTTCTAAAAGTAATAAGTTCTGATGACTTTTCAAGATGCCTAATACTCTTATCATTATGGACCAAAAAGAAGAACAAAGGAGTTACACATTCGAAGACAAGGTAAAGAATAAAAGGAAAACCATCACTCCTCTTCCCCAGGACCAAGCTGGGCCCTAGAGTCAAGGACAGTCCAGGTAAGGGAAGAAGATTGACATTGTGTTGGAAAGCACGGGAAAGAAACATCAATGATGGCAGTGCACCTGCCTATTCCTCCCCTCTGTGGCTGGGCCCGGGCCACTGCCCACACATGTGCAGCTGCCTGCCTGCACTCAGCAAGACTTTATATCTTGGTGCCCTCCCAGGACACCCCTTGTGTGGTCTCGTGTTCTTGGAGTTGCCTCTTGTGCGTAAGCATTGTTATGGTCTCTGTTATTTACTGCCAATTACATCCTGAAAATGGTAGTGCATCTGGATGGCGTCCTTGATCCTTCCTACCTGCTCCAGCCTGTGTTGGCCTAGTCACTGAGGTGGTGCCTCTGAGCCTTCATGTCAGTGTTTTAGTCAAGGTTCTTCAGAGAAGCAGAACCCATAGGAGATATGCAGATAGATAGAGATATGTAAAGCACTTGTATCTATACTATACTACTATAAATTGTTATAAGGACTTAGCTCACATGATTATGGAAGCTGCAAGGTCTCATGATCTGCTCTCTGAAAGCTGGTGGCATGGTCCCAGGCCAAGTCTGAAGGCCTGAGAACCAGGAGAACCAATGCTGTAAGTTCTGGTCCAAGGGTAAAAGATTGAGGTTCAAGCTCACTCAGGCAGAGAGAGAGAATTCTCCCTTCCTCTGCTTTTTTGTTCTATTCAGGCCCCCAGTGGATTGGGGGAGCCCAACCGGCCTTGAGGAGGGCAGCAATCTGCCGTCCTCAGTCTACTGTTCCCAGTGCTGATCTCTTCCGGCAACACCCCCACAGACACAACCAGAAATAATGTTTAACCAAGCATCACACCCCAGATACTTTTGTGACACATAAAATTAACCACTACAAACAGCTTTAACCACCACTGGAACTAACAGTGAACAATTTCAGTTCCCAAGTATAGATCTGGGATTCAGATCATGTATGTCTTCCCAAGAGAGAAAGGCTGGTGCCAAGAGCGACGCATCTAAGGGGAGAGTCCAGAGGTCATGATAATAACAAATATTAATAAAAACAACAACAATAATAGTCAACCTGTATTAAGTGCTTACTATAGGCCAGAGACTGTGCTCTGAGCTTTATATATCTTCTCATTTCTGTTTGCATCAGCTTTAGAAGTGGGTTTATTACATATTTTACATATGAGTGTGTTGATGCTCAGGGCCATTAATAAGTGACAGAGTGGGGATTCAAATTCTTCCTCTGAAGAAATCGGTCATCAGTTCTTCCAGATGGAAAAGTGAGAAATCTGACATCTCCAGAAATCCAATATCACCTTCACCTGAACTGAACTGACTTAAAGGTGGGGAGATGAGTAGTAGGAAGCGTCCGGCGTCACACTGAGATCCTGTCAGGATTCCTGACTCAAGAGGACAAGGCTGCCTCAGGACTCCAAATGGGTGGGCACTGACACAGGCTGTCCTCTCCCCCCCGGGCTTCCTCCAGACTCAAGAAGCTGGCAGTACATTGTGTTTGCCACACACTTCCAAACAGATCAACATTTTAGGGACAACAGAACACAAGTTGTCTCGGGCTGGGAACTCCGGAGCTGACCTTGAAATCAACGTGCTCCTGTGAGGAAATTTACTCCATATGATTCTAGGTCCGCCCAGGTTGTTCAGTCATTGAAGCTCTCAGAAAGAGCAAAAGGAGAGCCAGCCTCCGAGCCAACAGCTGAGGAATTATTTTAAATTTGTCTTCTCACAAATAGGGAGTCCGGGATTACAAGGAAATAACAACCACTTAAAGAGTCCAGTTCGCTTATAACCAACTCCAGGAGAAATGAACGTTCTCAGTTGGACATTTCTTTCAGTTTTATTTTATCCCAGCTGTCAGAGGAGCACTCTGGCTTGCCTTTCTGGTTTTTTTCTTTTTAAATTTGAGAGATCTCCCATTTATAGGGTACCGACTACATGTTGGGTACATTTTAAAAACTAACCTGATTTCACACTTTGGTAAGGTAATATATGATAGATAGATAGATAGATAGATGGATGATAGTTAATTTATTATAATAAATTAATAAATATTAAAGATATTAATAAATAAATTAAATAAATATTTAAGTTATTAAATAATATATAATACATACTTATTAAATAAAATTTAAAAATTAAAAGCCTGGAAAAAATGCAGAAAAGAGAAGAGAAATGCTACCACCCAGATAAAACAACTTTTTTAAGAGAGAGAGAGCACATGTGCCTGCAGGCAGATGGTGGGGAGGAGCAGAGGGAGAGGGAGAGAGAGAATCTCCAGGATACTTCACACCCAGCACTGAGCCCGATTAGGGGCTCAATCTCGTTATCTTGAGATCATGACCTGAGCTGAAATCATAAGTCCAATGCTCGACCGATTGAGCTGCCCAGGCACCCCCAGATATAAGGATTTAATATCTGTTTTCAAAATGTACTCTCCACCACATCACTAGCTTCTGTTGGAGAGAAACTAGTTCTGTCTCCATATTTTCCAAGTATCAACTAGCTTTGGGGACAGGTCATTCATTACCTCCAGCAAGATCTACTAAATAGGAACACAGAAGGATCGGCAAGCGTGTTTTGGAACAGAGAAACAAGTGGCTAGTTTTTGCGTACGGTTCTTCTTCTGTGTACTCAAGGAAATGATCCATAGCACGGCAGTTCAGCAAATGTTCGCCATCGCACCCCATCTCCTTAAAAGCGCTCTCTTTTATATTTTCACATTTGTCTGTATTAAAGAAGGGACACTGGAGAACTACTGCTGCTGCCCTTTGTGCTCTATTAGAATCAACTTCTTTGCCTCAGGAGCTTGCCTGCCAGCGACGCAGTGAGTGAATTTACAAGGGAGATGCCATTTTTGCAAACATCCGCCCGGAACTATTTCTTTACCACGTTCCCGGGAGCCATTCCATAGATGGTAATACTTGTATAACTTCCCCGTAAAACATTACATTTATTAAAAAGTGATTTAGTCCTGAAAGTGCATCTTCAGACTATCCTTCCTCAGGGACTCACTGGAAATACTTCTTAATGTATTTCATTATTAAAACAGAATCTAGAAAAGGTCGCAATTGATGACAACACAACATGGCAAACTCCCAAAATTAACACTTCTGTTGTCCAATCTTTGGTAAGATCCCTTCATGTGTTTTAAACCTGTTTTACTGTCAAATAAAGGCATTTTATCTTGTCACTGATTTTCTGATTAATATCTTAGCTATTCTTTCTACGGCGGGAAAAACAATGGTATCTGACTTTTTGTCTTCATGTATTAACAGCAGTATTTGTCAAAAGAGGGGGCTACATTCTTTTTTTTTTTTTAAAGATTTTATTTATTTATTTATTAGGAAAGAGAGAGAGTGAGAGAGAGCAGGTCAGAGTGAGAAGCAGACTCCCCATGGAGCTGGGAGCCCGATGTGGGACTCGATCCCGGGACTCCGGGATCACGACCTGAGCCGAAGGCAGTCTCTCAACCAACTGCGCCACCCAGGGGCCTGAGGGGGCTACGTTCTTAAAAGCATGTTTGATAAAGTGCCGTGATGCCCCAGATGGAATACTGCATGACTGTTTGTTTGTTTATTTATTTAAAAAGCCCGCAAGCCGGAGATGGGTTAGAAGGAGAGGGAGAGAGAGAATCTTAGACCGTGAGCTGAGCTTGAGCCGGACTCAGAGCTCAATGTCAGGACCCTGAAGTCATAACCTGAGCCGAAATCAAGAGTCAGAAGCTTAACCGACTGAGCCACCCCAATGCCCTGGAGGGCTACATGACTTTAAACATCTCTGAGAAAACTGTAGAGGCTTGTTTTCATATCTGGGGTTAACAAAAAGTTTTTAAATGTCTTGGTAATGATGATAGCTTCATATTAATTTGTTAGCAATCCAGGCAAAATAACAAACAGGGCAAAATTCATCATTTAAAACGGTGTAGATAAGAATGAACAAAGTCTATCATTAATAATATTTCAAAGAGTCTTCTTGAGAGTTACAGTTTTTACTACCGGGACTAAAAAGGAAAAAAAAAAAAAAGAGAGAGAGCAGAGCCCCCACCAGGAAGAAGAGGAGAGCGAGTCCTGCCATTTTGTTATTTCCTTATGCTAACATTACTAGTATTATATATAATCTGCATTTTCTTTGCAGAAATACTTTGAGAAGATTGGGTTACACAAAACCAGATGTCATAATCCACATATCCACTTAATTACACATGCAAAAACCGCCGTATGTTGCCAAATGCTGGAATTAAATGACCTTGTGCAAGTACCTCCATCAACCTTCCACGCTGCAGATCTCCCCACCCTCCCCGTTTATGGGAGGTGACACCATCTGACAGAGAGCACAAGTGGGTGCACAACTGTCCTTGTACATTAAGTATAAATAAATCTTCATTGATTTCCAAGTATTTGAATAGATTTTATCCCTATGATAGTTTTAGATTTATAGAAAAACTGAACAGATAACGCAAAGAATTCTGGGAATTCTCATATGCTCCACACCGAGTTTCCCCCATTAGTAACATTGTACATTTGTTACAACTAATGGACCAATAGAGACATGTCATTAACTAGCTTGGTTTCTTTTAAAATTGTTCCACAGAAACTAAGTAGAAATAGAAGGTCTAGCATTTTCTGCCTGTGCCCAAATGGATTTTCTTGTACATTGTTGGTGTAAAGCATGAAAACCACAAGTTGGCAGAATGCACTGCTACTGAGACTCTTACTCCACGCTTGGGCTGTGGTGGGCGCAACATCCACAGTCTCTCTCTCCTCCCTCTCTAGCTCCTTGTCTGTTCCCCCATTCCTCTCCAGTGGTTTCCGGGATTTTTCATCTCTGCCTGGATATAGAAAGATGGTAGGTTGGGGACTGGTGGAGATGAGGAACAAACTCTAGGTTAGCTCCCACAGAAGCATACATGGCAGAGGGAAGAATGCTTTGTCTATTTCCTGATTGGTCCAGACCTGGGTCTATGAGCCAGGGAACATTTCTTGGGGATGTACACACCATCTTGGGGAGATACACACCGTCTTCTCTGGTCTTGCGGTTGTCTAATTTGTGAGCCAGTTCTGGGTGTGCTATAAGTTAAAGCACCATGGGTTATTCTCAGCCCTGATCCATAGGCTTTGTAATTAGCATCACTTCTTCCAAGATTTTGGAATTGAGTTGCCGGTCTGCTCGTAGATGGCTTTTCTGTGACTCCGTGGGCTCTCGATGAGGAGTGGGAAAGGCTGCATGGAGGCAGTTGGCCAGGCACCATTTAGAACCAGAAGGCTCTTTGGCTCACTATGGACATTTTCCAAATAGCTCTCTTGGGGGATTGTGAAAGCCTAATGAGATAGAGGGTCTGGATGGCTGACAATAGGAGTCTGCCAAATTAAATGTGTTATTAGAAACAAAGCAGACACCGAGTAGCCAAAAGGCACTGCACAAAATGCACACTTTAGTCATTGGGGAAAAGTTAGCTTTGCTTATCTGGCTACAGCAAGGGAAAAGGTATCCCAGTGAACTGCAAAACATCTCAGAAGTGGGGAGGCTTCTTGTAGAATTGGGTCTATTCTGGGTGATCCTCACAAGGGTTTAAGGCAGCAAGAGTCAGTTCTAGAATGGATTTTATCTAGAAATGTGGACACTTTGGTGGTGGGGGATCTTAATGGTTGTTATCTTCAAGGCAAGAGGATTAGAGGAAGTTGTCATTGGTGAAGGAGTAGTAGTAACACACATCTCATGGTACTTTATGAAGCTCTGAGTCAAGGCAAAAATAAGTATGTTTGAGTGCACCTTCCGCTCAAATAACAATGAAGTTTTCATGAAAGAAACAGATAAATATAGAAAGAGTAGTCACTGCATAAGTTTGAGGAGGGGGCTGTTTAGGCATTTTGTGGTTGTGAAATGGCCTTGTCTCAGCTTGTTTCAACCGTGGTCCTAGAGCAGCTGTGAGCATTCTTATCTTCTTTGAGCAAGTTTATGTTCCGCTGGGAACATCACAGCCTGGCTGCCAGAGTCGTTTTTCACTTCTTCATACATTATCTCTTTCTTCAACAAGCCTATGATGTAAGTACTATTTCTATCATTGTATGTTCCAGATGTGGAAATTGAAGGAAAAGAAAGGTTAAACAGGTTGCCCAAGATTACTGCCAGCTCATTCTGTTAACCATCGCTATTCTAGAGCCTTTGGGAGGAGGGACGGGGCGGGTGGGGGGGGGGGTGTCAGCAATTACCCGGTTGCTTTCCTCCATCCAGCTGACATAGCTGACTTCTGCACAATGCAGTTACTGATATGTTCTCAATTGATAATGAGTCTCACTTTTTGAGTCATCAGAGAATTGCCTGAAGAGATAAGAACTCAAAACCTAGGCCAGGAAAGGATGATGATACATTAGGCTTCCCTGACTATTAATTATCCCTAGGGATCCCTATCCCTAAATATCCCTATATCCCTATTAAATATCCCTAGTGTATTAGTTAATACATTAGGCTTCCATGACTATTAATTATCCCTATGTTGCCTACTGGCTTTCAGTGAACTACACCTTAGATTGAAGACTGAACTTGGAGAATGAGCTCCAAAAGATGTGGCGACAGGTGCCATGCCAAGAGGTTGTATTTTAATGAGAAAGATTCCTCTGTCTGAAAGGATAGATAAAGTGTTCACCCCATGAGGGATATCAGTTGATTCTAACACACACACACACACACACACACACACACACTTCCTTCCCCCATCTTCGAATCCCAGAGTCAGATGTGTTAGTTTACAGCAGGGCTAGTTTCCTTTCTGTCCTTCTCTTCTGAAGCTCACACATCTCATGTCCCTCTCTGGAGTGGTAGGACGTCCATTAAATGTAACATGCCTAATAATCAAATTGACTAATGGCCAATTTGCTCGCAATTTTGTATTCAAATTTAGTAATTTAAACTATTTTTATTTTTTTTTAAAGATTTTATTTATTCATTTAACAGAGAGAGAGAACACAAGCAGGCAGAGAGGCAGGCAGAGGCAGAGAGAGGAGCAGGCTCCCTGCTGAGCAAGGAGCCCGATGCGGGACTCGATCCCAAGACGCCGGGATCATGACCTGAGCCAAAGGCAGCTGCTCAACCAACTGAGCCACCCAGGCGTCCCAATTTAAACCATTTTTAAAAGCACATCAGAGGAGTGCCTGGGTGGCTCAATTGGGTAAGTGTCCCATTCTTGATTTCAGCTCAGGTCATGACCTCAGGGTCCTGGGATGGAGCCCCGCGTCAGGTTCAAGGAGCATGCTTGAGATTCTCCCTCTCCCTCTCCCCCTCCCCACCTCTTTCTCTCTAAAAACAAATAATTTTTTTTTTAAAAAAAAGCACATCAGAATTGATCTTAGGTTTCTAAAAATTGTTATCCAATTTTTTGAAAGATGGGATTGCTCATTGCTATTCTAAGTATCCCTTTCTATATTCTGTGGTTTTAAGGACTTTTTTTCCTGCTTCCCTAAAGAACCTAAAGGTTCTTTCTTCCAAATGTTAGGCTCCTGGCAGTAAATTCCTGGCAAAACAGGAATTTCATGCAATATCTATCAAACTCATCCTTTTTATTCCTCTTGTCTTGTTCTTGCAGACCTGTTTATGTTTTTCACTGTGTGCACCTGTGTACTTCATGTATTTATTAACCAAATTAGCATATACTCATAATTTATCCGTTTATAAGTATTGACATTTTGACAACAAGATTAAAGATGTGAGCTCGATGGATCATAACTATTCTGAATAACATTATGTTTTCTTCAAGATATCTGGTTGATAAAAATAATAATAGATTCTGAAATACAAAATATCATTACTAAATGTACATTTTTTCTAGAAAACTGTAGAATGCCCTTCTCTATGACATTTCATCTGCATTAAATCCTTCATAAATCTCTAAGACGTTCCACTTTTCCTTAACATAATCATCTTTGGCACAGATTCTCACTTCTTTGGCCTTCCTTTCATATCTAGATGTAGGTTCTACAATCATTTCTAAAATTTTCACATAGGCTCTGGTGGTTTTCAGCATGTTTCTCTTGTGTAATTTTCTAGGTTTTAAATTATTTGTGTCCTGTGACTTTTTCTTTTATTTTATTGTATTTGCTACAACACTGGACAGTGCTATCTCAACAAGGGCCTGGTTAATTCTTGCTGAATGCAAGTACTATTTTTTCTGGAAAGATCCCAAATTTATTTTCTTTTGAAATGAAAACTTGAATGCTCCGGATGAGTTAATATTTATGTGCATGTTTCAAAATGTAAAATGCTTCTTCTACTAAGAAAATAAGACACATTTACTCTTTTGCTATTTAAATCTTCTTGTGAAATATCAGCTTTTCTTCTGGGCATCAGTGTGCATGGTTATTTTTGAAAGTCACAAACTGTAATGATTGTTGAAGGCTAGAAATCAGTGCCAATGTGTAAATGTGCTGATTTATGTTACCGATATGACTCTACTCCCACAAGGGTACGACAGCCTTGACAGACACCCAAAATTCAACTAGATGTCATTTATTATTTTTAATGATTTATTTATTTATTTTAGAATAAGAGAGAACATGAGCGGGGTAGGGGCAGAGGGAGAGGGAGAGAGAGAATTCTCAAACTCTGCACTGAGCACAGAAACCCAACACAGAGTTCAATTCCAAGACCTCAGGACCACAGGACCCCAAGAGTCAGACGCTTAACCCACTGAGCCACCTGGGCACCCATCGGTGTCATTTAAGTGTAAGTGCTATGGTCCTATAAAAGAGGAAGAATCTATAAAGAACTCAGAAAGAAGCAGGATATAGATTGGTTGAATGAAACCTAGTAGTGAAGTAACTGGTTGGCTGTTTGAAATTTCACCAGCTCTGATCTAGAGATAAAGGTTAATTATCTTGAATTTTGAGGACACCAGTTGTGAAACCAACCTTATTTACAAGATATGGACTCAGAAGAATAAAAGGAGTTCAGACAAGACACCTGGGCCACAGGGAAAATATTCTAAGGGTTTGCAACTTTATACCTCATGAATGGATCAGAATCTCTGATACACAACCTCATCCAGCTGGGAAGGTTATGCCACATTCACTTGGGAAGACGGTCCCAAGTAGCTCTGATTAGCAAAGTGTCCTTAGTGCTTAGTGCACAAGCATCCTTAACCCAGGAAGATTTAGAATCAATTACTGAGATGATGAAATACATCAAATCCTTAGAGTTAATGTGTTTTATTTTACAGTAATTTATAATATACTATAGACATGAATTTGGCATATTAACGTTGGATTTAATTTTAAAAGTGCCCTGAGTCTGTTAGTTTTCTAATGCTGCGTTCACAAATCACAGCAAATTTGATGGCTTTAAATATAGGTCAGAAGTCTGACGCATTGGTCTCACCAGGCTGAAACCAATAAGTCAGCAGGTTTGTGTTTCCGTGTTCCTTGCTGGAGACTGTGGAACAATATGCATCAGGCTCTTACAGGCTGTCACCAGAATTCAGTTTCATGCTGTTGTGACGCTGGTGCACTATTTCCTTGCTGGGTGTGGGTCGTCTCAACTTCAAGGGGCTGCCTACATTCGCTAGTTGTGGTTACCTTCCACCTTCAAGCCAGCAGTGGTGGGTGGAGTCCTCCAACTACTAATCTCTCCGACTTCAGCCTCACCTCTCCTGCCTTCTCTACCACTGCATCTCTGATTCCAGCTGGAGATTTTTGTCTTCAAGGAATCAAGTGATTAGATTGGATCCACCCGCCCAGATAATTTTCCCATTTCCGGTGCATAATCTCAATCACATCTGCAAATGTAAAATCATGTGTTCACAGTTCAAGGGATTAGAACAGGGGACATCTTTGGGAGGCCAATATCCTGCCTACCCCACTGAGTAACGTTAAAAAAAATTATACTCAACCCATGGACACTGGGGAGGGTATGTGTTGTGGTAAGTACTGTGCCTTGTGTAAGACTGTTGAATCACAGACCCGTACCCTTGAAACAAGTAATACATTATATGTTAATAACTTTTTAAAAAGAACATATTCAACCCAGTTCTTGTGAAGATCTAATTGGCTTTGTTAAGAGATTCATGAATCAGGCAGCCTTCCATCTAGGGTGGAGTCGTACAAAAGGGAAGGTTTTGTAAAGAAAAGAAAGGGTTGTTTCAGGCAAGGTCACATTCCCTTAGGAGAAAGAGCAGGAGTCTTAACTGCAGATTATCTCTTTTTCCTTGGAGGCAGGGATTGGGGAGAATAGGGGGAAGCATGAAGAGGACCCACATGACAGACTACAAATCAGAAAAATTCTGCATTGATTGCCTTAAAATTCCACTGAGGTTGAAATTGCAAATAGGTCTTGGTTTGCTGTCCTGAGGGCAAGTGATTCCACCTTGGGCCTGTGGTTTTCTTTTTAACAGTGATTAATTTAACTGGAAGGTATGAGTATTTTACCAAGGCTTTAAGTGGCATTGCGATATTTAAGAGAAATAGTCTCATCAATTTAACCTCTTAGATTTACAAGTGATATTTAAGCAGATGTTTGCCAACTTTGTTAGGTCATATAAATAAAGAAAATGATATTTGCAAGGTAGCCTGTGATGTGATGATTTCTAATAAATGTATATTTGGTCTTCTGCCGTGGTTCCTGCCTCACAGCTCCCAAACTCTTGGAATTCCCTGCATGATAAGAGCAAGGGGGAGCATCTTTTGTTATGATATTTATTTAGTCTTTTGTCCTTAGTTCCTGAAATGAGTGTATTATTCATAGAAGCCCCTTTCAACCACAACTGAGTATATGTTAATGAGATGATTTTTGTAAATCCCTAAGGTTGCCAGCTGGTTGCCAGGGGAACCAACCATCACCAACCTTGCGATTTGAGGGTTAGAACTTTCAGTCCCACCCCTGACCCCACCCCTGCAAGGAGTACAGTCAACTTTGATTTTCAGAATGTCTGAAGCAGTTTGGCATATCAATTAGGGCTTGACTAATATTTGCTCTATTGAATTGAGATACGGCCAGCTTATCAGTAATCAAAGACTGGAGTTGGTCTTATTCACTGTGAAGTTTAAAAGAAAAGCTTTTGTTGTAATTCTGGGCTAACTAGAAACTTAAATTTGTCTTTCCAAGGGCATTCATGAGGTAATTGGGAATTTACTGTGAGAGGAGGAAAATAAACTTCCCCAGATTGCGCAGCTAACATTCTGAAGATTGCCTTGTATATACAGCTCTCACCTTTCAACAAGAGATAATAACAATATCAAGTAACTGTGTATGCTTAGGAATGTGCTTAAGAGTATTGATAAGTGCTAGTTTTGGCATTGCTCTTCACTAATGGCGTGGCCTTGGGCAAATCACTTATCTTCTCTCTCTTTTTTTTTCTCTTACCAAGACTCTTAACATTAATTTATCTTGTGTAAAATTATGAAACCAGTACCATTTCATAGGGCCTTGTGAGATTAATGGTATTTTGTGTGTGAAACTTTTGGCATAATGCCTGGCAAATATTTGATTGATAAAATTTAGTTTCTATTATTAAATACTGGTTTCTATTACTATTAACTATACCCTGCCTCAAAATCCATTATGATTTTCATACAGTACTATTTTAGCAATTCATTCTAATAAAATGAACTATGACAAGCATTTCCAACAATATTAGAATCTTAAAGCTTTTGAAATTGCTCTGTGCTAAAAATAAAGCCTTCATGATTAATTTTCTTTAAATGCACAATTAATCTGTACTACGAAGAAAATGCAGTGGGCTTTACTGATTCCTTTTTTAACAGCTAGATTTCAACAATGAAGGTCAGGGTGTTTGGGAAAGAGATCTGGTTGTTCTAACCAAAAAAATTAACTCTGCAAAGGATAGTTTATAATAGGTTATTGGGTCATTTTCTTTTGCTACTTCCCTTGCCTAAATGCTCTTGAGCCCTTGTAACCTAATTCTATCCTGTTTGCAGACCTGACCTATACGTCACTCTTAGGAAACCTCTTAAGGAACACCATCAACATCAGTTACTCCCCTCCTAAAAATGGTGGGCTTCAGGATCTATGTCAGAAGCTGAGCAGCAATAATCTTCAGTAGAAAATTAGTCTACCGTCCTACATTTTTTTAATCTATAATAATTTCATGACTGTTGATTCTCTGTAAGTTATAAATTTTCCATTTCACTGGAAGCTTCTTAAGGGCAGTAGGGAAACAACAGATAAATTATTATATCACATAAATCCTGGCCTATAAAAGATATTTTTAAAATGCTTTCAAATTCAGTTAAACACTAAGTAAAGAAATATCTAGAGGCCATCTTGTCAGTTCCTTATTATTTCTCACTGACATCATGCCCGTTATGAATATTTTCAAATTGTCAGCCAAATGTTACTTTTTCCCAGAGGTCATCAAATAGAGACAAATGCAAACTTTCATCTTTGGAGGCTTAGGGAAAGAGTAGGGTCAGAGGTGAAGGACAAAGAACTCTTAATTAAGTTGAATCCAGACGTTCAAGTATGTTTTGAGAACATTATTTTTTTTTTACTTTATATATTGTTTTCAACTGCAAGTTTTCCCATCTCAGCCCAGTGACTTAACTAGTGATCCCTCAAACCATTTGGCCCGTGATCTAATAAAGACACAGCTCATTGAGAAAACCTTAAAGGTATTTTATTTCCTGAATAGATAAATCACTTTCCACAAGCATCTAACAAATGGATGTGAAATGATTTCCTGCTTTGCTAAGCATCTGCTAACAAACTCAAAGCCAAAATCACAGGGCTTGATGATATTATTTTGTTTATCTGTCCTTTGAATTATTAGGTCATAGCAATTTAGAACAAAGACCATCTCCTCCATCTGACCTTGGAGTTCCTGGATTCCTAAGCAACCTTCAAAGGTAGTTGTAGGTAACTTTAAACCATTTTTAATATTTTTTAAAAGCATAACGGATAAGACCTGTGACAATGGAACTACCTAAAAATATTCATTGCCTTGATATTACAACTAAAGCTACCTCTGTCCCTTTCTTTATATCATAACTGTTTTTTGAGAGCTCAGGAACTATGAATTAAAAACAGAAGAAGAGATATGACAAGGTATCCATATATAGATATGTTTTGTAGATAACACTTATTAACAAACTGATTAAAAGCTTGGAATTATTGAAATGTTTTTTAATCTAATGGAAACAAAAAAATAAAGGAAACTAAATTGGTAAGGAAGAAGTAAAACTCATTATTTGCAGATGACATGATACTATATATAGAAAACCCTAAAGACTCTACCAAAAAACTATTAGAACTGATAAATAAATCCAGGAAAGTTTCAGGATAAAAAAGCAATGTATGGAAATCTACTGCATTCTTATACAGTAGTAATGAAGCAGCATAAAGTGAAATGAAGAAAATAATCTCATTTACCTTTGCGCCAAAAACAATAAAAGATCTAAGAATAAATTTAACCAAAGAGGTGAAAGACATTTACTCTGAGAACTGTAAAACACTGACAAAAGAAATTCAAGACGACGCAAAGAAATGGAAAGACATTCCATGCTCATGGGTTGGAAGAACAAATATTGTTAAAATGTCTGTACTATTCAAAGGAATCTACAGATTTACTGTAATCCCTATCAAAATACCAACAGCATTTTTCATAGATCTAGAACAAACTATCCTAAAATTTGTATGGAACCACAAAAGATCTCAGATAGCTAAAGCAATCTTGAAAAAGAAAAACAAAGGTGGAAGTATCACAATTCCAGACTTCAAGCTATATTACAAAGTGGTAGTAATTAAAACTGTATGGTAGTAGCATAAAAATAGACACATAGATCAATGGAAAACCCAGAAATAAACCCATAATTATATGGTCAATTAACCTTTGAGAAAGTAATGGATATACAATGGGAAAAAGATAGCCTTTTCAGTATATGGTGTTGGGAAAACTGGACAGCTACATGCAAAAAAAAAAAAAATTGAAAGTGGACCACTTTCTTTCACCATACACACACAAATAAACTCAAAATGTATTAAAGACCTAAATATGAGACATGAAAACATAAAAATCCTGGGATGGAACACAGGCAGTAATGTCTCTGAAATTGGCTGCAACAACGTTTTTCTGGACATGTCTCCTGAGGCAAGGGAAATAAAAGCAAAAATAAGCTACTGGGATTACATCAAAATAAAAAGTTTCTGCACAGTAAAGGAAACAATCAACAAAACCAAAAAGCAACCAACCTACTGAATGGGAGAAAATATTTGCAAATGACATATCTGATAAAGAGTTAATATCCAAAATATATAAAGAGCTGACACAACTCAACACCCAAAAAATAAATAACCTAATTAAAAATGAACAGAAGACATGAACAGATATATCTCCAGAGAACACATTCAGATGGCCAACAGCTACATGAAAATATGCTCATCATCAGGGAAATCCAAATCAAAACTACAACACACTATCACCTCATGATCGTCAGAATGGCTAAAATCAAAAACACATGAAACAGTAAGTGTTGGTGAGGATGTGGAAAAAAGGGAATCTTTGTGCACTGTTGGTAGAAATGCAAACTTGTGCAGACACTGTGAATAACAGTATGGAGGTTCCTCAAAAAATTAAAAATAGATCTTACCCTATGATCCAGTAATCACACTACTGAGTATTTAGTCAAAAAATATAAAAATACTAATTCAAAGGGATACATCCTCCCCCATATGTTTATAGGAGCATTATTTAAAATAGTCAAATTATAGAAGCAGCCCATGTCCATCGATTGATGAATGGATAAAGAGGAAGTGGTATATGTAGATAGATAGATAGATAGATAGATAGATAGATAGATAGAGCTAGAGTATATTATGCTAAGCGAAATAAGTCAGCCAGAGAAAGACAAATACCATATGAATGTAATCGTATATGGAATTTAAGAAACAAAACTAAAGAGCAAAGAGAAAAAAGAGAGAAAGAGAGAAACAAACCAAGGAACAGACTGTTAACTCTAGAGAACAAACTGATGTTACCAGAGGGGAGGTGGATGGGGGATGGGTAAAATAAGTGATGGGGATTAAGAAGTACACTTGTCATGATGGGCACTAGATATTGTATGGAAGTGTTGAATCACTATATTATGCAACTGAAACTAATATAACACTGTATATTAACTATACTGGAATTCAAAAATACACTAAATTAAATTTAAAAACAAAAACAAAATAGGTGAAGGGGATTAAAAGGTACAAATCTCCAGTCATTAAATAAGTAAGTTACAGGGATGTACATCACAGGAAAGTACATCACAGGAAATGTGGTCAATAATATTGTAATAAGGTCGTATGGTGACAGATGATAACTATATGTATCATGGTGAGGATTTCATTATGTATATACCTATTGAATCACTATGTTGTACACCTGAAACTAATATAATATTGTATATCGACTATCCTTCCAAAAGAAAAAAAAAAAACCTAATGGAAACAGCACAGTTTTTGGTGATATGACTAAAAGCTAACTCTTTTTCTTGTTTGGGGTAGAATCATTATCTCAAGCTAATCAAAAGCTGTGATTCCCATTTCTAAATGTCTCCTTTTAAATACTCTTATGGAAAAAAACATATATATCTAAATAGAAAAAAATCCATATTATTTAATACACAATGCACAGTCTATTTGGTAGATCAAATGTTTCAAAATAATAAGATCCTGAACATATATATTAAGGAAAAATCTCATGTGGTGAAAAGTTGGGAAACTAACATGCATTACTATGACTGACATATAGTCAAGATTCAATTCATTTTTATTGAATGAAAGATTGACAGAACCAATCTCCCCATTAAAAAGATTAAAAGAATGAAGTCCTAAAATTTAACTCAGTCACAGTCACACAACAGGTAGGAGGCAGAGCACGTGTCAAAATCTGATCTTTTATCTTCAACAAAACATAGTGGATCATTCTACAGGAAATTATTAACTAGGATTGGAAAGAAGAGACTTATCTTTCATTTAGTTTAGCCAATAGAGAAGCACAAACTCATCAGTCTACTTTCTCCCTTAATAACAGAATAGCAAATGTAATCTAGTTTTTTTTCCAACTTTAGGGGATCTAAATATAGATCTTTATCTATATTATCTTATATCTTTGATATATATATCTTATATCTTTGATAGAAAGTAGGACTCTTTACTGAAGTCAAAGCCATCAAAGGGTCCAAATAATTGTAGTAAGTGTCTTAGTCTGTTTGGGCTGCTATAAAAAAAGATAACATAGACTAGGATGGCTTAAACAACAGACATTTATTTCTCAGTTTTGGAATCAAAGATCTGGGAAGTCTGAGATCAAGTCACTGGCAGATCTTGTGATTAATGAGGGTCCTTTTGCTGGTTCATGGATGGTCATCTTCTCACTGTGTCCTCATCTAGTGGAAGGGCAAGAGGAGCTCTCTAGGGTCTCATATTTTATAAGACCACTAATCTCATTCATGAGGGCTCCACATTTAGCCTACAGCAGTAGGTTAATGAACAGAACTAGAAAGAGTCACTGTTCCTACGCTTGTCACTTGGCCTTGGTAATGTGGAAATAAGCCATTGATATCTACTGTGCTGAGGACCAATGGACTGAAAAATGCTGTGAGAACATGACCTCTGGTGGAGAAACGTCTTTTTACTGTCCAATTTTGCATATATATAATTTAATTCTTCCATGACAAGTGCTATACCAAAGTCACACTTCACATGAGCATTGATGAAGATCCACTGACTGTTATAGCAGAATTCTTAGACATTGACATTAGATGCTAATCATTTCCTGTTGTTCATCAGTTCCTTGCCTTCATCTCTGATTCCTAATTAATGGGAAGATGGTTGTGAACCCTGCTGGGAACACAGGCAGCTGATTTGCTTGATTTGCGGCTGATTTAGAACTATTCTAATAATGTTTCTGTTCATCGAAAACATCATCTTAATGTTAAATTATATTTGCTATAAAGTATGTGATGTGCCATAAAGTACATTGGGTTTTCTAACTTCTTAATATATATTATTGTAGTTTTTGCAATTTCTCCCAAATAAAAGTAACCAAAATTAAATGCTTATCACATCAATTACTAATTATCTGTCAGATCCACCAAAAATTGTATTTTCAATAATTGTAGCTTGCTTCAGAACTCCTGTGGAGCATTCCTACAAGACTATCTCTTTTCCCATTCTTTATTTCCTTCTCCAGGAAAAAGATTTAAAAAAAAAATTACAGCTAATTAGCTTGCTTTCTCAATAATTGAAAACTCATAACTGAGTTCCATAGTGAAATAATTCTTGCTATTTGAAAGAACAAAGTCAGGAAGAAAAGTGGAAAGAAACAAATGTGAGCAAAAAATAAAAGAAAGAGAAGTTGGTTAAAGATCTGAATACTACAAAATAGAGTCTTGTGGATTATGCAATTTCATATCTTGAATAGAACAGGCTGGGGAAAACCTAGTTAAAAGTAGCACTTTTCATTGATTTTTTTTTTCTAAAAACGCACATTATGGGTACTGTAATGACACCTTAAAGTCTCTGAACAAACCCAAAGACAATTTGGGCAGAAATACAGTAAATAAGGGCACATGCTTTGCCTTTCATGGACACAGTAAAATCAAATTTAGTGTATTATTAACATAGAAATGTGATACAAAATCATTTGATCATTATTTTTAATTTCCTTATTTGTCTTTTACTCCATTCTTCTCCCATATGCAATATAGGTACACTACTTGAAACTTCTAAATACCTCTTTTCTTTCTTACTAAAAGTTATTCGAGGGAGTAAAAATAAAATCAAGAAAAAATGAAATAATCATACAATCATACGTCATAGCAATTTAATCACTCATAATCATTTCAAGCAACAGTAGTGTATGAGTAAAAGTTAGATAAGATACAACACAATGTATTTATCTGAAATTTTTTAGCATAACTCCACTTTTTTTTCTTTCACTTACAAAAATATTCTGAAATAAAGTGTGGAAAGTTGATGTGACTATAAGGATTACCATAGAGCAAGTTTATATACATTTTAAATAAATTAATCGAATTTAAGTGTATACTTAACTAAAATATTTGTAAGCTTGAACACTTTCCTTATAACTGGAAATAAATCATTTCATACACTACACTACTGAACACAACATGCCAGCATGGCTCCACTTCAACACCACCATAACTACTCATTTCAAGTCCCAAGACTTACCCCAGTATATAGCAGGCATTATGGTAAGCACTTAATATACATTATCTGATTTAATACTGACAATATCCTCCACTAAAGAAGGAAAGATACCTAAGAAGTCCAAATTTTTAAGGAATGAAGGCAGGATTTAAATGTAGTTCTGATGGCCAAAGTTTTAACCTGTATGCTACCTATGTCATACTGATATATTTCTTCCCCCAAAAGGAACAAGTTTCCCGCAAGTAACTTATCTATAAGAGATTATGACATGACATATTTACTTAGAAAATTTGGAAAGTATAGAAGGTAAAATCGAAAAAAATTAAAACTCTGGAATAATCATCATTCAGAAATATATGCTATTAACGTTTTGTTAATACTTTTCCAGTTTTCTATTTTAATGTCTTTTGAACCAAAAGAATGGAGCCACTATCTGCTTTGAGACAAGAGCCTGCAAAAGAGAATGGTGGTTTGTCTTAGAGCCTAATCAGGCTCCTACAAGTGGAAATTCTAAGCTTCAGCCAAGCTTTTGGAATCGCAAAAGGAAGTTTAGAAATGAGCTACTAAAAAAAAAAAAAAAGAAAGAAATGAGCTTACTTACGGGAAAAGACTAAAGAGAGTTGACTTCATACACACACACACACACACACACACACACACACACGAGAGGAAATTTGTTTTCTTGTTCCCAAGGGGGAAAATAAGGCAGAAAAGACTTTAAAAAGATAGAAAAAAGAGGACCAAATTATATGGTAGAGTAGCCAAAAGACTTTTAAAAGCAGGAATGTTAAATTTCCAGTTTTGACTAATTTGTGTTTTGTGATGCAGCTCCTTCAATCTCCCCATATTAGATCCACGAGGGCTTGTTTGAATGATTTTGTGTGGACAGCAAGGAAAAGGGCTAAGTTCCACGTGGGGTCAATGGTAAAGCTAATGAGAAATTGCACCAAAACAGAGAGGAGAGAATAAACACTTAGAAGAGGCAACCACTCAGAGCCCAAGGTAACCATGGAGTATAGGTTACCTGGAAATCCAAAGAAGTATTGAGAAAGGCACCACGGTTCAATAAGATATGGGATAGAATGGAAATTTGAGCTATTCTTATCTAGATTTTTAAATTTTTTTTTTTGAGAGAGACAGAGAGAGAAAATAAGAGAGAGCATGAGAGGGGAGAAGGTGAGAGGGAGAAGCAGACTCCCCACGGAGCTGGGACCCCCAATGTGGGACTCAATCCTGAGACTCTGAGATCATGACCTGAGCCAAAGGCAGTCTCTTAACCAACTGAGCCACCCAGGTGCACTTATCTAGGTTTTTAAGGGCAGAATAATTGCTAGATGTTTTTCTATGGAAAGTACAAATGGTTATTTATATACCTGATACCATTTTAGTCATTTACATTGTCTTTAAGTTTCACTACTATAAATAAGTTTACAACTATAATGAGATACCAGAACATACTTACCAGAAGAGGTAAAATTTAAAAGACAAATAATACTTAGTGTTTTTCTGAAGATGTAAGATAATGGAATTCCTTTGTATGGTTAATGGGAGTCTAAATTAATTCAACCACTTCAAATATCTTTGGGATTCTACAGCCATTCCATTCCTGAGTACATATTCAAGAGAAATTAGTGCATACAAACATGGAAAGATCAGCACATCTATGCATGAATTCCTCCCTAGCATCTCTTGGGAAAGATGTTTTCCAATTCTGAGAAAAGTCAGTTGAGGAGTGATGTCATCAAAATGGTGGTAGAGGAGTTTTTGACAATCTTCTCCCCGAAGAACACATATCTGACAATCACCCATGGACAAGAGAACCCTTGTGGAAGTCTAGGAGTCCAACAGAGAAGTTCCAGCACGCCATTGGAGAAAAAAAATCCAAGACTGGATGCACTGAAGAGGTTAAGAAGAACAGTTTCACTTCATCTTCATCACCTCTCACCCCCAAGAGAGCACAGTCCAGTTTGAGAGAGACCTCTGGCCCAGTGATTTTTTCCCATGGGAGAAAATGAGAGCATGGGATGAGTACCTGGGTTCCCCACATGTGTAGGATGCTGCCAAAGAGGTGCACTTCATTATCATCCCACCCAGAATACCGAGTTGTAAACTGCTCCACTGAGGAGTGATGAGAGGCAGGGAGAACAGCAGCTAGAGCTTGGAAGGGAACATATCCAACAGACACAGTTCTGACTAACCACTTCATGGATTCCATCAGAATGAGCTGCTAGGGATGTCTGACCTGTGGTTCCCCATATGACCCACAAACAATCTCATGCCCAGGTACATCACATACACACACACACACACACACACACACACACACACACCCTGCGGCAGGATCCCTGTGCATTCCCCAGCAGGGATGAGTCAGTTCTTATAGACTTACTATAGCTAGTGAGAACAGATAGAAAGCCGGCCTCGTTCTGCAGGTTCAGAAGAAAGTGCACAAACCTGACCATCCAACCCACCCTAGTGAAAGTAAAGGACATACTGTCAACACTTAGTCCGACTTTCCACACAAAAATTTTAAGAACTTCCCCATCAAGAAGGAACAAGGAGTATGAAGCAGGTGTGTCAATAGAAAAGTCTCAGAATCCTCAGAATCCCTCACAGGGCCAACGAAGACACTTCTCTCCCAAAGCAAGTTAATAAGCTCTAGAGGACATAAATGCTTATTCAAATGCAAAGACAATAACATAAGTCTTAAAACATATAAAATCATATAACACATATGAAAGTAAGGAAATATAACACCACCAAAGGAACACAGTAGTTTTCCAGGAACCAACCTCAAAGAAATGAAGATTTAGCATTTACACATTATAGAGGCCAAAATAGCTGTTTTCAAGGAAACTTGGTGAGCTAATAACTCAGAAAGTTAATTCCATGAAATCAGGAAAACAACATGTGAAAAAATAAGAGGTTTAACAGAGAGCTAGAAATCGTAAAAACAAACAAACAAACAAAAAAGAACCAAATATAAATTCTGGAGCTGAAGAACACAATGCATGGAATGAGAAATGCAATAGAGAACATCAATAACATATTGGATCAAGCAGAAGAAAAAAACCTGGGAAACAGAAACATATAGTCAGAGAAGAACAAAGAAAAAAAAAAAAGCCTATGTGAATCACAGAATGCCATCAGAGAAATAGTCTCCACGTTATTGAAGTCACAGAAGGAAAAGAGAAGGAAGAAGGGACAGTAAGCTTGTTTAAAGAAATAATAGTGGCTGAGAACTTTCCAAATCCCAGTTCATGGAGTTCATAGATTTCTCCCCAAAATTTCAACTCAAATTAAGCTTTTCTAAGAAAAATTATATTAAAACTGTCAAAAATTAAAGACAAATAATTTTAAAAAGCAACAAGAGAAAAAAGTTCTCACATACAAGGGGAGTTCCATAAAACTATAAGGAGGTTTTTTAGCAGGAGTCTTGCAGGTCAGAAGAGAGTGGGAAGATACAAATTCTGAAAGAAAAACCATCCACCAAGAATACTTTAGCCAGCAAAGTTTTCCTTCAGAAATGATGGAAACAAAGTTTTTCCCAAACAAAAGCTGAAGATGTTCATCACCACTACACCTATCTTATAACAAATTCAGAAAGAAGTTCTTAAAGCTAAAATGAAATACTAGTCACATGTGAAAATATATGAATATATAAAACACACTGATAAAGATAAGTGTACAGTCAAAGTCAGACTACTCTAATACTGTAATATGGTGATGTGTTTAATTACCTAACTCTAATATAAAGGAGAAAGAACAAAAGTATTTTTAAAAAACTAAATTATAATAATTTGGTAATGGGTAAACAGTATAAAAAGTGGTAAATTGTGACATCAAAAACATAAAATGTGGTGAAGGGAGTAAAAAGGTAGAGATTTTGTATGTAATCAAAGTTAAGTTGTTATCAGCTTAAAATAGACTGTTGTATCTAGAAGACATCTTATTTAATTAAGCCTCATGGTAACCACAAAGCAAAAACCTACAGGAGATACCAAAAAAAAGGGGGGAGGGGGAATTGGAGCATACCCATCAATTCACAAAGAAAGACATCAAGAAAGGAAGGACAGAGCCACGGAACTTTAAAAGAGCCAGAAGATGGTAATAAGAAGGCATTAGAAAGTCCTTACCTATCAAATTACTTTAAATGTAAGTGGATTAATTCTTCAATCAAAAAACATTGATAGGCTGAATGAATAAAAAACAAGCCCCAATTATATGCTGTCTACAAGAGACTTACTTTAAGGATACACAGAGGCTCAAAGTGAGGGGATGAAAAAAGATAAACCATGCCAGTGGAACCCAAAAGAAAGCATGGGTAGCTATCTTTATATCAGAAAAAATACTTTAAGTGAAAAACATACAAAAGGACAAAGAGGGTCCCTGAGTGGCTCAGTTGGTTGAACGTCTGCCTTCTGCTCAGGTCATGATGCCAGCGCCCTGGGATCAAGTCCCCAGTAGGGCTCTCTGCTCAGTGGGGAATCTGCTTCCCCCTCTCACTCTCCCTCTATGTTCTCCCCTACCCAAATAAATAGGTAAAATCTAAAAAACAAAGAAGGTCATTATATAATAAAAAGGTGTCAATTCATTATGAAGATGTAACAATCATAATAAATACATATATACCCAACAAATTGATGGTTACCAGAGGGGCAGTGGGTGGGGGAGGATGGCTGAAATAGGTGATGGGGAATGAAGAGTACACTTATCATGATGAAAAAAATTAAATTAAATTTTTAAAAATTTACAAACAATAAATTTTATGGTATATAAGTTATATCTCAATTTTTTAAAATAATGTGTATGGCAGAGCCCGGATGAAATTATTACAGAAGTAAGAGTAGATAGAAAAAAGACGCCCCAGGACTGGGACATTTTAATGTTCAGTGAGCATGGAGATTAGAGGGACCTGCAAAATTTTCTTTTTTTTTTTTTTAAGATTTTATTTATTTATTTGACAGAGAGAGAGAGATCACAAGTAGGCAGAGAGGCAGAAGCAGGCTCCCTGCCACGCAGAGAGCCTGATGCGGGGCTCGATCCCAGGACCCTGAGATCATGACCTAAGCCAAAGGCAGAGGCTTTAACCCACTGAGTCACCTAGGTCCCTCTGCAAAATTTTCTGAAAAGTAACCTCTGTGATAGTTTAAAACATGTATCAAATTCATTAACATTCCCTCCATAAAAAGTGTGCTAGCCTAGCTTTCATGGCTCCTTTCTAACAATCAGAATGTGACGGCGGTATAAAAGAAAAACTTTGCACAAGACACTTGTTTAAAATGGCAAGGAAAACTTTATTGAACGCTATTATAATAAAAGAGAGAGAGATTGATCTCAATTCTAAATACAGCAAAGGCAGTTGGGGATTTATAGCTAAAGAAAAGAGAAGGAGTCAGTGGAAGGAATATTAATAGGAAGATCTTGATTAGATATTGATTAGATATTCCTAAACTGGCTTAACAGGAAAAAAAAAAGAAAACAAAAAACAGAAAATAAACTGGCTAACAGGATTCTTGCTAAAGGCAGGCCACGGACTTTAATATCAAGGGTGGAGAATGGGAGAATTTAATCAGTTATCAAGCGTGGAGGGATTCTTGCTAAACTAAATCAGCAGGATTCTTTGCTTAAACTGGGCTGTGAGCAGATCAAGGCCTAGTCAAGAAGAAGGCTCAAAAGAGCCTGGCTAAGATTTCAACAAGGAGGCAGTCCTCCTTAGCAGTGACCACATGTGACTTCTGAAGCTAACTTAAAAAAGGTGATAAAGGGCTTGTCTTTTCTCTAGGAACTCACCTTGGGAGCCCTGAACCAAGGTGCAAAATCCGTCTAGGCACCCAGCAGCTGCCAAATTGAAGAGAGCCCATACTGATAGCACACAGAGATAGAGAGAGATCTCCAGGAGCCCTGGCTCTTTGGATTATCCCAGGGCAGGAGACATGAGCAGGAGCAAGCTTTCAGATGATTCCAGCTCCAAGCCCCAGTCTTCAAGCTTCCTCGGGTGACGCTCGGTAAAGCAGAGATAAGCTGTCCCCACACACTGCAGGTGCATGAGCAAGATAATTGGTTTCTTTTTATGCCACTAAAGTTTTTGGGTGATGATTTACGTAAGGTTGAATAACACCAGTGGCCTCACTGAGGTAGAGAGAAAACCAGGGGAGTGTTGCTAGGAGCCAAGAGAAGAAGATCGATGTCAAGAAGAATGAAATCGACTGGGTCAGAAAATGTTAGAAAGTAAAGTGAGATGAAGACCAAGGACTGACCATTGGATTTAGCCAAGTGAGATCATTGATGACAGTGACAGTGGTGGGTGAAAACCTCAGATCAAGAGGTCCCTATTGGGAAACTGCAGCCAGTGAGTATAGGCAACTCTTTTGTAGAGTTTGTTGTAAGCAGAGTCTAGAAAAGGTATGGAAGCTGAAAACGTTCATGGGGAAAGAAAAATACACAGACTTCATCTCCATGTCTTTCTTCCTTCTTAACAAAATTGTGGTTATGTTCATGAATCTCCTCCTCACTCTTCTTCAAAGGTGGCCCTTATTAAGCTGACCCAATCATGATAACCCCATCATCCCTTTTGCCAGTGACTGGTTTAGGGACCATCAGCTGTAGGCCATTTGAAGCCCATGAGAGTTAAGAGGTTCCCTGATAGATTTTAGGACAGAAACTTCCTTAATTTCAATAAGGATCAACTGACAAATTTCACACTAGAAAAAGACACATGTCACAAACACAGCAAAGTATTTATATCTAGAGTTTGTTAGGAAGTTCTATAAATCGGGCAAAGAAAGATAAACAACACAAAATGGGGACGATAGACAAAAGAGATGAATAAGTAAGAACAAGAAACCAGAAACACAAACAGTCAATAAATACTTGAAAATATTCTCGACATTTAGCCATCAGGGAAATACATAGTAAGATGATGATACATCTTTCCCACCCTTCAACCTAGAAAAAACTCGGAAGTCTGACAATATCAAGTATCGCTGAGCAACAGAATTGCTTATACTCTGATGTGAGGCTATGTACGGGCAAGTACCATCAGTTTGTAGAGCACTTGGGCATTATCCTGTGAAGCTGGATTTGTGTAACACATTACCCAACAATTCCGTCTCCGGGTAAATTAGAGACACTCTTGCATGCACGCACACAAAAGGGGATTTATATAAGAGCGATCACAGCATTGTTCTTACAGTAAAAAAACAAACCAAAGCAACCCAAATATCCGTCAATAGAAAATAGATAAATCAGCTTTTGTAAAATCACACCATAAAATTTATATATGAGTGTAAGTGAAGGAAATACAGCTGCATACTTTATGACAGATGAATTATAGGTATATAATGTTAAGTGAAAATAGCAAGTCTCTGAGGGCCACACAGTATAATATCAGTTTTAAAACATTTGAGAACAAACAAATCTGAGTTACTTATTTAGCAATATATGCATATGTAGTAAAGGCAAAAATAAAAGTAAAAATAATAAGTAAAAATAAAAAATAAATAAAATAAAAATTAAAAAATAAAAAACTGAAAATGATAAAACACATATTAAGGCAGTATATTCCTCAGAAAAAGGAGGAAGGCAAGGGCGCTGGGGAGGAGCACACTGAGAACTTCAAGACATTTGGTAAAGTTGTAGTTCTTTCCTCGGGAAGTGGCAGTTTTTTCTTTTTAATTACACTTCATGATCCACATATGCATTATACACAATATTTATATGTCTAAAATGTCACATAATTTCAAAACGTATTGAGAGAAGGAAGAGCCACATGGCATGAATGAGACGTGTCTACAATGGTAATCAGTGGTCTTTCTGAACATCTGCAAACCAGTTAGCATGGAAGCAGACAAGTTGATAGAGAGTAATGGAAAGAATCTGGATCCTCTGGTTTTGAGTCTTAGTCAACCAACCTAAAGTTCACCATTCCCCTGGACTTGTAGATGTGTGTCCGTCAACTACCTTGCAGCTTAAACCAGCTAGAATTTAAGCCAGTTGTATATTTTTACATCTGAAAGCTTCCTGGTACACTGACCTTTAACCAATTTTTTCATTGACCAGTTGTCTTTTCCTAAATAGATAAAGAATTCTTTTGTATATTAACCATAGCAATCCTTCATCACATGCAGTAAATAGGTTTTGTCTATTGTTTTGCTCTTTTTTTTGTTTTGTTTAGTTTTTTGATATACAGAAACTTCCCATTTCCATGTGGTCAAACTATCAATCCTTGCTCCATGGTTTCTGCCTTTGCTTTTCTGCTTAATAAGCCCCTCCCTCCCAATCTTCTAAGAACTGATATTTATTTTTGTATTTTCCATCAGTTCCTTATGGTTTCATGTTTTTATGTTGAATGTTGAATTATTTGATCTCTCTGAGCTATATCTTGGTGTGTATGAGATGACAGATGGTCTCATTCTGTTTTTCAAATTTTAAGTCAACTTTCTCATCACCACTTTTAACTAAACTACCCTCTTCACTGATTAGCTCCTTGTTTACAATTTGCAAAGCTCTCACACATGTGGCTCAGTTTGAGGACTGTGTGCTCTTTGCACCAAACTTCCTTTTTACTGTATGCTACCATCAGACTTCTTTTAATTACTGTAGATTTCTGGTATTTGTCCCCTATTCACATGAATGGTGGCAAATCCTCAAGACTCCACTCTCAAAATATGTTCCAAATTTGGCAACCCTTTCCCACACTCTGCCACTCTAAATTTACAAAATTTAAAAAAATATAAAAATTCTATAAAGTTTAGAATATTTCTTTCAATGTTTTGAAAAGTAAGATTTACCGTGTAACATTGGAACATTTTCAATATTTCTCTTGTGGAATTTACCAATTCTGACATAATTTAGCTCTTCAGCGTGTTTGCTTCTTCACTAATCCTGAAAGCCTTGTTGGAGAGGAGCCGGGGACTAGCCATCTCCCTCTCAGTCAGAGAGCCAGGCGCACTGTATTTTAAGGGACAGATGACCAGGGAGTACCTGGGAATGTTCACTGTATTACGATCCTAAGTTTCCACAGTAGGGTTTCTGAACCTAAGCTGCACAGAATCTACGCATTCTTTGAAATGATACCTAGGGGGCGCCTGGCTGGCTCAGTCAGTAGAGCACATGACTCTTGATCTCAGGGTCTTGAGTTCAAGCCCCACGCTGCGTGTAGAGCTTACTTTAAAAAAGAAGAAGAAGAAGATGAAAAAAGAGCTCTGGGGGTACCTGGGTGGCTCAGTGGGTTAAGCCCCTGCCTTCAGCTCAGGTCATGATCTCAGGGTCCTGGGATCGAGCCCCGCATCGGGCTCTCTGCTCAGCAGGGAGCCTGCTTTCCTCTCTCCCTCTGCCTGCCTCTCTGCCTACTTGTGATCTCTTTCTCTGTCAAATAAATAAATAAAATCTTAAAAAAAAAAGCTCTGAAATCATATACAAAATTTTGTGTCTATGAGCATAAACAATGAAGAAGGTCTGCAGCTTCCATCCAATTTTCAAAAAGGCCCATCTCTAAAACTGCCAAGGATTGTAGCCCTAGATGGTTGCAGTATATACTTAACAAACTGATAAAGCTCTTGGCACAATGCACGGCATGTGGGACTTCAAAATGCTTTTACAGAATGATGATAATTACTCTCATGTCAGATTCTGTTTTAGTGTACAGGGATGTCATTTTTTATCTCGGGCAGACTCTATGAAATTTAAAAAAATGATAAATATTTCATTTGAGAGATAATCCCTTTCTAGATTCACTTACTGACAAAAAAGTTAGGTTTTATGATTGTACTCTATTTTCATCAGCCAGTTTTACAGTATGCCCTGCTGCTGAGCTCCCTGGAGGAACACTTTACAACCATCCAATGTTAACAAGCGACATCAGGGGCATAGCAAGGGATAGAGACCGTTAATCATGTCATAGTTCAGAAAGGGATGGCTTGTTCCCCACCAAGGAGGTACCCTGACTAACAAACAGCAGAGAAGAAATGAGATGTGGGCTTGACAGGTATAAACAGGTGTAGCTGTGAACTGGGTTGAGCCTCACACTTTCCTTTTCATTGACTGTTTTGGCCTAGACCAGCAGCAAATTAATTCGTGATCTGCTCCAATTCATCAACCCATCACTCCCAGTGGTCCTCACCACCCTTAACATTCTGCTGGATGACATGCAAAGGGAGGACCAACCTGGCAAGTGCACAATTTAGTGCATCTAGAAATGTTGATTTACATAAACTGGAACTCTGGGCTTCTAGTGACATAAGGCCAGTTAAAGTGGTGAGAATTGCAAAAACTCTCCACACGAACAACTCCTTCCCGACCCCTACACTAAGAGACTTGATCGATTCTCCCTAAGGCTTCATCCCTGGCATGACCTGGTCTCCCTCACCCCTTGAGTCAGGTCAGGAAAAACTCAAGTTTGCTAAAAGAATTAACCGTTCGTTCCAGCCAACACGTGGTGATAGACTTCTGACCTCTTCCCTTTCTTAGAATATTTATTTTAAAAGCTTACAATTGTAAATCCTTCTTCTGCCCTTTTGAGATGTGTATGTATCCCCCACAGTCTAGGAATGTCTTTTCCAAGGACCTGAAAACCATTCCCTTGAAATGTAATAATCAGAATGGATAGGGCCTCTTGCCTCCCAGTGTCTATGGGAAGGTGGAAGCCTAACTTCCATCAGTGCATCAGCAGAACACACGGCCCGATCACATTCACGACTGACCAACCCTCTAACCCAGCTTTTGTGACTCTTCACTCTCCTGACTGCTCCAGCCATCCCCGCAACTCGCTTTCCCTCCCTAAAAGGTCCAATCACCTCTGTACAAATCACAGTGGATTCAGCTCCTCCCCTACTGCAGCAGTTATAGAATGAGGTCAGTTCATAGTGGCTTTAAGTAGTATCTGGCTTTATTTATCTTTGGCAGTGGCTTATGCAAAAATGGGAACACAGTGGCTCCCAGAATCCAAGAGGGGGCCATCAGCCCCACTCCAGGAAGGACAAGATGATAAGGCCTCGGCTTCAATGGGAACTGCGATGCTGGTGTTTTCTTCTTGTCTCTGCTTTGTCTGGTACATGGTTTTAATCCTTTCTCACAGCAGACCACAGAGCTGTAGCAAATCACACTGAAAACCTACTCTGGGCCAAGCACTGTGCATAGGAATAGAAGATTAACTGAACAAGGTAGAGAAAGCTCTGCCTTCAAGATCATACACCCTTGTCGAAGAGAAAACTTTTCAACAAACATCTTGTAAACAACAAACAAGGAAATAGATAACTATACAATGTGATAAATGCCATAAAGGAAATAAATAAGATCATGTAACACAGAGAAACTGGGTGGGATGGTACCTATTACAGATAGATGAGGGAGGGCATCTTTGATGGGGTCCCATGTCAGCTGTGGCTCGAAGGACAGATGTTTGGCAAAGTAAGAGCAAGAGAAAAAGCCCTAAGGCAGAAAAGAGGGACAGCAAGTTGTCTGCCACGCCTGGAACATGGGAGCAGGGAGAATGATAGGCAAGTGGCCCACTCTGGCTCCAGGAATTTGGTTTTTATTCTAAATGTAATGGGAAGCCACCGATGGTTTTCTTTCCATATTAAAAATTTTTTTAAGATTTTGTTTATTTATTTGTAAGAGAGAGAGAGTGCAAGTGAGCACAAGCAGGGGGAGCAGCAGGCAGAGGAAGAAACAGGCTTCCTGCTTGATATGGGCTAGATCCCAGGACCCTGGGATGGTGACCTGAGCTGAAGGCAGATGCTTAACTGGCTGAGCCCCCCAGGTGTCCCATCCATATTAAATTTTTTTAATTGAGGCAAAATCCACATAACATAAAAGTCACCATTTTAAAGTCTACAATACATTCACAATGCAACCACCACCTCTCTCTAGTACCAAAACATTTTTATCAGCCCAGAAGAAAATTCTACACCGGTTAATCAATAACTCCCTATTCTCACCTACCTCTGGCCCCTGGCAGCCACCAGTTTGCTTCCTGTTTTTATGGCTTTACCTATTCTGGATATTTCATATAAATGGAATGATATAATACAAGCCTTTTGTGTCTGGCTTCTTTTACTTAGTATAATGCTTTCAAAGTTCACGTATTAGTCCTTGATTCATTTTTATGGCTGAATAATAATTATATGGACATACCACATTTGGTTTATCCATTCATTCTTGAATGACACATGAGTTGTTAATGCCTTCTGGATATTGTGCACAGTGCTGCTATGAACATTCATGTCCTTTGAGGTTTAAGCAGAAAATGGCCATAATCATACGTTCATCTTTAGAGTATCACACTGGCTACTGTGCAGAGAGGCTATATTTCAGTATGGCAAGAATAAAGGTAGGGAAGCCTGTTAGGAAGGGTCAAGGCATCATCATGCAGGTGAGAGATGATGGTAGCTTGACCAAGGTGATGGCTTGGTGGGAAAAACAATAGCTTTTAGAGATGGGCCTGCTAGACCTTGCTGACGAGTTGGGTGTAGGGTGAGGGAAAGGGAGGAGATGAGGGTGGTTCCTGGGATTTCTGTTGTTAGAACTAGAGAGGAACAGATGTTGTCACAAGACAAAATTCTGGGGAAGAAATATGATTGAGCCAGCAAGAGACAGATTCTCCCCTTTGGCCTCATCATCAGTGGCCAGGTGTCAGAGTCATGTAAGAATGAGGCCAGCCCACTGGATGGCTTGGGGGAGGGAGAAGCAGGAGATGGAGGAGAAAGGAGATACAGTTCCCAAAAGAATAGGAGCGTTGTTCCTAGAAGAGAGTAGGAGCTTGGCAGACAAAACAAGAAGTGTTCATTATAGAGTCCTAAAAATTACAGGTCTCCTTACCTTGTGAACTGGGCTGGACCATGTTTGTGACTTAGAAGCTTCTTTTATGTCTTTCATTCAAGGTTGCAGTAGGTTTCTTCTCCTTCTCCCGGGTCCACACATCTACAAGATCCCACTCAATTAGCAAAGAAAGACTGAAAGAAAGAGGCATTCCAACTCCCACTAGCCTCCCACAGAACCAGGCCAAGTGACTGACTCTATGTTACCTGTCCCCTGGGCTGTACCAGGGGCTGGGTTGGCCTCCCAAAGGTGTCAAGGGCTACAAGAAAGAGACTCCAGGACCCCTTACTACCCAAGTGAACCAGCAGGGGAAAAGAGACAAAGGCTGAGTGAGGAGAAAGAAGTCATCTTTCAGGAAAGAAGGAAGGTCTTTTCCATGTATGTCTATCCATAGTCCCCTTACTCTGCCTACTAAGAGGATAAGCCTCTCCTATGGCATCCTGATTTGGTGAACCTAGGTTCTCAGAATTTACCTTGACCTTTTATAAGACTCAACATTTTTAGAAATGGAATCAAGGGGAGAAAGAAAATCCTGAGACCTCAGTAAAAGTTCATAGCCAGAAAGGAATGGTGATCCCCTGAAAGTTCCTACTTGACTCTAAGAAATGTCTGTCCTATCACAGCATTTAGTTCCAATAAGAGATTATCTCATGGTGGATAAAAAGTGATGGATTTGCATGCAGTTCCTAACTGAACCCAAGCAATCCTTGAGAATGTTTAGTTTTTGATAGAAATTCAGATGTGCTTGGGCATTTATAGTAAAATCATCTATATAGCTTTCTTTCTAGGATTCATTTGATTGTTTTTTCCAGAGAGTGTTACTGAAAAGTGTCTTTTTCTCAGTTAAATGCAGTTCACAAGGTTTAGGGGGAGAAATTGCATTCTCTCAATGACAGATTGGGGACAATATGGAGCTTTCTTCATTCATCTTTCTATTAACGTTCTTGGGGGTAAGAAACCAGTCTTCTAATCATGCTAATTAATGTTTCTCAAATCAGTTCTGTAAACTCTTTTATGGAAGCCATTAAAAATTTAAAAATGAAATCATGAAGAATATGGAGGCATAAAAAATCATGGGTTAAATCTAAACTCGGTTCTAGGAATTTTTTTTCTTTTTCTAAAGTAAGGGGCTGGACTTCCTGTGAACATAGGATTGTTGCCTTAAGGTTATGGCTTTTCTTAATCCATTACTGGCTTTTCTGAACAGATGGGATCAAAATGTTCATGTTCTTAACTCCCCTCTGGCAACCACCAGCTTATTTTCTATATTTAAAAGTCTGTTGTGTCATTTGTCTCTTTTTTTACCTCCCTTTGTTCATTTATTTGTTTTGTTTCTTAAATTCCTCACATGAGTGAACTCATGGTATTTGTCTTTCTCTGTCAGATGGGAGGTGGATGAAGGGATAGGAGAAATAGAAAAGGGGATTAAGGGCACATTTATCTTGATGAGCACTGAGAAACACATAGAATCCTTGAATCACTATACTGTACACCTGAAGCTAATATAATTCTGGATTTTAAGTATACTTGAATAAAGAAAAAATTGTTAAATGTTAATGTACTATCTACTCCTAACTAGAACCAAACCCTATGGACCCAGGACCTTACTCCTAGCTAGGATCAGCTGAGGACCATCCCTTTTGTCTACTTAAGGACATCTCTCTAACAGCTGTTCTCTCTTCTTCACTGTCATACCTCCCTCTATATTGAATCCTTCCCTTGATCTACTCCAAACATCGTTTCTTCTCCTATCTTAAAAACTACCCTTTTTTGACCTCCCTTCACTCTTTTTTTTTTTTTTTAAGATTTTATGTATCTGTCTGACAAAGAAAGAGTGCACAGCAGGGGGAATGGCAGGCAGAGGGAGAAGCAGGTTCGCAGTGGAGCAGGGAGCCCAATGCAGGACTCAATTCCAGGACTCCGGTTGATGATCTGAGCCAAAGGCAGCCGCTTAACCAACTGAGCCATCCAGGTGTCCCTCCCTTCACCCTTGAGATACCGCCCTATTTATCTCCTTCCCTTGGTGCTTAACACCTTGAAAGTGGTTACTATCTCTAATATTTCTCTTTCCATTCTTGAAGAAACTTTTCTAATCATATTTTTGCACTTGACCCAACTCTATCAAAATTGCTGTTATCAAGTTCACAGATGACCTTGCTACATTCAGTGATCAGGTCTCAATCTGCACCTTACTTGACAAAGCTCATCATTTCCAACCCTTTGAAACACTTTCTTCACTTGGCTTCCAAGGCAACACAGTCTCCTGGTTTTCCTCCTACTTCAGGAATCGTGAATTTTTGGTTTGTATTTCTGGGGATTTCTCATGCCCCTGATCTCTCAATGGTGGAGAATTCTAGGAACAGTCCTTGGTCATCATCTCTGTATACACACTACTTGATTATTTTGTCTACTCTTATGACTTGAAGTACCACCTATATGCTGACAACTCCAAAATGTGTATCCCTCAGCCCAGACTTCTCTAAAACCTTTTGTATATCCAACTGCTTCTTCGACCTTCCCATGAATTATTGAATATATATCTCAACTTAACATGTGCAAAACTAAATCTAATCTGCCCCCTTTAAACTACCAGCAGGTTATAACCCCATCTCATAAATTTTAACTACATCCATATAATGGCTCTGATAAAACAAAAAAAAAAAACAAGTTATCCTTGCTTTCTTTCTTTCTCTCACATCCCATATTCCACCCACTAGCAAACCCTTGACTCTACCTTTAAATTAAAACCAGAAACTTACAACTACAGTCCACCCTCACAGCTTCCACCTTGATCTAATCCACTTTCATACATGTCTGGATCATTGCAAACACTTCCTAACTCATCTTCCACTTCCAACCTTATCCTCCTTCAGTCTACTCTTGGCACAATAGCCAGTGAGTCCTTTAATTTCTCCCTGTTTTACTTTAAGTAAAAACCAAAGGTCTCACATTGGCCAAAAATGCTCTGGGTGATGGGATCACCCAATTAACCTCTCAGATCTGCCACTATGCTGCACATTTGCGCACTGTGTCCCAGTCCCTGTGAAATTAGAAATGCTGCTATGGGTAATGAAACATGGCCACAAATTCCTTTAGACTGCTCTGATTGAGAAGCAGGGGTCTCTGGTAGGCTGAAAAATGGTCCCTAGAAGATGTCCACATCCTAATCCATGGGACCCCTGAATATTATCTTCCATGGCAAAAGAGATTTCTCAGATGTGATTAAGTTAATATCCTGAGATGGATAGAATATCCGGGATTGTCCTGGTGGATCCAAAGTAATCACAATGATCCTTGTAAGAGGGATACAAGTCAGAGTGAGAGAAGAAAATGGAACAACACTCGTACACTACTGATGGGAATGAAAATACAGCCAGTTTGGAAAAGTGTTTGTCACTCTATTAAAGTTAAACCTACACCAACCTTATGACCCAGACACTTTTCTTCAAGTTACTTACCCTCAAAAAAGAAATATTATATCCACAAAAATGCTTATAGTGTTCATAGCAGTTCTAGTCATTCACAACAACTGAAAACTTGAAACAAACCAAATATTCCTCAACAGGTGAAAGATTAAATAAGTGGTGATATATCTACACAGTGGAATACTAGTCAATTTTTTTAATTTGAAAAGGAACACACTATTGATATACATAAAACCATGAATGCATCTCAAAATCATTAAAAAAATGTCATCTGACATTTAGTATCAAAAGTATATCAGTAGTTGCTTGGGGACAGGAGTGGAGAGAGGATAGAGGACAAAGGGGCCTGGGAAGTTTTGAGGGTGATAGGAATATTCTGTCTTGATTCTAGTAGGAGTTTCCTGGGTGTGTGCATTTGTCAATGCCCACTAAATTACATTTATGTATGTATGTATGTATGTTTAGTTAGCCAACTGTTTAGTACATCATTAGTTTTGGATGTTGTGTTCAATGATTCTTTGGTTATGTATAACACTCAGTGCTCATTACAAGACGTGCCCTCCATAATACCCACCACCCTGTTACCTCCTCCCCCAGTCACTCTCCCCTCTGAAACCCCTCAGTTTGTTTCTTGGGGTCCATAGTCTCTCATGGTTTGTAGCCCTCTCTGATTTCTCCCCCTTCAGATTTCTCCCCCTTCCCTTATGGTCCTCTGTTATATTGCTTGTGTTCCTCATATAAGTGAGACCATATGATAATTGTCTTTCTCTGCTTGACTTACTTCACTTAGCGTAATCTCCTCCAGTTCCATCCATTTAAATTGATGTCATTTATTGTACATAAATTATAGCTCAATAAAGTTGACTTTTAAAACATTAATAGGAAGGAAGGAAAGTAGAATGTGACAAAACAATAACTATATTACAAATATATGAAATAATCTTACTGAAAGGGGTGAGGGAAAAAGTACTGATCTAAGTAATATTGAAAACAAGTGGAGTCCATGAAACTAAAGGCAAAAGAAACTGCACATAAGCACTATAGTGTAGCTGATAAAGTTGTTTCCCACAGAGGCACAGGTTAATACTTATGACACTGCTATACACACACACACAGACACACACACACACACACACACTAGAATTGAACGATGAAATAAATAGATGATAGACAGTGAAAGCCAGCTTACTTGGTGTTGGAATGGGAGGTTACAGATCAGTTAGGAGAGAGGGTTAGAATGATCTGTGTGATAATGAAGTAAATTTGGTGACATCAGTATGAACTCACATTTAGCTTAATGTATATATAGAAAGTTACATACAGAAATATTTGTAGGAGTGTGTATATGTGCATGGCCAATGTACCTACACACATTTCCTTGCTCTGTCAGCTGACAGGGCCCAGAAGGAATAACACCGAGTATAGTGCCCAGATTTGCAGTTCTAACATTCTCCGATAAAAGGAACCAGGGATCCCTGGAGAAATGACTGACTCAAGGGCTGGGGAAAAAAACATACATGATAATCCTGGAGCATCTTGTAGTGGCAGAAGGTAAGGAAGTGATAAACAAACAAACAAACAAACAAAAACTACATTGATGTGTCAAAGAGACACAGAATTGCCCTGAAAGGTCTCACAATCGTCAAAGGTGGAACAATTTGAGCAACATAAAGTAGTACTGCTTAATTATCCAAAGTATGAAATAAATACCCATGAGCCTCAGTAATATAAATAAATCAAATCATTGACTAAATACATAAATGAACGGAAATAGACCTCCTAGGCAGAATTACAAGTAACTTATGTACATACTCTACCCTCAAAGAGATACAGCATAACTCTAAAGATGTGGGCTACTCAAGAAGACCCCTTCCAAAGAGCACAGTTTGGAAAGGGGAGAAAAGAGTAATTTTATAGTGAAGAAATCTGACAAACGCTACTTCAACCAGGTGATCAAGCTTAATATCAATATGGTAAGTCATGTTCATAGTATGTACCCTTGATATGATGTAATGAGAATGGCACTTTACCTCTATGGTCTTCCTCCCTAAAACAAACCAACAACTCCAGTCTAACCATGAGAAAAATCACCGGATAAGTCCTAATGGAGGGATCTTCTACAGACTCACCAGTTGTCCTCAAAATTGTAAAGGTCTTCAAAACAAGTAAAGTCAGAGAACCTGTCACAGCCAAGAGAAGCCTAAGGGGATATGTGGTTTCCTGGAGGGGATCCTGGAATAGAAAAAAAAAAAAAAAAGAACATTAGATAAAAACTAGAGAATTCGGATTAAGTATGGACTTCAGTTAAAATTAATTTATCAATGTTAGAATATCAATATTTGTAATTGTAACAAATGTACCATACTAATGTAAGTTGTTATTAGTAGGGAAAAATGGGTGTAGGGTATATATATGGGAATTCTTTACTGTTTTCCCAACTTTTCTATAAACCTAAACTGTTGAAAAATAAAAGGTTGATTTTTTTCAAATTCCCTCAAAAGTACTAAAAGTGATAAAGAGAGTAATAAGAGGGACAAACCATCGAAGAAATAATCATGAATTTTTGTGATCACATACATCACTTTGAAATACATACAGCAGATCTGATCCAAATCCAGGTGGGTGATTGTAACGCGTTTCTAGCAGAAACAGAGATAAGGCCGATGGCATGACCTAAGTGCTCACTCTGAACTGTCTGAATATCAACAAGCTGAAGCCAGGTGGGGTCTTCCCTTGTTTCCTTCTAGTTGGAGAGATGCACCTGAACTCAATTTCCTTGGGCACTAATGGCTTTCCAGGGGCTCACCGGAAGAGGGGTTGAGAACAAGGTATTCGAGTGCCAGGCAGCTCACTAACATTGCTGACAGAGCTGCCCCCCAATCAGGAGAGTCTGGCATCCAGCATCCTGTTTGTTACCCACTGACGAGCCGCTTCACCTCTCTCACCCAGTGAAAAGGGGCGGCCAGAGTTGGAGAGGTTGCTCCACTGAAGACGAAGACCCTTCCTGTGGGCCAACGGTAGTTCGCCCATAGGCGTCTCTGTGGGCAACAGAGGAACGGGGGTTAAAGGGAACCCCTGCCTTTTTTCCTACTGCTTAGCCTTGACCACTGTAAGCTTTCTCAGGGAAGCCTATTCCTGAATCCACGTCTTCTAGCAATGCTGTGAAATTCATCTCACACCCTGGCGTTGGCAAGTAGACGCCCGGTTAGGGACCCACAGAAATCTACAGAGTCCTCACTCTGCAGGACAGTCACCTGAACAGAAAGCCAGAAAAAAAGAAAATAAATAAACAAACAGGTCAAGAAAAACAAACACAAAAAGATACAGAAAATGTGTCAAGAAGGAAAAAGGAATCAGTTACAGATACTGAGTATAAATTTATATCAGGTAATTTTAAAGGTTAGAGGGAGTGGATTATTTTGAAATACAAAATTTTTAAATTGATTCAGTCAATGGGTAGAAAACACGAGTAAATCAACAACCATGGGAAACTCAATCAGTGCTCCAGTGCTCTTCCCCCACACCCATCCACCCACAAGACATCAGGCCCACATGGGTTTGTAAATTATGTTTTCCAAACCTTCAAGGAGCAGATAAATAGTCCACCTCTTATTAAACTGTTTCAGACCTGAGAAAAAATGAACATCTACCCAACTAATTTTATGAACTAATTTACAACATAATTCTATGCCAAAACTGGATGACAAAAAATAAATAATACACAAATCTCACTTATATTTATAGAAATTTACATTTATAAAAAACATAAATAAAATACTTACTTTTTATTCCTTCTTGTATCATACCCTACCACTCCAGGATTCTTCCCTGGAAAGACTCCTACTAGGTCGCGGGGGCAGGGTGGTAAGAGAGGGGTGGAGGAGAATCCATAAGATCTGGTCCCAGCACTAGAAATAAGGAAAGTGTGATAAAATCTTGGGTCTTTAGCCCTAGTTTTCTCCTAATTTCCCTTGTGATGCTAATAACTAGGCCCGTTCTTATCACAAAAGTTCCTCACATTAAGATCAAAATAAATCTTTTAGAGCCTTATGGACAAATGACATCACCAATGTATAGTTTTGCTCTTCTCATCTCTGAATTTTTCCTCTGAAAGCAAAGAGTTTCAGTTCACTGTTCCCAATTCAAAGTTTGGTCTTGTACTTCACAAAGAGTCAATATGTGATCTATAAAGCAAAAGTAATTTTGGGGATTTCTAAAATTCACAAGGCCTTGGCCAAGCACGATTCAAAGTGCTTTTGCTTTGCCATGTGACTTCTTAAGAGATAGTAATTTATTTTATAAAGATCCCGTTCCTCCCATAGGAGGGTGACCGAGGAATGGGGAGAAGAAGCCCAGCTGAGATAGGTGGAGTATTCATTGATAACTTTATCAAACTGGTGCATGAAGAGGAGAAACTCATGTGGAAGTTAAGCTCAGATGATGAAAACTCTGCAAACTCTAGTCATCTAAATATTAATATGTTGCATTTGCTATGTATGTATTCTAGTAGAATAAACATGTTTAGATATGTCCTCTAGGTTTATTAGAACTGCTATTGCCTATTTCCTAGAAGGACAAGTTTGTGTGTGGCTGTGGATACATGGGGAGAAGAGGACAGAGGGCCTGGAGTATGATGTCGCTGACCCCATAGGACAGGAATGAGGAACCGTGCCACGCCCTCCATGCTGCCTTTGTGTCCTGAGCTAAGTAGACTGAAACCAGAAAATGCACACTGTGTCCTAAACTGTGGAACTACAATGCTCTGGGGAGCTTAGCATCACCCTGTAAGACATTGAAAAAGAAGCCAACAAGCCTACTCCTATTGGAGAGGTGATGTAGGAGCTTGTCTACACTAGAATTCTAACCACGGTCTTAATCCACTCAGCCTCAGCCCAGCTTTAGAAATATAATTTCTGATAATGCCTCTTTCTCTATCTGAATTGGTTTTGACTTATTATTTACTTTGGCAGGGCTGGCAGAGACCTCAGCCTCTCAGGACTAGCAGGGAGATGAAAAAAGTCTGGATCAAATGTAGCAGGAGCTGCAGGAAATGGTCCAGATTCAGAGGTTGGCTCAGAAAAGGGCCGTCCCACAATCCAGGCACGTTTTCCAACAACTAAAGAATATGCGCTCCGCGAAAGCAAGGAATTCTGGTTTTCCTCTTTCACCCAGTGCTGCCTCCCCAGAGTCTAGAACAGTACCTGCCTCAGAGCAGGCACTTGCTAAATATTTGTTACAAGAATTGAAGTTCGGATTCTGGAGGCAAGCAGGATGGGGTGTGCAATGCAGTGTGAGGGCAACAGGGATGAAAGTGCGCTGTAAGCAAATGATAGGGGGTCAGACCCATTTACAGGTTCTCGCCAGGAACACTCCTCATCACTGGTGGGATGTAACCACAGAACACTCCTCTGTGCCAAAGAAAAGCTTGAGGGACGCCTGGGTGGCTCAGTTGGTTAAGCTGCTGCCTTTGGCTCAGGTCATGATCCCAGGGTCCTGGGATCGAGTCCCACATCGGGCTCCTTGCTCAGCAGGGAGCCTGCTTCTCCTCTGCCTCTGCCTGCTTGCGCTCTCTCTCCCTCTCTCTCTCTCTGACAAATAAATAAATAAAATCTTTAAAAAAAAAAGAAAAGAAAAACTTGAATCTGTAAAGTGAAAAAACTACACTTAACACTTTGCCTAATGAAATTGTTACATTTCAAGTAGACATTTTTAAAAAATTCCCATGAAGTCCTATCAATCCCCCCAAAATTTTTTTAAAAAAAAAGTATATCAGATTGAGCTCAGACATCTCCACACTGTTTCATTGTCATAAGACAAGAACAGCAGTGAGTTTGGCCACACTTCTCAACCTCAGCACTACTGACATTTGGGGCCACTGGGGACTTGTCCTGTGCATCGTACATGTTTCCCTGGATCCCAGGCTTCCACCTATGAGATGTCAGTAACACCGTCCCCAGTGTGACAGCCCAAGTGTCTCTCTCCAAACATTCTCCAATGTCCCCGGGTTGGTGAAAGGGCATTCGTCCCCTGTAGAGAACTGCTGGTCTACAGATTTGAGAACCAAAAAGTACCGTCAACCAAGCTGCCGTATCTACTTGAGAGCAGCCGCCATTTTCAGACCTCACACCATATAATCTATACCCCTCTTAAAAGAGGGGGGAAAAATACCTAAAGATATATTACAGCCAACGGAGTCATGACCAACATTGAGTGGTATCAAGTAGGGAAAAAGAAGAGGAAAGTTGTGAGTAACAAAACTAGTAAAGACCACCTTTGTATTCACTCCAATGAGTCTAAGTGTGGATTCCTTTTCACTCCTATAGGATTCAAAATTCAGAACACTTTCGGTTTGAAGATTCATCTCTTTCTTCAACTCCAGATAATCCTCGGCCAGTATCTCTTCAAGTTTTACTGCTTCTTCACTACTCCCTCTCTTCCGTGAGCACAGAGACTGCCTTTTTTAGCCTCACAGGCCATCAGGGGCTGGGCGTGTGACTGGGTTCTGGCCACTGGAATTAAACCTCCTGCAGATGACCCGCTTTTCTCTGCCTACAGACCAGAAGCAAGCCACATGGTATCACAAGGACAGCAGAATCACAAGATGCAAGAAAGTGTGTCCCTCTTTAGCGGAAAACCCACTAAACACCCACATTTGGCTGTTAGGTGAAAGAAACCCCTTTCACATCAAGCTAATAACTTGAAGTATGTTGGTTATAGAAGCCAGCATCACCTTAAGTGATAAACAAAAGGGCACAGAAAACAAGGGATCCAATGCGGAGAGGGACAATGGGAATTCCTAGGTTGGAAATCGGTGCAGAGGGCTCCAGGATGGATGTCTTCAGGGAAAAAAAAAGAGAACAAGGCAGGGGTGGGGTAGAAACTGGAAAATTGGATTGAAAGGTATTTTGCTTTGTTAGTGGAAAATGTGCAAACAGCAAGAAATCCCAAGGAAGCCAATGAAAAGAAATATCCGAGGAAATTTGCTTCAGGAAATAAAGAGATGACACAGAAAAGCAAACATGAAAAACGGCTTGACTCCTCAGGGAACAATATTTATTTACATAGTTACAATACTGCATATACTGGGTAAGGATCTGACCAAAAAAAGGATTTAAATTCTGGGAGGGTATGTGTGTGAAACCTGAAGTAAGAATGCGCAATGTTTACCTTCTGTGGTAAGAAGTCACCAGGTAATATTGATAACACAGAAAACCAGGAAGTCAAGAAGTAGTGATTTCAGTATCTTTTTAGAATAATCGAAGTAAATTGCAGGATGAAAAGAATTTACCTAGGGGTTGCCTCTAAGAAGTAGAAATCTGGCAAGTAGAAAGGGAACCATTAGGGGGTAGCTATTATAATCCTTTTGACCTAAAAATATGTATATGTATTACTTTGATTTAAAATAAATATATATACATATATATATAAAAGATTACTGTCCGTTTACATCAGGCATTTCCAATTTTCAACCCAGATGCATCACATGCTTTAAATGGCTTATATTCAGGACAGAGATACATTTACCTTGATTGCAGGGGGTAAAAAAATCAATGTGCCCTCCCATTGCCTTTTTGCAGAGTCAAATGCTTCTTCGAGGTTTCTTTTTCCCCTGAAAAAGAAAATGCTGCCAAGAGTATAAAAGGGGACCATTGGGTGAATGTTGGCTAAAATCATTTAAGATAGGACTGGAGTCCATGAGCATGCATTTCAGTCAGCAAAATAATGTTTCAGACGTATAGAACCTTTCAATGAATCTGTGATGAAATAATGAAATGCGTATTTCAGCCTATACCTTGAGTTGCGAAAAGCCTCTTTCTTTCCAGTAGGCATATTTCAGCTGATGCCGCATCCATATTTGTAGTGAAAAATATAAGTAATTTACACATCCTTCCTCCCTCATCAAAAAAGAGTGGAGAAAGCATGAACAGGAGGATCAGAAGCACACAGCCATATGCCCCCTATTTCCCAAACAGCCCCAAGCAAAATGATTATATCTCATTGTTAGACCACAGGTTGGACTTTACAGTCAAATCTTCAGCTCAGAAAACATGGCAATCGATGATGAGCTTATGGCAGAGAAAAGAGAGAACAGAAAAATCAGAATTAGTTGGGTTTTAGTGTATCTTGAGTGCTCCCTTTCCCATCCCCTCTGTTCTCCCTTGTGTATTCATCATCTTCCTCCCTGTATGGCCTCCTCCTCCCTCCAGTCCCTCAGCAAGGGAGCTCTGAGAAGGCTAACGGTCATTCTGGACCCTTTCCCGCTCTCCTCCTTACCCCAATTATAGAGCTCCCTGGAAGGAAATTTTGTTAAGCTTACGTGAAGAGGGCTATCCCTATTGCTTTCCGGGAAATTTGAACAGTCGATCCCAGACAATGCTTGACGAATGCTCAATACAATTTTTGGAATTACATTTTGCTGGTTGCCATGCTAAGCAAGGCTGGTGGGATGAGAGAGAGAGCTTGCACCAGGTTTTCCTGACTTGTGGACAGTGTGCTTTGCCTGGGTCATCTAAAAATCAGAAAACAGCAACATTCCCTCCCATCCTGAGGCAGCACGCCCCGGGGAGTGAGTAGTGGCCAACCGCAAGATCGGTGCTTCCCCACTGGAGGAGAAAATCCGTCCTCACTGAGACCCCAGAAGCTCTGTTAATCTGGAGACTGGAGAGCTGGCCTTCTACTCTGGGGTGTGTGTTGTTGCTGTTCTTTGTCTTCTTTTAGCCTCTAACAGTGAGTTCATGAGAGGAAAAACCTGTCTTGTGTCAGCATCTTCTTTCCTATCCCAGTCCAGGGAGTCCGACCCAGAGCGATCGCGTTCCTGGAATCGTGGAGGGAGATTATGTGAAATCCTGGCGGGAAGGGGGACTGGAGAAATGCTTGAAAGGAAGAGTCTTTGTGGGAAGAGGGGAAACTAGCTGAGCCTGGGGGAGGATGAAAACCCCCAGCCAGGAAAAAGTCATCTTACAGAATCTTTTCCTTTTGCCTGCTCGGACACCTTCCCTGCCTCTGGGAGAAGCACACTGAAGCGAGAAGAACACAGGCTCTGGAGCTGGGCAGGCTGGGTTGGAAGTTGGGCCGTCCACTTACTAACTATTGACTTTAGGCAAGTGATTTAAGCTGGGGGTCTCAGGTGTTTCATCTCTCAAATGGAGTAACGACACTTGCGTTTTTGAAAGGATTTAATGAGCTGTTACATATAAATGCTTAGAACACTGCCTACAACGTAGTAGGTAATCAACCATTGGCCTCTCTGGCTGTTATTTTTATAATGGCCTCCTGATACCCTTTGGGTAGCTACTCATAGGCCATGTGGCTGGGATGGAGCCCGACATCCCCCTAGAATTGGCCAGTCACTTTACCATAATAATTTGTTCCAAGGATGTGGAGAATCTGTTAAGAAACATTACCCATGGGAATGTAAAATGGTGTAGCAACTCTGTACACAGTTCAACAGTTTCTTTAAATATCAAACATGCCATGACCATTTAACCAAGTGATCGCACTCCTGGACATTTTCCTGAGAGAAAGGAAAACTTAGGTTCAAATAAAAATCTTTCTATGAATGTCTACATCTGCTTCAATCATAATAGTCCCAAACTGGAAATAACCCAGACGTCCTTCAATGGATGAAGAGTTAAACTGTGGTGCATTGATACAGCCTACCACTTCGCAATAAAAAGGAGCAAACTACTGATCTATGCAACCAACCAGATGACTTTCCAGGAATTATGCTGAGTGAAAGACAATCACAAAAGATTGCAGACCATATGATTCTATCTATGCAGCATTATTGAAATGACAAAATTACACATATGGAGAACAGAGTAACGGACGCCATGAGGGGTCCTTGAGGTGATGAAAATGTTCTGTATTTTGCCATATCAACATCTATATGCTAGCTATGATATTAACTAGAGTTTTGCAAGCTGGACCTGTTCGTGTTATTCTTTAAAACTGCATGTGAATCTATAATTATCTCAAAAGAAAAAGTTTAATGAAAAAAATCTCCAGGTGATTTTAACAAGGAGCCAAGGTACAGGATAACTGATCTATTACCTCCCTATTTGTAGGCCTTTTCCTGTTCATCTCTTCTCTGTTCTGCTTAGAGTTCATAACCCATTGAATTATTCTTATTAATACCTTGACTTTCCTTGCTTCCCATGTCCTTGTACATAAGGAGCATTTCTTATAAGCAGCATTTGTTTTTGTTTTTCTTTTTAACCTAGTCTAACAATCTTTGATCTATTATGAGAGTTTTTTTCTGTTAAACTTAATAAATATTTGAAGTAAAATTTACCATCTTACTTAGTTCCTATATTTTCTTTGTTTTTTTTCTGTCTTACCTCTTTTTGCATTAATTAATTACTTTTATAATTCTTTTTCCCTCCGTTAACTTATTGTGTATTCTTTTCATGTTCATACAAGAGGTTATAATGTACATGCCTAGCAGAAACTCATAATTAATACTCTTATCATTTCTCTGAATTAAAGGATCTTAGACTCTTTGACTCCATGTGATGGCTAATTTTCTGCATCCTGGCTCCCGTGGCCCTTCTGTTTCTTTGGATAACCTTGACTAATACTCTACTACCATCTCAACTTTTATGTTATGGATCTTATGTTTTCACCTTGCATATATTTAAATCCCCAAGGCACTATTTTCACTGTCCTGCACCGTAAATGTTCATTTATAGTTTTCTATCAGTGTGATTCTGCTAAGGACAAATTATTTTAGATTTTGCTGATCAGAAATGTCTTCCGTATTTTCCCTTCATTTTTAAAGAGCACTTTGGACTCTGAGCAACAAACTGAGGGTTTTGGAGGGGAGGGGGTGGGGGGGGTGAGCCGGGTGGTGGGTATCGAGAGGGGCACGTACTGCATGGAGCACTGGGTGTGGTGCATGAACAATCAATCTTGTAACACTGAAAAATTAAAATAAACAAATTTGGGGAGAAAAAAAAAATAAAGAGCACTTTTACTGCGTATGTAATTCCACAAGGGCAGTGTTTCCCCTCAGCACTTGTAGATGTTATTTCATTGTCTTCGGACCTGAATTGTCTGTGTTGAAAAGTCACAGCTCCTTTGAAGTTTACATATCATTTCTCTCTGACACCTTTTAAGACTTTTCTCTGTCTTTGGAGTTCAGTTTTACTGTTTGAATCTAGGTATGGATTTCTTTTGTTCACAGCTCGTTGAGTCTTTGTTGCACTCTCAAATCTGTGATTTAAGTCTTCATCAATTTTGGGAACATCTCAGCTAATGAAATATCACATATCGCTTCTGCCCTACTCTCTCTCTCCTCTCCATCTGGTTATCCAATTATATCTTTACATTTTCTCCATGTCCTATACATCTCTTATACCCCCGCAGACCCCCTGTATTTTTTCACTTTTTTAATTGAAGTATAATTAACATACAATATTATACTAGTTTCAGGTGTACAACATAGTGATTCAACAATTCTATTCATTACTTGGTGCTCACCATGGTAAATGGTGACCACCGTCTGTCACCATACAGTGTTCTTTCCACATTATTGACTGTAATTCCTGTGCTGTGCTCCTCATCTTTGTGACTGATCTATTTTACACCTGGTAGTTGGGTCTCTCTTCATCCTCTTTATCTATTTTGCCATTCTTTTGCTTCTCTCAAGGTTTCACTCTGTGTATTTTCTACTGATCTAGATTTCATCTCTCTAGGTCTCTTTTCAGATGTGTCTAAACTGCTTTTAAACCCACTACTGACTTTCTACTTCTAGTCATAATGTTTTTTTTTCTTTTTTTTTTTTAATTTATTTACTGATTTGAGAGAGAGGGAGACTACAAGCAGGAAGGGCAGAGGGACAGGGAGAGAGAGACTCTCAAGCCAACTCCACACTAAGTGCGGAGTCCCTTGGGGGCTTGATTTTTGAGACTCTGAGATCAGGACCTGAGCTGAAACCAAGAGTCTGATGCTTAACTGACTCTGCCACCCAGGCAACCCCAGTCACAGTGTTATTCAATCCTAAACTCTTTTTATAGTATATACTCTTTTATATATATCAATCATGATCATTTTAATGATCAATATCTGATCATTCCAATATCCAGGTTATCCGTGGGCTTATATCTGTTGTCTTTCTTCTTCTTTGTCTTGGAATGCTTAGAATTTTTTTTTTTTTTTTTTTTTTTTTTTTGAGTGCTGGGCATGTACAAGAAATTGTAGAGGCTATGAATGATAGTATCTTACCTCAGGGAGGATTTACTTTTCTTCTAGCAGGTAGGTGGGGTCAGAGATGATCACTTTAATCCCATCAGGGATTGAGAGGATTCAAGGCTGTTTTCAGTTTTTTTGAGGGCTGATCTATTCCCATATCGCCCCTTCTTCTAGGACATAACCTCAACCTAGGGAGGCCCTGATAAGTCAGTGTTTTTGCCTTTTGGAGGAGATTCCTGGCTCCCAGCCTGCCCCCCCCACCCAACAAATGCCCAGACCCCTTAGTGTGGCCCTTCACTTGGGCTTGTCCCTCTGATCATTTTATTTTCTGTATTTTTCTGCCCCTGTCAGAGTTTTTTTGTCCCAGTGCCTCCTTCATGAGAAGCTCTCTTGGGTAAAGTTAGTTTAATTTGAAAAACTAATGTTTCAGTGGCTGAATGTGTTTTACTTTTAATATATCTTTATTTTACTAGAGATCTTTGATCTTCTAACAAAAAAGAGCTATGGCTCTGCCTCTGCTTTGCTGTGGGATGTAGGGCAGATCACTGTACTATGGGATTGAGAAAAGAGCTAAGTTTCCTCCAGCTCAGGCATTTTATAGCTTCCTGATTTTAGGTACACAACTTTGGTACACACCAAAAAACTAGTTTTGTTGTGATGAATAAGATTAGAAAGAACATTAAAAAGTATCAGCAGGAGCTTCTGGGTGGCTCAGTCAGTTAACATCTGACTCTTAGTTTTGGCTTAGGTCATGATCTCATGGATCGTGAGACTGAGCCCCGCGATGGGCTCCATGTTAAGTGGGGAGTCTGCTTGAAGATTCTCTCTCTCCCTCTCCCCTTCCCCCTACATATGTTCTCTCTCTCTCTGTCTCTCTAAAATAAATAAATAAATAAATCTTTTTTAAAAAGTTAGCATCAACTAACTTCATGTTTCTCCAAAAGACTTTTAAAATTCTACAAATATTTGTTATCTGATAAAGTCATGAGCATAATTAAATGTAGAGAATGAGATAAGCTTGGTAGAACAGTACGCCTTATAGAGGATTAGGTTCTGAAGTCCAAAGCAAAAGATGACATGTAGGTTGGTCCCTTGTAAAAAAATATCCCTGAAAACTCTTAAGTAGCCTGCAAAGTAGAGTACGCATATTCACATTTCAAGCCACACAGGAGGCAGATATTCCAATTCTCCATCGGTACGAAAAGGTCAATATTGCCTCCAATGTTAGAACTATTTCTTCGGTTGACCACTGAAGTATTTAGTTTTTATTTAGAGATCATATCATATTTTAAAATGTATACTTAAGCATTAAAGTCACATTGATTTAAAAAAAAGCAAATACAAATTGAGATCTACTAAGGAAGAATAGATTACATCTCCTAGTTTATATTATTGGGATAATTAGTTCCTAGAGGGGCAATACCAAGGCAATACCAGTAGTACACCTCCCACCCCACATGTGTGCAATCAAGTTCTCATGAGTTAAATGAGCATATGAGGTGATTTTACTGCAACAGATTACAAGAGGACAGGAGAAGACCCTGAGGTTAAGAGGAAAGCTTCAGATTATGGACCACAAATTAAGCTAGCCAGGGCACAGAGACTACTAGCTTTGCCCTTGTTTGCTCAAGAGATGGGAGGAAAACTTAGAGTTTCAAATAATAATCCTATGAAAAAATGAAAGAGAAGTAGCATATTTTGTGCATCCATTAGTATGACATATCTTAAATATACAGTCTCACCTACACTCTTTTAACAATTCAAAGGTTTTTACTAATGAGGAAGTAGAACTAAGAGGGAGCCCTGCCCATCAATGTGGACCCATTTAATTAATCTAAATCTACCCTAGCTCCAAAGCCCGCATTTCCCACATGCTGGAAGACCACAAAACGACTTAAATTTAAGGATCCTGATTATTATGAGCTGCTAATGCACTTCACCCTCCCCTTGGGCTTAAGTAAGCAAAATAAATAACTGCAATAATAATGGAAGCATTACCTTCTGGCTGTAAAGATGTGTATACATGTGTATCAAACCATGATACAGGCATCACTTTCATGAAAAGTTCTTTACTTAAGGAAATCAGAAAGTAACCCACCACCCTTATTATACTCCAGACAAGGGCAGGTGTAATTAAATTGGGAAAATGCTCTCGATTGATTTCCAAGCAGCTCTGTTGAATGGAGCTGTGATTCTGAACACTGATCAACAGTCTCACAATCAATAGTGCAATAAAGCAAGGACATAAGCCACCAGTAAAAGAGCATCCTGCTAGGGATACTAACTGCTTCTCACTGCCTAAATGGGGGAGAATTCAGACACATCATTGTTGACAAGTTCATATCTAAAGGTGACTGTGCTGTTTATGCAGTGAATGTATAAATGCAAGTAATTAAGCTCTACTGGAAGTCGTCCAGGCTGTCACTTCACTAGTCTTCCAGGCTAGACTGCTTGGACATATGTGTTTATGCCTTGCCCAGCTTCATTTAAATTAGACTCCATTAGAGCAAAGGAGATGTGAAAGCAGCAATGAGAACCAGAAGCAGTTACATTTTTTTTTATTGATGGGAAATATTAGGACAAATAAAATAATAAGAAATGTATATCCAGTGACTAATCTCTTGTGGGAACATTTCTATGGATGGACTTCCCACATTCTTACTGTCTTTTAAATGGAGACATCAGCATCTTTCCCAGGAATCTGTTCCTGGGGGATTATGGTTGCTGACTCTATTTTGACATCATCATTTCACAATAAGAAGTGTCTAAAGAAAGACTTTTGAAAGCCTCACAGGATAATTACAAACCCACCAGTGGTGTTGAGTGGCCTGGGTTAATGGTACTCATTCAATATTGTCAAATTTAACAAATGATTGTTAAACTAGTGAATTTAGGACTCATGACACAGGTAAAGGTGTTAAGGAACAGCATGCTCCTCTCATTCTCTCCTTCTTAATTTTTCATTTGTTTATTGTGTTGACCCAAGAGTGTTAACTTACAGCACGAATGCACTCAATCATAGTATGATCGCGTTACAAACAAGAAAATCGTGAATGGTAGTCTATTTCATTCACCTTCGTATCTCCTACTTCCCCTTTATTTTTTTTTTTATTTTTTATATTTTTTCTTTTTTTCCCAAATATGTTTATTTTATTTTTTCAGTGTTACAAGATTAATTGTTCATGCACCACACCCAGTGCTCCATGCAATATGTGCCCTCCTCAATACCCACTTTCCCTTTAAACATATACAAAAATTTTAAACTTTTTAAAAGTCCACTGTAATCCTTCCCACTTTAAGTGCATATATCATATGGGAAAAACAAATGCACACTGGGATGTGGATGGGTTCTGAGGGTCAGGTCAGCTCACTCTCAGGCCACATAGGATTCAAATTCTCCCTCAGCCCAGCTCCAAGTCATGCTCAGGTCTTCTGAACTCGCACACTGAATGTATTAGGACTGCAGACAATGTGAAACCCAATGCTTTATGCCTTCTGATACCCACTGAAAGGAAAAGATGGGTCTCCTTGCTCTATCCTGCTGGGTGGTAAGTGCTGGAAAGAGTTACACAGGATGCTGCTGATCGTTCCCCAGTTGCGGGAAGAGAGAGAGTGGGCAAAGACTGAAGAGGCAACCATACCTGAGAGATCTTTTTCTCTTGCCTTTGTCTCTGTTTCTTCCAGTTCTACCATTTCTTCTTCTCATCTCTTTTCTTCTCCACCTATATCCACCTCTTCTCTTTTACTTTCTATTTTCTCCTCCCACTGTCTTTCCTCCTGCCCTGCTCAGACCTCAGTTTTACTACCTGTCCCAGGTAGTCACATAGATAACGCATAGCAGTGTTGCATGTCTTGTTATTCACACAAAATACCAAGTTTTGTTGTCTATGGGCATTTAGCCAAGGACACCACATGTTCTGAAAATGTTACAATATGACCACAGTATGGAACTTACCAACTAAACATCAATCTGATCAATCCCAAGTCTTAGGTTTAGTAAGAAATGAAACACGACAAGGGGAAAAGTTCACTTAAATCTATTCACTGATGAGGAATATAAAAATATTTAAGTGGAAAAATCTTATACAGGGTATTAGTGAGATTTTAGAAGAGGAAAGAGCATAGTAGGATTTTGTGGTTTTAAAGATTCCAGTAAGCATCAAAATTGTTAGGTGGTAAGTGCTGGAACATAAAGCAAATGCTTTGGGGTCAACATAAAGCAAATGCTTTTTACTGCAACCTTTGTCAGTGTTCATGCTATTGGCATGGTGGTGGGGGAATTTATTGTGCAAAGATTGCCTTCACATCACCAAAATTAAAAACATGTGTGCTTTAAAGGACACCTTAGAAAGTGAAAAACAACCCACAGAATGGAAGATTTTGTAAGTCATATATCTGATAAAAGGCAGGTATCTTGAACACATAAAGATATCATACAATTCAAGAATTAAAAGGCAAATAAGCCAATTAAAAATGAAGAATGGGCAGGTGCCTCCGTGGCTTAGTCCATTAAGTGTCTACCTTCCTCTCAGGTCATGATCCCAGGGTCCTGGAATGGAGTCCTGTGTCAGGCTCCGGGCTCAGCAAAGAGTCTTCTCCCTCTCCCACTCTTCCTTTTTGTGCTCGCTCTCTCTCTCTCTCTGTCTGTCAAATAAATAAATAAAATCTTTTAAAAAATAAAATAAATAAAAATGAGCAATGGACCTAAATAGACCTTCCTCCAAAGAATACATACGAATGGCTAAAAAGCAAATGAAAAGATGCTCAACATCATTAGCCACCAGGGAAATGCAAATCAAAACCACAATGAGATACAACTGTATGCCTTCTAGAATGGCTGTAATTAAAAAGACAGATGATAACAAGCATTGACTAGTGTGTGGAGAAATTAGAGCCCTCATGCACTGCTAGAAGGCACGTGAAATGGTCGACGCACTTTAGAAAACAGTTGGGCAGTTCCTCAAAAGATCAAACAGAGTTACAATATGACCCAGCAATTCTACTCCTAGGTATTTGCCCTAGAGAAATAAAACTACGTGTCCACACAAACACTTGTACACAAATGTTCATAGCAGACATAGTCCCATGATAGCTAAAAAGTAGAAACTACCCAAAAGTCTATTAGCCAAAGAATGCATTAAAAAAAATGTGGTATATACTAGAATGAAATATTATCCTGCAATAAAAAATGAAATTCTGAGACATGCTACAACATGGATGAATTTTGAACACATAATACTAAGGGAAAGAAGCCAATCACAAAAGGCCACATATTGTATGACTCCATTTATATGAAATATACATAAAAAGCAAATCTGTAGAGACAGAAAGTAGATTTGTGGTTTCCTAGAGCTGGGAGTAGGATGGGAATTGAACAATCATGAGTACAGGGATTCTTTCTGTGCTGATAAAAATGTTCTAAAATTGACTGTGGTAATGGTCACACAGTTCTGTAATTTGTATATTTTATTTATTTTTTAAATATTTTTTATTTAAATTGAATTAGCCAACATATACCACATCATTAGTTTTGCGTGTAGTGTTCAATGATTCATCAGATGCATACATCACATAACATGCCCTCCTTAATGCCCATCTGCCCCGTTACCCCATCCCCCCACAAACCTCCCCTTCTGCAACCCTTAGTTTGTTTTCCAAAGTCAAGAGTCTCTCATGGTTTGTCTCCCTCTCTGATTTCTTCCCATTCAGTTTTTCCTCCCTTTCCTTATGATCCTCTGCACCATTTCTTATGTTCCACAGTGAGTGAAACCATATGATAATTGTCTTTCCCTGATTGACTTATTTCACTTAGTATAATCCCCTCCAGTTCCATCCACATTGATGTAAATGGTAGGTATTCATCCTTTCTGATGGCTGAGTAATATTCCGTTGTGTATATGAACCACATCTTAATCCATTCATCTTTTGAAGGACATCTCAGCTCCTTCCACAGTCTGACCATTATGGACAGTGCTGCTATGAACATTGGGGTACACATGCCCTTTCTTTTCACTACATCTGTATTTTGGGGGTAAATATCCAGTAGTGCAATTGCTGGGTCATAGGGTAGATCTACTTTTAAACTTCTTGAGGAACCTCCATACTGTTTTCCAGAGTAGCTGAACTAGCTTGCATTCCCACCAACAGTGTAATAGGGTTTCCCTTTCTCCACATCTTCACCAACATTTGTTGTTTCCTGTCTTGTTAATTTTAGCTGTTCTAACTGTAAGTGGCCTTTTAGTTTTGTTGACTGTTTTCTTTGCTGTGCAGAAGCTTTTTATTTTGAAGTCCCAGTAGTTCATTTTTGCTTTTGTTTCCCTTGCCTTTGGAGATGTGTCTATCAAAAGGATCTATGGCCAAGGTCAAAGAGGTTACTGCCTGTGTTCTCTTCTAGGATTTTGATGGATTCCTGTCTTACGTTTAGATCTTTCATACACTTAGTGTATGGTATAAGAGAATGGTCCAGTTTCATGCTTCTGCATGTGACTGTCCAACTTTCCCAGGACCATTTATTGAAGAGACTGTCTTTTTTTCATTGGATGTTCTTCCCTGCTTTGTCGAAGATTAGTTGACCATAGAGTTGAGGGTCCATTTCTGGGCTCTCTATTCTGTTCCATTGATCTATGTGTCTGTTTTTGTGCCAGTACCATGCTGTCCTGATGATCACAGCTTTGTAATATAACTTAAGTCAGGTATTATGATGCCCCCAGCTTTGGTTTACTTTTTCAACATTCCCCTTGTGATTTGAAGTCTTTTCTGGTTCCACACAAATTTTAGGATTGTTTATTCCAGCTCTGTGAAAAATATCAGTGGTATTTTGGTAGGGATTGCATTGAATGTGTAGATTGCTCTGGGTGGCATAGACATTTTAACAATGTTTATTCTTCCAATCCATGAGCATAGAATGTTTTTCCATCTCTTTGTTTCTTCCTCAATTTCTTTCATCAGTGTTCTGTAGTTTTTAAAGTACAGATCTTTTTTTAAAAAAAATATTTTATTTATTTATTTATTTATTTATTTCTTTATTTATTTATTTATTTGACAGAGAGATCACAAGTAGGCAGAGAGGCAGGCAGAGGGGCGGGGGAAGCAGGCTCCCTGCTGAGCAGAGAGCCCGATGTGGGGCTCAATCCCAGGACTCTGGAATCATGACGTGAGCTAAAGGCAGAGGCTTTAACCCACTGAGACACCCAGGTGCCCCTAAAGTACAGATCTTTTTACCTCTTTGGTTAGGTTTAGTCCTAGGTATCTTACAGTTTTTGGTGCAATTGTAAATGGGATTGATTCCTTAATTTCTCTTTCCTCAGTCACATTGTTAGTATATTGAAATGCAACTGATTTCTGTGCACTGATTTTTGTATCCTGCCATGTTGCTGAATTTGTATACCTTAAATAAATAAATTGTATGGTTTGTGGGTTCTATTACAATAAAGTTTTAAAAAAATATTTCTTGGGGCATTACTGAACTGGGTCCTGAACCCCCCAACCCCAGTTCTAAAAGCTGGTGGCACAACTTCTAACATTGTGACAAACTGAAAAACCCTGGGAAATGTCTAAATTCCCTCCTCATGAGAAGAAAGAAACATACTGCTTCTCCCACCCCATTGAGATCCATTGGAAAAGAATGATGCAGAAGGATGTGTATAAAGAAGCATGTTGAAGATTTCCAATGCTCTTGTCCACAAGTACTCATGCAGCCTAATTCTCAAACAATCTAAATCTTCTCTGCTGTCTTTTCTCTAATCTACAAGAGTTGAAAATCAGGAAAATAAAAGAAACTTCTTGGGACACCTGGGTGGTTCATTCAGTTGTGTCCAACTCTTGATTTCAGCTCAGGTCATGATCTCAGGGTCCTGGGATTGAGCTCCATGTCAGGCTCCTCACTCAGAAGGCAGTCTGCTGGAAATTCTCTCTCTCCCTCATTCTCGCTAAAATAAGTAAATCTTTTTTTTTTAAGATTTTATTTATTTATTTGACAGAGAGAAGCAGGGAGCCAGATGCGGAGTTTGATCCCACGATCCTGAGATCATGACCTGAGCCAAAGGCAGAGGCTTTAACCCACTGAGCCACTCAGGTGCCCCTAAAATAAGTAAACATTAAAAAAAATAAATTTCTTTCCAATGGAACCATAAATCATCCTGCATGTTTTTCTAAAAATACATTGGCATTGTGTCATTGCAAACAATTTCAAACATGATTTCGCTGAAGCTACTTTCATTTACAAATAGCCAATTATTTTAATCTTTGAAATGAGGTGTTTTCAAGCACATAATCTAGATAGGAAATTATATTTGACAACTTATAAGAATGTCTGTGATATAGTACTTGCACAGTTCTTCAACAAGGACTAGTCTAACTAAGAGAAGATGGACTGACAACTCTAAGCCTAGAGGCAAGACTAATCATGTAAGATCAGAAGGAATTATCTCAGCTCAACACCAACAGTATTTATGTAATTTTAAAAAAAAGTCATGTTAAAAGCCATCTTTCAAGGCTTTTAACGTGGTGAGAAAGAAGTAAAATTTTTCACTATTTTCAGATGACGTGATATTATATATAGAAAACCCAAGACTCCACTAAAAAACCACTACAACCGATAAATGAATTCAGTAAAATCTCACAACACAAAATCAATGTGCGGAAATCTGTTGCATTTCTATACACTAATGGAGAAGCAGCAAAGAGAAATTAAGAAAACAATTCCATTTACAACTGCACACAAAATAATAAGATTTCTTTTTTTTATAATTTTTTTAATATTTTATTTATTTATTTGACAGAGAGAGAGAGAGATCACAAGTAGGCAGAGAGGCAGGCAGAGAGAGAGGGGGAAGCAGGCTCCCTGCTGAGCAGAGAGCCCAATGCGGGGCTCGATCCCAGGACCCTGAGATCATGACCCGAGCTGAAGGCAGAGGCTTTAACCCACTGAGCCACCCAGGCGCCCCAAATAATAAGATTTCTAAGAAGAAACCTAACCAAAGAGGTGAAAAACCTGTACTCTGAAAACTAAAAAACACTGATGAAAGAAATGAAAGACAACACAGAGAAATGGAAAGACATTCCATGCTCATGGGTGGAGAGAACAAATATTATTAGAATGTTTATACTTCCCAAAATGATCTACACATTTAATGCAATCCTTATCAAAATTCCAACAGCATTTGTCACAGAACTAAAACAAACTATCCTAAAATTTGTGTGGAATCACTGAAGACCTCAAATAGCCAAAGCAATCTCGTAAAACAAAAACAAAACTGGAGGTATCACAATTCCAGACTTGAAGTTATACTACAAAGCTGTAATAATCTAAACAGTATGGTACTGGAACAAAAGTAGACATATAATTCAATGGATCAGAATAGAAAACCCATAAATAAATCCACAATTAATGGTTAATTAATCTTTGACAAAGAATGAAAGAATATCCAATGGGAAAAAGACAGTCTCTTCAACAAATGGCGTTGGGAAAACTGGTCAGCTACATGCAAAAAAATGAAACTGAACTACTTTCTTACACCACACACAAAAATAAACTCAAAATAGATTAAGATCTAAATATGAAACCATAAAGATCCTTGAAGAGAGCACAGACAATAAGGTCTCTGACATGGGCTGGAGCTACATTTTTCTGGCCATGTCTCCTGAGGCAAGGGAAATAAAAGCAAAAGTAAACTACTGGTACTACAGCAAAATAAAAAGCTTCTGCACAGCCAAGGAAACAATCAACAAAACTAAAAGGCAACCTACTAAATACAAGATATTTGCTAATGACATATCTGATAAAGAGCATCCACAATATATCAAGAATTGATACAACTTGGGGCCTCTGCTGACTCAGTCAATAGAGCATGTGACCCTTGATTTCTGGGTCATGAGTTCAAACCCCACAATTGGCATGGAGCCTACTTTAAAAAAAAATGTAAAGAAGAAGAAGAAGGAGAAGCAGAAGGAAAAGAAGAAGGAAAAGAACTGATACAACTCAACACCAAAAAAACAAATAATCTAATCTAAAAATGAGCAGAAGACATGCACAGACATTTTTCCAAAGAAGACATCCTGGGGCACCTGGGTGGCTCAGTTGGTTAAGCATCTGCTTTTGAGTCAGATCATGATCCCAGAGTCCTGAGACCAAGCCCTGTAACAGCTCAGCAGGCAGTCTGCTTCTCCCTCTGCCCCTTACCCTGTTTATGCTCTCTTTCGTGTGAGCTCACTCTCGCTCTCTCTCTCTCTCTCTTCCCTCTCTCTCAAATAAATAAATAAAATCTTAAAAAAAGAAAAAGAAGAAAACATTCAGGTAGCCAACAGACACATGAAAAGATGCTCAACATCACTCATCATTAGAGAAATGCAAGTCAAAACTACAATGAACTGTCACCTCACACCTCAGAATGGCTAAAATCAACAGCACAAGAAACAAGTGTTGGTGAGAATCCAGAGAAAGGGGAACCCTCATGCATTGTTGGTGGGAATGCAAACTAGTGCAAGCCACTGTGGAAAACTATATGGAGGATCCTCAAAAAGTTAAAAATAGAACTACCATATAATCCAGTAATCACAGTACTGGCCATTTTTCTAAAAAATACCAAAACACTAATTCAAAGGGATATGTGCACCCCTTATGTTTATAGCAGTACGATTTACAATAGCCAAATTATGGAAGCAGCCTAAGTGTCCATCAACTGATGAATGGATAGAGAAGCGGTGTGTGTGTGTGTGTGTGTGTGTGTGTGTGTGTGTGTGTGTAGACACGTATTATTCAGCCATAAAAAAGAATGAGATTTTACCATTTGCAATGACATGGTTTGAGTTACAGAGAATAATGCTGAGTGAAAGAAGTAAGCCAGAGAAAGACAAATACCATATGATTTCACTCTATGTGGAATTTAAGAAATGAAACAAATGAGCAAAGGGCAGGAGGAGGCGGGAGGGAGAGGCAAACCAAGAAACAAACTCTTAACTCTAGAGAACAAAATAATGGTTAGCATGGGAGAGGTGGGTGGGGGGATGGGTGAATAGAGGATGGGGATTAAGGAGGGCACTTGTGATGAGTGCTAGGTGTTGTATGGAAGTGTTGAACCACTATATTGTACACCTGAAATTAATATAACACCATACGTTAACTATACTGGAATTAACATTTTTTTAAAAAGGCAAGTTGAATAAAAAAGTTAAACCAATGAATTATTTGATGAGACAGTAAGAGCCAGAAGCTACTTGAGTGTGAAAGTATTAATTTATTAGCTTATTAGAATGATAGTTAATTCTTTTGTGAGGCTTTGGAGTTATATTTTTTCATAACCAAAAAAAAATCACTGTATATCATAGATAGCCCATTCCATCCAAAATTGAATCCTGCAGTTGGTGTGGTGGTGGAGTTGTCAGTGACAAGCTTCTTTCCTCTTGTTGCTTTTAAAATCTTCTCCTTGTCTTTATTTAGACAGTTTTAGTGTTATGTATCTTGGAGAAGATTTCTTCAAGAAAATTTGTTTAAGGACTGTGAGCTTTATGAACTTGACTGTCCAAACCCCTCCCCAGTCTTGGGAAGTTCACAGCCATTATTTCTTTAAATAAGCTTCTGCTCCTTTCCCCTCTGTCTTCTGGGATACCAATAATTATGTTTGTTTCTTCTGATGGAATCCCATAGTTCACATAAGCTTTCTTCACTCTTTTCTATTCTTTATTTCTTGCCCTCTTCTGTATGGCTAATCTTAAAAATCCTCTCTTCCACTTCCCTGCCAGAAGGTCAATGGCTCATTCTCCATCCCAAATCGAAAAAGGTTGGAACACTACATGAGATGTCAGTTGCATATGTGAGCAGAACAATACTCATTACCCATGGGCTGTGGTGTGGGGAGGGCAGAAAAATAATCTTGGGCAGATATTCAAACAGAGCACTCATGTACAAGGGTGAGGCATAGAAAGAGATTCTGAAAATGAAGCCAAAGCAATAGTGACTTGGGAAGATAGATAAGAAACAGGAGATTGAAGTTAGATTGCTTGGTTTTGATCCTAGATCTGTTTCTTGCTCACTGTGTGATCTTAGACAAATTACTTAACCTCTCTTTGCCCCCTTTCTCCTTTCTGTAAAAGGATAATGAGAGATAGTATCTACCTCCAAGACTTAAGTGAGTTAGTCACCTAAAGTACTTAGAAGAGTTCGTGGTTCACAGGAAGCCCTCAACAAACTGCTACTATTCTACCTTGGCAAATCTACTACCAGCAGCTCTCCACATTTACTCCAACACTTTGTCCACTTAGATGCTAGTGTCAGAGCTTATGGGGGTGATCACTTTTCCTTCCTCACAAGAAACATACCAGGACTAATGTTGTTGGAGATTTCATACACATTTCATAATGTGTATGAAAGTGATGGTTTGTGCTTATTTGTTCTCTTGAGGACCATTCCTGATTATGAATGGGAGATGGTCTTGTGAATGCCCAATCCAGAAGAGATTTTAGTAATATAAGCCAATTCACTCATTTATAGATGAGGAGAATGTACTCAGGGAGGTTGTATGAGCTGCCCAATGACACAGGGCTAAAATGGGAATAGAACCTAACCACTAATTTAATACTTTCGATAACACATCATGATCTAGGGCAAGATCTGAATGACTCAACCTTCAACACAGAGGTACTGTGGCACAAAGCTAGGGGACAGAATGTACAATCTGAGAGAATAGCCTGGGCAATTCACACACACACACACACACACACACACACTTTATTCCCCATGCATCAGCCCAAAACCTCCGAGAATGGCCCATCTCTCACTTTGGAACCTGAGAATTCCACAGTCCACTTCTGCCAGAGATGTGAGTTTGGGAACACAGGTGCCTCTCTGGACTCAGGGTAAGCCCAGTGAACCCCATCACACACATTTTCAGGAAAGCTCTAGCAGCTCCAAGAATAGGACTAATGCAATTAAGAAAGGGAAACTATGCAGCAAGCAGGAGTCTTAAAACCAAACCAGTACCACCCTTAGGGAGCCCCTGACAGCCCCACAGTCAGAAGGCCTTCTATTTGCTGTTTCCAGTGAAGAATCCACCCTCCCATGTTCCATGAGTTGCCTTGGCTACCGCTGTGTAGCAGAGCAAGGATGACCGCCTTTTTCCAGCCCTCTGAAGGTACATTATGCTTCCCTTTGGGGGCTATCAAGTGACAGAACAATCTGCAAATACTTCTTTGCAAACTCCACTCCGCAAGGGAAACTATGGAAAAGCACATCAGCAGGCGCCTAGGGATGTTGTGCTTTGGAAGTTTTTTAATGCCTCTGGATTTAAAGTGAGTAGATTTCATGAAAACTTGACAGATCGTCAAGCCAAGATAGGGGGTCGGATCTAAATTCAGAACTTGCCATCTGATTTTTTAAAAACACTTGCATAGCAACAAGGGTTTCCCTTCTGTTAAAACAATTAGAGACAGGGATTAAATGTTTCAATCCAATTTTACATATCAAATTCCGCTCCCATTCCAGCTCTTCATCAGAAGGAACCATCTTCAGCTGGCAAATGTATTTCATTTCAGGTCCTTTGGTTCAGAAGCCCACAAGGGAATTAACAAAAACTCTGGTTATGAAAAGAGCAAATGACTGAACACCAGCTAAATTACTACACAGTAGAAGTGGGGTCTGATTTACCCAATAACCAACACATGCTTTTGAATTTAAGATCCATGTCTCCTTAATCAAGATCCCGAAAGGTCATGATATACTTTGCTGCCCCCACATTGGCATCTATAGATACAAGCTTATGTATTTAGGAAAATTACAAGCAAAGAAAAACCCTATTACTAGTTAAAACTTTGAATCTAAACTCTTGGATCATCTCCCAACTGTGGCGAACCAGATTCATCCAATTTACACAGCCTAGACCAATTGGTTCTCAAACTTTTTGGTCTCAGATCTTCTTTATATTCTTAAAATTGATTCATGGTTCCAAAATTTTTTATGTGGAGCTATATTTACTTTACTAGGGATCGAGACTGAGAAAATTTTAAAATACTCATTAATTCATTTAAAAAGAACAATAATGTGGCAGGATAAAAAATCAATGCACAAAAATCAGTTGCTTTCCTACACACTAACAATGAAAATATGGAAACAGAAATTAGAGAATCGATTCCATTTACTGTAGCACCAAGAACCATAAGATACCTGGGAATAAACCTAACCAAAGAGGTAAAGGATCTGTACACGAGGAACTACAGAACACTCATAAAAGAAATTGAAGAAGACACAGAAAGGTGGAAAATCATTCCATGCTCATGGATCAGAAGAATAAACGTTAAAATGTCTATACTACCCAAAGCAATCTAAACTTTCAATGCCATCCCGATCAAAATTCCACCAGCTTTTTTCAAAGGGCTGGAACGAAAAATCCTAAAATTTGTATGGAACCAGAAAAGACCCCAAATTGCTAAGGAAATGTTGAAAAAGAAAAACAAAGCTAGGGGCATCACATCGCCTGATTTCAAGCTTTACTACAAAGCAGTGATCACCAAGACAGCATGGTACTGGCACAAAAACAGACACATAGACCAGTGGAACAAAATAGAGAGCCCAGATATGGACTCGCAACTCTATGGTCAAATAATCTTTGACAAAACAGACAAAAATATCCAGTAGAAAAAAGACAGTCTCTTCAATAAATAGTGCTGGGAAAATTGGACAGCTATATGTAGAAGAATGGAACTTGACTATTCTCTTATACCATACACAAAGATAAACTCGAAATGGATAAAAGACCTCAACATGAGGCAGGAATCTATCAAAACCCTAGAGAAGAACATAGGCAGTAACCTCTTGGACATCAGCCACAGCAACTTCTTTCAGGACATGTCTCCAAAGGCAAAGGAAACACAAGCGAAAATGAACATTTG